>OY997274.1:350077284-350677284 GCA_963921465.1 Triticum timopheevii
ACCCACGAGACAAGTACATGTGGCCCTTCTTGATCACCAACTGCACATCCCACTGCCTGCGAAACCCGCTGCCGGCCTGTCGCAGCTTCACATTATTTGGCGGATCTTCACCCATCAACATGTTCATAAAACTGTCAGGCAGCCTCTGCAGTTTGGGACAATGAGTGATGTAGCAAACAACAGATATCATAATGAGATGGGTGAAGGGGAGATCTCTCGTTTTATATACCTGCGTCTTGGATGATACTGAAGCCTCAAGTATGATAGTGAAGAACTCAGAAGCATCCAACTCGTACTGCGGTGTCGCAGATCGGCGGTGGCTACTTCCCGCCATCTCTGATAAGCAGCAGAAGAGACCAATTAGTACCCTTACAACAGATCATAAAACATGCATGATAACAAGCATTAGTCGCAAGTACCCCATATGTCCTATTTTTAGCAAAGTAATGCTAAAATTCACGGAAAAATTCAGCATTACCTTTGCTGAAAATAGGACATATGGAGTACCCGAATTTGCTGGAACGGAAGTTAATCGACATTCCGGCAAACTCAAGGGCCTCTCGGGGTACCTACAACATCATCACAAGTACAACAGCAGCAGAAGTGAATACAGGCATAACAGCAGCAAAACTATATATTTTTATGCAGTAAACAAACAAACACTAAGAGTAGAATGTTCTTGCAACAAACATTATTGTGTGACATCGAAAGGCATCACTCTGCTTAAAGGGAAGGATGACTTAAGTGGCAGATGTATATGATTGCACCACTTGATCTGCACTTCTCTATATTATATGATGTACTGAAGAACTTGAGCAAAAAAAGATAAATAGGAACATATTTCTCACCTTGGAGGTGTTGCTGCTGCTGCACTGTCTGAACTTCACTTCCTTTACCTCCTCGGAAACCTGAAATATGCAGATGTTAGAAAGGTTAATGAACCAACAGATGCCCTAATGGAAGTAATAACAACATGACAGCAAACAACCAACAAACATGATGGGCTTAAGATTAATGAACCAACATCGACAAACCAGATGGACAGAGATGTAGTGAGAGGATAATTATTTTCTGAATTTTTTATTTGTCTTTGAATCTGTTCCCAAAGTCAGCCAGAACAAACACAACATTATTATATATGATGCGCTTGCTCCTTGCTGCCTTGTACACTTAGGAGCTCACTAAAAAGCAATGACATATTCATGATCTAGTTTAGCAGCAGGTTGCAATATTCCCCCTAATTGCAAGATGCATCATTTCTAATTAATTAGGAGAACCTACCTAGCGAGTCTCTGATTCGTTTATACCATCAATAAAAAAATTCTACAAGAAAAAAAGGTAGGCCAAATATTCATGTCACTTCCATTAGGGCATCATCTTCCTACAACTACTCATGTTCAGCAGCACATGATACTACTACTGTATCTAATACAACAACATGACACTTGTTACTGTATCTAATGTTCCTACAACTACTGTATCTACAATAGTTACAACAACTACTACAACTACAACTACAACTACTACAACTACAACTACAACTACTACAACTACAACTACAACTACAACTACTACAACTACAACTACAACTACTACAACTACTACAACTAAAACTACAATAGTTTTATCTGGCTGTTTACTACTGCTGCTGCACTGCAGGGGCGGAGGAAGGGGCGCCGCCGGTGGAGAGGGCGAGGCCGAGAACGGCGTGGGGCTTGAGGGCCTGCGGCCTGGTGAGGCCGACGAGGTGGTCGTCCCCGACGCCGGCGGAGCTAGGTTTCGGGGAGATGGTGGGCAGCGCTGAGGGCACGGGGTGGTGGAGAGGGGGTAGGGGGGAGGTCGCGGGAGAAGAGAGGAGGATGCGGGCGGGGGCGCAGCTTCGGGGCTGGAGGGGCCTGCACCGGAGGCGGGGCAGCGGAGGGTTCGGCCGGCTGGGCGCGCCCGCGGCGGCGGGCTGGCAGCGGTGGCGGCGGCTAGGAACCCTAGCTGTCGCGCTCGGGAGGGAGGGGGACGCAGACGGGGCCGCGGGTGGAGGGGGACGGCGAGGGCGCGGGCGCGGGCGGAGGGGGGACGGTGAGGGAGGTGGTCGGCGGCGGAGGGTGGTCGGGTGCACGACCGGGGACGGCGGGTGAGATGAGGCAGGGGAGGGATTAGAGTGTGGATTGGGGATTGGGGATTTTAGTGTGGGGGAGGCTTAGCAATGGCGCACCACCCAGGGGTGAGCCATAAGTACATCCATAGCAATGGCGCACCACCGAAGGGTGCACCATAAGTAATTTAATCTAGCCTGACTTGTCTTATATACCACCTAACCCTATCTACAACAGAACCCGCCCACTAGCCCGATTGGTCAGTACGCCGCACACACATCAGGAGGTCTTGGGTTCGATTCCCAGGCTCCCCAATATTTTTTTATGCATTTTAAATCATGTTTGATATTTATTTGTGTTTAAATATGTTCAAACTTGTTTAAATCATAACAGTAATATTTTTTTATAAAAACAGTAATAATTTTTTAGAAAATATGTTCAAATTGTTACTTGAAAATATCATCGGCGGCGGCGGTGGAGCGGGGGGAAGGTGCGGGGGGTGCCCGTTGGCGGCGGTGGAGCAGGGGAGGGTGCGGGGGGCCGGGTGCTCGTCGGCGGCGGTGGAGCTGGGGAGGGTTGCGGTGGGTCGGCGGCGGCGATGGAGCTAGCGGGGGAGGGTGCGGGTGGGATCGAGATCGAGATCAAAAAGAACCCGCCCACTAGCCCGACTGGTCAGTACACAGCACACACACCAGGAGGTCCTGGGTTCGATTCCCAGGCTCCCCAATATTTTTTATGCATTTTAAATCCTGTTTGATATTAATTTGTGTTTAAATATGTTCAAACTTGTTTAAATCATAATAGTAATATATTTTTTATAAAAACAGTAATAATTTTTTAGAAAATATGTTCAAATTTGTTACTTGAAAATATCATCGGCGGCGGCGGTGGAGCAGGGGGAAGGTGCAGGGGGTGCCCATTGGCGGCGGTGGAGCGGGGGAGGGTGCGGGGGGGCGGGTGCTCGTCGGCGGCGGTGGAGCGGGGGACGGTTGCGGTGGGTCGTCGGCGGCGGTGGAGGGTGCGGGGGGGATCAAGATCGAGATCAAAAAGAACCCGCCCACTAGCCCGATTGGTCAGTACGCAGCACACACACCAGGAGGTCCTGGGTTCGATTCCGAGGCTCCCCGATATATTTTTATGCATTTTAAATCATGTTTGATATTTATTTGTGTTTAAATATGTTCAAACTTGTTTAAATCATAACAGTAATATTTTTTTTATAAAAACAGTAATAATTTTTTATAAAATATGTCCAAATTTGTTACTTGAAAATATCATCGGCGGCGGCGGTGGAGCGGGGGGAGGGTGCGGGGTGTGCCCGTTGGCGGCGGTGGAGCGGGGGAGGGTGCGGGGGACCGAGTGCTCATTGGCGGCGGTGGAGCGGGGGAGGGTTGCGGTGGGTCGTCGGCGGCGGTGGAGCCAGCGGGGAAGGGTGCGGGGGGTGCCCGTTGGCGGCAGTGGAGCAGGGGAGGGTGCGGGGGGCCGGGTGATCGTCGGCGGCGGTGGAGCGGGGGAGGGTTGCGGTGGGTCGTCGGCGGCGATGGAGCTAGCGGGGGAGGGTGCGGGTGGGATCGAGATCGAGATCAAAAAGTGTCCATGAAAATATACACGGTGCGCCATTAGTAGTTTTGCAAAAAAGTAAAAAAAAAATTATATACTAATGGCGCACTGTCTACAAGTGAAAGTGCTAGTATCGACTAGAGGGGGGGTGAATAGGCGATTTTTATGAAAGTCTTCAAAACTTGGAAGTTTCAAAGACAAACAACAGAAACAACCTAATTGATATGCAGCGGAAGATAAACTACCCTAAACAAGCCATAGTCAAGTATGTAATGATGTGAAAGTACAGGACTAATAGCAGTAAGGTAGTAAGGATCAAGATGGAAGATAA
Organism: Triticum timopheevii; assembly: GCA_963921465.1. Lineage (NCBI taxonomy): Eukaryota > Viridiplantae > Streptophyta > Magnoliopsida > Poales > Poaceae > Triticum > Triticum timopheevii. The sequence goes on from OY997274.1 coordinate 350,081,266, forward strand.
TATGAAGCCAATCAACAATAGTAGTCAAACAATGAAGTCAAACAGATGAACAGATAAGCAATGACTTCATGAAGACAAACTTAAGTAAGGTTGGAAGGGATAGAACCAGTTGCTTGTTGAAGACACATGATTTGTTGGACCAGTTCCAGTTGCTGTGACAACTGTACGTCTGGTTAGGGAGGCTGATATTTAACTCAGAAGACCGTGTCTTCACCTTATTCCCCTTGAGATAAGGACACCCAGTCCTCGCCCAATCACTCTGGTAAGTCTTCAAGGGAGACTTCCAAACCTTCACAGACTTCGTTCACCGGCAATCCACAATGACTCTTGGATGCTCAGAACGTGACGCCTAACCGGCTGGAGGATTCACAGTCCTCAAGTGTAATAAGTCTTCAGGTCACACAGACAGAAAGACTTCAGTGATGCCTAACACTCTTTGGCTCTAGGTGTTTGGGCTTTGTCCTCGCAAGGATTTCTCTCTCTCAAATGCTTCGAGGTGGGTTGCTCTCAAACGACAAAAGCCGTGCACAAACTCTGAGCAGCCACCAATTTATGGTGTAGGGGGTGGGCTATTTATAGCCACTAGGCAACCCGACCTGATTTGTCCAAAATGACCCTGGGTCACTAAGGAACTGACACGTGTTCCAACAGTCAGATTTCAAACACACGCGACAACTTTACTTGGGCTACAAGCAAAGCTGACTCATCCAGCTCTGGATAAGATTTGCTCTCATTGTCTTCGCTCGAAGACATAGGATTTGGGTTGAGCATCACTTCAGTCACTCTGACTTAGTTCACTTGGACCCCACTTAACAGTACGGTGGTTCCTATGACTCAACAAAGAAGAAAAGAAATAACGAAAACACACAGTCTTCGCGCTTCAAAGTCTTCACGCAATGTCTTCTCATGTCATAGTCTTCAATATGAATATCTTCTCATACCACCATTGTCTTCAATGTCTTCATACATTTTTAGGGGTCATCTCCGGTAGGTAAACCGAATCAATGAGGGACACTACCTGCGTTATCCTGCAATTCTCACAAACGCATTAGTCCCTCAACCAACTTTGTCGTCAATACTCCAAAACCAACTAGGGGTGGCACTAGATGCACTTACAGTCTCCCCCTTTTTGGTGATTGATGACAAACTGGTTGAAGTTTTCAACGGGGATAAAATATGTGAAATTGTAAGGACAGGGATTTGTCTTCATAAGTTGCAAGGGCTCCCCCTGAAGATGTGCATATAAGTAATTTGCTTTTGGAATGCAAATGCACATGGCAGGTTGTACTTGTGGAGATCCGCTTCAACTTATGAAGATAATTCATCATGCATGAAATGATATAGCAATAAGAATGACATGCATAATGAAAAATGGACGTCTGCAGAATGATCTAAGTGTGGAAGTTATCATCACACATGCGGAATTTATCATCGCAAAGCAGATAAGTAGCAGACGACCATCAAGTTTAGGTGTTACAACTCAAAGAACCAAATGTTTCAAAATGCAAGAGTTGTAAGCACGCAGCAAAATATAATGCAACCGCCCGTATGAACCCGCTCGAAGACTATCAACTCATACGCTTCTCCCCCTTTTGTCAGTAATGACCAAAAAGGTTTGAAGACATAGAGCATCTACTCGTCATCATGAGTAGGTGAAGCAGCAGGGTTGTCGTTGTTCGTTGGCGGTGCAGACGAGCTTGGTGCAGTGTCGATGCGCGCTGTAGTAGTTGGAGGTGGTGAAGTAGCGTCATCTTCATCATCGATCACTCTGGCTTTAACTGTTGCTGCGGAAGAGGAATATTCAGAGTCTTCAAGAGATGGAGTTCGACGCAGGGTAGCAGTCCATGGAGGAGTGGAGTCAAACTGGAATCTTTCATTGAAGCCATCATCTTGAAGATCAGCTTCAGCACTGAGCAGGGTCAAACTCTTCCATGATCTTTGGCAAGTTTCATGAGCAACAAAAGCATTCTTGGTGGCTAGGTTGCGAATGCGATTGACATCCACCAAGAGGCTTTGCATTTGGCGCTTGAGCCAGAAATGATGCTTATCCTGCTTCTGATGAAGAGCCACAAGAAGCTCTCGGTCATTAAGAACACTAGAACGCTTCCGAGGCCTTTGCGCAATGGTGCTTTCAGTGGCTTCAATTGGCGCTCTGTGAGGCAGACGGGTGTTACCAACAAGTGGATAGACTCTTGTTGCTGCATGAACACCTTCAATAGGCTGAGTGAACCTTTGGTGCTCAATGTTTTGAAGACAAAGTGGCGTCTTGGCAGGGTTAGAGTATACAGCATCAACTGACATATCAACCTCGGGCAGAAATATGATGTGATTGCGAGCAGAGGGCTGATAATTGACAGAGGAGTGTCGCTTGATGAGGCACATGACCCAGGGAGCATAAAACTTCAGACCAAACAGGTCAGAGCCGGAAGCAGCAAGTTGTCTGATGAAGAATTCCTGAGTGTTGAAGCTGATGCCATTAAGAATATAGAAGACCAAAGTCTTCATGGCTCCTTCAAGTTTGGCCGATGATGAGTGTCCCTTGACTGGCCATAGAGTTCGCCTGATGATATGGTATATGGTGCGAGGCAGATACTCAAGGTCTTCAACAAAGAAATGTGTGGGATACTCAGCATCAGATGGCAAAGGCTTCATCATGCTTAGCATCTGGCTCATGTTGGGTTCTGGCTTATGAAAGATGCTCTCCACAGCATTGCGGTGTAGCTGACAGTTAGGCTCATACAGTTCTCCAGGAGTGGCTAGCCCAGTAAGCTCGATGATGTCCATAGCTTTGGCTTCATGATGGACATTGCCAGTCATCCACTCGAGAACCCAAGTCTTGATGTCTCTGTAGTAGCCACGAATGTACAGAGTGGCATAGAATTGAAGCAATAGCTCTTCATTCCAGTGTTCCTTGTCTGTCACAAAATGGAGCAGACCAGCATCATGAAAGCAGTCAAGTGCTTCTTCCAAGCACGGCAGTCCAGCAATAGCTTCAGTGTCAAGGCGCATATGAGGGAAAATGCGCCCTTGATCATATAACACGCATGAGTAATAGCTTCTCTGCTGATAGCTCCAGAACCGATCTGATGAAATCCTTGGCTTGGAGTAGGGGTTCTTGGCGCTGTCAAAGAAGGTATTGTGGCTCTTGAAGCCATTAGCATTGAAGGACCCGGGGGAGTTGGCAGTACCTGGAAACCTTGGCAATCTCAGCTTTGGCTTCTGGACCGGAGGCCGATGCTCAACATGATAGTCAAATTGGGGTCCTGAGGCAGCAGGCGGAGGCACCAGAACGGGCCATCGGACAGTGACAAGCTGACCATGATTGTATGCTTGCTCAATAGTGTGAGGCCTTGGTGGCGGAATAGGAGCAGGGGCAACATCAGAGGGTTCAGGCTGCACTACAGGTGCTTCAGGAGCAGTTGTCATATTTGCTCCAGGCGCAGCCTCCTCATTGGCGCCAGGTGCAGCAGTCTCATTGGCGTCAGATTCAGGGGCCACATTTGCTTCGGGCACAGTGGCCTCATTGGTTTCAGGCAAACTGGTTGGTGCAGGCTCCATATTGGCGTCAGCCATGACTACGTCACTGGCTTCATTGGCGTTGGTTGTGGCAGCCTCAACATTTTCAACCTCCTCTTGACGAACAGGAGGGTCGGGCACAGGCACGTTCAAATCATGAACTGCTTCTTCTTCAATCGCTGGGGGTGTTGGTACACGAACTTCTTCTTCTTCAATCGCAGGGGGAGTTGGTACATGAACTTCTTCTTCTTCAATAGCAGGGGGAGTTGGTACACGTACTTCTTCTTCTTTTTCTTCGGCTGATGCAGCCGGAATGTCTTCAGCAGCATGTGCTTCAAACATGGAGATGTTCACTGTTGGAGCTGGTTCAGAGAATACTTGTCGTGCAACAGGTGAACGTTGCACTTGTCCTTCAGGAACGCTCGACAGAGGGACTTCAGGCCTTTGTCCTCTTCGAAGCCTGCGAAGCGCTGGCTTCAAGTTAGGAGATGGACTTGGTTGAGCCTGAAAGTCTTCATCCTCTTCTTGCACTGGGGGTGTAGCTTGTTGTTGTTGTTGGGGAGTACTGGGGGAGTCTTGGTGTTGTTGTGGGTGATCAGCCCACGAAGCATCCTGAGCAATTGGCGTCAATGGACGACCAATGCTGATGATTTTGCTGTTCGTACGAACAGGCGATGATACCACTTGATGTTCGATCTGAGGAAGAACTTCATCATCATTTACATTGTCATCTTGACCAATGTCTTCAGCAGCGTTTGGTTTAGCTGCTGGAATATCTTCAGTCTCATGAGCCTCTGTGGTAGCAGGCTCATGGACAACCATTCTTCTTTCTTGATGTACGAACACAGGACGGACCACGGAAATAGGTTCAATGACTAAGGGCTCTGTGGAAGCAGCCCTAGTCTTCTTGGTCTTGCGCTTCTTCTTGGAGGGAGCAGCATCAGAAGCTTTAGTATTCTTTCTCTTTCTCGCATCAGCCTCAGCAGCCTTTGTCTTCTTCTGTTCTGAAGCGGTTGTGGTGACCTTTGGCTTCGAGCCAGTCATGCTACTTGGGAAGATAATGCGAGGGGCTTCTTGGCTTGAAGGCTCAGGCTGTTCAGCAGGGTGCTTCTTCTTCCTCTTTGCAGCCATCCTGGGGTCAATGCCTAGACGGCCAAGGGACTTGCGCTTCTCAGCCTCATTGTAGGCAAGCACACACTTATCAGCCAAAAGCTTCATGCGTTCTCGAGAGCCCTGAGCTTCTTGGCGTTTCTGCAGAAAAGCTTCTTTGAGCTCATGGAGCATGGCCTTGAAGGTGCAGACGTCTTGAACACTCAGATTGGCCACATGCTTCTTGAATTGAGCCTTCTCAAAATCAATCTTGTCTTTGAGCTCAACGATGCGCTGAGCGAGAGCTAGCTCAGAAGCAATGGCGCCATTGAAGGCGACGCTGAGGCCAATGGGAAGTTGTAAGTCTTCAAAGCTGACGTTGGGGGTGTCGAACCATTCATCAATGAAATTGTGAATGATGGCCACATCAAACAGAGGCAGGTTGCTGAAGATTTCTGCTTCTTCTTTGCTCTTGATCAGCTGCTCAAGGGCATCATCAGCAAGATCTTCATCACTTGATAGATCAATGGGTTCTTCACGCAGGATGGCAGCAGGAGTCAAAGCTCGCTGATCAGATGGTCTAACAAGCTGCTTTTTCTTGTCCGTTCTCCTGGAGACACGGGACAGATCTTCAGATTGCACACTGGCTTCAGGAGGTGCAGTGGCCAGTGGCTTAGCACGCAAGGTCTTCGCAAGTGGCTTTGCAGCTGATGTTGAAGCCTTTGACTTCTTTTGCTTCTGCGGCTTTGGAGGAGGAGGAGCAGGGGCTTCATCAGAGTCAGCACCATCGTCAGAATGATCTACTCTGGCGCCTTGGACCATTATGTAAGTGATGAGGCCGTCAAGGTTGGCATAAGGGCCAATGACATTGGGATTTCCTTCACGGGAGCCATCAGCACGGGGAGCAGAGGGACCTGGATTGAAGTCCAAATGCAAGGACTTCTTGTTCTCCTTGGCCGAAGCCACATCAAATTGATAGTTGCGCTTGAATAGCGAATCACCATAGTAGTGAAGTGGGATCGGCGTTCGCTGGCTGTGGCCCACGGACCATGCATGGATAGAAGCCTTGCTCAATGGCTTCAGCTCGGCTCTTGGGTTGAAGCCCTCGATAGAGGATATCACCCCATGGGCTCTTGATGGCATGCTTCTCTGCATATTCCTTTGTCACAAATCTGTACTTGAACCACTCCTCAGCCCAATAGCGTCGAATCCATTGGATTCGCGTCTTCCTCTGATGATAATTCTCTTTAGGGTCTGTCTTGTACAGTTCTGCTAAGTCATCAGGCAGATGTTTAGATGTGCCTCCTCTGTGCTGTCTGCCACCCTTCCTTGCTGATTTCTCTGTTGCCATGAACTTCAAGCTGAAAGGCTTCAGTACGTTCAAAGGCTTCAGAGATTTGCGCTTGCTGGTCAAGCAGGAACTGGCTTCAGGAGAATTTATATGATGCTACAAGTATTCTCCAAATGAATGCAGACTATGAGAACCAAGGGATTCTCCCACGGACATGTACCTGTGACAGCATTAGAGATGCGAGGGAAGGGAAAGAGGTCATATGCATTCTCAGAAGATTTTGAAGTTAAATCAATTTGAAGACATTGACCTCATGTTGCGAAGACATTCACTTATATAGGTGAGTTGGTTCCAGATTGGTACCAATCCGTGAATAAGTACAAGTGAGGAATCAAACTAGAAGAAATGTAAGTGAATCGACTAAGCAGTATGAGATGCAGACGGACTAGATCTAGCTTTGAATAGACAGAAACAACTTTCGTTAAACAGGATGAATCTTGAAGATCAAAAAGGTGGTAAAATAGAGTTATAATTACCGCACGAAGAACTGCTAGATGGAGAAGAATAGGAGATCGAGCAGTTCAGCCCACCGTGCCCTAACTTGGCGACGGAGGACACCTACGGCGACGGCGGAGAGGATGATGTCCGCGGCCGGCGTGAGGACGGCGTCGGAGAAGTCGCGGCAGCTAAGCGCTTCGTCGCCGGCGTCGTCTCGAGCTAGCGGTGGCGCTAGGGTTTTGACGGAGGTGGAAAGGTGGAAGAAGTATTTCTTTACCGCAGGGGGACAGGTATTTATAAGTAGGTGAGAGACACAGCGCAATTACGCTGGTGCCCCTGGCGGTTCGCATCTGAGGGGCACGTGGCAAGCATGCAACACCCTCAGGGTTGTCCCATGTTCCCATGCCCGCCAGGCATGTCAGAGACTTGTTCCGGCTTCTCCGGATTTCAACAGTAAAGATAGGCCATTAAAAACAGATTTAATATTTGTCTCTTTGCCTTCTGCTGACTAGGACGCAGAGAAGACATTCGACAGTTTCAACAGAATGCATATGATTTGGACAGATAGATTTTGAGATAGTAAGCATAGAGAGGTTAGGGTCCGATCACATTCACTTAGTTCAAAAGATCAATCTTGAAGACATAGCTATACATGAATGCTGTAGAGGACAGAACGCTAGTATATATATCAAAAAGCAATCAAATCATCATAGTGCAGAAAGTCGTGAAGACAAATTGAAACTGAAGACAAACCAAATGCAAAGTCATTGCAATATAACGCCTTGAGTGAAACACTTCAAACTAGAAAAGTTGGTGGTGGCGTTACCCACCGTATAGGAAGTATTAGACCCAGACACGGCGCACAATTATCATGGCGCTCCGAAGTCAAATTCCATGTTAATGTATTCACACTCAGAGTGTAAATCTTCATTGATTGAAGATATACATTACTTTGTGTGTTGCACATCTAAGTCATCAACATGCATAAGTGTTAGGATGTGTGCCTGATCACAGGACATTAGAGGATTCTAAGATATTTAGCTCACACCGTAACTTGCAAAACCTTTTCTCATCCAAGGGCTTTGTGAAGATATCTGCCAGTTGCTCATCAGTGTTGACGTGAATGATATCGATATCTTTCTTCATAACATGATCCCTGAGAAAGTGATGACGAATTTCAATGTGCTTTGTCTTTGAGTTTTGGACTGGATTGTTGGCTATCTTGATGGCACTCTCATTGTCGCAGAAGAGAGGTACTTGTTTCAGGTTGATGCCATAATCCTTGAGAGTTTGCTTCATCCATAGAAGCTGAGCACAACAAGATCCAGCAGCAATGTATTCAGATTCAGCAGTTGAGAGTGATACACAGTTCTGCTTCCTCGAAGACCAACAGACAAGTGATCGACCAAGAAAATGGCATGTGCCAGATGTAGACTTGCGATCCACCTTGTCACCAGCATAATCAGCATCCGAGAATCCAACCAAATCGAATCTTGAGCCCTTGGGATACCATAATCCGAGTGTTGGGGTGTAAGCCAAATATCGAAGAATTCGCTTCATAGCTAAGTGATGTCATTCCTTTGGTGCCGCTGGGTACCGAGCACACATGCAAACACTAAGCATAATATTTGGCCTAGGTGCACATAAATAAAGCAAAGAACCAATCATGGAGCGGTATACCTTTTGATCGAACTCTTTACCATTGTCGTCGAGACCAAGATGGTGCTTGGCTGGCATTGGCATCGTGTAGCCTTTGCAGTCTTCCATTCCAAACTTCTTCAGACAATCTTTGAGGTATTTCTCTTGAGATATGAAGATGCCATTCCTTTGCTGATGAATTTGAAGACCAAGGAAGAACTTCAGCTCACCCATCATGGACATTTGATATTGCTCTTGCATCATGTACCCAAACTCATCACTGTACTTCTGGTTGGTGCATCCGAAGATTATGTCATCCACATATATTTGGCACACAAACAGTTCACCATCATATGTCTTCGTGAAGAGAGTGGGATCGAGGGATCCAGGTTTGAAGCCTTTGCTCTTCAGAAGTCTTTGATTGTATCATACCAGGCACGAGGAGCCTGTTTGAGGCCACATAGTGCCTTGTTTAGCTTGTACACCATATCAGGATGTTTTGGATCTTCAAAGCCAGGTGGTTGTGCGACATACACTTCTTCATCAATCTTGCCGTTGAGAAATGCACTCTTCACATCCATTTGATATAGCAAGATATTGTGATGATTTTCGTAGGCTAGCAGTATGCGAATAGCTTCAAGCCTAGCAACAGGACCAAATGTTTCATCGAAGTCAATTCCTTCAACTTGAGTGTATCCTTGAGCCACAAGACGTGCTTTGTTTCTGACGACTTGACCATGCTCATCTTGCTTGTTGCGATATATCCATTTTGTTCCAATAATGTTATGCTTGCGAGGATCCGGTCGCTTGACAAGTTCCCAGACATTATTGAGCTTGAACTGTTGAAGTTCTTCTTGCGTGGCTTAAATCCATTCAGGTTCCATAAAAGCTTCAGCAACTTTCTTGGGTTTTGATATTGACACAAATGAAAAGTGCCCACAGAAGTTTACTAGCTGAGTTGCTCTTGAACGAGTGAGCGGACCAGGTGCATTGATGCTGTCAATTATCTTATCTATTTGAACTTCATTTGCAACACGAGGGTGAACAGGACGAAGATTTTGCTCTGGCTGGTCATTGTCATCATTGGGAGGATTGTCTTCGGACCGAGCATTGTCTTCAGGTTGATTTGGTGCAGAGATGATAAGTTCCTCTTCAGGCTGTGCTTCAGAGGGCATGATTTTCACCAGTTCCCATCAGCTTGATTGCCTTATTTGAAGGAGCTTCATCCAGTGTGCTTGGCAGAATCTCTCTCTGTGAACCATTGGTTTCATCAAATTTCACATCCACAGTTTCAACGATTTTGTAGATATAAAGGTTGAAGACTTTGTAGGAGTGTGAATCCTTTCCATAGCCAAGCATGAAGCCTTCATGAGCCTTAGGTGCAAATTTTGACTTGTGATGGGGATCCTTGATCCAGCATCTTGCTCCAAATACTCTGAAGTAACTGACATTTGGCTTCTTGCCAGTGAGTAGCTCATATGATGTTTTGTTCAGAAGCTTATGAATGTACACACAGTTGATGATGTGACATGCTGTATCAATAGCTTCGGGCCAGAACTTTCTTGGTGTCTTGTACTCATCTAGCATTGTTCGAGCCATCTCAATGAGGGTTCTGTTCTTGCGCTCAACGATGCCATTTTGCTGAGGTGTGTATGGAGCAGAGAACTCATGAGTGATTCCCATTGTATCTAGATACAGATCAAGTCTGGTGTTCTTGAATTCAGTGCCATTGTCACTTCTGATGTGCTTGATCTTCACTCCATAATTGTTCATTGCTCGATTTGCAAAGTGTTTGAAGACATCTTGTACGTCAGTCTTGTAAAGAATTATATGGACCCATGTGTATCTTGAGTAGTTATCAACAATGATGAAGCCATAGAGACAGGCAGTTGTTGTGAGGGTGGATTAGTGAGTAGGTCCAAATAAGTCCATGTGTAACAGCTCGAAGGGTTGAGATGTTGTCATGATTGTCTTCGATGGGTGCTTTTCCCTTGTCATCTTTCCAGCTTCACAAGCACCACATAGATGATCCTTCTTGAACTTGACATCTTCGATGCCAATGACATGCTTCTTCTTGACGAGTGAGTGTAAGTTTCTCATGCCGGCATGTCCCGGCCTTCGATGCCAGAGCCAGCATTCTGAAGCTTTTGTGAGAAGACAAACGGCAAGCTGTGGACCTGCTGAGAAGTCTACCATGTACAGATCATCTTTTCGATACCCTTCAAAGACTAGAGATTTGTCAGATTCCATTAGTACAAGGCAACGTTATTTGCCAAATATCACAATCATGTTCAAGTCACAAAGCATTGAGACAGACATTAAGTTGAAACCAAGGGATTCAACAAGCATCACTTTATCCATGTGTTGATCCTTTGAGATTGCAACTCTACCTAGTCCCAATACTTTGCTTTTACCAGTGTCAGCAAATGTGATGTGACTCTTGTCGGATGGACGTAAGGTTGAGTCCATGAGAAGACTCCGATCACCAGTCATATGATTTGTGCATCCACTGTCCATAATCCATTCTGAAGCTTTTGGTGATGTACCCTACAGTGCAGTTAGGAGGATAGGCTTCACACAAGTGTTGTGAAGCATATGCATTTGATACATATAGGGACAGTCACAGCTTATATCAAAGTTAGGACATTGACTGATGAGAAATTCACATGTGAAGCATATAGAATGATATTTTAACGTGCGTCCTCAGTGATTTTAGGTCCCCAGCAATAGTATCGGACGCCATTGATTGCTGGATGGAGACCATTTTCTACAAAAGAGAGTTAGTTCTTCTTTGCCACCCACATTTTCAGTGGGGGCTTAGAAGCAATGAGTCTAAGTGCAGCATCTGAGAATTTTGGCTTTGAAGCCCTACCAAATAGCCTTGCAGGAGATGAATGATACTCATATGAATAAGCAGAAAAGTTCTTAGTCCTATGAACATAGCCGTTCGAAGATACACGCTCATATTCATAAGTCTGAGCATGATTTCCCTGCAAAACATTGGCGTTAGGGTGACTCATGTGAGTCCTGTATCTGTATGAAGCCTTTGGGCCATATGAAGCTATAGGTCTGGGGTTTGTCTTCTTCCTAGGTGGTGTCATGACGACATTCACAGGAAGATTCTCAATGTACCGCTTAGGTACCCAGATCTTCTTCATAGGTGGTCCATTCCTGCAGTTAGTACCAATGTACCTGGCAAACACTTCACCATTCTGATTTTTGAACAGCTTATAGTTTGCATCAAAGGATTCATCCATGATAATAGGATTAGCACAGGTAAAGCTAGATAAGGTAGATGGATCTACTGAAGGTCCCTTTGCAGCAACCCATGTGGTTTTGGGTACTGCTCAGGCTTCCAGTATGAGCCATCAACGTTCATTTTCCTCTCGAACCCAACACCCTCTTTCCTAGGGTTTCGGTTCAGAATCTGCTTTTTGAGGACATCGCAGAGAGTCTGATGTCCCTTCAAACTTTTGTACATCCCTGTTTCAAGCAATGTCTTCAACATAGCATTTTCATCAGCAACAGCAGTGGTATCCTTCGCAGAGGGGTTAGTGACCACATCAGTAGGTGAAGACAATGAAACAGTAGCAGCAGTGGAACATTCAGCAACAGATGTAGCATTATCACGCTCAATGCATTTTAAACATGGTGGTTCAAATCCTTCCTGAGCGGAACTGATCTGTTGAGCGCGAAGTGACTCATTCACCTTTTGAAGATCTTCATGAGCCGCTCTCAATTTCTCAAGCTCTTGTTTCCTTTGAAGATAATCATAGGAGAGCCTTTCATAAGTTGTTGAGAGCGATTCATGACGACCTTCAAGTTCTTGGTACTTAGCATGAAGATTTTTTATGTCATCAACTAAGGACTGTGAACGTGTCATTTCAGCGTCCAACAGGTCATCGCTTTTGTCTAACAGTTTTTGAGTATGTTCCATAGCCTTTTGTTGTTCAGTTGCAATTTTAGCAAGTGTTTTGTAGCTGGGTTTGGATTCACAATCAGAGTCATCTTCACTTGAAGTTTGAAAGTAAGCATCGCATGATTTTACCTTGGCACCGCGTGCCATGAAGCAGTAGGTGGGAGTAGGATCGTCTTCGTCATTAGCTTCAGCGTTGGTGTGGAAGTCATTGTCTTCAGTGTTGAAGATGGACTTGGCAACATAGGCAGTGGCTAGAGCCAGACTTGCAACGCCAGGGTCAGACTCCTCTCCAGACTCCACCTCCGCCTCCTCGGAAGCAGACTCCTCCTCTGAATCCATTTCCTTGCCAACAAAAGCACGAGCCTTGCCAGATGATCTCTTCTTGTATGATGAAGACTTGGAAGAAGACTTAGAAGACTTTGAGGATTTCTTCTTCTTTTTGTCATCGGAATCATATTCCTTGCTTTTCTTCTTCTTCTTCTCATTGTCCCACTGTGGACACTCAGATATGTAGTGACCAGGTTTCTTGCACTTGTGGCAGGTTCTCTTCTTGTGATCATGTGTGGAAGCTTCATCATTCCTAGAGCTAGATCGTGAAGACTTTCTGAAGCCTTTCTTCTTTGTGAATTTCTGGAACTTCTTCACAAGCATAGCAAGTTCCCTTCCAATGTCTTCAGGATCTTCAGAACTGTAGTCAGATTCTTCTTCAGATGAGGAAACAACTTTTGCCTTCAAAGCACGAGTTCGGCCATAGCTTGGACCATAGATATCTCTTTTCTCAGATAGCTGGAACTCATGTGTGTTGAGCCTCTCAAGTATATCAGACGGATCGAGTGTCTTGAAGTCAGGACGTTCTTGTATCATGAGGGCAAGGGTGTCAAAGGAGCTGTCAAGTGATCTCAGTAGTGTCTTGACGATTTCATGCTTGGTAATCTCAGTTGCGCCAAGAGCTCGAAGTTCATTTGTGATAGCAGTGAGGCGATCAAACGTGAGCTGGACATTCTCATTGTCGTTTCTCTTGAAGCGGTTGAAGAGGTTGCGGAGAACACTGATTCTTTGATCTCTCTGGGTTGAAACGCCTTCATTGACCTTGGATAGCCAGTCCCAGACTAGCTTCGACGTTTCCAGAGCACTCACACGACCATACTGTCCTTTGGTCAGATGACCACAGATGATGTTCTTCACAGTGGAGTCCAGTTGAATGAACTTCTTGACATCAGTGGCGGTGTCACCTTCACTAGTTTTGGGAACGCCATTCTTGACGACATACCAGAGGTCGACATCAATGGCTTCAAGATGCATGCGCATCTTATTCTTCCAGTAGGGATATTCAGTTCGATCGAACATGGGGCAAGCAGCGGAGACCTTGATTATCCCTGCAGTCGACATAGCTGAAACTCCAGGTGGTTAAACCGAATCTCACAGAACAAGGGAGTACCTTGCTCTGATACCAACTGAAAGTGCTAGTATCGACTAGAGGGGGGGGTGAATAGGCGATTTTCATGAAAGTCTTCAAAACTTGGAAGTTTCAAAGACAAGCAACAGAAACAACCTAATTGATATGCAGCGAAAGATAAACTACCCTAAACAAGCCATAGTCAAGTATGTAATGATGTGAAAGTACATGACTAATAGCAGTAAGGTAGTAAGGATCAAGATGGAAGATAATATAAAGCCAATCAACAATAGTAGTCAAACAACGAAGTCAAACAGATGAACAGATAAGCAATGACTTCATGAAGACAAACTTAAGTAAGGTTGGAAGGGATAGAACCAGTTGCTTGTTGAAAACACAGGATTTGTTGGACCAGTTCCAGTTGCTGTGACAACTGTACGTCTGGTTAGGGAGGCTGAGATTTAACTCAGAAGACTGTGTCTTCACCTTATTCCCCTTGAGCTAAGGACACCCAGTCCTCTCCCAATCACTCTGGTAAGTCTTCAAGGGAGACTTCCAAACTTTCACAGACTTCGTTCACCGGCAATCCACAATGACTCTTGGATGCTCAGAACGCGACGCCTAACCGGCTGGAGGATTCACAGTCCTCAAGTGTAATAAGTGTTCAGGTCACACAGACAGAAAGACTTCAGTGATGCCTAACACTCTTTGGCTCTGGGTGTTTGGGCTTTGTCCTCGCAAGGATTTCTCTCTCTCAAATGCTTCGAGGTGGGTTGCTCTCAAACGACAAAAGCCATGCACAAACTCTGAGCATCCACCAATTTATGGTGTAGGGGGTGGGCTATTTATAGCCACTAGGCAACCCGACCTGATTTGTCCAAAATGACCCTGGGTCACTAAGGAACTGACACGTGTTCCAACAGTCAGATTTCAAACACACGCGACAACTTTACTTGGGCTACAAGCAAAGCTGACTCATCCAGCTCTGGATAATATTTGCTCTCATTGTCTTCGCTCGAAGACATAGGATTTTGGTTGAGCATCACTTCAGTCACTCTGACTTAGTTCACTTGGACCCCACTTAACAGTACGGTGGTTCCTATGACTCAACAAAGAAGAAAAGGAAACAACGAAACCACACGGTCTTCGCGCTCCAAAGTCTTCACGCAATGTCTTCTCATGTCATAGTCTTCAATATGAATATCTTCTCATACCACCATTGTCTTCAATGTCTTCATACATTTTTAAGGGTCATCTTCGGTAGGTAAATCGAATCGATGAGGGACACTACCTGCGTTATCCTGCAATTCTCACAAACGCATTAGTCCCTCAACCAACTTTGTCGTCAATACTCCAAAACCAACTAGGGGTGGCACTAGATGCACTTACAATCTCCCCCTTTTTGGTGATTGATGACAAACTGGTTGAAGTTTTCAACGGGGATAAAGTATGTGAATGTAAGGATAGGAATGTGTCTTCATAAGTTGCAAGGGCTCCCCCTGAAGATGTGCATATAAGTAATTTGCTTTTGGATTGCAAATGCACATGGCAGGTTGTACTTGTGGAGATCCACTTCAACTTATGAAGCTAATTCATCATGCATGAAATGATATAGCAAGTAATATGACATGCATAATGAAAAAAGGACGTCTGCAGAATGATCTAAGTGCGGAAGTTATCATCGCACATGCGGAATTTATCATCGCATCATAATAAAGCAAATAAGTAGCAGAAGTAGCAGACGACCATCAAGTTTAGGTGTTACAACTCAAAGAACCAAAAGTTTCAAAGCGCACGAGTTGTAAGCACGCAGCAAAATATAGTGCAACCACCCATATGAACCCGGTTGAAGACTATCAACTCATACGCTTCTCCCCCTTTTGTCAGTAATGACCAAAAAGGTTTGAAGACATAGAGCATCTACTCGTCAGGAGTAGGTGAAGCAGCAGGTTGTCGTCGTTGGTTGGCGGAGCAGATGAACTTGGTGCAGTGTCGATGCGCACAGTTGTAGTTGGAGGTGGTGAAGTAGCGTCATCTTCATCATCGATCACTCTGGCATTAACTATTGCCACGGAAGAGGAATATTCAGAGTCTTCAAGAGATGGAGTTCAACGCAGGGTAGCAGTCCTCGGAGGAGTGGAGTCGAACTGGAATCTTTCATTGAAGCCATCATCTTGAAGATCAGCTTCAGCACTGAGCAGAGTCAAACTCTTCCATGATCTTAGGCAAGTTTCATGAGCAACAATGGCATTCTTGGTGGCAAGATTGCGAATGCGATTGACATCCACCAAGAGGCTTTGCATTTGGCGCTTGAGCCAGAAATGATGCTTATCTTGATTCTGATGAAGAGCCACAAGAAGCTCTCGGTCATTGAGAACACGAGAACGCTTCCGAGGCCTTTGTGCAATGGTACTTTCAGTGGCTTCAGTTGGCGCTCTGTGAGGCAAACGGGTGTTACCAGCAAGTGGATAGAATCTTGTTGCTGCTTGAACACCTTCAATAGGCTGAGCGAAGCTTTGGTGCTCAATGTTCTGAAGACAAAGCGGCGTCTTGGCAGGGTCAGAGTATACAACATCAACTGACATATCAACCTCGGGCAGAAATATTATGTGATTGCGAGCAGAGGGCTGATAATTTACAGATAAGTGTCGCTTGATGAGGCGCATGACCCATGGAGCATAAAACTTCAGACCAAACAGGTCAGAGCCGGAAGTAGCAAGTTGCCTTATGAAGAATTCCTGAGTGTTGAAGCTGATGCCATTAAGAATATAGAAGACCAAAGTCTTCATGGCTCCTTCAAGCTTGGCCGATGATGAGTGTCCCTTGACTGGCCATAGAGCTCGCCTGATAATATGATATATGGTGCGAGGCAGATACTCAAGGTCTTTGTCATGGGAAACGAACACCTATGGGGCAGGGCCCCTTTCGGTCCGGAAGGGAGCGGAGGGTGCACGAAGAGCGGATCGAGGTGGAGTACGCGAGCGATTTTACCCAGCTTCGGAGCTCTCCAGAGAGATAATACTCCTACTGCTGCTTTGTGGTTGTATTATGTTCTTGCTCGAGAGCGTGGGAGTGTTTTGGTTTTCGAATGAGTCGAACCCCTTCTACGTTGCGCATGGGCCTCCTTTTATAGGCTAAAAGGGGTCATCGACAGGTGGCAACGCAGGCAAGGGTACAAATGTAAAAAGAGTGGTTGGTACAGCTACTTCTACAGTGCAGCCTACCTAACTCTGACGGCAGGGGACAAGAGCATTTAATGCCTGTCCGCGTCGCCTAAACAGTGCAGAAAAGCGACTGTTAGGAGCGCCACCGCTTGCCACGATGGCCATCTCGTCATCTCCACTTGCCACCTCGCACTGCTTGGCTGCACAGCTTCTCGCCACGTGCGCCTGGAAGGGTTCTGTGGCGACACGTCGACGGATGCGCTGGAGCGTTGGCATAGAGTGGTGGCTTCGCCGCGGCAAGTGCCTTGCCGCGGTCGTTGCCTTGTCGCGCCCGGAAGCTTGTCGCTCGCCGGGTCTTGCCAGGACGCGCGGCGCGTCGCGGCAAGTTTCTTGAAATGCCTTGGCTGGCCTTCTCGGCAAGCTCCTCCTGCCGGGGCCTTGTCCTTCCCGGCAAGCTCCTCTTGCCGGGGTCTTGTCTTCTCAATTAAAACACTTTGTTCTTCAATGGCTTCAATAGGAACTACGGAGGATCTTGGCGGGCGCCCGGCAAGCCTTGCCGCGGGACGCTGCGACTGCCCCTGCACAAGTTCGGGATACTAAGGTACCCCTACTTTAGTACACCGACAGGAGCCCCCGGGCCTGGGCCACACACGGTGCCGAGCGCTGTTGGGCCAGGCCCAAAACAGGGCACGGGCACACGCGCCCTGGGTCCACACCATATCTAACTCCGTATCCACCGCGCCCTCTCGTAACGGCACACATCGAACGCGGCGTCGTGGGAGAGATCGTGGGTGATTCTTTATTCCGAAAAAGCGTAATGTTCGCCTCCTCCTCTTTATAAGCAGGGGAAACAGAGGCAGTTCCCCCACCTTCGCCACTTGCGGTTCCTTCCTCAGAAATCTCCGCCGCTCCCCTCCGCTTCCCAAAGCCGAAAGAGAGCAGCGCTCCGCCCCCCGTCGCCGCCGTCGCCGCCAACGCCCTCGCTCTCCCCGACCGCCTCCGCCATGGCTCCGAAGACCGGGAAGGGTGCGAAGTCGGCCGAGGCGCTGCGGCTTGAGGCGCTGCGGAAGGAGCAGGCACTCTTCCCCTCTGAGCTCTCCGCGAAGGAGCTGATGGAATGGTTCTATCTCTTCTGGTCGACGGAGATGCGGGCGCATCCGTGCACGCAGGTACTTTCCGCCGCCACTTCCACTTCAAAACGGTGTCCAAAAGGATACCCCTTCTTCGCACTGTTCTTCTATTGCAGGCTCTGCCCGCCCTTTTCCGATTTCTTCTGCGACATCATGAACACCTACGGGTTTCATCTCCTTGATTTCACCCCCAATGTCGTCCTGACCATGGCGGTTTTCGCACATCTCTGCGAGAACTTCGTTGGAATCCACCCAAACGTAGCCCTTTTTCGCCACTACTTCATGCCCCGGGTCGAGAAGGGAGAGCCCTTAGCTGGCGGGATCGCTTGGATCTCGAGAGCCGGTATGAAGGAGGTCTATCTGGAGGGGGAGCTCCGCAGCAAATGGGAGGAGTGGAGAGCGGAGTGGTGTTGGATTGTTGATGAGAACCCGCAGCCATTCACCAACTTGCACCAAGCCCATGTAGTGCGCGGCGGCGATTGGAGCGCCCTGGCGGTGGACGATGCTAGACCGAAGATCGCCACCACCCGGATCTTGCGGCTCAGGCTTGTCGGGCTCACTGTAGGTGCTGTTGGCGCGGACTTTCTTCGCCGCCGCATCGCCCCTCTGCAGGAGAGGGGAAGACCCACCTGGCTGTTTGGGGGTCCGGCGGATATCATGAGGCTGCGCCCGGGCCTCAATTTTAAGTTTACTGTCTTGGAGTTGGATGGGACGCTCAAGGAGCTGTTCAAGCACGACCCCAATCATCCCGAGTGGTTCCGGCTGCCACAGGGCGTCGTCCCGTTATGCAACAACTCCGCGCTTGATCGCATCCTCGCATTGATGCCGGAGTGCGACTCGCATGGAATTATTCCAACTTGGCAGGAGCCCGCCGACGACGTAGTGCAGCAGTTATTCGATAGCTTGGTGGAGGTGGCGGTCCACGCCGACGAGCAGAGGCTCCTCACCCGCGACACCACCGATGATGAGATGTGGCGCATTGCCACCAGGGCGGAAGAGGCGGCGGCAGCCACCGCCGCGGGCGAATTTGGGTTTACTTTGGAGGAGGCAGAGGCAGCCAAGGCGGCAAGCCTTGCTGAGCGGGAGGAGCTTGTCGGGGAAGTCGTCAGCGAGAGCCCGAAGCTGAATCGAGCGAGCCCGCTGAAGGTGCCAGCGGCCAGCCGTCTTTGAGCAGCTTGCCGCAAGCAGAACTCCCAGTGCAGGCCCCAGCTCCACCAAGAAGGCGCCTCCGCAGGACCGGAGACATAGCAGGGCGGCAGACGGGCCAACAGCCGCCGCGCCGCGGGACACGCTCTACCGCGGCAAGCACCGTTGCCGCGGGAGCATCTCACGCCGCACCGGTAACTGGAGCAGGGTCTTCTCGGGCCGCCGCTTCTGATCCTGCCGCAGCTCCCTCCAAGCGGCCAAGGGAGCCTACTCCTCCGCATTGTCGCGCCGAAAGAGTACCGGACTTCGATCTCTCCGCGCTCAGCTCCGACGAGGAGGAAGAAGAGGAGTAAGTTTCTCTGTTGTGCTTATTTTTCTTCAATTCTTGTTGTTTCTTGTCTTGTATCTGATCTGCTTTCTTCTGAACCTTGTTCCTTTTTCAGGACTCTGGCCCAGAGAGCGGCGAAGAGAGCCAAGGTCCCCGTGGTTGTCATCGAGGACGATCCTGCTGTGATGACAGAGGGCACGTCCGAGACCACCTTGTCGGACCCAGCAATCACTCCTCGGAGCAGCCCCCAGCGCAGCCCCCAGCGTAAGTACATAATCTTATTTCCCGCTGTTGGGCGCGCATGGGTGTTCTTTCCTTGCTGATATCTTGATTGTTGGTTTGCTTGTGTACGAGCAGAACAGGCCCACCAGGAACAGCCAGAAGCCGCCCCTGAGGTGCTATCTGCCTCCACTACGCCACCAAGGGATGATTCCCCGGCAAGGGAGCGCTCTCCGGCAAGGGAGAGGTCCCCGGCAAGGGGCAGTTCTCCGGCAAGGGACGGGACCAGTGATCCCCCGGTGGTGGAGCCCATGATTACAGAGCCCAGCATAGGTAATCCTTCTTGTCAGAAAACTTCCCTTGGGTTCTTCTTCTTCTGATCTTCTTTTTTGGATATTTGCTTGACTTTTTCTCCCTCTTCCTGTCTTCAGATCCTCCCTCCACGGAGCCGATGGAGACCGAGGCCACCGGCGAGGAGAACGTGCGCGGCAACACTGACGATGCCGCCGCCACCGAAGAAGAGGCCGGCGCTGATGATCCCTCCGACGAAGAGGCCGCCAAGGCTGCTGGCGCAGGAGCTGGCGAGGGGTCTGGCGATCGCACTGACGACCCGGGGGCCGCAGGAGCGCAAGGTGCTACGCCGACCGCCGATCCCTCCGCTACTGACGCAGCGCCTGGCTCCGAAGAGCCCTAGCCTGGCGCCTACTTGAAGGCCGGTGACGGTGTCTTCATCAAGCTCCCCTGGGCGTCAAGCTCCAGGGCGCCAGTCGAGGGAGAAGCTTTTGACGAAGAAGTGCTCGCCTCCGCTGGGCTGACAGTGGTTGACGCGCCAAGCAGCAGCAGCAGCGAGTCTGAGTAGGAGCAGTTGCTCCGGAAGCTGGTGTCGCTCTACCGCGCCCGACAAGCCAAACTGGAGTCCCGGGAAGCGCTTGTCGCGCAGGCGGGAGTGGACATTGAGAAGCATGCGGAGGAGCTCCAGACCCGCAACCAAGAGGCCCTCCGGTCTATTGCAGAGGAGAGGGCGCAGCTTGCCGAGGCGCGGAAGGCTTTCCTCCTCGAGAAGGTGGAAGCCGAAGAGCAGCAGCGGCTTGCCGCCGAGGAGATGTCCGCGCGAGAAGGCGAGCTGACGCAGCGGAAGGTTAATCTGGACAGCTATGAGGAGGAGCTTGCCGCGCGCAAGGAGACACTTGGCGGAGCCCTCAAGGAAGCGAAGGATGCCGCTGCAGCTGCCGAGGCCGCCAAGGAGCTAGAGGTGAAGGTGACGCAGCTAGAGGCTGATATCAAGGCGAAAAATGAAGAGCTTGCCGCGCTCCAGCGCGAGCGCGAGAAGGACGCCCTTGCCCATGGTGAGCTGCAGGGTCGTCTCTCTGAGAAGGGCAGGGAGCTGAACGCTGCCAAGGACGCCAATGCCGACCTCGAGCTGAAGCTGGCCACGCTGACTGAGACGCTGGACGGCGCCAAGAAGCGGGAGGAGGACTTGTAGCAGGAGCTCAAGGCCAACGAGGCACTGTTGACGAGGGCCGCCGAGACCCAGAACACCTTCAGGGATACCGTGGAGCTCTGGACGGAGGGCCTCGTCAACATCGCCGCAGTTATCGACGAGGAGCTGACGCAGCTGGAACTGGAGGGCTTCGAGTACTCCTCCGACGAGAACCTCCAGCCCAGCACCAAGCTCACTCTGTTCTTCGAGGGCGTGGCGACGGCCCTCCAGCAGCTCCGAGAAAGGACCCCAAAGCAACTGTCCAACGAGTCACGCACGATCTGCGCCAGGGTCCTGGAGAAGGTGTTGGTGAAGGTGCTCTTCCGCAACCCAGGCATCAACCTCACCCACGTCCTCAAGAAGCTGCCGGCGGGTGCTGATCTTGAAGAGCTCAAGGCCCTTGTCGCACCCATTGTAGACAAGGTGAATGAAGTCAAGAGGGTTGACAGCGATCGTGTAGACTAGGCCGCATTTTTCTTCCTTTCCTTGCCGCTGCTAAACATGTCATGGGAACAATTTATTAGAGTGCGGCAAGTTATCTTTGTAATATAACTTTATCTTGGGCAATATTCGCTATGTTATTTCCTTTACTTGATTCCTTCCTTTGTATGTTTTTACCCTACGCTTTTAGGGAACTTGCCGGCGCAGACACCCTTGCCGCGAGCGCTGAGTGCGAAACATCAGCAGCCTGCTGGCGGTGCTACCTCCGGCAAGAAACCTTGTCGCAACTAGTCGCAGCACACTTAAATTGTTGAGCGGACTCGAAACAAAGTAAGGGCGCAACTAACTACGAGTTGGTTCCTCCACGCACAGGTTTTCCATACAAAGCATGGTCGTTCAAGGAAGATAACTTTTTTAAAAAAATTTAAAAACTAATTGTGCTCAAACTTTGGCAACTTAGCTTTTCTGTTGTTTGCGTCCCGGCAAGGCGATACTTTCTTGAACGACGCCTGGTCCACACCTTTATCTTCTCCTTCCCCCCCCCCCCCCCCGGTGAACTTGTGGGCGAGGGAACCTTCCTTTTGAGAAAAAGAAAGAAGAGAAAATAAAAATATGGAGCCTTGAGGCTCGTTATTGCTTACCGGTGGCAAGTGGTGCACAAAGTGTCAGAGAATACATGCGAGAAATGAAAAAGCATGAAATATGACAAGATGTGCGGAGCATATGATCTTTATTTATGCACGGGATCTGCGTCCGGCTTTGTACAAAGGGTTACATGCAATAGCGGCAAGGCTTGTACAAAAGGTGGTTGCCGGAACAGGTTCCGGCAACCGCGCCTTATGGGTAAAACTTGCGAAGATGCTCAATGTTCCAGGAGTTGCTCACCGGAGAGCCATCTTCGGTCTCAAGGCGGACAGCACCAGGCCTAGTGACTCGTTTCACCCGATAAGGGCCTTCCCACTTTGGCGTCAACTTGTTGGAATTCTTGGCGGATTGAACGCGCCGAAGAACAAGGTCGCCTTCCTCGAGACTTCTGGCATTAACTTTGCGGCTATGTAAGCGGCGCAAAGCTTGCTAGTATCGAGCAGCTCGTACAGCAGCCTGAAGACGATCTTCCTCAAGGAGCAACGCGTCATCTTGTCGCAGTTGCTCTTGCTCAAGCTCATCATAAGCGAGCACTCGAGGCGATCCATATACGAGTTCCATGGGGAGAACTGCCTCTGCTCCATAGACTAGAGCGAAAGGTGTCTGGCCAGTGGCTCGATTTGGCGTCGTCCTGATCGACCAAAGAACCACCAGCAGCTCCTCAATCCAATTCTTTCCGCACTTGTGCAGCCTGTCGAAAGTCCTGGTCTTGAGCCCGCGCAGCACTTCAGCGTTTGCCCTCTCCGCTTGATCGTTGCTCCTCGGGTGAGCAACAGAAGCGAAGCAAACCTTGGTGCCAAGATCTTGGACGTACTGCATGAAGGTGCGGCTCGTGAATTGCGTTCCGTTGTCGGTGATGATCCTGTTAGGGACTCTGAAACGGCAAACAATTGACCTGAAGAACTTGACTGCTGACTGTGTTGTCACCTTCCTCACTTATTCCACTTCCGGCCAATTTGAGAACTTGTCGATTGCAACGTACAAGTACTCAAAGCCCCCGACAGCTCGGGGAAAGGGGCCGAGGATGTCGAGCCCCCAGACCGAAAATGGCCAGGATAAAGGGATCGTCTGGAGAGCTTGAGCTGGCTGGTGTATCTTCTTGGAATGGAACTGGCACGCTTCACATTTGGTTACTTGTGCAGTTGCATCCTGGAGGGCTGTTGGCCAAAAGAAACCTTGCCGGAATGCTTTGCCGGCAAGTGCTCTTGCGCCAATGTGATGACCACATATGCCTCCATGTATTTCTGCCAACAGCTCTTGTCCATCTTCCCGGGGAATGCACTTCAATTTCACTCCGTTGAATCTTCTTCTGTACAGTATGTCGTCGACAAACTGGTACATACTTGATTGCCGGGCTACTCTCTCCGCTTCTTCTTGCTCTTCGGGAAGTTCTCCTGTCTGACGGAAACGGATAATCTGCTGTGCCCATGCTGGAGCTTGCGGCTCAACAACAAGGACTAAAGGCACAAATGCTGATGCGGGAACATCTGCTTCTACGACAAGAACTTGCGGCTCAGCCGGAGCTTGATGTTCCCCGGCAAGCTTGCCGGAGCAAAACTTGTCAGGAGCGTCTGCTTCAACGGAACAAACCCTAGGGCTTGTCGGAGCAGACTGCTCCTCTGCACTCTTGGTGTTGATCTTGGGGACCTTCTTGGCGGCGGCTTCGGGGAACTCTGCCGGAAAGTAGTCACTGGAAATCAACTTCCTCTTTTTGCTCTGTCCAGTTGATGGTGTTATAGATGGTTGAGTCAGCTTGAGCACAAAGATCCCTGGTTCCACAGGTAACTTTAATGCAGCGCATTTTGACAGGCCATCGGCAACGTCGTTCTGAGCTCTTGGAACATGCTCCATCTGCAGGCCGTCAAAATGCTCTTCCAACTTTCTCACTTCATCAATGTAAGCTTCCATCAACGGACTCTGATAATCTTTGTTTACTTGACGGACGACAAGCTGTGAGTCACCCCTGACAATAAGCTTCTTGATCCCAAGGTCTGCCACGATCCTGAGACCAGCAAGCAAGCCTTCATACTCTGCAGTATTGTTTGTCGCTTGCTCCTTGGGAAAGTGCATCTGGACCACGTACTTGAGGTGCTCTCCGGTGGGTGCGACAAGTAACACGCCCGCACCGGCGCCTTACAGCGAGAAGGCACCGTCAAAGTACATGATCCATTCTTTGCTTGCCTCCTTGACGGGGATGCTCGTTTCCGGAATTTCTTCATCAGGTGTTGGCGTCCATTCTGCTATGAATTCTGCCAATGCTCGGCTCTGGATAGTTGAAGTACTTTAAAACTTGAGGCCAAAGCTTGACAGTTCCAGTGCCCACTCGACAATCTTGCCTGTTGCTTCTGGATTCTGCAATATCCTCTTCAACGGAAAGCGACTGACAACTGTGATCTCATGTGCTTGAAAGTAATGGCGCAGCTTCCTCGAGGCCATGAGAAGGCCGAAAAGCAATTTCTGCACACCAGAGTACCTTTACCTGGCTCCCTGTAGAAGGGAACTGACAAAGTAAACTGGGCGCTGCACCATCTTCTTCTGCTTCTCTTCTCGTGGCTGCACAGATTCATCCTTGTCGGGATCAGAGCTTGTCGGGGAAGCCCCCTGCTTGTCGCTGGACGCGCTTGCCGTGGCTTCTGGCTTATCATCCGCCTCCCTCTCCGCTACTAACGCAGCACTAACCACTTGATTGGTTGCCGCTAGATACAGCAACAACTTCTCTTGTGGTTTAGGTGCGACAAGTACTGGATTGGAAGACATGTATCTCTTCAAGTCCTGCAGCGCAGCCTCCGCTTCCGGAGTCCATTTCATTGGACCTGCCTTTTTCAATATTTTGAAAAATGGCAGGGCGCGCTCATCTGACTTAGAGATGAACCTGCTGAGAGCAGCTACGCAGCCGGCAAGCCTTGGTACATCCTTGACGCGCTTCGGTGCTTCGATCTGCTCAATGGCCTTGATCTTGTCGGGATTGGCTTCAATCCCCCGCTGAGATACAAAGAACCCGAGAAGCTTGCCGGAAGGGACTCCAAACACGCACTTCTCGGGGTTGAGCTTGAGGTTGATCTTGCGCAGATTTGCAAAGGTCTCGTCCAAATCTTGGATCAGAGTTGCTCTGTCTTTGCTCTTGACCACTATGTCATCCATGTAAGCTTCTACATTTTTGTGCAACTGTGGCTCAAAAGCCTCGTGAACTGCCCTTGCAAATGTTGAACCAGCATTCTTCAAACCGAAGGGCATCCGTACAAAACAGTATGTGCCACACGGAGTGATGAATGCGGTTTTCTCCTCATCGTCTTCTGCCATGAAGATCTGATGATATCCTGAATATGCATCAAGAAATGAAAGCAAATCACATCCTGCCGTGGAGTCGACAATCTGGTCAATGCGCGGCAAGGGAAATGGATCTTTGGGACAAGCTTTATTAACATTAGTGAAGTCAATACAAAGCCTCCATTTTCCGTTCGCCTTGCGCACGACTACAGGATTGGCCAGCCATGTAGGATGGAGCACTCCTCTGACAAGGCCGGCTGCTTCCAACTTCTTGATCTCTTCTGTGATGAACTCTTGGCGTTCTACTGCTTGCTTTCTGACTTTCTGCTTGACGGGCCGCGCGTGAGGACAAACGGCAAGGTGGTGCTCAATTACTTTCCTGGGAACACCGGGGATATCAGATGGTTGCCATGCAAACACATCGACATTCGCCCGCAGGAAAGCAATGAGCGCGCTTTCCTATTTAGGATCAAGCGTGGCACTGATGGTGAAGGTACCACCAGTGCCGTCCTCCTTGGCGGCCACTTTCTTGGTCTCTGGTGAATCTGTCTTTGTTCTCTTACACTTGCCGGTGGAGCTCGATGGTGCGTCCTCGATGGTAGTGCAGCACTCCGAAGAGGTGCGCTTGCCGGGGTGGGCATCAGAGCTCTTGCCGGACTTGGTCTTCTTCTCCCCCCCCCCCGGGAGCTTCAGCGGCAAGTGTCTTGCGATCTGCTGCGGCTGCTGCTTCCCGGTAGATCTTGTCGGTGCAGATAAGGGCATCCTTCTTGTCGCCAGGGACAGAAATGACACTTATCGGACTGGGCATCTTCAGTACATTGTATGCATAGTGAGAGGCTGCCATGAACTTGGCGAGTGCTGGACGGCCAAGTATTCCATTGTAGGGAAATGGAAAATCGGCGACGTCAAAGGTGACCTTCTCAGTTCTGAAGTTTAGCTCGCTGCCAAATGTTACCAGCAACGTGATCTTCCCCTTCGGCTTGCTCCTTCCCGGATTAATTCCTTGGAAAGTGCCGGTCTCTTCGAGCTCGCTGTCGGGGATCTGGAGCTTCTTGAGTACCGCGGAGGAGATCAGATTCAAGCCGGACCCGCCGTCAACTAGCATCTTTGTGACCTTGAGGTTGCGGATAGTTGGTGAAACTAACATCGGCAAGCACCCGACCGCAGTTATGCGATCAGGGTGGTCCTCAATGTGAAAGATGATAGGCGTGCTGGACCACTTCAGAGGCTTACGTGACTCAACTGGTGGCTCTGCTGCATTAACTTCCCGCACCCACCGTTTGAGCTGGCGGTGCGAGGTATGCAGAGAAGCACCGCCATCAACGCACAGAACCTCTGTTGCTTTCTGAAACTCCTGCTCGTCGGCCTCGTCATCATCCATGTCCTCATCTTCGTCTTCATCTTCATCCTTGTCGCGGCCTCGGGGAGGCCTGTCTCCTTGCCGCTGCTTGGCCTTGCCGCGGCGTCCTCCCCGGCCGGGACGTTTCTTGCCGGACCCGCCAGTACCTTCCTGGGCCTTCTCCTTGTCGCGTCGCTCGTACTCAGCCTTTTGCAGCTCAACGAGCTGCTCGACCTTCTTGCAACTTTGGAGGTCATGGCCCTTGGTACGGTGGATCTTGCAATACTGCTTGTCGGAGCTGCCCTGCTTGTCAGCGGCCGCCACATGATGAGGACATCAATACCATTGTTACACCCACAGCCCCTACTGCTACATATACTGGACCAATTACTAGAGCTCGCGCACGCCAATTAAATTATCAGGTACTTTCGTTTCTTGGTAATGATTCTAATGTTCATGAGAATATGATGCTGCCTAAATTGGATACATTTGTTTTGCTTACAAATGAAGGGCCTAGCTTGGAGAAGGATGGACATTGGAGCAAGAGCAAGCATGGAGAAGATGCCATGCACAAGGGGAACCAGAACGGAGTTACAAGTGATGATTTCAGGACTTTGAAGCCACCATAAGAGTGCATGAAGCCTTGGACGAAATATACAAGATGCCACTTCATAAATTTCGTCCAGAGGCTATTATAGGTGCTGCGTCACCTTTTTATTGGGCCAGGCCCATGTAATTTCGAAATACATAAGTATAGGCTATTTTTAGAGTCCGTATGTGTGGGGAAACAAGAGATAGGGTTGATTTCGGACCCCTCCACCAAGGGCCACGAAATTCCCCCTCTCTTCCTCCATATATACAGCCCTTAGGGCACCGTTTAGACTTTGGGTTTTGTTTAGATTAAAAGTTCGCCATAGCTGCAACTTCGCGTACTTCGTTTGTGTTCAACGACCAGACAAAGGCGTCACAGAACCCCACCTTGATCAATAAAGCTTTCATCTTATATTCGCAATATCCAGATTGCAATCTTAGTTTCTTGCTTGTTCTTCGTTTGCTCGCAGGAAACAGACCCTCGTGGTCAGGTTGATCGTGCTCCGGCGTGGTCAATAACCTCTCGGAGTTGGTTTAGCGATTGCTAAGGCGCGACGTCCTCGCACGTTCGTAGTCGGATCGTCAAAGTCGACTTCCACCAAAGCGAAATCCACCATCTCATCGAAAGACGGGACACCTTTGCCTCTATCAAGTGGTATCAGATTTCCAGGTTGCTCGGTGAGATTTTCCAGTTTTTCGTAGTTTAGATCGAGTCTGTTCTTCATACCTATAGTCCACGAAAAAGCCACAAAAAAAAATTTAGGGTTAGTTCATCATATCCGAACCAATCTGAGCCTTTGCATAATCTTTTTAGGGTTTTGCTTTGTTGAATTTGCGGTTGCATCGTCGGTCTAGTTGCTGGTCTTAGAGTCTAGTCTTTTAGAGTTTCGAGTTCTGGTCATAAGTTGTCACGCCGCCGCTGCACCATCATCATCGCCCCTGCCATCTACCACCACCACTCCGAATCCGTATCCATATACCACCACCAATCCGTGTCCATATACCACCACCGATCCATATCCATATACTACCACCGCTACCACCACCGCTGCCATATACCACCACCATATATCCACCACCAATCCGAGTTCCTTGCTTATTAGGTTTGTTTTCGGGATCCATCAAGTTTCCGATTCGTGTTTCCTTGCCGGAGTAGGTCTGGAAACCACGCTCCGTTTAGGCCCAAAATTTTTCGAAAACGCATTTTTCGAAAAATTTTCTGGCTATCCTATTTTTAGGTGTTTCTGAGTGTTTTGAGACAGGTGCCATTATAGGAAGTTTTTTTTGACCCGTTTCCAGTTTTTGGGTCCGGGCAGTCGAAAAAACGAAAAAAAAAATTGGTCGAAAAAATTTCGTGCCCATCCTGTCAGTTTGACCTAGGAAGAGTTTTGAGACACTCGCCATTATAGTGATTTTTTCGCAAAAAAAAAAAAGAGCAGCGCAAAAAAAAAAGAGCGCAAAAAAAAAAGAGCGAAAAAAAAATCCAGAGTGTGCTTTTCCCTTGTTTACGTGCAGCGCCGTGATTTTGTTAGTGTTCTAGGCTCGCGTCTCTAGCACGGTCTAGCCTAGGACCAGCACAGTACCGTCGTTGAGCGTTTATTCAACTTTGCATCTCCGAATTGATTATTGCTGATCCTTTTTGCTACCATATTATAAGCCTTCCCAGCTCCACATACATCTACGTCGTGCGTTTGACTCTCCCTGGTACTCGCTCTATCCAAGCTTTGAGAGTTTTTGACTACAACGGTTGCCGATCACCGCCTGCTGCTGGGTAAGAACTGGTAAGAATTTGAGTTTTGCTTGACGGATTTGTGACACCCACCACCACCACTTGTTCGTAGTCTGTAGGATCATATTCTTGTGTGTTTCTATTGCTGCTAACCATGCCAGGATCACAAGCCGACGTGACTGACTGGGAGAATTTATCGAACAAGGAGCTTCATGATAAGTTTCAGCAAATGATGAGTGGACAGGTGCAAGATGTGCTAAACAGATTTGAAGAGGCCATGGAGAAGATAGATGGCATGGAGAAGACGTTCGAAACAAAGCTCGATAAAAAATTTAATGAATTGCTCGCGCGTCTTCCACCACCACCACCCGCTGCACCTAACGCACCTCTCCAACAACAACAACAACAACAACAACGCATCCTTTCGAATCAGTATGGACGAGCGAGGCGTGTTCCTATTGAGGATGGCCAAACTTCTGGTGCTGCTGTTCATGTTGTTGATGCTTCTTTCGCCCCTGCTACTGCTGCTGGTGGTACCCAGGAGGATGTTGAGTATGCGGGCGATTATGAGGATGAGGTTGATCAAAATCAGCACTACGTGCAGCCACCAGCACCACCACCACCAGGTCGACCTCAGGTATATATTCGTAATGGTAGGCCTGCACCACCACCTCAGGTACGAGATGATGTCCATATTCCTAAACTAAAATTGAATATTCCACCATTTGAGGGTAGATATGTTCCTGATATATATCTTACTTGGGAGTTAGAAACTGAACAACGTTTTACATGTTTACAATATCCCGAGGAGAGACGGGTTGCTGCTGCTGTTTGTGCTTTCACTAGTTTTGCATGTGTATGGTGGTCTGAACATTGTAGATTATATCCTATTCCCGCTACTTGGGCTGCTTTGAAAACTGCTATGCGTACTCGTTGGGTTCCACCATATTATCAACGTGAATTGCTTCAAAAATTACAGCGCTTAAGACAAGGAAAAAATTCTGTAGAAGAATATTATCAGGAATTACAAACTGGCATGATTAGATGTGGTATTGTTGAGGAGAATGAAGCTATGCTTGCACGTTTTCTGGGTGGATTAAATAGAGAGATTCAGACCATTCTAGACTATAAGGAGTATACTAATATCACTCGTTTATTTCATCTTGCTTGTAAAGCTGAACGTGAAGTACAGGATCGACAGGCATTGGCGCGGACTAACTTTTCTGCAGGTCGACCTTCATCATGGACACCACGTGCATCATCTACTTCCTCCCGTTCTGCTACACCGGCGCCTTCGTCGGCTGCCACCTCCAACCGTGATACAATAAAGCAGGCACAATCACCACTATCTGCCAAGAGCACACCTTCTGGGCCTGCAAAGAGCTCTTCTTCATCCATGGCATCAACAGGGCAAACACATGATATTATTTGTCGACGTTGCAAGGGTGGAGGTCATTATGCGAGAGAATGCCCATCTAAGCGTGTGATGATTGTTACTGAGGATGGTGGGTATGAGTCCGCTAGTGACTTTGATGAGGAGACTTTGGCTCTTATTACACGTGACGAACACGGTGGAGACGATTCTGATCATGAGACGCAATACATGGCTCCTGAAGATGCTGACAGGTATGAATGTTTAGTTGCTCAACGTGTTTTGAGTGTGCAGGTTACACAAGCTGAGCAAAATCAGAGGCATAATTTGTTCCATACAAAGGGAGTTGTGAAGGAACGTTCTGTTCGCGTGATCATAGATGGAGGGAGTTGCAACAACTTGGCTAGCATGGAGATGGTGGAGAAGCTATCTCTCACCACAAGACCACATCCACATCCTTACTACATCCAATGGTTCAACAACAGCGGCAAGGTTAAGGTATCGCGTACTGTTCGTGTACATTTTAGTATCTCTACATATGCTGATTATGTTGATTGTGATGTGGTACCTATGCAAGCATGTTCCTTATTACTTGGTAGACCATGGCAATTTGATAAAAATTCTATTCACCATGGTAGAAACAATCAGTATACTCTTGTTCATAAGGATAAAAATATTACTTTGCTTCCTATGACTCCTGATTCCATTTTGAAAGATGATGTTAATAGAGCTAATAAAGCAAAACAGGAGAAAACTAAGAGTGAAAATCAGATTGTGGCAAAAGAATTTGAGCAACAAATGCAGCCTAATAATAATAAACAATCTAGTGTTGCTTCTGAAATTAAATTGAAAAGTGCATGTTTACTTGCCACCAAATCTGATATTGATGATCTAGATTTTAGCAAATCTGTTTGCTATGCTTTTGTGTGCAAAGAGGCATTATTTTCATTCGAGGATGTGCCTTCCTCTTTGCCTCCTGCTATCACTAACATTTTGCAGGAGTTCGCTGACGTCTTTCCACAAGACGTGCCACCGGGATTACCGCCTATTCGAGGGATTGAGCATCAGATTGACTTAATTCCCGGTGCTTCACTGCCAAACCGTGCACCATACCGTACCAATCCAGAGGAGACGAAGGAGATTATGCGTCAAGTACAAGAGCTTCTCGACAAAGGTTATATACGTGAATCCCTTAGTCCTTGTGCTGTTCCTATTATTCTAGTGCCGAAAAAGGATGGTACATCACGTATGTGCGTTGATTGTAGAGGCATTAATAATATTACTATTCGTTATCGTCATCCTATTCCTAGGCTAGATGATATGCTTGATGAATTGAGTGGCTCTACAATATTCTCCAAAGTTGATTTGCGTAGTGGATACCATCAAATTCGTATGAAATTGGGAGATGAATGGAAAACAGCATTTAAAACTAAGTTTGGATTATATGAGTGGTTAGTCATGCCTTTTGGGTTAACTAATGCACCTAGTACTTTCATGAGGTTAATGAACGAAGTTTTACGTGCTTTCATTGGACGATTTGTGGTAGTTTACTTTGATGACATATTGATTTATAGCAAATCTTTGGAGGAACATTTGGAACATTTACGTGCTGTTTTTATTGCTCTACGTGATGCACGTTTGTTTGGTAACCTTGGAAAGTGCACCTTTTGCACTGACCGAGTATCTTTTCTTGGCTATGTTGTTACTCCACAGGGAATTGAAGTTGATAAAGCCAAGATTGAAGCTATTGAGAGTTGGCCGCAGCCCAAAACGGTCACACAAGTGAGGAGTTTCCTTGGCCTCGCTGGATTCTATAGGCGTTTTGTGAGAGATTTCAGCACCATTGCTGCACCTCTCAATGAGCTTACAAAGAAAGATGTGCCTTTTCTGTGGGGTACCGCACAGGAAGAAGCCTTCACGGTATTGAAAGATAAGTTGACACATGCTCCTTTACTCCAACTTCCTGATTTTAATAAGACTTTTGAGCTTGAATGTGATGCTAGTGGAATTGGATTAGGAGGTGTGTTATTACAAGATGGCAAACCTCTTGCATACTTTTCTGAAAAATTGAGTGGGCCTAGTCTGAACTATTCTACTTATGATAAAGAATTATATGCTCTTGTTCGGACTTTAGAAACATGGCAACATTATTTATGGCCCAAAGAATTTGTTATACATTCTGATCATGAATCTTTGAAACATATTAAAAGTCAAGCTAAACTGAATCGTAGACATGCTAAATGGGTTGAATTCATTGAGACTTTCCCTTATGTCATTAAACACAAGAAGGGAAAAGAAAATGTTATTGCTGATGCATTGTCTCGTCGCTATACTATGCTTTCACAACTTGACTTCAAAATATTTGGTTTGGAGACCATCAAAGATCAATATGTGCATGATGCTGATTTTAAAGATGTAATGCAGAATTGTAAAGAAGGAAGAATGTGGAACAAGTTTGTCGTTAACGATGGATTTGTGTTTCGTGCTAACAAGCTATGCATTCCAGCTAGCTCCGTTCGTCTTTTGCTGTTGCAGGAGGCGCATGGGGGAGGATTAATGGGACACTTTGGCGTGAAGAAGACGGAGGACGTACTTGCTACACATTTCTTTTGGCCAAAGATGAGACGGGATGTTGAGCGTTTTGTTGCTCGCTGCACTACATGTCAAAAAGCTAAGTCACGACTCAATCCTCATGGTTTATATATGCCTTTGCCTGTACCTAGTGTTCCTTGGGAGGATATATCTATGGACTTTGTTTTAGGTTTACCTCGAACAAAGAAGGGGAGGGATAGCATATTTGTTGTCGTGGATAGATTCTCAAAAATGGCACACTTTATACCATGTCATAAAAGCGATGATGCTGTTAATGTTGCTGATTTGTTCTTTCGTGAAATTATTCGCTTGCATGGTGTGCCAAATACTATTGTTTCAGATCGTGATACTAAATTTCTTAGCCACTTTTGGAGATGTTTATGGGCTAAGTTGGGGACTAAACTGCTATTTAGTACTACTTGTCACCCCCAAACTGATGGACAAACTGAAGTAGTCAATAGAACATTGTCTACTATGCTTAGGGCTGTTTTGAAGAATAATAAGAAAATGTGGGAAGAATGCTTGCCTCATATTGAATTTGCTTATAATCGTTCATTGCATTCTACTACTAAGATGTGCCCTTTTGAAATTGTGTATGGTTTCCTACCTCGTGCACCTATTGATTTGTTGCCTCTTCCATCTTCGGAGAAGGTTAATTTTGATGCTAAAGAACGTGCTGAATTGATTTTAAAAATGCATGAGTTAACTAAGGAAAACATTGAGCGTATGAATGCTAAATATAAACTTGCTGGAGATAAGGGTAGAAAACATGTTGTGTTTGCACCTGGAGATCTTGTTTGGTTACATTTGCGTAAGGATAGATTTCCTGATTTGCGCAAATCAAAGCTAATGCCACGTGCTGCTGGTCCCTTTAAGGTGTTGGAGAAAGTAAATGATAATGCATATAAACTTGAGTTGCCTGCAGATTTTGGGGTTAGTCCCACTTTTAACATTGCAGATTTGAAGCCTTATTTGGGTGAGGAAAATGAGCTTCCGTCGAGGACGACTTCATTTCAAGAAGGGGAGGATGATGAGGACATCAATACCATTGTTACACCCACAGCCCCTACTGCTACATATACTGGACCAATTACTAGAGCTCGCGCACGCCAATTAAATTATCAGGTACTTTCGTTTCTTGGTAATGATTCTAATGTTCATGAGAATATGATGCTGCCTAAATTGGATACATTTGTTTTGCTTACAAATGAAGGGCCTAGCTTGGAGAAGGATGGACATTGGAGCAAGAGCAAGCATGGAGAAGATGCCATGCACAAGGGGAACCAGAACGGAGTTACAAGTGATGATTTCAGGACTTTGAAGCCACCATAAGAGTGCATGAAGCCTTGGACGAAATATACAAGATGCCACTTCATAAATTTCGTCCAGAGGCTATTATAGGTGCTGCGTCACCTTTTTATTGGGCCAGGCCCATGTAATTTCGAAATACATAAGTATAGGTTATTTTTAGAGTCCGTATGTGTGGGGAAACAAGAGATAGGGTTGATTTCGGACCCCTCCACCAAGGGCCACGAAATTCCCCCTCTCTTCCTCCATATATACAGCCCTTAGGGCACCGTTTAGACTTTGGGTTTTGTTTAGATTAAAAGTTCGCCATAGCTGCAACTTCGCGTACTTCGTTTGTGTTCAACGACCAGACAAAGGCGTCACAGAACCCCACCTTGATCAATAAAGCTTTCATCTTATATTCGCAATATCCAGATTGCAATCTTAGTTTCTTGCTTGTTCTTCGTTTGCTCGCAGGAAACAGACCCTCGTGGTCAGGTTGATCGTGCTCCGGCGTGGTCAATAACCTCTCGGAGTTGGTTTAGCGATTGCTAAGGCGCGACGTCCTTGCACGTTCGTAGTCGGATCGTCAAAGTCGACTTCCACCAAAGCGAAATCCACCATCTCATCGAAAGACGGGACACCTTTGCCTCTATCACCACAGGTTCTGCTTCCTTGGCGCCACCTCCGTTGCCGGACTGCTCGACAACTACCACATCTTTGCCCTTCCTTCTTCTGTTGTTCCGCCGCCGGTTTTTCTTTGCCAGGGCGGCCTCCTCACTGTCAGACCCTCCTGCTGCTACATTCTCTCCGGGGAGTTTTCTCCCTTCTTCAGCACGTGCACACTTGTCGGCCAGAGCGTATAGCTCACTGACATCTCTGATCTTGCACATTGCCATCTCCTCCCTCATCCTGCGGTTTCGCACATTCTGATGGAACACGCTGATGACCGCGGCAGGGTGGACATCTGGGATGTTGCGCTGCACTTGGCTGAACCTTTGAATGTACTTGCGCAGGGGCTCTCCTTCCTTCTGGGCGAGCAGATGAAGATCGCTCTCCTGGCCATGAGGCTTGTGGCCGCCTGTGAAGCCGCCGACAAACTGATGACATAGATCCGCCCATGAGGAGATGGAGTTGTCCGGCAAGTGCATGAGCTAGGATCTGACATTGGGCTTGAGTACCAGCGGGAAGTAGTTGGCGAGGATCTTGTCGTCGCGCCCCCCGGCAGCTTGCACCGCAATGGTGTAGATGCAGAGGAACTCCGATGGATGCAACCTGCCGTCGTACTTCTCGGGTACATCTGGCTTGAAGTTCTTCATATTGGGCCACTGGACTTGCCGCAGCTCACGAGTAAACGCAGGGCAACCTACCGCGTACGGCAAGTCGCCTTGTTCCCCTGGCGCATGCATGTCAACAGTGGGCCCAGCGCGCTGGTCTGATTGACGCCGCGCTTCTCTTCGACGCTCGATACGGGTACGAGCATCTTCTTGCTGTCGTTCTTGGAGAACTTGGCGCTGATCACGACGAGCTCGCAGATCTGACGACACCGTGGAGTCGGTGTCGGGGTTGACCCGGCGAATTGGCGATCTTGGCCTTCGGGGCGGGGAGTGCACGGTGGTGGCACCTCCGCCAGTCTTGTCGCCATCGGCTCGCGCCCGGCAATCTTGCCGCGGCTGCGATGTAGCTGGTTGTCGTGGAGTGTCGCCGTTGGCGAAGCTGATGAGGCTCTGAATGGTGGCCCTCCAATCGTCGATCTTGTCCGCCGTTGGAGGGTAATCCAGGAGCAGTTGGGCTCGGGCCAACGCTTCTTCTGGAGTCTTCGGTGGCGGCGGTGAACGGTGCGAGGAGCGGGATATGCTCGGACTTCCAACTGGGTTGGAAGGAACAGTACCCCGTCCAGGCGACTATACTTCACTCGTGCCGGCATGCTGGCGTGCATGCTGGTCTTGAACGCCCCGAGATCCACCAGTTTGGCCTTGTTCTAACGTGAGTATGGTGCTACGAGCACCATGACGCTGTCGGTCCCGCGCCTCCTGAGATGGGCGCGGTGCGTGTACGGACGCCGAAGTTTGCGGGGCCTTGTCCTTGGATCTGGTAACAACGTGAGCTCCCTCGTCGGCGCCTGTTCCTCCGCCGGCGTCTACGCCACCACCCGTTTGCTCTGGTGGCGGTGGGATTGACGCGGACGGAGCAGCCACCTCCGAAGCCTTCTTCTTCGGTGGCATGTCGATGAAGATCTGGCTCGCGTGAACGCCGGATCGGGTTCACACAACCTCGACGCCCCCTACCTGGCGCGCCAAAGATGTCATGGGAAACGAACACCTATGGGGCAGGGCCCCTTTCGGTCCGGCAGGGAGCGGAGGGTGCACGAGGAGCGGATCGAGGCGGAGTACGCGAGCGATTTTACCCAGCTTCGGAGCTCTCCGGAGAGATAATACTCCTACTGCTGCTTTGTGGTTGTATTATGTTCTTGCTCGAGAGCGTGGGAGTGTTTTGGTTTTCGAATGAGTCGAACCCCTTCTATGTTGCGCATGGGCCTCCTTTTATAGGCTAAAAGGGGTCACCGACAGGTGGCAACGCAGGCAAGGGTACAAATGTAAAAAGAGTGGTTGGTACAGCTACTTCTACAATGCAGCCTACCTAACTCTGACGGCAGGGGACAAGAGCATTTAATGCCCGTCCGTGTCGCCTAAACAGTGCAGAAAAGCGACCGTTAGGAGCGCCACCGCTCGCCACGATGGCCATCTCGTCATCTCCACTTGCCACCTCGCAACCGCTTGGCTGCACAGCTTCTCGCCACGTGCGCCTGGAAGGGTTCTATGGCGACACGTCGACGGATGCACTAGAGCGTAGGCATAGAGTGGTGGCTTCGCCGCGGCAAGTGCCTTGCCGCGGTCGTTGCCTTGTCGCGCCCGGAAGCTTGTCGCTCGCCGGGTCTTGCCGGGACGCGCGGCGCGTCGCGGCAAGTTTCTTGAAATGCCTTGGCTGGCCTTCCCGGCAAGCTCCTCTTGCCGGGGCCTTGTCCTTCCCGGCAAGCTCCTCTTGCCGGGGTCTTGTCTTCTCAGTTAAAACACTTTGTTCTTGAATGGCTTCAATAGGAACTACGGAGGATCTTGGCGGGCGCCCGGCAAGCCTTGCCGCGGGACGCTGCGACTGCCCGTGCACAAGTTCGGGATACTAAGGTACCCCTACTTTAGTATACCGACAGTCTTCAACAAAGAAATGGGTGGGATACTCAGCGTCAGACGACAAAGGCTTCATCATGCTCAGCATCTGGCTCATATTGGGTTCGGGCTTGTGAAAGATGCTCTCCACAGCATTGCGGTGTAGCTGACTGTTAGGCTCATATAGTTCTCCAGGAGTGGCTAGCCTGGTAAGCTCGATGATATCCATAGCTTTGGCTTCATGATGAACATTTCCAGTCATCCACTCAAGAACCCAAGTCTTGATGTCTCTGTTGTAGCCGCGAATGTGTAGAGTGGCATAGAATTGAAGCAATAGCTCTTCATTCCAATGTTCCTTGTCTGTCACAAAATGGAGCAGACCAGCATCACGAAAGCAGCCAAGTGCTTCTTCCAAGCACGGCAGTCCAGCAATAGCTTCAGTGTCAAGATGCATATGAGGGAAAATGCACCCTTGATCATATAGCACGCATGAGTAATAGCTTCTCTGCTGATAGCTCCAGAACCGATCTGATGAAATTCTTGGCTTGGAGTATGGGTTCTTGGTGCTGTCAAAGAAGGTTTTGTGGCTCTTGAAGCCATTGGCATTGAAGGACCCCGGGGAGTTGGCAGTACCTGGAAACCGTGGTAATCTTGGCTTTGGCTTCTGGACCTGAGGCCTATGGTCAACATGATACTCAAATTGGGGTCCTGAGGCAGAAGGCGGAGGCACCAGAATGGGCCATCGGACAGTGACAAGCTGACTGTGATCGTATGCTTACTCAATAGTGTGGGGCCTTGGTGGCAGAACAGGAGCAGGGGCAACATCAGAGGAGTTTGGCTGCACAACAGGTGCTTCGGGAGCAGTTGTCATATTTGCTTCAGGTGCAGCCTCCTCATTGACGTCAGGTGCAGCAGTCTCATGAGCTTCAGATTCAGTGGCCACATTTGCTTCAGGCACAGTGGCCTCATTGGTTTCAGGCACATGGGTTGGTGCAGGTTCCACATTGGCATCAGCCATGACTAAGTCACTGGCTTCATTGGCGTTGGTGGTGGCAGCCTCAACATTGTCAACCTCCTCTTGGCGAACAGGAGGGTCGGGCATAGGCACGTTCAAATCATGAACTGCTTCTTCTTCAATTGCAGGGGGAGTTGATACACGAACTTCTTCTTCATTTTCTTCGGCTGATGCAGCCGGAATGTCCTCAGCAGCATGTGCTTCAGACATGGAGACGTTCACTGTTGGAGCTGGTTCAGAAAATACTTGTCGTGCAATGGGTGAACGTTGCACTTCTTCTTCATGAACGCTCGACAGAGGGACTTCAGGCCTTTGTCCTCTGCGAAGCCTGCGAAGCGCTGGCTTCAAGTTAGGAGATGGACTTGGCTGAGCCTGAAAGTCTTCAGCCTCTTCTTGCACTGGGGGTGTAGCTTGTTGTTGTTGTTGGGGAGTACTGGGGGAGTCTTGGTGTTGTTGTGGGTGATCAGCCCACGAAGCATCCTGAGCAATTGGCGTCAATGGACGACCAATGCTGATGATTTCGCTGTTCGTACGAATAGGCGATGATACCACTTGATGTTCGATCTGAGGAAGAACTTCATCATCATTTACATTGTCATCTTGACCAATGTCTTCAGCAGCGTTGGGTTCAGCTGCTGGAATATCTTCAGACTCATGAGCCTCTGTGGTAGCAGGCTCATGGACAACCATTCTTCTTTCTTGATGAACAGACATAGGGCGAACCACGGAAATGGGTTCAACGACTAAGGGCTCTGTGGAAGCAGCCCTAGTCTTCTTGGTCTTGCGCTTCTTCTTGGAGGGAGCGGCATCAGAAGCTTCAGTATTATTTCTCTTTCTTGCATCAGCCTCGGCATCCTTTGTCTTCTTCTGTTTTGAAGCTGTGGTGGTGACCTTTGGCTTCGCAGTCATGCTGCTCGAGAAGATAATGCGAGGGGCTTCTTGGCTTGAAGGCTCAGGCTGTTCAGCAGGGTGCTTCTTCTTCCTCTTTGCAGCCATCCTGGGGTCAATGCCTAGACGGCCAAGGGACTTGCGCTTCTCAGCCTCATTGTAGGCAAGCACACACTTATCAGCCAAAAGCTTCATGCGTTCTCGAGAGCCCTGAGCTTCTTGGCATTTCTTCAGAAAAGCTTCTTTGAGCTCATGGAGCATGACCTTGAAGTTGCGGACGTCTTGAACACTCAGATTGTCCACATGCTTCTTGAATTGAGCCTTCTCAAAATCAATCTTGTTTTTGAGCTCAATGATACGTTGAGCGAGAGCTAGCTCAGAAGCAATGGCGCCATTGAAGGCGACACTGAGGCCAATGGGGAGCTGTAAATCTTCAAAGCTGACGTTGGGGGTGTCAAACCATTCATCAATGAAATTATGAATGATGGCCACATCAAACAAAGGCAGGTTGCTGAAGATTTCTGCTTCTTCCTTTCTCTTTATCAGCTGCTCAAGAGCATCATCAGCAAGATCTTCATCACTTGATATATCAATGGGTTCTTCACCCAGAATTGCGGCAGGAGTCAAGGCTCGTTGATCAGTTGGTATAAAAAGTTGTTTCTTCTTCTCCGTTCTCTTGGAGACACGGGACAGATCTTCAGATTACACACTGGCTTCAGGAGGTGCAGTGGCCAGTGGCTTCGCACGCAAAGTCTTCGGAGGTGCAGCTAAGGTTGAAGCCTTAGACTTCTTTTGCTTCTGCGGCTTTGGAGGAGGAGGAGCAGGGGCTTCATCAGAGTCAGCACCATTGTCAGAATGATCAACTCTGGCGTCTTGGACCATGATGTAAGTGATGAGGCCGTCAAGGTTGGCGTAGGGGCCAGTGACATTGGGACTGGCTTCACGAGAGCTGTCAGCACGGGGAGCAGAGGGACCTGGGTTGAAGTCCAAACCCAAGGCCTTCTTGTTCTTCTTGGCCGAAGCCACATCAAACTGATAGTTGCGCTTGAAGAGAGAATCGTCACGACACCAGAGTAGTGAAGTGGGATCTGCGTTCGCAGGCTGTGGCCCACGGACCATGCATGGATAGAAGCCTTGTTCAATGGCTTCAGCTCGGCCCTTGGGTTGAAGGCCTCGATAGAGGATATCGCCCCAAGGTCTCTTGATGGCATGCTTCTCTGCATATTCCTTCGTGACAAACTTATACTTGAACCACTCCTCAGCCCAATAGCGTCGAATCCATTGGATTCGCGTCTTTCTCTAATGATAGTTCTCCTCCGGATCTGTCTTGTACAGTTCTGCTAAATCATCAGGCAGATCCTTAGATGTACCTTCTCTGCGCTGTCTGCCACCCTTCCTTGCTGATTTTTCTGTTGCCATGAATTTTAAGCTGAAAGGCTTCAATACGTTCAAAGGCTTCAGAGATTTGCGCTTGCTGGTCAAGCAGGAACTAGCTTCAGGAGAATTTATGTGATGCTGTAAGTATTCTGCAAACGAATGCAGACTATGAGAACCAAGGGATTCTCCCACGGACATGTACCTGTGACAGCATTAGTGATGCGAGGGAAGGGGAAGAGGTCATATGCATTCTCAGTAGATTTTGAAGATAAATCAGTTTGAAGACATTGACCTCATGTTGCGAAGACATTCACTTATATAGGTGAGTTGGTTCCAGATTTGTACCAATCCGTGAATAAGTACAAGTGAGGAATCAACCTAGAAGAAATCTAAGTGAATCGACTAAGAAGTATGAGATGCAGACGGAATAGATCTAGCTTTGAATTGACAGAAACTACTTTCGGTAAACAGGATGAATCTGAAGATCAAAAAGGTGGTAAAAATAGAGTTATAATTACCGCACGAAGAACTGCTAGATGGAGAAGAATAGGAGACCGAGCAGTTCAGCCCACCGTGCCCTAACTTGGCGACGGAGGACCCCTACGGCGACGGCGGAGAGGACGATGTCCGCGGCCGGCGTGAGGACGGCGTCGGAGAAGTCGCGGCAGCTAAGCGCTTCGTCGCCGGCATCGTCGCGAGCTAGCGGTGGCGCTAGGGTTTTGACGGAGGTGGAGAGGTGGAAGAAGTATTTCTTTACCGCAGCTGGGACAGGTATTTATAAGTAGGTGAGAGACACAACACAATTATGCTGGTGCCCCTGTCGGTTCACATCTGAGGGGCACATGGCAAGCATGCAACACCCTCAGGGTTGTCCCACGTTCCCACGCCCGCCAGGCATGTCGGAGAGTTGTTCCGGCTT
Organism: Triticum timopheevii; assembly: GCA_963921465.1. NCBI lineage: Eukaryota > Viridiplantae > Streptophyta > Magnoliopsida > Poales > Poaceae > Triticum > Triticum timopheevii. Next base: position 350,122,706 of record OY997274.1, read on the forward strand.
CTCCGGATTTCAACAGTAAAGATAAGCCATTAAGAACAGATTTAATGTTTGTCTCTTTGCCTTCTGCTGACTAGGACGCAGAGAAGACATTCGACAGTTTCAACAGAATGCATATGATTTGGATAGATAGATTTTGAGATAGTAAGCATAGAGAAGTTAGGGTCCGATCACATTCACTTAGTTCAAAAGATCCAATCTTGAAGACATAGCTATAAGTGAATGCTATGGAGGATAGAACACTAGTATATATACACATTCATACCTGTCAGCATCTTCAGGAGCCATGTATTGCGTCTCATGATCAGAATCGTCTCCACCGTGTTCGTCACGTGTAATAAGAGCCAAAGTCTCCTCATCATAGTCACTAGCGGACTCATACCCACCATCCTCAGTAACAATCATCACACGCTTAGATGGGCATTCTCTCGCATAATGACCTCCACCCTTGCAACGTCGACAAATAATATCATGTGTTTGCCCTGTTGATGCCATGGATGAAGAAGAGCCTCCGTCGAGGACGACTTCATTTCAAGAAGGGGAGGATGATGAGGACATCAATACCATTGTTACACCCACAGCCCCTACTGCTACATATACTGGACCAATTACTAGAGCTCGCGCACGCCAATTAAATTATCAGGTACTTTCGTTTCTTGGTAATGATTCTAATGTTCATGAGAATATGATGCTGCCTAAATTGGATACATTTGTTTTGCTTATAAATGAAGGGCCTAGCTTGGAGAAGGATGGACATTGGAGCAAGAGCAAGCATGGAGATGATGCCATGCACAAGGGGAACCAGAACGGAGTTACAAGTGATGATTTCAGGACTTTGAAGCCACCATAAGAGTGCATGAAGCCTTGGACGAAATATACAAGATGCCACTTCATAAATTTCGTCCAGAGGCTATTATAGGTGCTGCGTCACCTTTTTATTGGGCCAGGCGCATGTATTTTCGAAATACATAAGTATAGGCTATTTTTAGAGTCCGTATGTGTGGGGAAACAAGAGATAGGGTTGATTTCGGACCCCTCCACCAAGGGCCACGAAATTCCCCCTCTCTTCCTCCATATATATAGCCCTTAGGGCACCGTTTAGACTTTGGGATTTGTTTAGTTAAAAGTTAGTCATTGCAACTTCGTGTACTTCGTTTGTGTCCAACGACCAGACCAAGACCGCTTACGGATCCCCACCTTTATCAATACTTCATATATACTCGCAATATTCAGATTGCTTTTATCATATTCTTGCTTGTTCTTCGATTGCTTGCAGGAATAGACCTTCGTGGTCAGGTTGATTGTGCTCCGGCGTGGTCAATAACCTCTCAGAGTTGGTTTAGCGATTGCTAAGGCGCAACGTCGTGCACGTTTGTAGTCGGATCGTCAAAGTCATCTTCACCAAATCGATAGTTATCATCTCATCGAAAGATCGGGACACCCTTTGCCTCTATCAGGCTCGAATCTGTCGAAGATCAAATCTCCACGGATATCGGCCACGAAATTCAGGCTTCCAAATCTGACTTGATGGCCAGGGGCGTAGCTATCGATCTGCTCTAGATGGCCAAGCGAGTTGGCCCGCAGTGCAAAGCTACTGAATACAAAGATCTGTCCAGGGAGGAAGATCTCCCCCTGTACTGCGTTGTTGTAGATGATTGATGGAGCCATCAAGCCTTCTGGTGACGACGCAGCGGAACTCTCAATGAAAGCACCAATGTCGGTGTCAAAATCGCCGGATCTCGGGTAGGGGGTCCCGAACTGTGCGTCTAAGGCTAATGGTAACAGGAGGCGGGGGACACAATGTTTACCAAGGTTTGAACCCTCTCTATGGAGGTAATACCCTACTTCCTGCTTGATAGATCTGGATGAATATGAGTACTACAAGAGTTGATCTACCACGAGATCGTAATGGCTAAACCCTAGAAGTCTAGCCTATGAGATTATGATTGTTGTCCTACGGACTAAAACCCTCCGGTTTATATAGACACCAGAGGGGGCTAGGGTTACACAAAGTCGTTTACAAAGAAAGGAATCTACATATCCGAATCGCAATGCTTTCCTTCCATGCAAAGGAGAGTACCATCCGGACACGGGAAGAAGTCTTCTATCTTGTATCTACATAGCTCAACAGTCCGGCCCAAGTACATAGTCCGGCTGTCCGAGGACCCCTTAGTCCAGGACTCCCTCAGCCTCGTCCTGATGTCCCTAGCGACGGTGGTTGGCAGGCTTCCTCGTCAATCTCTCCATCGCCCAGTTCCCCATGCCCGTTACCTTGCATGGCCTGCCGTACCGGGGGAGGAATAGGGCAAGAACGGGGATTACGGGGCACTTATCTTTTTCTCAATTTGTAGGCACTTGCCAAATCTTAGTTTTCTAGGACATGTAATCTACCGAGCCCATGTTTATGTTCCGTAATGTCTGTACTTGCATCAGCATATTAGTGAAAAAGATGAGCTTTTGCCGGGAACTCATGCACATATGCGTTCGTGCAGAGGCAAAGTGCCCCTTTAATGAAGTTAAATGAGTCTCCCCAGCAAGCTACCTTGCCGGCACTCCTGTGCCTGCCGGAGAACCACATCTGCCGGGTTACAGGCGCAGGGTCCAGCCCCCTGCCAAACTCTTCTTTTGCCCAAGGTTACTGCAACTACCCCGACCGAAGCAGCGTTCGAGTCGGGGATGGGAGAATCCAAGTCTATATAGAGTGGCGAGGTTTTCTAATGCGCAAGTCACAAGTTACGAACATGAATGGGCAGGGGAGGAACTTTATCTGGTTGAGTTGTTGGTGGAGACGCTGCGCCAAGCACTCTTCTCAATTTCTTGTCGGGACATTGTTACTGCGGCTAGAAGGAGGAGACGACAGGGGCACGGAGCCTTGGCGGTATCCCAGCACCTGTTAGAATCTAAGGTAGCACAATATCCTGGACAAGTACGCATGCATACACATATATATAAACATGGAAACTAGCAGGAAACTGTACATCCTAAAAACTATCTAGCTGCACGTAGGATCTGCGCCTGGCTATGTACATAGGGTTACATGCCTTGCTGGCAAGGCTAGTACAAAAGGGGGTTGCCGGCGCTCCCGGCAACCGCGCCCTATGGGTAAAACTTGCAAAGATGTTCGATATTCCAGGAGTTGCTCAGTGGAGTGCCATCTTTGGTATCCAGGCGGACTGCGCCGGGCCTAGTGACTTGTATTACCCGATAGGGGCCTTTACACTTTGGCGTCAACTTGTTTGAATTCTTGGCGGACTGAACGTGCCAAAGAACAAGGTCGCCTTCCTCAAGGCTTCGGGCGTGAACTTTGTGGCCATGATAGCGGCACAAGGCTTGCTGGTAGAGAGTGGCTCACACAATAGCTCGAAGACAATCTTCCTCAAGGAGCGTTGCATCATCTTGGCACAACTGCTCTTGCTCAAGCTCATCATAAGCGAGCACTCGAGGTGACCCGTATCTGAGTTCACTGGGGTGAACTGCTTCTACCCCGTAAACCAGGGCAAAGGGTGTCTAGCCAGTGGCTCAATTTGGTGTCGTCCTGATTGACTAAAGAACTGTTGGCAATTCATCAATCCAGCGCCTTCCACACTTGCGCAGCTTCTTTAAGGTTCTTGTTTTGAGGCATCAGAATACTTCAGCATTTGCCCTTTCTGCTTGGCCATTGCTTCTTGGATGAGCAACAGAAGCAAAGCATACCTTGCTGCCAAGATCCTGGATATACTGCATGAAGGTGCGGCTCGTGAATTGTGTGTTGTTGTCGGTGATTACTCTGTTTGGCACACCAAAACGGCAAACAAGTCCCTTGAAGAACTTGACGACTGACTGCGTTGTCACCTTCCTCACCGGCTCCACTTCTGACCACTTTGTGAACTTGTCAATCGCGACGTACAAGTACTCAAAGCCCCCGACAGCACGGGGAAAGGGGCCCAGTATGTCGAGCCCCCAGACGAAAATGGCCAGGAGAGAGGGATTGTTTGAAGGGCTTGAGCTGGTTAATGAAGCTTCTTTGAATGAAACTGGCACGCTTCACACTTGGTTACTAGTGTCGTTGCATCCCGGAGGGCAGTGGGCCAGAATAAACTTTGCCGGAATGATTTGCCTGCAAGGGCTCTTGACCCTATGTGGGAGCCACATATGCCTCTGTGTATTATGCCAACAGCTCCAGTCTGTTCTCCCGAGGAATACACTTCAATTTCATGTCGTTCGGCCTTCTTCCGTAAAGGGCATCATCGACAAACTGGTACATGCTAGACCGACGGGCTACTTTCTCTGCTTCTTCCTGCTCCTCGTGGAGCAACCCTATTTGGAGGAAATGGATTGTATGATGTGCCCATGTTGGAGCCTGGGGCAAGACGGCAACTACAAAGGGCATGTTTTCCGCTGTGGGGGCAGCCGCCTCGACGGCAAGGGCCTGGGGCCCTGTCGGGGGCTGCTGCTCCTCAGCAAGCTTGGGGTACACGGCAACTTCCTTGCCGGCGGCTCCTGGGAGCTCTGCGGGAAACTATTTGCCCAGGCCCACCTTCCTTCGCTTGTTCTTTTCTGCTGATGACTCGACGGATGGTTGAGATAATTGAAGCACAAAGGTACCTAGTTCCATAGGTAGCTTGAGGGCATCGCGCTTTGACAGGTCATCAGCAATGTTGTTCTCTGCTCAAGGAACATGCTCTGCATGTAAACCGTCAAAGCGCTCTTCCAACTTCCTCACTTCATCCACGTAAGCGTCCATCAGTGGGCTCTGATAATCCTTGTTAACTTTCCTAACGACAAGTTGTGAATCTCCTCTAATAATAAGCTTCCTAATCCCGAGGTCCATCGTGATCCTGAGACCAGCAAGCAGCCCCTTGTATTCTGCGGTGTTGTTTGTCGACCTCTCCCGAGGAAAGTGCATCTGGATCACGTACTTGAGGCGTTCTCCGGTGGGAACGACGAGCAACACGCCGGCACCAGCACCTTGTAACGAGAAAGCTCCATCGGAGTACATAATCTAATGATTACTTGCCTCTTTGCCGGCAAGGGTGGTTTCTTGAACTTCTTCGTCGGGTGTGGATATCCATTCTGCTATGAATTCTGCCAAGGCTCTTCTCTTGATCATCGAGGTACTCTCAAATCTAAGCCCAAAGCTTGACAGCTCCACTACCCACTCCACAATCCTTCCCTTTGCATCTGGATTGTGCAAAATTCGTTGCAATGATAGGCGAGTGATGATGGTGATCTCGTGCGCTTGGAAATAGTGGCGTAGCTTCCTCGAGGCCATAAGAAGGCCGAAAAGCAACTTCTGCATGCCAGAATACCTCGACCTAGCCCCCTGCAAGAGGGAGCTGACAAAGTAGACTGGGTGCTGCACCACCTTTTCCCTCTGTTCCACCTTGCCTTGCGCGGACACTGCCTTGCCAGGATTGGATCCTACCGTGGGGCCCTCCCTGCCGGGCTCAGGTCTTGCCGGGGATCCTCCCTCACCGGGATCAAACCCTGCCGAACCCAGTCCTGCACCTAAGGGCCTTGCCGCTGCTGTTGCCTCCTCCTCAACTTCTCTTTGTGCCACTAGCACAGCACTGACCACTTGATTTGTTGCTGCCAGGTACAGCAGCAACGGCTCTTGTGGCTTGGGCACGACCAGTATTTGCGTAGAGGAGAGGTATCTCTTCAAATCTTGCAGTGTTGCCTCTGCCTCCGGGGTCCATTTCATTGGACCCGCCTTTTTCAGAATCTTGAAAAAGGGGAGGGCACACTCAGCAGATTTAGAGATGAACCTACTTAGGGCGGCGACGCAGCCGGCAAGCCTTCGGACATGTTTGACTCGTCTTGGCGCCTCAATCTGCGCAATTGCTTTGATCTTGTCGGGATTTGCTTTGATTCCGCGTTGAGACACAAAGAACCCAAGAAGTTTGTCGGATGGAACGCCGAACACGCACTTCTCTCGGTTGAGTTTGAGGTTGATCATGTGCAAGTTTGCAAAACTTTCTTCCTGGTCCTACACGAGTGTGGCCTGATCCTTAGTTTTGACCACTATGTCATCCATGTAGGCTTCCATATTTCTATGGAGTTGGGGTTCAAAACCAATTTGGATCGCTCAAGCGAATGTCAAACCAGCGCTCTTCAACCCGAAAGGCATCCGTACGAAGCAGTACGTACCACATGGGGTGATGAACGTGGTCTTCTCTTCGTCTTCTTTTGTCATGAAGATCTGATGATATCCTGAGTAAGCATCAAGGAACGACAACAGGTCGCACCCAGCAGTGGAGTCCACTATCTGGTCAATACGTGGCAATGGGAAAGTATCCTTTGGATAGGCTTTATTGATATCAGTATAGTCGATACAGAACCTCCACTTCCCATTCGCCTTACGTACTACTACTGGATTGGCCAACCACGTCGGGTGGAGAACTCGCTTGACCAAACCTGCCGCCTCCAACTTCCTCATCTCCTCGATAATAAACTCATGTCGCTCCAAAGCTTGCTTTCTGACATTTTGCTTGACTAGCCGTGCATGAGGGCAGACAACAAGATGGTGCTCAATCACCTTCCTGGGAACGCTGGGGATGTCAGGTGCTTGCCATGCAAATGCGTCGACATTCGCCCGCACGAAGGTGACGAGCGCGCTTTCCTATTTGCTATCAAGGGTGGAGCTTATGGTAAAAGCTCCGCCCGTGCCATCCTCCTTGACAGACACCCTCTTGGTTTTAGGCGGGGCCCCTTTAGACTTCATGCTCTTGCCGGTAGAGCTCTCTGGCACGTCCTCAGCGGGAACACAGTACTCCGAAGAGGTGCGTTTGCCGAAGTGACCGCAGGAACCCTTACCGGAGCCAGGAGTCTTGCCGGTGGCCGAGGCCTTATTCGTCTTCTTCTCAGTGGCAGGAGCAGGCGCCTTGGCGGCAGATGCTGCAACCACCTCTTGATAAAGCAGATCGGTGCAGATGAGCACATCCTTCCTATCGCAGCCGATGGTGATGATGCTCATCGGGCTAGGCATCTTCAGCTTGTTATATGCGTACTGCGATGCTGCGATGAACTTGGCCAGCGCTGGGCGGCCAAGGATCCCGTTGTATGGCAACAGGATCTCAGCGACATCAAAAACGATCCTCTCCGTCCTATAGTTGAGGTCGCCGCCAAATGTAACTGGTAGCATGACCTTTCCCTTGGGCTGACTCCTCCCCGGATTGATCCCTCGAAACGTTCCCATCTCCTTGAGATTTTCATCAGGGATCTGCAGCCTCTTAACCACATTGGGCGAGATCAATTTAAGGCCAGCCCCACCGTCAACTAACATCTTCGTCACTTGAGGTTGCGTATTGTTGGAGAAACCAACAACGGCAAACACCTGACCGCGGTTGTGTGATCAGGGTGATCCTTGGCGTTGAAAATGATAGGCGTGTGGGACCACCTCAACGGCTTCTGGGCATCGACCATTGGTTCCATTGCATTAATCTCATGCGCCCATGGTTTCCGTTGGCGGTGGGAAGAATGCAATGAAGCACCTCCATCAACATACATGACTTCTGTTGCTTTCTGGAACTCGTGCTCGGTGGACTCGTCATCATCATCATGATCATCATCCTCCTCTTTCTTGTCACGGCCTCCGACAGGCCTCTCTTGTTGCTTTTCCTTGTTGCCACGTCCTCCTTGGCCGCCATGCTTCTTGTCAGACCCTTCAGCGCCTCCTTGGCCCTTCTCCTTGTCTCGTCTCTCGTACTTAGCCCTTTGCTTCTCCATCAGCAGCGCCACTTGGCAGTAGTTCTGGAGGTCGTGGCCCTTGGTACGGTGAATCTTGCAGTACTGCTTGTCAGAGCCCTCTGACCTGCCAGCAGCCGCCAAGGCCCGACAGGTGTTGCACCCAGCAATCTCCTTGCTGGGGTCATCAACCTTGGCCATCTTGGCAGTGTCGGGGTCGCCCAATTCCTCGACGGCAAGCATGGTCTTGCCCTTGCGCTTCCTGTTGCGTCGCTGGCCCTTCTTTGTCGGGGCGACGACGTCTTCATCTTCTGACTCACTTCCCGCATCGGCATCCTCGCCGGGGTACTTCCTTCCTTCCTCAGCTCGGGCACATCTGTCAGCCAAAACGTACAGCTCGGAAACATCTGCAACCTTGTTCATGGCCAACTCTTCACGCATCTTTCTGTTGCGCATGTTCTGATGGAACGCGCTGATGACAGCGGCGGGATGAACATCGGGGATGTTGTACTGCACATAGTTGAATCTCTATATGTACTTGCGCAAGGATTCGACATCCCTCTGAGGGATCACGTGCAAATCACTCGCCTGTCCAGGAGCTACGTGGCCGCCCATGAAGGCGCCAACAAACTCGTGGCACAAATCGGACCAAGAGGAGATGGAGTCTATCGGTAAATGCATCAACCATGACCTGACATTGGGTTTGAGTGCCAATGGGAAATAGTTGGCGAGGACCTTGTCGTCCTGTGCCCAGCAGCTTGCATAGCAATGGTGTAAACGCTCAGGAACTCGGGCGGATGAGTTTTGCCATCTTACCTCTCCGGGACCTCTGGTTTGAACACGCGGGTGTTGGGCCACTGGAACTGCCGCAGCTCATGGGTGAGCGCTGGACAGGTTATTGCGTAGGGCAAGTCACCAGCGTCCCCCGGCGCGGGCTTGTACCCAGTAGGCCCAGCACGCCTATCAGACTGGTGACATGCCTCCCATCGCCGCTCGATAGTAGTCTGGGCGTCCTCCTTCAAGCGCTCTCGAAGAACTTGACGTTGGTCATGGCGTGGCCGTGGGTCTGATGACGCCGTGGACACATTGTCCCGGGCGTCACTCCAACGGGCCGACCGCGGTGGAGGGGAGTGCACCATGGTTGCGGCGCCCTCGAACCTTCCACTGCCTACACGCGTCGGCTCGTCATTCCGGCGCCGCGAGGGGATGGCTCACTAGTGGGCATCCCCGTTGGCATGGCCAATAAGGCTTTGGATAGCAGCCCTCCACTCTTCTTGCTTCTCCAAGGCAGGAGGAAAGTTGAGGAGCAGCTGCGCTCACGACAGCGCTCCCGCTCATGTGGGTGGAAGCGACAAGCGCGAGGATGGGAGGAACTCGGACTTCTAACTACGTTAGAAGGAGTCCCATCACAATTCCACAGCTGCGTGCTCTTTTCACCAGCAACATGGCGTGCATGTCTGTCACGCCCAATATGCGACCCTATCCTAAAGGAACTCGAAGGTCCCACCAAGGACAGAAGCGCATATTGAAGACACTTCTGCAAGGTGGATATCATTACATCATACCATTACATAATAGTTGGGGATACATACAAGAGGCATACAAAGCCACACAAATACAACATCATCATACATAAGAGCAACATCTGACTACGAACGAAACACAAATAGAAACTCAAACGACATCCACCCTGCTAGCCCAGGCTGTCGACCTGGAACCTATCCCTTGATCGACGAAGAAGCAGAAGAAGAACTCCAAAAAAAAACCAACATCGCTCTCGCGTCATGATCATCGCATTACCTGTACCTGGAACTATTGTTGTAGTAACCTGCGACTCCAATTGCGCGGCTTCAGGAAATTGGGAGAGAACTGGAAATTGATGCCACTCTTCTCTCGGTGGATGCACTTATGGTGGACCCACTTGCATCTGCATCCGTCGATCCCGATGTCTAGCCGGCTTCTGGACTTTTGGGTGTGGCAGGCCCCTATTTTGGCTGCTTTTATGCTCTATGCCTGTCAGTTATGTCATAAACTTTGTTATGTCTGTGTGATGGGTCAGACTTTGTTCTGTTTTGGACATGTGACACTATGTGTCATGTGTGTTTTGCACTCTACTATATGTTTTAATGAGTAATTCATGTAGAAACTGGAATGTGTTGTTCTGGAATGTTAGAGGCTTGAACTCTGATGCTAGGCAGCGAGCTGTCAGACAGAAAATGGAGGAAAGCCAATGCTCTATAGCCTGCTTGCAAGAAACTAAATGCTCATCCTTTGATTCTAGATCAATCAAAAGTTTCTGCCCTAAAAGATTTGATTCTTTTGCTTGCTCCCCTTCAATAGGGGCTTCTGGTGGTATTCTTGTGGTTTGGAATTCGAATGTTTTTACTGGAAACCTAATTGAAGTTCAGCAATTTGCTATAGTGATTAAGTTTACCTCCAGGCAGAATAATGAAAGTTGGACCTTGGTTGTTGTTTATGGTCCTTGTCAGGGGGAAGCCAGGGATAATTTTGTTACCTGGCTATATAATCTCAATATTCCCATTAATGAGCATTGGTTACTGCTTGGTGACTTCAATTTTCTTAGGTCAGTGGACAATAGAAACCTACCTGGGGGGACATCAATGATATGTTCATATTTAATGAGATTATTGGACATTTGGGTCTCCTTGAACTGCCAATTAAAGGTAGATCATACACTTGGTCCAATATGCAAGACATCCCTCTTCTGGAGCAGTTAGATTGGTTTTTCACCTCAGTAGATTGGATCACTGATTATCCAATGACTAAAGTGCTGCCTCTAGCCAGGACAGCCTCTGATCATGTCCCTTGTCTAGTATCAATCAAGACAACCATACCAAAATCAAATCTTTTTAGGTTTGAAAACTATTGGCTGGAACTGCAGGGCTTTATGGATTGTGTGGAATCATCTTGGCTGGTCACATCTAGAAAGTCACACATTACTGCTCAGATTGCTGACAAGTTTAAGCATCTGAGAATGTGCCTTAAGAGATGGCAAATGAGTGTTTCCAAGTTAAAATTGCTAATTACCAAGTGTAATCATGTGATCTTTCTTTTAGATGAGTTGGAGGAATGGAGGCCCCTGTTTAGGCAGGAGTTCAATTTCAGGAAAATTGTAAAGGTTCATTTGGAAAAGCTTCTACACTTGCACTGTATGTACTGGAAAAAGAGATGCACTATCAGGTATATTAAGGTTGCGGGTGAGAATACCAAGTTTTTTCATGCCATGGCCACTGAGAGGCACAGGAGAAACTCAATTGCTAGTCTTAAGTTACCTGATGGTTCTGTGGTTTCTGACCATGAACAAATGGCTGGCATTATTTGGAGCTGTTTTAAAAACAGAATGGGCACCTCCAGAGGGATTGTCATGGGTTTTGATCTAGCATCTCTTATAGCTCCAGTAGAGGGCCTAGATGTGCTTACTGAACCATTTGGAAAAGAGGAAATGGATGAGGTGGTCAAACACATGCCTTTGGATAAAGCACCTGGACCTGATGGTTTTAATGGTCTATTCTTCAAGAGGTGTTGGCACATCATATCAAGTGACTTCTATGATTTGGCTAATGCTTTTCATGAGGGGACAGCAGTGCTGGAAAACATTAATAGTTCTTTCATTACTCTGATACCCAAGAAACTGTCACCTGAGGAAGTGGGGGATTATAGGCCCATTTCTCTCACAAGCATGGGTCTGAAGTTTCTTTCCAAGATGGCTGCCAATAGATTTCAGAGGATAATTATGAAATGCATTCATAAGAACCAATATGGTTTCATTAAAAGCAGAACAATTCAGGACTGCATTGGTTGGACCTTTGAGTATCTGCATCAATGCCATCAGTCTAAGAGGCCCATTGTCATCCTCAAATTGGACTTTGAGAAGGCTTTCGACTCTGTTGAGCATGAAGCAATCTTCCAAATTCTCAAACACAAAGGCTTTAATGAAAAGTGGATTTTATGGATGAAGCAGCTCCTTGCCACTGGTACCTCTTCTGTCCTTCTGAATGGTGTGCTTGGGAGGAAGTTTATTTGCAAAAAAGGAGTTAGACAGGGGGACCCTGTTTCTCCTCTTTTATTTGTGATAGTTGCTGATCTTCTGCAAACAGTCATTAATAATATGTTCAGAAAGGGAATCCTAAAGCTACCTATACCTTGCCATGATCAAGACTACCCTATCATTCAATATGCTGATGATACCTTGATCATCCTCCCTGCTGACAGGCAGCAACTTCTAGCTCTGAAGGAGATGCTGTTGGTGTTCTCTCAGTCCACAGGTCTTGATGTTAACTATCATAAATCCTTTATCATTCCTATAAATGTTGAAAATGCAGTCATGACTGAGCTAGCTTCTGCTTTTGGATGTCAAATTGGAAAGATGCCTTTTACTTACCTTGGTTTGCCTATGGGTACTACAAGGCCTAAGATGGTTGACTTTATGCCTCTGGTGGACTGTATGGAGAGGAGAATGACTGCCAGTTCCTCATTCCTAAATCAAGGTGAGAGACTGCACTTCCTAAACTCTGCTTTGTCTTCCATGCCAATCTTATTTATGGGCAGCCTGGCTATGCCTGCTGGAATCCTAAAGCAGCTAGAAAGGATTCAAAGGCAGTGTTTGTGGAGAAAAAATAGGGATGAGCCTGCTCCATCTCTTGCTGCTTGGAATTTGATTTGCAGACCAAAAAGTAAGGGTGGTCTTGGTATTTTGAACCTGGGTGTTCAAAATGTGGCTTTGCTCCTCAAGCATGCTAGTAATTTTCTCAACAGGAAAGATCTACCTTGGGTGTCCTTAATTTGGGACTCATATTATCATGATGGCATGCCCCAGGGAACAACTGCTTGTGGCTCCTTTTGGTGGAAGGATATTTGCAAGGTTTTGCAGAATTTTAGGGACTGCTCCTGGGGGCAAGTCAATGCAGGGGACACTGCTCTTTTTTGGTCTGATAACTGGAATCTTGGCTCTGAAGTTTCTACCTTACAGTCTAGATTCCCTAGACTATTCTCTTTTGACAAGGATCCCTGGATTTCTGTTAAGGACATCTTCAATTCAGTTGATTTATACCAACACTTTCATCTACCTTTGTCTGCCCAAGCTTTTGATGAGTTGAACTTGATAAGAAATATGCTGACCTCCCATACCAGAGATGGCACTAGCAAGGATGTATGGTTATGGCAGGGTTCTCCCAAGGATTACAAACCTAAGCTGTTCTATAATCATGTTTTCCAGACTGAAACATTCAACCACCTGCTGTGCTGGATCTGGAAATCCTCTTGCACTATCAAGATCAAGGTTTTTGCATGGATGCTCACCATGGACCGACTAAACACCAAGGATATGGTTGATAGAAGACACTGGCACATGGATGATGGTGTTTCTTGTAGGCTATGCCCCCTGCAAGTACGAGAAACCAGAGACCATCTCTTCTTCAACTGTAATTTCAGTGTCAGAGTTTGGAATTATTTGCAGATTGATTGGTCGTCTGGAACCTCAATGTCTGACCTTGTCATCCAGGCAAGGAGAAGTTTTGATAAGCCCTTTTTCACTGAAATAGTATTTATTGCCTGCTGGAATATTTGGATCATCAGGAATGCAAAAGTGTTCAGAGGTGAAAGGGCAAGTTTTAACAAATGGAGAGGAGCTTTCAGGCATGACATAACTCTGATGCAGCATAGAATCAAGTCTGGATACAAGGATGAGTTACTCAAGTGGATTTCCTTCTTGCCCCCTTAATTTTGTCCTTTGTTTTATTGTTTTTCTTCTTCTTTTCGGTTACCTCTTGTAATCGTGTTGTTGTAACTGTTGCCTGCCTTTAATAAAGTTTTGAAATGCTGTGGGGGTTTTACCCCACAGTTCACGGTCAAAAAAAACATCAAAAAAAACATGCTACAGGAATCATATGAGCACAGACTTGACATGCACTTCATGTAAAGATAACATATTGCAAATATCATTAAGGTTCAGGTTCATAAGAATGAATATTAAACCAATATGATCAATGCAAAATGCAACTTTATAACACAGGAGCATATGCATGAGCAGAGTTAATATGATGGCAACTTGAGAGCAAGAAAGAGACAAGCTACAGCAAGTAAACATAGCAACCAAGGGCATGTCATCAAAGTACACATAACAAAGAGCAAATAACATCATGGCATCATATACATATGGCTCATGTATTAGTGGGAACCAACATGACAAGATTGAATATTGAAACAATTTCAGCAAGTGTAATATGACAATATTATGATAGCATGTTTGCAAGCATGGAACAGAGACATATGATATAAAAAATTAACAACCATGGAATGCAAACAAATACTCATAGCATACTTTAAAACATATAATTGGAGCATCTCCAGAATAGATATGTATCAACTAATATCAAGCTCACAACAAGCCATCATGAAGTTAACAGAAATCTGGAACAACATATAGGCATGTTCATGGCAATGACAATATATGCTACAGGACATACATGGGGCGTCAAAAGGCATGGCATGATAGAGAATAACATATCAAACAAAACATGTCAACTAAGCATCTCCCGAATATGCATGGATTAAATGATAGCATCAAGCAAACATGGCATCCTGATATGACACATTCAGAAATGACAGAACATTAACAGCAAGTAGCCCACTTCACAAGCTTGATGCACTCGCTACAGGGCATATAAAAATAAACAAATTACACTCCTGTACATATGGCATAATTATGCTCCTAAAACATGTAGACATGATGCTCAAAAGAAAATCACACCAAAAGATATAAAAATGACAAATAGGCAAGTTACAGCAACTTTCAGTAGTTAACAGCGACATGCACTTTTGCAACAGGTATTAATATGTCAAGATGCACACTAACATGAATGCAAAGCACACCAACATGTAGAGCATGAAGAGCAGAACATGTGCATATCAAGACCATCATCATAGGATCAACAGAGACAAAGTTATAGCACTCAAAAGATGCTTACATGATGTTAACAATCAGCAGATTACAGCAGTTCATATCACATAGCAGTTTTGCAACAAAGATTAATGCACCAATATGAGCCGGAACATGAATGCAAATGCAACCATCATGAAGAGCACTCTAATGTGAACATTTTGACATATCTTGCATGGAAAACGGAGCAATATGCAAGAAGTTATGGACACGCAAAATTGTTCACAAAATATACTAGAATCAGGGACGGAAAAATCACCTCGCGAAAGAAAAAAAACAGAGGACGGCGAGCTGGGCCTTGCACGGTTGGCCCACGGGGACGCGGTTGGAGCTGGGCCGGGCCGCGGGGAGGCCCACGAGGCCCACACAGAGGCGGAGCCCGCGGTCAACGGCACGGGCGGGAGGAGCACGGAACCGGCGCCGACGGCGAAGAACGGCAGCGGGGCGGCGCTCCAGTGGCGGCGTTGAACGGCGGAGGGGCGGATCTAGCCGGAGATGGAGAGGTCGACGGTGGGGCAACCGGATCCGACCGGTGGGGCGGCGAAACGGGCCGGTGGCGAGCTCCTTGGCCATGGCGGCTGCGGGGCGGAGCGGACCGGCGAGGGTTTGAGGCGGCGCGATGGCGCGAGGTCGGCGGGGAGACGGGATGCCGGCAGGGACGGGACCAGGCGGTGGGCGACTCGCGGCAGCGGAAGGCGAAGCGGGAGGAGCTCGGGCTCCGGCGAGCTCCTGCCGGAGCGGCGGCGGAAGGCGGCGGCGAGCAGGCGACGCAGGTGGCGCTCGGGCCCTGGATGGGCTCGGGCGGGCCAGGAATGGGCTTCGTCAGGCTCGGTGGCGCTGGACGCTGGAGGGAAGACATGGAGCGATAGGAGTGGCTGCGGGCAGTGGTGCGGACGCGTCCGGTCTGGGCGGACACGTCCGACGGCGGAGGAGGAGGTAGGCTAGGGTTTCATCCGCGAAAATGGAAGGGGAGGGCCATTATATAGGTAGAGGGAGCTAGGAGATTCCAAATGAGGTGCGGTTTTCACCCACACGATCGTGATGCAACGACGGAGAGTATGGAAGGGGTTTAGATTTGGTTAGTGGGCTGTTTGGATGGGTGTTGGGCTGCAAAGAGAGAGGGGCCTTTGCGGTTACCCGGTTAACCGTTGGGGCATCAAACAGCCTCCAAATGGAACGAAATTTGACAAGCGGTCTACCGGTGATATATCAAGGCCACTCGGCAAATCTCAGCCCATTCCAAGAACGTTTTTCTGTGGCTCACAAAACAAGATCTGAGAGGGGCGACGGGTGCATTTGAGAGAGTCGGAATCTGAAACGGACAACGGAGAGAACCGGGGGAACCCGAACGGACGCGAGTTTTGGAAAACATGTAGATGAAATGCAGATGAGGACATGGCAAGATGCAACACACAAGCAAACGACATGGCAACGATGGCCAATAACTGGAAAACATCTGGCGCATCAGATTTGGGGCGTTACAATGTCGGCCCTGCGTGTCTTGAGAGAGACGCTGAGGGCTTTTGTCACAGGCGACACCCGGGGTCTTTAACATTGTGGCGTGGTTTGTCGCGCACGAGCTGAGAGGACCACGGCGCGCATTGGCAAGGTTAACCTCCTGCCCTTGGAGGTCCCCACACCACCCGCAGGTAGCACGGCTCCATCCCTGGGCACGGCGGCACGCCAACCGCCATCACCGCTGCGGAGGACACCAGTTGCCTGGCTTCTCGTATTCGGATGGTGTGGACGATCTCGATCTCCTCAACCACTGGTGCCCGCCACATCGCCCGTCAGCGCAGGTGCGGGCAGTGCGGCCTCGGACGGGACGATCGTCGCAGTCGTCTTCTTCTTTGGAGCCATGGCGGCGAAGAAACTACTGCACTAACCTATAGACCAGATTCTCACAGCTAACACCCCCCTACCTGGCGCGCCGAAGATGTCGGGGAAACCAATCACCTAGGGGGTCATAAGGATCCCTTCTACGTTCAACGGGGGGTTAGTTGCATGAAGAGCAGGTCCAGCCATTAGCACACACGGGATTTTTATCCAGGTTCGGGTCGCGGAGATGCGTAATACCCTAGTCCTGCTTGTTTGGTTATATGTGTGTTCTTGAGCTCTTGAACTAGCTACGATGCGTGCTTTGTCCAAAAGTCTGAATCCTCTCTCAGTATGCCTCGGGCTTCCTTTTATATGCAAAGGGGTTGCCACAGTGACACAGAGGAGGTGGCAAGCTACAGTTGTATGAGCTTATCGCTCGATCAACGTAGGAAAAGCGCATTTTATGTGTTGCCTACGTGTCCTCTCGCTTTATTGGGGATGGCAACAGAGGCCATCTCATCCTTTGCCAAACCTCCTCGCCATGACGCGCGTCCAGGTTGACAAGGCATGCAGCGCCATGCTGGCTAACTAGCTACTTCGTTCGCACAATGGTAACCTTCCATGAACATCTGCATGTCGCCACGCAGGCGCCTGCTTAGTTGGCATGCCTATCTTCGCACTGGAGTGGTGGTGAGGTGGTGAAACCTTGCCGGCCGCGGGTCTGGCCGCGACCCAGTAGTCATCCCCAGCAAGGCTTGCCGGGGGCCTTGGAGTCGTCCA
This sequence comes from Triticum timopheevii, assembly GCA_963921465.1. Lineage (NCBI taxonomy): Eukaryota > Viridiplantae > Streptophyta > Magnoliopsida > Poales > Poaceae > Triticum > Triticum timopheevii. The sequence goes on from OY997274.1 coordinate 350,139,924, forward strand.
TGGCAACGGTCTTGCCAGTGGTCCTTGCCTTCTGGTCCCACGTGGATTCGCGGGCTGCCAATCTTCATGAGGGGTTGCATGCTATTAGGCATGTGCTCTCCAGATCTTAACGTTGTCGATGGTGTCAAAGATCTCAACCCCGAGGGTGGTGGCCCTGCTGGTCTCTGTGCGGGTTGCCCTGGCAAGGCCCTTGCCGGGGGCGGTTCAGCTTGCCCCTCGCCCTTGCGCTTCGAGCGTCTGTCTTGGTGGCCTTCAGGCTTTGCCTTCCCCTGCCTCACCAGGCCCTGCCGCAGGTGTGGCTGCGACTGCCCGTGCACTACTAAGGGGTACAGAAGTACCCATACTTTTGTACACCGACACATATAATCACTCAAGTGTTCAACCATATAAGTATTACGTTTCAATTGTCTACTAACATAAGAATTGAAGTTTTCTTGTTTAACAATAAAATTATCAAACTCAACCAAGCTTTGACTAGCAGACTTATTATGAGGAATATCACCTTCATCAAATCTATAGAGAGAATTTACCTCTACTACCTGTGTCGGGTTATCAAGACCATGTATTTCTTCAATGGGCGGTAAATTCTTAACACCTTCAGCTTTAATACCTTTTTCTTTCATAGATTTCTTTGCCTCTTGCATATCTTTAGGACTGAGAAATAGAATACCCCTTTTCTTCAGAGTTGGCTTAGGAGTTGGTTCAGGAAGTGTTCGATCATTATCATTACTCAATATATTATTCAATAGCAATTCAGCTTGCTCAATAGCTCATTCCCTGAAAATACAACCAACACAACTATCTAGGTAGTCCCTAGAAGCATCGGCTAGTCCATTAAAAAGATATCAAGTATTTCATTTTCCTTGAGAGGATGATCAGGCAAAGCATTAAGTAATTGGAGAAGCCTCTCCCAAGCTTGTGGGAGACTCTCTTCTTCAATTTGCACAAAGTTAAATATTTCCTTTAAGGCAGCTTCTTTCTTATGAGTAGGGAATATTTTTTTATAGAAGTAGTAAATCATATCCTGGGGACTACGCACACACTAGGAGCAAGAGAATTAAACCATATCTTAGCATCACCCTTTAATGAGAAAGGAAACAACTTAAGAATATAGTAATAAAGATTTTTTTTCCTCATGAGCAAATAGGGTGGTTATATCATTCAGTTTAGTAAGATGTGCCACAACAATTTCAGATTCATAACCATAGAAAGGATTAGATTCAACCAAAGTAATTAAATCAGGGTCGACAGAGAATTCATAATCCTTGTCAGTGACAAAGATAGGTGAAGTAGCAAGCTTAGGATCATATTGCATTCTAGCATTCAAAGAATTTTCTTTCAGCTTAGCAAAGAGTTCCTTAAGATCATCTCTATCATTGCAAGCAAGAAAGTCTCTAGCAGTTTCCTCATCCATAATATAACCCTCAGGTACAATAGGCAATTTCATATCTAGGGGGAGAATCATAATCTTCAGTTTCAATAGTATCATCAGTTTGACTAATTTCATTCTCTCTAACCCTAGCAAGTTGTTCATCAAGAAATTCACCTAGTGGCACGGTATTATCAAGCAAAGAAGTAGTATCATCATAAGCACCATTCATAGCGGAAGTGGCATCATTAATAACATGCGACATATCATCATCAATAGCAGGTGTAGGTCTTGCAAGTTTACTCAAAATAGAAGGTAAATCAAGTGCAGAGCTAGATGGCAGTTCCTTAACTCCCCTCGTAGTTGAGGGGAAAATCTTGGTTCTTTGATCTTTAAAATTCCTCATAGTGATAAACATATATAAATCCCAAGTGACTCAGAGAATAGAGCTATGTTCCCCGGCAACGGCGCCAGAAAAAGGTCTTGATAAACCACAAGTATAGGGGATAGCAATAGTTTTCGAGGGTAGAGTATTCAACCCAAATTTATCGATTCGTGCCACAAGGGGAGCCAAAGAATATTCTCAAGTATTAGCAGTTGAGTTGTCAATTCAACCATGCCTGAAAGACTTAATATCTGCAGCAAAATATTTAGTAGCAAAGTAGTATGGAAGTAACGATAACGGTGGCAAAAGTAATGGTAGCAGTTTTGTAGCAATCGTAACAGTGGCAACGGAAAAGTAACGTAGCAAAGATCAATACGAAACGAGCTCGTAGGCAATGGATCAATCATGGATAATTATGTCGGATGGCATTCATCATGCAACAGTTATAACCAAGGGTGACACAAAACTAGCTCCAATTCATCAATATAATGTAGGCATGTATTCCGAATATAATCATACGTGCTTATGGAAAAGAACTTGCATGACATCTTTTATCCTACCCTCCTGTGGGAGCGGGGTCCAACTGGAAACTAATGGATATTAAGGCCTCCTTTTAATAGAGAGCCCGACCAAAGCACTAGCACTTAGTGAATACATGAACTCCTCAAACTACGGTCATCAACAGGAAGTGTCCCGACTATTATCACTTCGGGGTTGCCGGATCATAACACGTAGTAGGTGACTATAACTTACAAGATAGGATCAAGAACTCACGTATATTCATGAAAACATAATAGGTTCATATCTGAAATCATGGCACTCGGGCCCTAGTGACAAGCATTAAGCATAGCAAAGTCATAGCAATATCAATCTTAGAACATAAGGGATACTAGGGATCAAACCCTAACAAAACTAACTCGATTAGATGGCAAATATCATCCAACCCATCACCGTCTAGCAAGCCTACGATGGGATTACTCATGCACGGCGGTAAGCATCATGAAATTAGTGATGGAGGATGGTTGGTGATGACAATGGTGACAGATTCCCCTCTCCGGAGCCCTGAATGGACTCCAGATCTACCCTCCCGGGGAAGAACAGGGCTTGGCGGCGGCTCTGTATCGTAAAATGCGATGAATCCTTCTCTTTGATTTTTTTTCTTCGAGAACGTGAATATATGTAGTTGGAGTTGAGGTCGGTGGAGGTCTAGGGGGCCGACAAGACAGGGGGCGTGCCCCCACCCTTGTGGATAGGGTGTGGGTCCCCTTCGGAGATTCTTTTGCCAATATTTTTTATTTATTCCAAAAGTTATCTCCGTGAAGTTTCAGGTCATTCCGAGAACTTTTATTTCTACACAAATAACACTATGGCAGTTCTGTTGAAAATAGCGTCAGTCCGGGTTAGTTCCATTCAAATAATTCAAATTAGAGTCCAAAACAAGGGCAAAAGAGTTTGGGAAATTAGAACATAATGGATACTAGGGATCAAACCCTAACAAAACTAACTCAATTACATGGTAAATCTCATCCAACCCATCACTGTCCAGCAAGCCTACGATGGAATTACTCATGCACGGAAGTGAACATCATGAAATTGGTGATGGAGGATGGTTGATGATGACGACGGTGATGATTTCCCCTCTCCGGAGCCCAGAATGGACTCCAGATCGGCCCTCCTAAGGAAGAACAGGAGGTGGCGGCGGCTCCATATCGTAAAACACGATGAATCCTTCTATCTGATTTTTTTCTCTCTGAACATTAATATATGGAGTTGGAGTTGAGGTCGGTGGAGCTTCGTGGGACCCACAAGACCAGAGGGCGCGCCCCAGGGGGTGGGCGCGCCCTCCACCCTTGTGGACAGGGTGTAGGTCCCCTCTGGTTGATTATTTCACCAATATTTTTTTATTTATTTGAAAAATAATCTCCGTGAAGTTTCAGGTCATTCCGAAAACTTTTATTTCTGCAAAAAATAACACCATGGCAATTATGCTCAACACAACGTCAGTCCGGGTTAGTTCCATTCAAATCATGCAAATTAGAGTCCAAATAAGGGCAAAAGAGTTTGGAAAAGTAGATATGTTGGAGACGTATCAGGTATACATCTTCAAATGTAGTACCCGGATCTACCTGGGGCTTCTCTAACGAAGCCGATCAATATACTTTTCATGCACATATTCGCCTCTATCGTGTTTGCACATTTCCCATCTCGTTTTTAAGCCCTTATATGCACCATTTTGACTTGTGTTTTTTCCAAGCTAGGTTGCCTCGCTCCTATGCTTACCCCTTACATTCCCGGTTGTTTTCGACTAGGGGGTAAAGGGAGCACCTCTATTATTCCTATGACGGGGTCACCCCCGTACGTATCTCAGATGGGAGAAGCCGAAAGCTAGCGTTCCGAAGAAAATAATTGGTCGGCCACGGGGGAAGTAATATTAATTTGGTACTCGCCACCAACATATTTGGGTTATTTCCTCGAAATTAACACCCGCGTATTGTGGGTATCCGGCTAAAACACCCATGGTCAACATGACAGCCCGAAGAAAGGAACCCATGGAGGAACTATTTTTTTGGAAGATGTTTCGTACGTTAAAAAGTAATATAACATAACTCCCGACACACGTTTTGTCTGTTCACATCAAATGGACGGATTGCCTAATTACCCGAAGTGATTTCCTGTTACCTTAGGTCACATAGTACGGAACACTCTCCAGCCACTGGATGGGGAGGCGGAAACCGATGATTAGTTAAGACAATGTTTACAGTACGGATGGAGAATGTTTGATATAGAGTACATAGATACATAGAATCACACACCCTACTCCTTGTCCAGATTATCTATCAAGCTATCTAGGGCACAGTCGTCGTGTGAGTACCGAGCAGGAGGCATCACTTGGTCATACACCAAGCGGAGAGGTATTTCATGCCCATCAGGCCCTGCTGGTCCAACACGAGCCATATGCTCTGGCTCGAGTTTGGTAAAACGGGTCTTCACCATTGCCCATGCCTCCCGGACTCCTTCTCGGCAAGCAAATATCTTCCATAACTCAAAGCAATGCAGAGCTCCATTGAATCGATTGGCCAGTTCAGCAACCCCCACTGGAGGCGTCTCGGTCAGCCATAATGCCTTGGCCATGCGCTTCATAGCTCTCCGCGCTTGCACATGCATGATGGACAGTTCCTTTAATAGGTTCCCTCTAAATGAATTGACCTCCTCTTCGGGACGCCGGGTGAGGAGACCTAACACAAGGCATGGCATGGCATGTCCTTCACATTTATGCACCACACGTATCTACATGGTCACAAGTTGAAATATCACTTACCAAACATGACGCCTTTCAATCTCTGGTTCTCCTAAAGGGCCTACACCAGTTGAGTCTTCAAACTCTTCATTTCTTTGGCCTGCTGCTGGTTTTCCGTGTTGAGTTTGTTCCTTTCATCATGGCTTCGGGACAATACTCGGCGGCCAGCGTCTTCCTACGATTCGGCGTACCTTTGGGATTCTTTGGTCGCGTCCAGGTCCTTTTTGAGTTGGCCTATGGACTCAGCTGCTACAAGGGAAGCCTATGTTAGACACGGCACCCCGAACAGTCCATGCATATTCAACATCTTTACTCACCATGTGCTTCCTTGGTGAACTTCTTGACCTCCTCCAGTTCAGCCTTTGCAGCACTCAACTGTGTTCGGTTTAGCTCTAGGTCCTTGGACAACATTTTGTTCTGTTCTCTTAAGGCCTGTACAATCCATAAATATATACTCTCAGATCCTTAACTTGGCTGTGCCGCCCAAATTAAGGCTCGGGGGCTACTGGGTTAGGATTCATGTTTGGTTTTAAAACCAATCATGTACATGCATATTTGTCGACAGAAGGTTGGCAACTCCCTCAAGGCAAGTTCTGGCTGCTCCAAGGTATGCGTCTACTGAACTAAATGCATTAAATACCTTGTCGGAAAATGTGATTTGACGCAGGGACTCTTTCTGCAGCCAGTGATTCATCACACTTTCATCTTCGGAATTGGCAACCGAGACATCCTCGGATCCTCTAGAGGCTAGTCTGTGGCGGAGGTCTCTGCATTGTCACCGGCCCACGCTGCAGATCTCAGTTTTGGATTACCCCCTCGCGCCTCCTGGACATCTTTGGACAGCGGTGGCAGAACAATTCTGTTGCATTAACATGGGATCAGAATAATATTCTGATCACAACATGAACTTCCCGAGTATATATATATATATATATATATATATATATATATATATATATATATATATATATATATACATACACTATTCTGATCATGGGATCAGAATAATATTCTGATCACAACATGAACGTCCCGAGTAACGCGCCTGACCTTCCCCGACTACTAGGTTGAACTTCAGCTAAAATGTGTCCAAATGGGGCTTGCGATATACCGTTGGAAAGCTATAGACACCAATATCATGACCCAAGTTAAATTTTTGGCAAAATGTAAGCGGTTTAAGAGCAGTTTTGAAAACCATTTTTTCTTCACACAAAAAACGTGAAACGTATTTTTGATCGCATTTCTAAACTATTTATCGAAATGAGGTAAATAATATGGCATTGGAAAGCTACTGCAAAAGCGCTCCTTCGACATGTTGAAAGTTTTCTCTAATTCCCTATGGATAAAGAGTAATTTGAAAAATCGTAAAATTTTGGAAACCGAACAGCCGAGTTCATATTTTCAATATAATTTCTGAACGGCTAATCCAATTGAGGCAAATGATATGGCATTGGAAATCTTGTGAAAATTTGCTACTTTTTCATGTTAAATGTTTTTTCTAGTTTGGAACGGTTTAAAAGTAATTCAGAAAACGGTACAAGTTCCACCGAGTTTGCATTTTCGATCTAAGTTTTTAACTGTACGTCCGAATGCAACAAATGATATGGCGTTGGAAAGATTGAGGAAATGTGAAACTTTTTCGTATATATTGTTTCTCCAAATTCCTTACGGTTTTAAGTCAAATTTTAAAATGGCTAAAAATGTATATTTGCCATAATTTATACAAACTTTATCGGAATGAGGCCAATAATACACCGCTGAAAAGCTAAGGAAAATGTGAAACTTTTTCATGTTGATAGTTTTCTCTGATTCCTAGCCGTTTTCAAGTAATTTCAAAAAACAGCGAGATCATGTGTTTCGCCTTTATCGCGAAACGAATTTTTTGAAAATGCACCGCATGAAGAACTTGAACTTCTCGGCATGTCTACTTGAACTTCACTATGTTTTTCACGTGTGTTTTTTTGCTCGTAGCTCTCCATCCACTTCTTGTAGCTCTCCATCCACTCACCGGAATTGAGCAAGTCATATACTAATGGAAAGCTGCTATAGACACGCAACTTTCCCGTGTTGATCATTTTTTCATACTCGCGACAATTTTAAAAGTTTTCCATCTGAAATTCATTCTGTGTAGTAGGTGAACTTTCTGCTGTTTTCACGTTGAACTTCTATGACATATTTTTTGTTTGCAATTTTCTCATTCATTCGTTACTGTTACACAAATGATATTCCTTTGGTACAAACCTCTCTCACAATAAATTTTTTAACTTTCTCCGACCGATGACTTGAACTTACAACAACAAACAACAAAATTGGATCTTCTCTTTTAATTTATTTTTCTCATATTAAACACACACCATGTAGTACATGAACTATTTCCATTTTTATAATTTGATTTTTTAATTTTCTTTTTCAAATAAAATTGCTCCCAAATAATAACTGAACTTCTTTGTGGATTGAGAGAATTATTTTAAAATGCAAAAAACAATTTCATTTTATGTTTTCGAACATGGAAATACAAGGTGGACCTCTCTCACAAGAATTTTTTGAACTTTTCCTCGCCGAGCACTTGAACTTCTAGTAACCATTTTTTCATTTATGAGTTGTTTTAAAAGTGCAAAAAATGGCATTGTGTTTTTTATTTTTTGAATAGGTAAATCTCAATTTGAACTCCGAACTTCTCTGTTATTTCAATTTGAACATCACCTTTTTATATTTTGAGTAAAGAATTGTATTCGATTTTTATACGGAAAAATCAAACATGGAAATACAAGGTGAACCCCTATCGCAAGAATTTTTGAACTTCTCCGGACATAGCACTTCAACTTCTTTTAACAAACCTTCTAAGCTTTTATTTTTCTATACTCTTATTCTCACCTGAAATGCATTCCTTGCAGTACTTCAACTTCTTCTTGTTTTCACTATGAACTTCTTTCAACAGGTAAGAATTTTTTGAATACATAAAAACGTGTTTTAAATGGTATACATGAAAATTTTAAACCGTTCATCAAAATGTGGCACATAATATATTCGGTGGAAAGCTTATGAATCGTAGCCAGTTTTCCATGTAGACTCGTGTTACAAATTCGTTGATGTTTAAGAGCAGTTTTTAAAATGGCAAAACAACGTTGTTTTTTGCTTTTTAAAACAACATTTAAATGAACGATGGGCGTCTCCTAAATATAATTTTTGAACAGTGCAGGGTAGAGCACGTGAACTTCTTGCAACAAACCTTTTAGGCTTTTAGTTTTGTATTCTTTTATTCTCTTCTGAAACGCATTCCGTGTAGTAGTTGAACTTCCTGTTGTTTTCACCTTGAACTTCTGCAACGTTTTTCTGTTCGTAATTCCCCAGCTATACATTGGAGTTGCACAAATAATATACCATTGCAAACCTGCTAAGATGACATAACTTTTTCTAATACGGTTAAGCTTTTATTTCGAACACACATGCACCATTTTGTTTTAACCGTTTTCTGGAATAAGAGTATTTATACACCTTCGAAAGTTGTTGAATATGAGAAACTTTTTAATGTAGAGCATTTTTGTTTTAAATTTGTAATGGATTGAGAGAATTATTTTAATTCACAAAAATAAGATTTTTTTTGGGGCGTTTTTGCACATGTAAATACATGGTGAACCTCTCTCACAAGTATTTTTGAATTTTCCCTAGCCAAGCACCTGAAATTCTCGCAACAATTTTTTAGACTTTGAATTTTTATTCTTTTTTTCTCATATGAAGCACGCACCATGTAGTACGTGAACTTCAGGATCGCATTGTCACTCTGTTTTTCATGTGTTTTTTTTCTCGAAGCTCTCCATCCACTTCTTGTAGCTCTCCATCAACTCATCGGAAATGAGCAAGTGATATTCAGATGGAAATCTACTGCAAACACACAACTTTCCCGTGTTGATCATTTTTTCATAATCGCGACGGTTTTGAAGTTTTTAATCTAAAATTCATTCAGTGTAGTAGTTGAACTTCCTGCGGTTTTCACGTTGAACTTCTGTGATGTATTTTCGTTTGTAATTTTCTCATCCATTCGTAAGTGTTACACAAACGATATTCCTTTTGTACAAACCTCTGTCACAATAAAAAAATTTAACTCTCTCCGACCGAGGACTTGAACTTATAACAATAAAAAAATTGGACCTTGCTTTTTATTCATTTTTCTCCTCCGTTATTTTAATTTCAACTTCTTAGTCATATTCTTGAAAGGAAATATGTTTTTAAATAAGCATCAAACATTTTTTTGTAAATTGAACTTCATAGTTTTATTTTTTTTCTTAGAAACGGTAATAAGTTGAGTTTCCCGTATACATCGAACTACTCCCCTATTTTAAGTTGAACGTCGTCATTTTTATTCTTTAGTAACAAGGAAAAATCTGAGTTTTTTAATAAATATCGAAGTTCTCTATTTTCGTAATTTGGAATTTTTGGTTTATTTCCTTGTAGTAATGGGAAAATCCTAGTTTTCTAATAAATATTGAACTTCTAGAGTTTTTTTGTAAGAAAGGTGAAAATCCTTTTTTATGAATTTTGTACTGCTCTATTTAAATAAAGGAACTTCTTGTTTTCATTCTTTAATAAAGAGGAAAAACTTGAATTGTGTATAACCATTGAACTACTCCGTTTTTTAGATTTGAACTTCTACGGTATTATAATGAATAAAAATCCTAGGTTTTTATAATCTCTGAACTTCTTTACCTTTTAGTTTTGAACTTCTTAGTTTTCTTCTTTTAGAAAGAATAAAAATGATTTTTATGTAAAAATCGTACATTTTTCGAAAAAAAAAATTGAACTTCTGCATAGAAACAAGAAGAATTTGAGTTTTTTGTATTCATCGAACTACTCCTTTTTTCATTCGAAATTCTTGATTTTTTAAAATCAAATTGCTCCAAGTTTTTTTTTAAATGACAAAAACGGCGCTAAACTTTAGCAATGAAAAATGAATTTTTATAGACATCAAACCTGTAACGCCCCGGATACAACTTTCCATATTAGTAACTCCAACTCCTGCCATTTCCGTCGATGTGATATGTTATTTCCTCCGTGGTTGGGTTTTTGTCTTTTGTTTTGTATTTTGTTCATGTCTTGCATTTCATCTCATGGCATCATGTGCATTGCATCCACATGTTTTCATAAAAACTCGTAGCCGTTCGCAGTTGCCCTTTCTCTCTTTGCCTTCGTTGTTATTTTGGCAGGCCCTTGCCCTCGTTGACCTCTCTCAGACCCCTCGTGTGCGTGTCCGAATCTTACCCGAACCCGAACCGGTCTATCGTTACTGATGGATCCGGATCATCCCCAAACGTCTATAAAACATCTCCGTTTTCTTATTTGAGCTTCCCTAGCCTGTTTTTCTCGACCCTCCGATTACGATCGGAGGGTCCGTTTTGCCTTAAGCTAACCAACCTACCTATATATAACGTCCAACCCTAGAAACTAGGGATCTTGTCCCATCCATCCTTCCCTCGCGCCGCCACTCCATTTGTCTCCCCTGTTCCTCGGGATCCTTCCCCGATCCAGACAACCAGTCCTCTCCTTCCTAATTTTTCAACGCTGCCCAATCGCCGCAGCCATCCATCCTTTCCGATCCAGGCGCAGCTCACCCCGAGCTCCACTGCCTGCACGAGCGCCCGCGCTCCCGCAGGAGAGAGCCAGGGGCTCGATCCCCTGCTCATACCCAAGCTTCTCCCTACATGGCCCCGTCGCCGCCGGCGAACCCCACCACCTCGATTGCGCCTCGTTTTCCCCGTTGACCAGGCCAGTGCTCCGCCGTCCCACGCCCTTCCCTCTCCTTCCTTCTCCCGTCTCGTTTCTTCTCCTCCTCTCATGATTTCTCTCCCGTGGATCACAGGAACCTCGCCGTCGCCGTTCGAGCTCTCCGGTCGTGCTGCTAGGAACGGGTTCCAGCGCCCCGATCTGCCTTCACTACATCGCCGCGCGACCACCTCGCCTTCTTGTCGGCCTCCTCCTCCAACCCACCGTGCCGAGCAGCAGCTCGTTGGAGCGCAAGCTAACCCGGTCCGCCTCCCTCTGCCCATCGAAGCCACCAGGATCCTGCTTCCGCTGCGAGCAGCTCTTCCTCGCCTCCCCATGCGCTCCGGTGAGCCCTGCCGCCGCTTGCCTCTCCCTTCGCCTCGCGCCCTTTCTCCTTCTCTCACCTCTCTGACGCTCTTTGTGTTTGTACACAGGAGTAGCAGCCACCATGGACGCCAGTCCCGCCGCCGCCCTGCCAAGTCCGTTCCGCCGGAGTTCCTCATCGCCGAGAACCGCCTCTCCAACCCTCGGACTGCCCGATTCTGCCGCATCCGCAGGTCCCTTGCCTCTGCATCGTGCCTCTGCCCGTCTCCTGCATCGCCGCCTGAACCTGCTGCTGTCGCCTCTGTTCTTCAATTACGAGAGTAGCAGCAGCTCGCCCGCCCGCTCGCGTTGACCGCGCCGCAAGCGTGCCTGGGCCACCACGTCACCCTTCCCCGCTTCCGCCCAGCAGCCTCCAAGGCCCAGCCGCTCCACACCCGGCCTGCTGGACTCCAGATCTGGCCCAACCAGCACCCTCCTCCACCGACTGGGCCTCGGCCCATGGTGAGCAGCCCAGTCCAGCCTGCAGATTCGGCCCGTAGTGTTTTTTTCCGCTGCTGCGAATTTGTCTAATTATCCAGGAATTAATGTTTTACAAAAAGTTCCTAGAGTTCATGCATTTAATAACTCACAAACCGTGCATCGGATTAAAATGTTTTATATATGAAAAATGTTTAGTTTTTCATCTAGTTTCATAATATGCCACTTTCATTCATGTTAAATATGTTTAAATTGTCGTTTGCATTAATTTGCTTAAATCACATGCTAAAATGATTTATTTCATAACTAAATAACCGTAGCTCGGCTTTAAATAAACTTTATATGTAAATGGGGTGGAAAAATGCCTAGTTTAACATGGTCCACTTTATTTTCCTGTTTAACAACCTTAAAATATGGTTTAGGGCAGAACAGTACCGAATCTAAAATATGGACATGGGGATTTTCCGGAATTGTTGTTTATTCTTCCGGCCTCATTTAAACTTGCCTAGTTAGGTAGTTTCATTATGCTTCACCCCTTGCCATGTTTAACAACATTTAATATTGATGAGTAGCATAACCGAGAGAGAACTAAATAATTGATGTGGTGTTTTGTCAATATGCAACTCGTTGCATATTGAGCTCCACTTAACTTGTAGTATTGTTTGTTGCACTTTGCCATGCCTCATTAAACCGGACATGCATCATACTTGTTTGTGCATCATGCCATGTTTATGCTTGTGCATTTACCATGTTGTTTGTTTCTTTCCGGTGTTGCTTCTTAGTTCTGGTAATGTTGCGATTGTGAGGATTCGTTCGACTACTCCCGTTCGTCTTGTTCATGGACTCGTTCTTCTTCCTAGCGGGATTTCCGGCAAGATGACCGCTACCCTGGATCTCACTACTATCATTGCTATGCTAGTTGCTTCGTTCTATCGCTTTGCTGCGCTACCTATCATTTGTTCTTCAAGCCTCCCAAATTGCCATGAACCTCTAACCTTTGACACCCTTCCTAACAAACCGTTGCTTGGCTATGTTACCGCTTTGCTCAGCCCCTCTTATAGCGTTGTTAGTTGCAGGTGAAGTTGAAGATTGCTCCATGGTGGACAGGGTTATGTTGGGATATCACAATATCTTTTATATTATTAATGCATCTATATACTTGGTAAAGGGTGGAAGGCTCGGCCTTATGCCTGGTGTTTTGTTCCACTCATATCGCCCTAGTTTCCATCATACCGGTGTTATGTTCCCGGATTTTGCGTTCCTTATGCGGTCGGGTGATTTATGGGACCCCCTTGACAGTTCGCTTTGAATAAAACTCCTCCAGCAAGGCCCAACCTTGGTTTTACCATTTGCCTCACCACCGCCTACTTTTCCCTTGGGAGTCACTCTCCCGAGGGTCATCTTTATTTTAGCCCCCCCGGGGCCAATGCTTGTCTAAGTGTTGGTCCAAACTAGAGCACCGTGCGGGACCATCCCTTGGCAACTTGGGTTACGTCGGTACCTGTAAGTTTAACTTATCCAGTGTGTCCTGAGAACGAGATACGTGCGACTCCTATCGGGATTGTCGACACATCGGGCGGTCTTGCTGGTCTTGTTTTACCATTGTCGAAATGTCTTGTAAACCGGGATTCCGAGTCTGATCAGGTCTTCCTGGGAGAAGGTATATCCTTCGTTGATCGCGAGAGCTTATCATGGGCTAAGTTGGGACACCCCTACAGGGTTATAAACTTTCGAGAGCCGTGCCCGCGGTTATGTGGCAGATGGGAATTTGTTAATGTCCGGTTGTAGATAACTTGACACCAGATCCGAATTAAAATGCATCAACCGCGTGTGTAGACGTGATGGTCTCTTCTCGGCGGAGTCCGGGAAGTGAACACAGTTTCTGGGTTATGTTTGACGTAAGTAGGAGTTCAGGATCACCTCTTGATCATTTCTAGCTTCACGACCGTTCCGTTTGCTCTCTTCTCGCTCTTATTTGCGTATGTTAGCCACCATATATGCTTAGTCGCTGCTGCAACCTCACCACTTTACCCCTTCCTTTCCCATTAAGCTTTGCTAGTCTTGATACCCATGGTAATGGGATTGCTGAGTCCTCGTGGCTCACAGATTACTACAACAACAGTTGCAGGTACAGGTTGTGTGATGATCTTGACGCGAGAGGGATGTTTGCTTGTTTGGAGTTCTTCTTCTGCTTCTTCTTCGATCAGGGGATAGGTTCCAGGTCGGCGGCCTGGGCTAGCAGGGTGGATGTTGTTTGAGTTTTCTGTTTGTGTTTCATTCGTAGTCGGATGTTGCTCTTATGTATGATGATGTTGTATTCGGGTGGCATTGTATGCCTTTGGTATGTATCCCCATCTATTATGTAATGTTGATGTAATGATATCCACCTTGCAAAAGCGTATCAATATGCGGTTCTATCCTTGGTGGGACCTTCGAGTCTCTTTAGGATAGTATCGCATATTGGGCGTGACAAGTTGGTATCAGAGCCTCGACCGACCTAGGAGCCCCCTTGATTGTTGGCCGTTGTTGAGTCTAGAAGAAAACTATTTTGAGTCTTAGGATTATAAATATCGGAGAGTAGGATTCTTTTTACTCCTCAGCCCCCTTCGTCGCTCTGGTGAGGACTCCTGACATAGATGTTTTGTCTTTCCTCTCCTCAAATTTCACTAAAAAAAATTTAGGATCACGCGGGTATCTTGGGATCGTTCCGATATTCTTATGACGGGAACATTGTTCTTGGTGCCTCCTGACATTTAGGGGTTGTGGCAGTGTCCCGGGGAGTTGAGCTCCGAGGTGTTGTCGTCATAATTTTATCGTTGCAGTTCTGGAATACCCGAGTTTTGCCGACATCGAAAATCTCTTTTATGCAGTCGTTGGTGAGATAACCTCGACGTCACCCAGTACTGGGGAGTTCGGGAGTATTGCCATAGCTCGTATAACGGATGCTTTTCGAAGGTTGAGGTACACGATTTCCGGAGTTTTCTTGGTTATGTGTTGACGGATGGATACAGTTGGATGTAGGGATTGTTAGTTTGGGTGAGATATATTGCTTCCCCTGTATCCCCAACACCAGATTGCATAACCAGAAAGTTTCAGGAATTTTATAGGTGGGAATTCAAGTAGCTCCTAGAATATCTTTCCGACAGATGCATGATATGGGATTGGGTAAATCTCTATCATATGTATTTGTTCCGGCTTATCCTGCAAGCCAAACCCTTTGTTTTGTTTTGAGTTGTGGTATTTGAGTTGCTTCAATGTCAAGTGTTGATTCCATACCGTTCAAGCGGTGTTCTCATATTTCTATGGGAGTACTAATCCTTTTGATCATCAAGATTGTCATGTCAATTCTTTCCAACCGGCGTGTTTCTCTTCAAGTGGATCCGATCATTTCAACAATTGTGAGATCAATTCTAAGTTTTCTCAACGGTATCCGTTTCATCCGTCCCCAAGTTGCCTTTGTTTTCCCGCCCTCCCACCCTTTTTCTTCAAGGACTCAGATTTCGTAATCATGTATCCTTTTATTTGTGGGAAGTCTCTTCATTTTTTTCTTTCAATGTTCTTATCCAGTGATTTCCCATGAAGATGCTCAACAGTTTCAAGTTCATCATCCTTCATTGTTATTTCTTCTCCGGTGGATCCAATTCAAGCTTTCGATATTCATCATATTCCTTTCCTCGTTTCTAATGCTTTCTCATGCCGATGCACCTCTTAATCATTCACTTCTTCCTATTCATTTATTCTGGAGTGCTGAAGATATCTCACAAGATTCGTGTTTCCATTCTCAATCCGTTCAAGTTATTTTGAGGTTGTTATCTCATTCAAGCCATTTAATTCTACCGGTGCAATCTCTATTTCAAGCAATTGTTCAACGGTGTTCTCTTTTGAGTGGGCCCTAACCCACAGGTCTTTTCCCAGGATCTTACCTGACTCTTCTAATTATCAGGAGCCATTCTCAAATTCATTTCCAAGTTTGACGTAAGAATGGGTTATCATCAGTCATATGTCTTTCTCCAAGATCTTTCCAATTCTTTTCATCGTTGGTTCAACCTTTCCAATTTTCATTCCGGAGTGCCTCAACAATTGTCATGGTGGTTCTCATGATCATTCTCAACATGTGAAGACCGAAGAAGGATTTCTCTTAAATCTTGGTCCATTCTCTTGAATATTCATGGCTCTAGCTTCATGCTATCCTCATAATTGTTTTGATTGTGACAATTCTTTTCTTACCATCCGGAGCATTTCATGAGTTGTTTCCATTTCTTTCCTCCGAAGGCCATCATTTCATAATTCTTCATTCTTAGTGTGTAGCTATCGTTCTTCAAATCTTACCGGTGAATCGTTCAAATATCCTCTAATCAGTTCATGATCTCTTCGTTCTCATGTATCTAAATCCCCTCAAGTATCTTCATTCGTTCTCCAATTCTTCCCGGTGAATTGTGCCTTTGCTACTTTTTTTCATTTTCAATTCTTACAGTGGTTCGTTCAAGATTTCTCTTCCTTCGTTATCGTATCAATTCATTCATTCTTTCGTTGTTTCAATCCCACCGGTGGTTCCATCAATACCTTCTGAAGTTTACGCTATATCCCTCTTAATCCTTTCTACGAGAATAAGTAGTATGCCAAATCCGTTGCTTGTCATCAATTTAAATTGGTGAAGGATAGGCATAACGTAATTCTTATTATTGTTTCATCCAAGTGATTAATTGTTTCCTTTGGAGTTTGTTCTTGAGGAATAAATTCTCGGTTCTAAGATCATCTTTTCTTTTCGGAGTTCCAAGTTCTCTCGGTTATATCATCGCAATGCTCCATCTAATTCATTGCAAGGCTTCACCTGGTGTTTTCAACTTCTCTTTCTTTCTATCATCCTTTTATTACCGGAGTTTTTCATGGAGGCTCTACATGGTGGTTCGTCAAGGATTCTTTTCATTCTTTAATTGTTCTTCAAGATTTCTCTTGAAGTTATGAACCGCCAAGCTATACTCTAAAAATAAACATGGTGCTCAACACATGTTTTGTTTTGAGGAGCTCAAGTATTCTTCATCTTGAATTCCAAAGTGCAATTCTTTCTACCTTATTTTTTTATGGTGGTGTTATGTCACTCTTGACAATTTCCTTCATGTTTCATGATTCATATGTTGTCAAGAATGAGGTATTTTAAATCCATCAATCTCTTTATTGGAGTTATCTTGGGTTATATTTCACCTACAACCTTCCCTAAGGAATGTTGCGATTGTGGTGCTTATCAATGACCCAAGTTCTCCAATTATCCTCTTGGTGAAAGAAGTTTCTCTTATCTTCGTTGATCTCAAACAAGCAATTATTTTTCGTTAGTGGCAGAATTTCACCTCAAGTGTTGAGATGTTTCCATAAGCCCACTACAAGCTTATTCGTTTCGTTGTTGGTTTTCCAACAACTCCGTTCTAACCTTCTCGGAAGGGTGCTTTCCAAGATCATTTGTGGCAGAAGTTGGCATTTTGTACTCCATTCTGTTATTCCAATGATCTATCTTCTATTCTTTCGTTACGGAGGCATTGTGATGTTGTGCTCTTCACTCATCATCTCGAATTGTGAGGATCGTGTTCTTTTCATGCTTATCCATTTAACCGGTGTGTTGTGTCTTCTCTTCAAGTTTTTTTCATCTTATCAAGTTTTCCTTCATCTATCAGTTGGAGTGCTGCCCAAATTATATCAATCTTATTCCTTCTCTATCTAGTTTTAACCGGAGTGTTTTCAATATCTATCTTATCACTAAACCTCTTAGTTCTCGTCGTATCCCTTCTTCCTCTTTTCTATCGGAGTGTTTTCAACTTTGCTCTTCGTCGTTGTTTTCTTTCTTTCATTTTGCTCAACCTCTCAAGATTCGTGGTTTCACTCGTTCGTCAAAGAAGCAACTTAGTTTTACCTCTTCTCTTCCTCTTCCTTTTCCCTCCGGTGCCAACCTAGATCTCGGGACGAGATCCTCTCGTGGTGGTGGAGTGTTGTAACGCCCAGGATACAAATTTCCATATTAGTAACTCCAACTCTTGCCATTTCCGTCGATGTGATATGTTATTTCCTCCGCGGTTGGGTTTTTGTCTTTTGTTTTGTATTTTGTTCATGTCTTGCATTTCATCTCATGGCATCATGTGCATTGCATCCACATGTTTTCATAAAAACTCGTAGCCGTTCGCAGTTGCCCTTTCTCTCTTTGCCTCCATTGTTATTTTGGCAGGCCCTTGCCCTCGTTGACCTCTCTCAGACCCCTCGTGTGCGTGTCCGAATCTTACCCGAACCCGAACCGGTCTGTCGTTACCGATGGATCCGGATCATCCCCAAACGTCTATAAAACATCTCCGTTTTCTTATTTGAGCTTCCCTAGCCTGTTTTTCTCGACCCTCCGATTACGATCGGACGGTCCGTTTTGCCTTAAGCTAACCAACCTACCTATATATAACGTCCAACCCTAGAAACTAGGGATCTTGTCCCATCCATCCTTCCCTCGCGCCGCCACTCCATTTGTCTCCCCTGTTCCTCGGGATCCTTCCCCGATCCAGACAACCAGTCCTCTCCTTCCTAATTTTTCAACGCTGCCCAATCGCCGCAGCCATCCATCCTTTCCGATCCAGGCGCAGCTCACCCCGAGCTCCACTGCCTGCACGAGCGCCCGCGCTCCCGCAGGAGAGAGCCAGGGGCTCGATCCCCTGCTCATACCCAAGCTTCTCCCTACATGGCCCCGTCGCCGCCGGCGAACCCCACCACCTGGATTGCGCCCCGTTTTCCCCATCAACCAGGCCAGTGCTCCGCCATCCCACGCCCTTCCCTCTCCTTCCTTCTCCCGTCTCATTTCTTCTCCTCCTCCCATGATTTCTCTCCCGTGGATCACAGGAACCTCGCCGCCGCCGTTCGAGCTCTCCGGTCGTGCTGCTAGGAACGGGTTCCAGCGCCCCGATCTGCCTTCACTGCGTCGCCGCGCGACCACCTCGCCTTCTTGTCGGCCTCCTCCTCCAACCCACCGTGCCGAGCAGCAGCTCGTTGGAGCGCAAGCTAACCCGGTCCGCCTCCCTCTGCCCATCGAAGCCACCAGGATCCTGCTTCCGCTGCGAGCAGCTCTTCCTCGACTCCCCATGCGCTCCGGTGAGCCCTGCCGCCGCTTGCCTCTCCCTTCGCCTCGCGCCCTTTCTCCTTCTCTCACCTCTCTAACGCTCTCTGTGTTTGTACACAGGAGTAGCAGCCGCCATGGACGCCAGAACCGCCGCCGCCCTGCCAAGTCCGTCCCGCCGGAGTTCCTCGTCGCCGGGAACCGCCTCCCCAACCCTCGGACTGCCCGATTCCGCCGCGTCCGCGGGTCCCTTGCCTCTGCATCGCGCCTCTGCCCGTCTCCTGCATCGCCGCCTGAACCTGCTGCTGTTGCCTCTGTTCTTCAGTTACGAGAGCAGCAGCAGCTCGCCCGCCCGCTCGCGTTGACCGCGCCGCCAGCGTGCCTGGGCCACCGCGTCGCCCTTCCCCACTTCCGCCCAGCAGCCTCCAAGGCCCAGCCGCTCTAGACCCGGCCAGCTGGACTCCAGATCTGGCCCAGCCAGCGCCCTCCTCCACCGACTGGGCCTCGGCCCATGGTGAGCAGCCCAGTCCAGCCTGCAGATTCGGTCCGTAGTGTTTTTTTCCGCTGCAGCGAATTTGTCTAATTATCCAGGAATTAATGTTTTACAAAAAGTCCCTAGAGTTCATGCATTTAATAACTCACAAACCGTGCATCGGATTAAAATGTTTTATATATGAAAAATGCTTAGTTTTTCATCTAGTTTCATAATATGCCACTTTCATTCATGTTAAATATGTTTAAATTGCTGTTTGCATTAATTTGCTTAAATCACATGCTAAAATGATTTATTTCATAACTAAATAACCGTAGCTCGGTTTTAAATAAACTTTATATGTAAATGGGGTGGAAAAATGCCTAGTTTACCTAGTTTAACATGGTCCACTTTATTTTCCTGTTTAACAACCTTAAAATATGGTTTAGGGCAGAACAGTACCGAATCTAAAATATGGACATGGGGATTTTCCGGAATTGTTGTTTATTCTTCCGGCCTCATTTAAACTTGCCTAGTTAGGTAGTTTCATTATGCTTCACCCCTTGCCATGTTTAACAACATTTAATATTGATGAGTAGCATAACCAAGAGAGAACTAAATAATTGATGTGGTGTTTTGTCAATATGCAACTCGTTGCATATTGAGCTCCACTTAACTTGTAGTATTGTTTGTTGCACTTTGCCATGCCTCATTAAACCGGACATGCATCATACTTGTTTGTGCATCATGCCATGTTTATGCTTGTGCATTTACCATGTTGTTTGTTTCTTTCCGGTGTTGCTTCTTAGTTCTGGTAATGTTGCGATTGTGAGGATTCGTTCGACTACTCCCGTTCGTCTTGTTCATGGACTCGTTCTTCTTCCTAGCGGGATTTCCGGCAAGATGACCGCTACCCTGGATCTCACTACTATCATTGCTATGCTAGTTGCTTCGTTCTATCGCTTTGCTGCGCTACCTATCATTTGTTCTTCAAGCCTCCCAAATTGCCATGAACCTCTAACCTTTGACACCCTTCCTAACAAACCGTTGCTTGGCTATGTTACCGCTTTGCTCAGCCCCTCTTATAGCGTTGTTAGTTGCAGGTGAAGTTGAAGATTGCTCCATGGTGGACAGGGTTATGTTGGGATATCACAATATCTTTTATATTATTAATGCATCTATATACTTGGTAAAGGGTGGAAGGCTCGGCCTTATGCCTGGTGTTTTGTTCCACTCTTATCGCCCTAGTTTCCATCATACCGGTGTTATGTTCCCGGATTTTGCGTTCCTTATGCGGTCGGGTGATTTATGGGACCCCCTTGACAGTTCGCTTTGAATAAAACTCCTCCAGCAAGGCTCAACCTTGGTTTTACCATTTGCCTCACCACCACCTACTTTTCCCTTGGGAGTCGCTCTCTCGAGGGTCATCTTTATTTTAGCCCCCCCGGGCCAATGATTGTCTAAGTGTTGGTCCAAACTAGAGCACCGTGCGGGACCATCCCTTGGCAACTTGGGTTACGTCGGTACCTGTACGCTTAGCTTATCCGGTGTGTCCTGAGAACGAGATACGTGCGACTCCTATCGGGATTGTCGACACATCGGGCGGTCTTGCTGGTCTTGTTTTACCATTGTCGAAATGTCTTGTAAACCGGGATTCCGAGTCTGATCGGGTCTTCCTGGGAGAAGGTATATCCTTCGTTGATCGCGAGAGCTTATCATGGGCTAAGTTGGGACACCCCTGCAGGGTTATAAACTTTCGAGAGCCATGCCCGCGGTTATGTGGCAGATGGGAATTTGTTAATGTCCGGTTGTAGATAACTTGACACCAGATCCGAATTAAAATGCATCAACCGCGTGTGTAGCCGTGATGGTCTCTTCTCGGCGGAGTCCGGGAAGTGAACACGATTTCTGGGTTATGTTTGACGTAAGTAGGAGTTCAGGATCACCTCTTGATCATTGCTAGCTTCACGACCGTTCCGTTTGCTCTCTTCTCGCTCTTATTTGCGTATGTTAGCCACCATATATGCTTAGTCGCTGCTGCAACCTCACCACTTTACCCCTTTCTTTCCCATTAAGCTTTGCTAGTCTTGATACCCATGGTAATGGGATTACTGAGTCCTCGTGGCTCACAGATTACTACAACAACAGTTGCAGGTACAGGTTGTGCGATGATCATGACGCGAGAGCGATGTTTGCTTGTTTGGAGTTCTTCTTCTGCTTCTTCTTCGATCAGGGGATAGGTTCCAGGTCGGCAGCCTGGGCTAGCAGGGTGGATGTCGTTTGAGTTTCTGTTTGTGTTTCATCCGTAGTCGGATGTTGCTCTTATGTATGATGATGTTGTATTCGGGTGGCATTGTATGCCTTTGGTATGTATCCCCATCTATTATGTAATGTTGATGTAATGATATCCACCTTGCAAAAGCGTATCAATATGCGGTTCTATCCTTGGTGGGACCTTCGAGTCTCTTTAGGATAGTATCGCATATTGGGCGTGACAAAACCGCTCTATTTGTTCAATTTTTGAACCTCTTCGTGTATTTTTAGAGATGGGAAGAATTGGTGTTTTTTTAGTAAATGTCGAACTTCTTCGTTATTTCAAACTGAACTTCTTGGTTTATTCGTTAGTAACCTTTAAAAATTCAAGTTTTTGCAATAAATATTGAACTTCTCCATTTTTTGAAATTGAACTTCTTGGTTTATTATTTAGTAACAAGGAAAATCTTGGTGCTTCATATATATTGAACTATTCTATTTTTTAAATTGAACTTCTTGGTTTTTTCAATTTGGACTTCTTGGTGTTATTTATTTGTAAGGGGAAAATCCTAGTTTTATAATATCGCAAACTTCTTCGTTATTTTGAACTGATCTTCTTGGTTTATTCGTTAGTAACGGGAAAATTTTGACTTTTGTAATAAATATCGAACTGCTCCATTTTTTGAAATTGAATTTCTTGGTCTATTATTTCATAATGAGGAAAATCTGAATTTTTCATATACATTGAACTACTCTATTGTTTTAAATTGAACTTTTTGGTTTTTTTTAATATGGACTTCTTGGTGTTATTCATTTGTGAATGCCTGTTTTTGAGTTTTTTATGAATGTGTCGAAAGGATAACAAATTCTCTAGTGTCACCGATAGAGCTTCCTACCAAACATCTTCTTTTCTAGCTTATTTTATGGTTCTCAAACACAGTTGTACAAGCACAAAAACAAAGCATTTTATTTCTATCCGTTTTTTAGATGACATCTTATTCACATACAAGTTAGTAGTGCCTAAACTTAGAATTGTTTTTAACAAACAAGAAATTTTTTCCACTTCTTCGTTGGAAGCTCAATAAGCAGATGGAGGGCGTCAAAGTTTTCACACATACGTGCACGCGCGCACACACACACATAGAGTTTGAACTCTCTCAAAATCGATGGAGGGCATCAAAGTTTTCACATATACACGTGTGCGCGCGCACACACACACATAGAGTTTGAACTCTATCAACATCAATATATTAACTTCGATCGTTTCTTTTCTGTGAAAAAATATCACGCGTAGTCGTATTGCTACTCAACTTTTATATTTTTTACATCTATAGTTTGCAGAAGTTACCATCTTCGAGATGACCCAGAACACATTCACACGCCTGCACGCACGTTGCACACCAACTCAAACGCATCTGTACAGTAGCAAATCTCGCAGCTTCTTCACACATTGAACCTTTCACAATATCAAGGGTGAACTTCATTGTTACACAACACACACCCGAAGAAGAGCACACAAACATTCATTTTTGCTATTTGAGGACATCTGGTGCTAAACCGAAAGAGAAGAGGAGAAAAAATTCCATCAGCACTCTGACAAAATGGACTCTTAATGTAAGGAGGACCCTTTTTTGAAACTTTAGCACTTTATTTATGGTAAAACATCAGTATACAGAGATTCCCTTATCAGGTACGGGGCAGAATAGAAAACACCACAGTTACAACCTGCTCACAAGACCTAGCTAGTATGTGTGCCGGAGAATTCAGAGAACGCTTAACATGACAAACAGACACCAAAGAAAAAGGCTCCAACAAGTACTTGATGTCTGCCACCGCTGCGCTCACGGCCGATCTGTCAAATGTCCATGAGTTGAACCGTTGCACCAAAGAGAGACAATCAGAAACGAAAACGACAGAGGCAAAGCCTTCATCACGGGCAAGAGAAACAGCACGACGAAGTGCGCATGCTTCAGCAAGTTCAGGCATTGCAATCCCACGTAAGAGTTGGCTGCATGCCAACAGACAAGTGCCATTGTGGTCTCGGATTACAACACCAACGCCCACCTTGTGTGAATCAGAGAAGACTGCAGCATCAACCAAAGCAGAGAAGCTGTCGTCTCACGACTGTGCTGGGTGACAGGCTTGAATAAATGCTGCGGAATTAGATCCACATAGGATAGTGTTTTCAGAGCGATGCGGGCAGGGTGTACATTGTCATCGCCATTACGGGCCGCATTGCGAGCCTCCCAAATATGCCACACTGTAACAGCAAAAGACAATAGATTGCTCATGTGAAAATCTATCAAGAGCTGAAAAAAGCCATTGCTTCGGAGATTGAAAGTTTTTGCGGCAAAGATGACCTACCGTTCTAAGTCAATCTGAACTTCAACATGAATCTTGTCTCTGTTCTCTTTTTTCATTTTCCACGGAACAACAAATTGCTCTTTTCTGCATGAATCCCTCTTTCTAACACACAGGAAAAGAATGGGTGGAGCCTTTGGGAGAGGGTGGCGTAGCCACAGAGCGACACAGTAGAATTAGTAGCGAGCGGACGAGAAGGATGCATCAGATTCCTAAGAACAGGGTGACGGGCGCGCAGGGGCTGAGGTAGCGAGCTAGGAAGTAGACCACGGGGCTGTGATGACCAGTGGCACGAGCGGCCAGTCACCCGCGTAGAGGAGGCTTGCCCTAAGGCTGTAGCTTGTACGGGCTGGACGCGGCGCTAGAGGCACTCCAAGGTGGCGTTTAGACACCGTTCACGGCGGCAGCCCGTGATATAGGGGTAGGGGGCAGTCCAAGGTGGCAACGCATGGTGGGCTCTCGGCAGTGCTCATGTGGGAATGCGACCAGTGGCGGCAGGGGGGAGGCCACCGGCTGCTGCATATGTTGGTCTTGGACGTCGGCGTCGCGTGGGGATGCATTTGTTGTGGTAGCACACAAGAGGAGCTAGGTGGCAAGGGGCGGCGACAAGCGGGAGGATCCAACGAAGCTCACCGGAGGTAGACAACGAGAAGAGAAGGGCAGAGGTCGCGAGGAGGCTCGCCAGAGGGGAGGGGCGGAACGCGGCGAGCAGCGGAGGCAGGTGGTGGAGGCGTGAGCCGGCCGCGGCTGGATCCGTCCGGGCGCGTGGGGGTTCCGGGGAGGGCGGGCGGTGGCGGGTTGATCCGGGGAGGGTGCGTAGCAGCGGGGGTGTCCGAGGAAGTCTTGCAGAAGCGGGTGGATCCGGGGAAGGCGCTCGGGGGCATGGGTGTCCGAGGAGGGTGACCGGCGGCGTGGGTGCCCGGGGAGGGGGGATTGGCGGCGGGGGATCCGGGGAGTAGGTGGTTGCAGGATACGTGGGGAGGGGGAGGATGGGGATAAGATGTGATTTTTTTCTCTCTCTGTTTTCATCGTCTCGTGCGTGTCGCGCGGGTTCGGGAGGGGCCTCTCCGCCTCCTATAACTATCAGGATCAGAATAGTGTTACTATATATATATATACACACACACAAAGAGATATATATTACCTCTTGGACGGGAGTGCGGTGGATGTAGCTTGGCTACCTTGTGCTTAGTAGCTGTCGTGCCAACATGGTAGGCACCGATCTCGTCAGTGTTCGGCACGTGGTGCGGCGACCGTTGGGAATAGATGTCAGCATATTAGGAATGTTGCGAGGCAAACACCCCTTTTTGGGAAAAGGCCTTCTTGCTACTTACCACAGAAGAAGGGAGGGGCCCGGGGTAATCGGCTAGTACGGCCACCTTAGGATTGTCGAGACTCTTGATACATCTCCATCGTATCTGCTTTTTCAAACTCTTTTGCCCTTGTTTTGTACTATAATTTGCATGATTTGACTTGAACTAACCCGGACTGACGTTGTTTTCAGCAGAACTGCCAAGGTGTTATTTTTGTGTAGAAATCAAAGTTCTCGGATTGAACTAAAAGTTTACGGAGAATTTTTGTGGAATATATAAAAAATACTGGCGCAAAAATACACCAGAGGGGGGCCACCCAGAGGCCACAGGCCCTAGGGACGAGCCTACCCCCACCCCCTCCCCAGGGCACGCCTCCTAGGCATGTGGGACCGTTGTACCGCCTCCGACCCTAATTCCAACTCAATAAATACTTATTCGCGGAGAGAAAAATCAAAGAGAAGAATTCATCGCGTTTTATGATACGAAGCCGCCGCCACCTCCTGCTCTTCACCGGGAGGGCTGATCTGGAGTCTGTTCGGGGCTCTGGAGGGTGGAATCCGTCGCCGTCGTCATCATCAACCTTCCTCCATCACCAATTTCATGATGCTCACCGCCGTGCGTGAGTAATTCCATCGTAGGCTTGCTGGATGGTGATGGGTTGGATGAGATTTATCATGTAATCAAGTTAGTTTTGTTAGGGTTTGATCCCTAGGATCCATTATGTTCTGAGATTGATGTTGCTATGACTTTGCGATGCTTAATGCTTGTCACTAGGGCTCGGGTGCCATGATTTCAGATTTGAACCTGTTATGTTTTCGTGAATATATGTGAATTCTTGATCCTATTTTGCAAGTTGTAGACACCTTATGAGTTATGATTCGTATACCCCAAGGTGACAACAATTGGGATTCTTTCCGGTGATTACCGTAGTTTCAGGAGTTCATGTATTCACTAAGTGCTAATGCTTTAGTTCGGTTCTCTATTAAAAGGAGGCCTTAATATCCCTTAGTTTCCATTAGGACCCAGCTGCCAAGGGAGGGTAGGACAAAAGATGTCATGCAACATAAGCATGTATGACTATATACATAATACATATGCCTATATTATATGGATGAATTGGAGCTAGTTCTGTGTTGCCCTAGGTTATAACTGCTACATGATGAATATCATCCAAAACAATTATCATTGCTGATCCGATGCCTACGAGCTTTTCACATATTGATCTTTGCTAAGTTACCTTCGTTGCTACTGCTGCTACAATTACTAAAAATAGCTACTGCTACTTTTGCCACCCTTACCATTACTTCCATACTACTTTGCTACTAAATACTTTGCTGCAGATATTGTGTCTTTGAGGTGTGGTTTAATTGACAACTCAACTACTAATACTACTGAACCTTCTTTGGCTCCCATTGTGTTGAATCAATAAATTTGGGTTGAATAGTCTACCCTAGTAAACTGTTGCGATCCCCTATACTTGTGAGTTATCAACTCTCCTGATAAAAAACCCAGTCCTCAAAATCAATTGACATCTCCGGGTCGTCATGGAACCCTGGATCATCGTCACGGGAATGGTTCTCTGGTTGTGGAGCGGGACAACTGACGGCCTCAACCTGATGCCTCCAATTCTGTTCGAAAGAATGAAAGACTCTATCAGTAAATGCGGACGTAAGGTCCGAACAATGCAAATAAAGCTAAACTTACCCATTCAATGGGGTTATAGCTGGAATAGCCGTCCCTATTCCTTAGATGGGCAAATTCTTCTTCCTCTCCCTTAAAGAGGTCGTCCAATATAGCTGCCATTGCTGCCTGGTTGTCAGGCCCCTTCCGTTTGTACCGTGTGGTGTTGCTTGTCCCATTATAATGCCACAGGGGGTGCATCCTTTGTTGAAGAGGTTGCACGCATCGAATAATGGTGGCGGCCATCTCATCTATAATGGTTAGCTTGCTATGAAGTACCAGCCTCACCATAGCGGCCAAACGTTGTACTTCGGCACTCTACCCTTGAGAAGGGTTTTTTGGCCACCAATTAACTTCTTTAAAGGAGCATCCGAGTATTCGGGTAAACCCCACTGAACTGGCTCAAGCAAGGGGACGTCTTTAATATAAAACCCCTGTCCTGGCTATGCGCCATACCTTAGCTCTTCCCACTTCAAAGATGGTCCCTCCCCGGGTGCGGGGGACGAGGCAGACTCCATAAATCGAAATGGGCCTCGCAGCTTAGGAACATCTCACAAAGGGCAATGAAGCCCGAGATGTGCAGGATTAACCCAGGGGTGTGATACGTCTCCAATGTATCTATAATTTTTTATTGTTCCATGCTATTACATTATCTATTTTAGATGTTTTACATGCATTAATATGCTATTTTATATTATTTTTGGGACTAACCTATTAACCTAGAGCCCAGTTTTATTTTTTCCTTGTTTTTGAGCTTCGCAGAAAAGGAATACTACTAAACAGAGTCCAAACGGAATAAAAACTTCATGATGATTTTTCTTGAACCAGAAGACACCCAGGGGACTTGGAGTGCAAGTCAGAAGAGCCACGAGGCATCGGCAAGGGTGGAGGCGTGACCCGTACCTTGTGGGCCCCTCGGTGACTCCCTAACCTAGATCTTCCTCCTATATATTCACTTATATTCCAAAACCCTCAGAAACATCCACGAAAACACTTTTCCACCGCCACAACCTTCTGTTCCCGTGAGATCCCATCTTGGGGCCTTTATCGGCATCCTGCAGGAGGGGGATTCGATCATGGAGGACATCTACATCAACTCTATTGCCCTTTCGATGAAGCGTGAGTAGTTTATCTCAGACCTACGGGTCCATAGATAGTAGCTAGATGGCTTCTTCTCTCTCTTTAATTCTCAATACCATGTTCTGCTCGATGTTCTTGGATATCTATCCGATGTCATCTTCTTTTGCGGTGTGTTTGTCGAGATCCGATGAATTGTGGATTTATGATCATCTTATCTACGAAAATTATTTGAATCTTCTCTGAATTCTTATATGCATGCTTTGATATCTTTGTATTTCTCTTCAAATTATCAGTTTGGTTTGGCCAACTAGATTGTTTTCTTGCAATGGGAGAGGTGCTTAGCTTTGGGTTCCATCTTGCGTGATTTCACCCAGTGACAAAGTAGGGGAAGCGAGACACGTATTGAATTGTTGCCATTAAGGATAAAACGATGGGGTTTTCATCATATTACTTGAGTTTATTCCTCTACATCATGTCATCTTACTTAAGGCGTTTCTCCATTCTTTATGAACTTAATACTCTAGATGCATGCTGGATAGCGGTCGATGTGTGGAGTAATAGTAGTAGATTCAGGCAGGAGTCGGTCTACTTGACACGGATGTGATGCCTATATTTCATAAACATTGCCTTGGATATCATCATAACTTTGCGCTTTTCTATGAATTGCTCGACAGTAATTTGTTCACCCACCGTATTATTTGCCTTCATGAGAGAAGCCTCTAGTGAAACCTATGGCTGCCGGGTCTATTTTCCATCATATTATTTTTCGATCTACTATTTTCCATCATATATATTCCGATCTACTATTTTGCGATCTTTTGTTTTCAGATAACTAAAAAAACAAAAATATTTTATCTTTTGTTTAGTTTTATCTATCTCTATCAGATCTCACCTTTGCAAGTGATCGTGAAGGGATTGGCAACCCCTTTATTGCATTGGGTGCAAGTGTTTGATTGTTTGTGTAGGTGCATCTACTGGGGACTTGCGCGTTTCTCCTACTGGATTGATACCTTGGTTCTTAACTGAGGGAAATACTTATCTCTACTGTGCTGCATCACCCTTTCCTCTTCAAGGGAAAACCCAGCGCAAGATCAAGAAGTAGCAGGGTGAGGTGATGGAGTTGGATCCCGTAGAACTCGAGCAGACCCCTAAGGAAGGGGTGAATGGTAAACCCAAGCCTTGTAAGAGGAAGGAGAAGAAACATACCCTCTCTTCCTTGAATGGAGCGGGGAAGTTCTCTGCGAAGGCTTCAATGTTCGTGGAAGTTAATGTCGGACGGGTGGAAACGAGATCTGAAGCGGGAAGATATCCTTGTGTCTCGAGTCTACTATGTTAAAGATGAGAGATTGTGCAGCTCGCCTAGTCACTAGGAAGACGGCCTTGGGGGCGAGGGGAGGAGCTTGGAGCGCTTGCCATTCTCTCCCGAATTTTCTAGCGCCCCTGCTTCTCGATTTGGGATAAGTTGCTCGTCGCGCTCCTAGCCTGTTTAATAGGCCTTTCCCCTGTACCATAAGGGGCATTTCTGTAAAAGATTGTTGGACCGTCCGCCTCCTTTTGGCGCATGGGAACTGATGGGCATCATTAATCCTGTGTGAGAATTGATGATGTGGGCCCTGCGATGGCTCGATGGATTGAAAAAGTTATCAGGGATCGAACTATGGTCAGCCGGACATAGAGAGGGGGGAAAGAACTCACCCCACAAGCCAGAGACTTCGGACGTATAAAGACTTCAGAAATCGTGAGACACCGGCGTTGGAGGCTAGTTTGGGGGCTACTGAGGGAGTCCTGGACTAGGTGGTGCTCAGGCTGCCGGCCTATCTCTTATGGGCCGGACAGGTCGCCTGCACTGCAACTGCTAGACAGCCAAACTATGAGGCGACTCTGTATCCGGAGAGGGGATATTTGTGCCTTGTTGTGTCCTCCGATTCAAGATAAGAAGAATTAGCGTGATTATTCCATCCTTGTAACCGACCATGTGTAACCCTAGTAGCCCTGGTGTCTATATAATCCCAAGGGTTTAGTCCATAGAGGCTCAAACAATAACCATCATCCTACTCACCCAGGGTTTAGTTCATCTGATCTCGTGGTAGATTAACTCTGTAATCATCTTATACACTTCAAAATAATCAAGTGGGACGTAGGGTTTTACCTCTTCGAGAGGGCCTGAACCTGGGTAAACATCATGTCCTTCGTCCCTTGTTCCCGATTGATCCAAGATCCACAGCTCAGGACCCCCTACCCGAGATCCGTCGGTTTTGACACCGACAACAACAAGTAGTAATAATATTATACCCATTGTAGATGGAACAAGGTTGTTCAAAGAAAAGAGAAGTGAGCAAAATGCACATGTAGTAAAAAGAACCGAGGTAATATACAAATGCTTTCAACTACTCTTTGTCACAACTTACAAAAAATCCTATATTGTTTTACTTTACTTTTCTTATTTTTATATGCAGTGCAATCAATTTAAACATGTTGAATCATTTTTGAAGCTTCCATCTGAATTATGTGACAATCGCAGACAATGTATTGCTAGAATGGGTTTTCACTCCTCATGCAAATAACAAGCATGTCCAATATTGACTCTGTTTACCTGTGGCTCGCAAATCATTTCAACACTAGTTATTGCTCTATTGAAATACCAAATGGCTTCAAATTCCCAATTACACCTACAACTATTCACAAAATTTTTGGCATTCCAGTTGGTGGTTTCATGTCATCACATAACCCTCAGAAGTATCCTATGAGTTCATAAAACCAGAGTTAGGGACAACTGCACCAACAATTGAATACTTGTTCTCACTTTCCAATGATGAACTTCCTGAAGACAAATTCTGCAGAATCTTCATTCTTATACTGTTGTCACTGTTTGTTTCCCCTAATTCAAGTGGAGTTGCTAGGAAGTTCGTGTACACTGCAATAGTTGACATTGAAATAATTTCAGTATATGATTGGTGTCTGCTATGCCTCAACTACATGGTTTATTTAATAAAAAAGCAAGAATGAAAAACACAATTACCAAAGGGATGATCCCTGGAAGAAGCATGGTGGTAAGACTTTTTCCCACGGCAAAACTACTTTAATATTTCTTTGCCTACATACAATACTAAGAGAATTTGTACCCTGATTCAAAATTTCTCATTTCCATTCTGTCTGATTTTCTTTTTGTAATACCAGATATCCTACATTGAGTTCCTCAGTAACTGAATTCAAGTTGCCACCGATTGAACCAAGACTCCCTCTATGGTCTACAAACATGCTAAATTCATATATGGCAGTCGATTTTCTCCATGGCAAAAGCAATGAATATGGCAGACTACCGGTATCTCTTTGTTCTACAAAGATACTACTTTCCACACAACCTAATTCTATTTTATGTGTTCATTTTACAATTTAAAGTCTTGTTACTACTTCATTGTGCACTTAAAGATTATATAGTTTTTAACAACCTCTTCTTATGAAACATATGAAGCACATCTCTTCTACTCCATTCGGTGATTCATCTTTCATCGAATTACCTGCACAAATCTCAGAGTACATTGATTCCAAAATTACTGTTATTAGTATAACACAAGTTAGTTCTCTTGCTGCTTTTGCTTTTTTAGGAATAACAATAACATTTTTTGCATGTGACATTGACATTTTTAGTCTTTTAAACATGATATACTTTGTCATTTACATGATAAGATCATTCTTCAATTGAAAGCTCAATAATTCTATAGAAATATCATTCAGAACTTAACCCCCTCACTAAGGACCTATGTAGATGACGTGCATTCTTCATTTCTCAAGGCTGCGTCCTCTTCTAGTAGCCCAATTCTCCAATTTAAGCCAGCTCTTTCATAAAGCAGATCCAAAGTTCCTCACGCAAATCAGTTTGGCTATAGAATCACCTACAAATATTCCTATGCTAAATGTTCCAACAATCATTGATGAAGATAAATGAGTGAACTTAGATGAAATTCTTCAGGAATTGGTCAATGATTTCCCTCTGTCTATGAACATAACAAGCTCTATTTTCTCCCCATATATTCATGGCAATCTACCAACTTTTGAACAATTCGCTTGCCCGGAGCTATTTTTCAGGACATCAACTCCAAAAATAACACCCACCCCTAATGTTTCTGAATTGTTACATCATAAGTTCTGTCGGTGTTCTGGATATGGGGGTATCCAGACTTGCCTGCCTGCGGCCCACCACGTGGCTCCATCGATGGCCTGGTACGGCCCAGTTCGACATCAACAGCTCAAGACCCTCGCGAGGCGGACGACACCAAGACGCACGAGGGGATCAGCCTCTTCAGGCTGGCTCCCGAGGGGTGGAGAGTTCTATGCAAGGTGTACCTCACGAGGCTCAGCTGACGTGAGCCATGACGACCAAGGCCAGGTGGGCGCCAGCAGGCGCAGAGCGCTAGTTTCCTCTTTGGTGCAAGGGAGCAAGCCACAGGCGCGGAGTCCTGAGGAATCAACCAAAGGTTTCCATTCTGGTGCAACAAGACCAAGACCGCCAGGACGGCAGGACGGAGGTCATCACCGAGCCCACCGCAGCGTCACGACCAGGGGCTTTTTGCAGGCAAACACCACTTTTGTCAGGATAATCTGTACTACTTGTCCCCATTCAAATCCAGCCGTTGTGGGATCCCTTCCCGCCAACATTTGGAAAGAGGACCAAGGCCACTATAAATAGGACTTAGCCACCCACATAGGGGGGTCGGATCCATTCTCATCCGACCACCACACCAGCTCTCTTGAGCTCAAGAACACCTCACCTCCTGAGGCAAGTTCATCCACTGTACTAGTTCTTCCTCAGGCATTCGAGGCAATCCACCAAAACGCTGGAGTAGGGTATTACACCGCAAGGTGGCCCATACCAGGATAAACTGCCGTGTCTCTTTGTTTCTTCGAGCTCGTCGCGCTAGGCTTAGGAGAATCGCGAGTAGGCAGGTTGGGTAGGTTGAGATCTCCGCACTCACCCCGTAGTTCGAACCTTTCAAGGGTTTGCGGATCCCGTAATCTGACATTTGGCGCGCTAGGTAGGGGCACGTCGGATCTTCTCTGTCGTCGATCGATCCACCGTCACTCCGACAACTCCATGGCCGACGCACGCCGAGCTCGCGCCGAGCGCCGGGCCGCAGTCGCCGCTCGTGTTGCTCAGACGGCTCCGGCGGGCGATGGTTGTGCTCGTCATGCTCCGTCTCCGGTGGCCAACGCCACCATGGGCCTGCTGGCCACGAGCAGCAAGCTTCTTCGCTGCACCCATCGGTGCGTTGCGATGGGCGCATCACCACTCCATCACTGACTCCAGCAGCTTCGTCCTCCCACGCATGTCATGGCCCAGCGAACGCGCAGGCCACTCTGCCCATGGCGCGGGAGCTTCTTCACTACCGCCCGGTCGACGACTTCTATGAGGAGTGGCTCGAGCGGATCGCTGAGCTCGTCAGCCCCGCCGGGGGCTCTGTTGCACTGGCCCGCTCACTGCCTCAGCAGCCGCCTACTGCGGGCGACGTGGCTCACGGGGCTCCTCCACCACCTCCGGGCCAGGGCGTCATCATCGTGCCAAGGCGTGTGGCACCATGGCGCGACCCGCCGCGCCCGGCGCCTTCTCGGGAGGATGTGAGCTGCCAAGTGGTGTAGCGGCCTCAAGGGGAGGCGCGCGTGCTCCTCGCGCCCCCACGCCAAGCCAGCGTGCCGCCACAGGAGGTGGTGGTGCACGTGCACCAGGACCAAGTTCTAACTCCTCGGCAGGCCCCAGTGGCCACAACACGATGCCGCGCGTTCACCTCAGAGCTCCGCAACATCGTCTGGCCAAGCAAGTTCAAGTCTGACCTGCCCCACTCTACGATGGCACGCCGACCCCGCCGAGTTCCTGCAGCTCTACGAGCTGAGCATTGAGGCGGCCAGCGGCAATGAGAAGATCATGGCAAACTATTTCCCGATGGCCCTCAAGGATGGCGCGCGTTCTTGGCTCCTGAACCTCCCTGAGGGATCGGTCTCTTCCTGAGAAGAGATGCGCGGTCGCTTCATCGCCAACTTCCAGGGCACTCGCGACCGCCCGCTGGCCGCGGGCGACCTGCGTCGTATCAAGCAGCAGCCCGGAGAGACCCTGCAAAAGTACATCCAGCGCTTCAACAACGTTTGCCTCAAGATCCCCAAGGTGTCGGACGAGGCCATCATCTTAGCGCTCACTGATGGCGTCCGCGATGTCAAGATGAAGGAGGAGCTCGCCATCCATGAGGACCTCTGCACAGCCTTGGAGATGTTCAACATGGCGAACAAGTGCTCAAGGGCTGAGTAGGGGCGCCTCTCCCTTCTTAAGCTCCCCAATGCTGACCCAGAAGACAAGAAGGCCAAGGCCAAGGACGTGAAGCGCAAGGGACCGCCCGTGCTCGCGGTCGAGCCAAAGATGAAGCACGGTGGCAATCACCCTGAGTCGTGAGCAACCGACCGTTCTGCGTCATCCACACCGTCCACAGCCACAACACCAATGACTGCTAGGAGCTCAGGGCCCTCCGTGATGGACGCCTTGGTCGACGCCACGAGCGCAGCGATCGGGGCTACGGCCGCGGAGGTGGCCGAGGTGGAGGACGCTGGGATGGACGTGACCATCGCCAGGAGTGGCACGACCATACTCGGGAGGATCGTTGGTAGGTCCAACCTCGCGAGGGAGCTTGGAGGGAGCAGCCTCATGAGGAGCGCCCTCAAGGCAATACTGGTCTGCCTCCACTGCCTCCACCGCCAAGAAGAAATGAAGAGCATCACCAGGACGAGGGGGCTGGGGGCTTCTAGGAGCCACCAGCCATCGCATGCATCCTGGGCGGCTCACAGGCCCCAGCTTCTCACCGTGTCCTCAAGTAGTTCACGCGCGAGGTCAACGTAGCGCTCCCCAAGCCAGAAGCAACGCACCCTCTCAGATGGTCCAAATGCGCCATCACCTTCAGCTCCTCAGACCATCTCAAGTGCGCGGCCACTGCTGGTGCACTCCCCATGCTTTGCTCTCCCGTCATCAGCAACGTGGTTGTCACCAAGACTCTCATCGATGGTGAAGCGGGGCTCAATGCCCTGTCTGTTCAAACGTTCGACAGACTCCAAGTGCCATACTACCAGCTTCAGCCAACCAAGCAATTCTCAGGAGTGAACGACAGTTCCACACACCCGATAGGGCAAGTCCGCCTCCCTGTCACCTTTGGCGAATGCAACAACTACCACACCGAGCTCATCGACTTCGATGTCGCCGACATCCGCCTGCCCTACAACGCCATCCTAGGGTACCCAGAACTGGCCAAGTTCATGGTAGCTACGCACCACGGCAACAACGTCCTCAAGATGTCAGGAAGTAGCGGCGTCATCACGGTCGCATGTCAAGAGAAGGACGCGGTGTGCTCCCTCGAGCGCGCCTTCCAGGCTGCAGCAGTCGAGAACCCTGAAGATGAGGGCGGTGCGCTCCCTCCTGAGGTCGCCCCCAAGACAAAGAAGCTGCAGCTGGGATAGGGATCTCGTGAAGAAGCTTCGCCCGAGGACGCTGCGCTGAGCCTCGCATCCCAGGACATGGCGCCTTCACCCATCGCATAGGAAGGCGCGCTCGGTGCCCCTCTTAGGCTGGGCTCGGGGGCTCTCCTCGGGAGGACCTCAGACCTAGCCAGGGTCACGAGGGAGGTGCTCAAGCACCACGTGGAGGCACGCTCCAGAGCGCGCTTCCCAGGAGAAGGCATCGGGCGGGAGGCGCTGGGCGTTCAGGAGTTCATCAGCGAGGCAATCGAGGAGATTCATGAGGCAAGGGTTCTGCAAGGCGATCGCCGCCAACCACGAGGCGCGACTCACTACCCTGAAAAGGGTAAGGAGTTCCGCATCTGCATCGACATCCCCGGGCTCAACAGGGCCGCATCTCGGCAGCTCTTCTGTACATCTTGTGTTGGCCGATGCGAGGGTCCACCCCATAGCTACGTCCGCATGCCTTTCGGCCTACCTGGCACGGCTGTGGTGTTCCAGCGCTGCGCAAGGGATGCCCTGGCGCCTCGCGAGGCCAGGCATCATGCGATCTTCGTGGAGATGGAGGAGCACCTCCAGGAGCCTCACAGCCCCTCTGGGCCTCCCGAGGCTCGGCACCAGGGCGGCTCATGAGGAACGACTCCGGCAACACGCGTCCTTGCTACCTCAACACTTGTTCAGCAACGGTACCAGGTGACATATCTCCAGTTCGTTCAATTTGTGGGCGCCCCTCGGGCTACATCATCCCCAGGCCGCGAGGGTCTATGCCTGCGGCATTTGTCGTTTTGCATTTACCAGGATTGTCTAACTATCTTCTATGAGTTTACCTATGATTGCCACCCTCCGGCCTCGAGCCTTAACCGTCTCGCGGCCTCCCTATGTTTGCTGGCTTGTCCCCCGCTCACCTCGCTGCATGGCTACACACATCGGCATGGTGCTTGCGCTCGGGTCCGTCCCTGCAACGCTGGCAAACCCGAGGATCGAGCTCTTATTCATGACCCGCCTCGCGCACACCTCCTCACCAGGTCCTCAGTGCCTTCGTCTAGTACCCAGGGCCCTGGGCTGACGGCCCACACCGCAGGGGTTCTCGGCCTCTTCTGTCATCTAACCTGCAGGTTCACCCAACGGTGATTCACGGGCTGGTTTGGGCGGCTGCCATCTTGTCTCGCGAGTCGCTTGCATGTTAAAGGGGGAGGTCCCGAGCATCGCGTCTCGGGAGCTCCTCCTGGCTCTCCAGCTCTCACCCCCTGGCCTTGACCATGGCACCACGACCTAGCATACCAGCGGCAGCTAAGCTCACTCGAGGGCCGGGACCCGAGGACGTAGAGCAATTGGGCAAGCGAGGCAAGAGGGTGGTCGTTGCGGGCCGCGCCCAATGAGACCACCACAAACGCAAGGACAGACACCATCCTCCCGACGGATCAGGACACCAAAAGATAAGTCACGATTCGCTGCGGCACCGGCCTTGCTCCCTGCACGCCCTAGCCTCGCAGTCCCACTCCGACGGTTTCGCTCCCCCTTCAATTCTCTAGGCGGCTGCTTGCACGCCAAGGGGGACCTCGTGAGCATTGCGTCTCATGAGATCTCAGCAAACCTCGGGCCACTCACCTCCTAGCCTTGACCACGGCATCGCGACCTGGCATACTAGTGACGGCTAAAGCCTGCCTAGGGACTGGGTCCCATCGGCGTAGAGCGTCGCACCATAGAAAAGGGAGGAATCGTGCCGAACTGGGATACGCGAATTCATCACAGAATCAAAGAAAGCAACGCTGGAATTAAATACATGCCGATCCTTGCAAACCCCACGGGGGCTGATTTTCATTCCGCGCAGGGAAAGCCAAAGAAGGGAGGACACTACTAAGCCATCGGGCGTCACCGGCGATGCCGGGCGGCATCCGCTGCCGCGCTCCGACCATGGCCAGAGCTTGGCGGCACGTAGCTGTCGTCGCTCGACTCCGGAGACTCGCTAGGATCAGGAGAGTCACTCGATTCCTAGGAGTCGTCGTCGCTACTGGAAGAGGCGCCAAAGGGGACAGAAGCAGGCCTAGCGCCTGCTGCTGCACTCCGCGGGCTGCTTCCTCCGGGGCAGCACTCCAGCCATTCACCCTCCACATTGAAGACCTTGAAGAACAAGGTGGTCGCGCCGTCATACTCGAAGTGAATCGCCAGGGCTCGCTCTGCGCGGCAAGCCCGGGCGACCTCACCCCATCCGTGCATCATGAAGACGTCTCCGGGGGCACCACCTCGACCTCAGCCCCGGTGGCCAGGCTATAGCATCCAGCGTGCTGCATCCACAACTCAAGCGGCTCCCTCCAAGGCAGCTCATTGGCGAAGAACCTTGGGAGCCGAATCCAGGAGTCGGGAGGCATCACTGCCCACACCACAAACTCGCGCGAGCTGCCCTCGGCGTGAGTTCGTGGCGCGGTTGGTAAGGCAATGGCGGCCCGACCACCATCGTTGGGGACCTCTCGACGGCGCACGTCTTCATCCCAGGCGCGGGCGTACATGGGGAGGGGGTAGCCAGGCGGAGGCCTCGATTGCCAAGGCCTGCCCACCTCTCGCCCTGCGCTGGCGTCATGAGCAAGGCAGAGTCGCTTCTTCGGTGGGAGAGGATCAGGACCCTCCCTAGGGGCCTTCCCCTTTTCAGCCACTGAGAACCTCTTGATTGGCACCATGGAAGCAAGAAAGAGAAGAAGCAGGCAACAGGAAGACGAAGGAGAGATGTGCGGGGGGCTCTGCCCCTTCCCTCATTTATAGCCGAGGAAGGCCAACCGCGGGCCTCCACGACCTCGCGCCATGATGATCTTCTGCATGCCGCATCATTCCGTCAAGTCGAACAGTTGCCGAGGCAGCATGGAGAAGTGGAGACGCCCACGTCCCATCAATCTCCATGCGTCATCAAGGCCGCAGGCGGTTAGGGCCCGCGGCGCTCCGCACTTGTCCTTTGGCTTCGCGTGGAAGCCAAGTCTGAGCGCTCCTTGGACCCGAGGGCTACTGTCAGCGTTCTAGATATGGGGGTATCTAGACTTGCCTTCCTGCGGCCCACCACGTGGCTCCATCGACGGCCTGGTACGACCCAACTTCGACATCAATGCATGAGAAGAATCCTTGTTACTACCTTGAACCTGTTTTATAATCCATATTGTTATGCACTAGCGCGTGTGCGTGTGAAATAGATGGATTATGGTCATGTACCCAATAAGATGGATATGTGTGTGTGTGTTAGAGAGAGAGAGAGGGAGAGGGGGAGAGAGAGTGAGGAGGAGGGAGGGAGAGAGTGTGTGTGAGAATTTGATGGTAAAAAGGTCGCCAATGCCACTTGATATGTATGAGAATATTAAATTTAATATTAATATAATTGATATTGAACTCTTAAATTTAATGTGGCCCCGTTGCAACGCACGGGTGTTCTTCTAGTTGGAATAGGATATAATCTACAATGTTCAGACCACCATACACATGCAAAACTAGTGAAAGCACAAACAGCAGCAGCAACCCGTCTCTCCTCGGAATATTGTGAACATGTAAAACGTTGTTCAGTTTCTAACTCCCAAGTAAGATATATATCAGGAACATATCTACCCTCAAATGGTGGAATATTCAATTTCAGTTTCAGAATATGGTAATTATCTCGTACCTGAGGTGGTAGTGCAGGCCTACCGTTGCGAATATATACCTGAGGTCGACCTGCTGGTGGTGGTGCTGGTGGCTGCACGTAGTTCTCATTTTGATCAACCTCATCCTCATAATATTCCTCCACCTCTGCAGTAACAGCAGGAGCTGCAGAAGCACCAACAATAGTAGCAGCGGCACCAGAATTTTGTCCTGGCTCAATAGGAACACGCTATGCTCGTCCGTACTGATTCGGAAGGGGGCGTTGTTGTAGTTGTTGTTGTTGCAGAGGTGCGATAGGTGCAGCCGGTGGTGGTTGTGGAAAACGCGCGAGCAATTCATTAAACTTGCTATCAAGCTTTGTTTCGAATGTCTTCTCAATGCCATCTATCTTCTCCATGGCCTCATCAAATCTGTTTAGCACATCTTGCACCTGTCCACTCATCATTTGCTGAAATTTATCATGTAGCTGTTTGTTCGTCAGGTTCTCCCAATCAATCTCATCGGCTTGTGATCCTACCATGGTTAGCAGCAAATAGAAACAAACAAGAATATGATCCTACAGACTACTAAGAAGTGGTGGTGGTGTATCACAAACCCGTGAAGCAAATCTCAAATTCTTACCAGTTCTTACCCAGCAGCAGGCGGTGATCGGCAACCGTTGTAGTCAAAACTCTCAAAGCTTGGATAGAAAGATTACCAGGGAGAGTCAAACACACGACGTAGATGTATGTGGAGCTAGGAAGGCTTATAATATGGTAGCAAAAAGGGTCAGCAATAATCAATTCAGAGATGCAAAGTTGAATAAACGCAAAACAACGGTACTGTGCTGGTCCTAGGCTAGACTGTGCTAGAGACGCGAGCCTAGAACACTAACAAAATCACGACGCTGCACGGAAACAAGGGAGAAGCACACTGATTTTTTTTCACTCTTTTTTTGCGCTCTTTTTTTTTTGCGCTTCTCTTTTTTTTTGCCGAAAATCACTATAATGGCGAGTGTCTCAAAACTCTTCCCAAGTCAAGAGAACAGGATAGGCAAGAAATTTTTTCGACCAAAATTTTTTTGGCTGCCCGGACCCAAAAACTGGAAACGGGTAAAAAAAAACTTTCTATAACGGCGACTGTCTCAATACGCTTAGAAACACCTAAAAATAGGATAGCCAGATTTTTTTTTTGTCCAGTGCGTTTTTGGAAAATTTTGGGCCTAAACGGAGGGTGGTTTCCGGACTCTTTTTTTGGAAACCAAC
Source organism: Triticum timopheevii (assembly GCA_963921465.1). Lineage (NCBI taxonomy): Eukaryota > Viridiplantae > Streptophyta > Magnoliopsida > Poales > Poaceae > Triticum > Triticum timopheevii. Next base: position 350,180,115 of record OY997274.1, read on the forward strand.
CTCTTCTACGGACAGCAAAAGATTGCTGGAATCCGAAACCTACTCAGACAAGGAAACACGAATCGGAAATTAGATGGATCCTAAAAACGAACCTAATATGCAAGGAACTCGGATTGGTGGTAGATATATGGTGGTGGTATATGGCAGCGGTGGTGGTATATGGCAGCGGTGGTGGTAGCGGTGGTAGTATATGGATATGGATCGATGGTGGTATATGGATACAGATTGGTGGTGGTATATGGATACGGATTCGAAGCGGTGGTGGTAGATGGCAGGGGCGATGATGATGGTGCGGTGGCGGCGTGACAACTTATGACCAGAACTCGAAACTCTAAAAGACTAGACGCTAAGACCAGCAACTAGACACGACGATGCAACCGCAAATTCAACAAAGCAAAACCCAAAAAAGATTATGCAAAGGCTCAGATTGGTTCGGATATGATGAACTAACCGTAATTTTTTTGTGGCTTTTTCGTGGACTGTAGGTATGAAGAACAGACTCGATCTAAACTACGAGAAACTGTAAAATCTCACCGAGCAACCTGGAAATCTGATACCACTTGATAGAGGCCAAGGTGTCCCGTCTTTCGATGAGATGATGGATATCGCTTAGGTGGAAGTCGACTTTGACGATCCGACTACGAACGTGCGAGGACGTCGCGCCTTAGCAATCGCTAAACCAACTCTGAGAGGTTATTGACCACGCCGGAGCATGATCAACCTGACCATGAGGGTCTGTTTCTTGACGAAGAACAAGCAAGAAACTGAGATTGCAATCTGGATATTGCGAATATAAGATGAAAGCTTTATTGATCAAGGTGGGGTTCTGTGACGCCTTTGTCTGGTCGTTGAACACAAACGAAGTACGCGAAGTTGCAGCTATGGCGAACTTTAATCTAACCAAAACCCAAAGTCTAAACGGTGCCCTAAGGGCTGTATATATGGAGGAAGAGGGGGGGAATTTCGTGGCCCTTGGTGGAGGGGTCCGAAATCAACCCTATCTCTTGTTTCCCCACACATACGGACTCTAAAAATAGCCTATACTTATGTATTTCAAAATTACATGCGCCTGGCCCAATAATAAGGTGATGCAGCACCTAGAATAGCCTCGGGACGAAATTTATGAAGTGGCATCTTGTATATTTCGTCCAAGGCTTCATGCACCCATTATGGTGGCTTCAAAGTCCTGAAATCATCACTTGTAACTCCGTTCTTGTTCCCCTTGCGCATGCCATCATCTCCATGCTTGCTGTTGCTCCAATGTCCATCCTTCTCCAAGCTAGGCCCTTCAATTGTAAGCAAAACAAATGTATCCAATTTAGGCAGCATCATATTCTCATGAACATTAGAATCATTACCAAGAAATGGAAGTACCTGATAATTTAATTGGCGGGCGCGTGCTCTAGTAATTGGTCCAGTATATGTAGCAGTAGGGGTTGTGGGTGTAACAATGGTATTGATGTCCTCATCAATTTGAGGGTAGATATGTTCCTGATATATATCTTAGTTGGGAGTTAGAAACTGAACAACATTTTACATGTTTACAATATCCCGAGGAGAGACGGGTTGCTGCTGCTGTTTGTGCTTTCACTAGTTTTGCATGTGTATGGTGGTCTGAACATTGTAGATTATATCCTATTCCAACTACTTGGGCTGCTTTGAAAACTGCTATGCGTACTCATTGGGTTCCACCATATTATCAACGTGAATTGCTTCAAAAATTGCAGCGTTTAAGACAAGGGAAAAATTATGTAGAAGAATATTATCAGGAATTACAAACTGGCATGATTAGATGTGGTATTGTTGAGGAGAATGAAGCTATGCTTGCACGTTTTATGGGTGGATTAAATAGAGAGATTCAGACCATTCTAGAGTATAAGGAGTATACTAATATCACTCGTTTATTCCATCTTGCTTGTAAAGCTGAACGTGAAGTGCAGGATTGACAGGCATTGGCGCAAACTAACTTTTCTGCAGGTCGACCTTCATCATGGACACCGCGTGCATCTTCTACTTCCACTACACCAGCACCTCCATCAGGTGCCACCTACATCCGTGATACAAGAAAGCAGGCACAACCACCACTATTTGCCAAGAGTGCACCTGCCGGGCCTGCACAGAGCTCTTCTTCTTCCATGGCATCAACAGGGCACACAAGTGATATTATTTGTTGTCGTTGTAAGGGAAGAGGTCATTATGCGAGAGAATGCAAATCTCAGCATGTGATGATTGCTACTGAGGATGGTGGGTATGAGTCCGCTAGTGACTATGATGAGGAGACTTTGGCGCTTATTACAAGTGAAGAACACGGTGGAGCTGATTCTGATCATGAGACGCGATACATGGCTCCTGAAGACGCTGAGAAGTATGAATGTTTAGTTGCTCAACGTGTTTTGAGTGTGCAGGTCACACAAGCTGAGCAAAATCAGAGGCACAATTTGTTCCATACAAAGGGAGTTGTGAAGGAACGTTCTGTGCGCGTCATCATAGACGGAGGGAGCTGCAACAACTTGGCTAGCATGGAGATGGTGGAGAAGCTATCTCTCACCACAAGACCACATCCACATCCTTACTACATCCAATGGTTCAACAACAACGGCAAGGTTAAGGTAACATGTACTGTTCGTGTGCATTTTAGTATCTCTACATATGCTGATTATGTTGATTGTGATGTGGTACCTATGCAAGCATGTTCCTTATTACTTGGTCGACCATGGCAATTTGATAAAAATTCTGTACACCATGGTAGAAACAATCATTATACTCTAGTTCATAAGGATAAAAATATTACTTTGCTTCCTATGACTCCTGATTCCATTTTGAAATATGATATTAATAGAGCTAATAAAGCAAAACAGGAGACAAATAAGAGTGAAAATCAGATTGTGGCAAAAGAATTTGAGCAACAACTGAAGCCTAATAGTAAACCATCTAGTGTTGTTTCTAAAATTAAATTGGAAAGGGCATGTTTACTTGCCACTAAATCTGATATTGATGAGCTAGATTTCAGCAAATCTGTTTGCTATGCTTTTGTGTGCAAAGAGGCATTATTTTCATTTGAGGATGTGCCTTCCTCTTTGCCTCCTGCCGTCACTAACATTTTGTAGGAGTTCGCTGACGTCTTTCCACAAGAGGTGCCACCGGGATTACCTCCCATTCGAGGAATTGAGCATCAGATTGACTTAATTCTCGGTGCATCATTACCCAACCGTGCACCATACCGTACCAATCCAGAGGAGACGAAGGAGATTATGCATCAAGTACAGGAGCTGCTCGACAAAGGTTATATACGCGAATCCCTTAGTCCTTGTGCTGTTCCTATTATTCTAGTGCCGTAAAAGGATGGTACATCACGTATGTGTGTTGATTGTAGAGGCATTAATAATATTACTATTCGTTATCGTCATCCTATTCCTAGGCTAGATGATATGCTTGATGAATTGAGTGGCTCTACAATATTTTCCAAAGTTGATTTGCGTAGTGGATACCATCAAATTCGTATGAAATTGGGAGATGAATGGAAAACGGCATTTAAAACTAAGTTTGGATTATATGAGAGGTTAGTCATGCCTTTTGGGTTAACTAATGCACCTAGTACTTTCATGAGATTAATGAACGAAGTTTTACGTGCTTTTATTGGACGATTTGTGGTAGTCTATTTTGATGATATATTGATTTATAGCAGATCTTTGGAGGAACATTTGAAACATTTACGTGCTGTTTTTATTGCTTTACGTGATGCACGTTTGTTTGGTAACCTTGGGAAGTGCACCTTTTGCACCGACCGAGTATCTTTTCTTGGCTATGTTGTTACTCCACAGGGAATTGAAGTTGATAAAGCCAAGATTGAAGCTATTGAGAGTGGGCCGCAGCCCAAAACGGTCACACAAGTGAGAAGTTTTCTTGGCCTCGCTGGATTCTATAGGCGTTTTGTGAGAGATTTCAGCACCATTGCTGCACCTCTCAATGAGCTTACAAAGAAAGATGTGCCTTTTCTTTGGGGTACCGCACAGGAAGAAGCCTTCATGGTATTGAAAGATAAGTTGACACATGCTCCTTTACTCCAACTTCCTGATTTTAATAAGACTTTTGAGCTTGAATGTGATGCTAGTGGAATTGGATTTGGAGGTGTGTTATTACAAGATGGCAAACCTGTTGCATACTTTTTTGAAAAATTGAGTGGGCCTAGTCTGAATTATTCTACTTATGATAAAGAATTATATGCTCTTGTTCGGACTTTAGAAACATGGCAACATTATTTATGGCCCAAAGAATTTGTTATACACCCTGATCATGAATCTTTGAAACATATTAAAAGTCAAGCTAAACTGAATCGTAGACATGCTAAATGGGTTGAATTCATTGAGACATTCCCTGATGTCATTAAACACAAGAAGGGTAAAGAAAATGTTATTGCTGATGCATTGTCTCATCGCTATACTATGCTTTCAAACTTGACTTCAAAATATTTGGTTTGGAGACCATCAAAGATCAATATGTGCATGATGCTGATTTTAAAGATGTATTGCAGAATTGTAACGAAGGTAGAACATGGAACAAGTTCATCGTTAATGATGGTTTTGTGTTCCGTGCTAACAAGCTATGCATTCCAGCTAGCTCCGTTCATCTTTTGTTGTTGCAGGAGGCGCATGGAGGAGGATTAACGGGACACTTTGGCGTGAAGAAGACAGATGACGTACTTGCTACACATTTCTTTTGGCCAAAGATGAGACGGGATGTTGAGCGCTTTGTTGCTCGCTGCACTACATGTCAAAAAGCTAAGTCATGACTCAATCCTCATGGTTTATATATGCCCTTGCCTGTACCTAGTGTTCCTTGGGAGGATATTTCTATGGACTTTGTTTTAGGTTTACCTCGAACAAAGAAGGGGAGGGATAGCATATTTTTTGTCGTGCATAGATTCTCGAAAGTGGCACACTTTATACCATGTCATAAAAGCAATGATGTTGTTAATGTTGCTGATTTGTTCTTTCGTGAAATTATTCACTTGCATGGTGTGCCAAATACTATTGTTTCAGATCGTGATACTAAATTTACTAGCCACTTTTGGAGATGTTTATGGGCTTAGTTGGGGACTAAACTGCTTTTTAGTACTACTTGTCACCCCTAAACTGATGGACAAACTGAGCTAGTCAATAGAACATTGTCTACTATGCTTAGGGTTGTTTTGAAGAATAATAAGAAAATGTGGGAAGAATGCTTGCCTCATATTGAATTTGCTTATAATGGTTCATTGCATTCTACTACTAAGATGTGCCCTTTTGAATTTGTGTATGGTTTCCTACCTCGTGCATCTATTGATTTGTTGCCTCTTCCATCTTCTGAGAAGGTTAATTTTGATGCTAAACAACGTGTTGAATTGATTTTAAAAATGCATGAGTTAACTAAGGAAAACATTGAGCGTATGAATGCTAAATATAAACTTGCTGGAGATAAGGGTAGAAAACATGTTGTGTTTGCACATGGAGATCTTGTTTGGTTACATTTGCGTAAGGATAGATTTCTTGATTTGCGCAAATCAAAGCTAATGCCTTGTGCTGATGGTCCTTTTAAGGTGTTGGAGAAAATAAATGATAATGCATATAAACTTGAGCTACCTGCAGATTTTGGGGTCAGTCCCACTTTTAACATTGCAGATTTGAAGCCTTATTTGGGTGAGGAAGATGATCTTCCGTCGAGGACGACTTCATTTCAAGAAGGGGAGGATGATGAGGACATCAATTCCATTGTTACACCCACATCCCCTACTGCTACATATACTAGACCAAATACTAGAGCTCGCGCACGCCAATTAAATTATCAGGTACTTTTGTTTCTTGGTACTGATTGTAATGTTCATGAGAATATGATGTTGCCTAAATTGGATACATTTGTTTTGCTTACAAATGAAGGGCCTAGCTTGGAGAAGGATGGACATTGGAGCACGAAGAAGCATGGAGATGATGGCATGCGCAAGGGGAACAAGAACGGAGTTACAAGTGATGATTTCAGGACTTTGAAGCCACCATAATGGGTGCATGAAGCCTTGGACGAAATATACAAGATGCCACTTCATAAATTTCGTCTCGAGGCTATTCTAGGTGGTGCGTCACCTTATTATTGGGCCAGGCCCGTGTAATTTCTAAATACATAAGTATAGGATATTTTTAGAGTCCGTATGTGTGATGAAACAAGAGATAGGGTTGATTTCGGACCCCTCCACCAAGGGCCACGAAATTCCCCCCTCTTCCTCCATATATACAGCCCTTAGGGCACCGTTTAGACTTTGGGTTTTGTTTAGATTAAGTTCGCCATAGCTGCAACTTCGCGTACTTCGTTTGTGTTCAACGACCAGACAAAGGTGTCACAGAACCCCACCTTGATCAATAAAGTTTTCATCTTATATTCGCAATATCTAGATTGCAATCTCAGTTTCTTGCTTGTTCTTCATTTCCTCGCAGGAAACAGACCCTCGTGGTTAGGTTGATCGTGCTCCGGCGTGGTCAATAACCTCTCGGAGTTGGTTTAGCGATTGCTAAGGCGCGACGTCCTCGCACGTTCGTAGTCGGATCGTCAAAGTCAACTTCCACTAAAGCGAAATCCATCATCTCATCGAAAGACGGGACACGTTTGCCTCTATCAGTACGACTACGACGTCGACGACCCGTCCTTCTCGGTAGAGCTCCCAGACAAGAAAAAAACCCTTGATCATGACTATACCGCCTATTCTTTCCCTCTACTGCTTGCATTAGAGTAGTGTTACCGATACTGCCTTATCGTTTGATCATATTCTGCTGCATAGTCTATCCTTGCTACTACTGTTGATACATTACATGTTATCCTATATGCTTAGCTTAGTTATGCTAGTATTCCATCAGTGGCCCCTACATTCTAGTCTGTCTGCCATGCTATACAATCGGGTCATGATCCCTTTGAGCGGTGATCAGTGATATACATTTATGTACATACTGTACATGAACATGATATGATTAAAGTCAGGTCAGCTCGTAGAGTACCCGCGAGTGATTCACGGACTGGGGGCTGAAAGGACATATTTCCCGACAACCCCCCGAGCAATTCTTTGTGGTGGAACGACAGGGCAAGTTGAGACGTCCTAGGAGAGAGGTGGGCCTGGTCCCTGGTCGGTGTCCATGGTTACTTCATGATAGCACGCTTAACAAGTTTGGATATTTCATCTGAGTTGTCCTCTGGCCTATACGCACTAACCGCCACGCGGGATAATGGTTTATATATCGGACCCTCAGCATCATACATTCCTTCTGAAAGCAATCCAGATGTCACTATCAGAGATGCGGGTTGATTGTTGGGGTGGTCTACGTAAGGACCTGCATTGTATAAAGAGGTAGCCAGGTCTGGTCCCCGACTAGTCATTCAACATGCAGGAGTGCAAAGGGCGATGGGCTCAATACCCCTGAGTGCTTAGGATTTCGACCAGCGTGTTAACCTCTCTGGAGAGCCTAGGTTGGTTTATGGCGTGTTGATCATCTGAGGTCGGGAATTACCTAGAAAAGTGTGTCCGGCAAGAGGTAATCGAGCGTGTTGGGTAATGTCGTGCACTGCTACACAGAAGTAATCTATTCGAATATCCGTTTCCACGGTAACAGGATGACTTGGAGTTGTATTCAGACCTCCTACAACTAAAACCATATACTTGTTAAAATACACCCACATAAGTGACACATACAACCCTGAGATTGCTTTCTCACAGGGAGACGAGGAGAGGATCTCCGGGTAGGATTATTTTTATGCGTCGATACTTATTACCATTCAAGTTACTCTCTTCTACTGCTTCAAGATGATGGCTCCCAGAAGACGTAGACTTTGATAGGATGAGCTTCTCCCCCCTATCCTGGCATTCTGCAGTTTAATCCACAGATACTACTTCATTTCTTTGATACCGATGCATATGTGGTGTAGATCTTATGTAAGTTTTGCGAGTACATAGGATGAGTACTCACGGTTGCTTTGCTACCCCTTTTTCTTTGACCTGATTGCTGCAACAGATGGTAGCACCACTGACGTAGGTTACCCCAGCGGAGCCTACCACGTGGATATCGATGTCCAAGAGTAGTCCAGAGGTCCCAGGCAGGAGGCCTCGCCTTTCGATCTAGTGGCGTTGTTTTGCTTTGCCTTCTTAAGGAAAAACTAGTCTAACTATGTCTATATTCAGATAATATTTTCTTGATGACTTATGTATTTGGGTCCTCTTGGCCCCTGGCTTGTAATATAAAGATTTGTGTTTATCCTTTATGTCGTAGAGTTGTGTTGTGATATCTTCCCGTGAGTCTATGATCTTGATCGTGCATGTTTGCGTGTATGATTAGTGCACGATTGAATCGGGGGTGTCACAAGTTGATATCAGAGCCGACTGTCTGTAGGAAGCCCCTTTCCAACTCCTTGGCCGAAGTTGAATCTAGACCTTGAAAAAAACTATTTTACTAACATTGTTGTGTGGATTATGGGCCGACATCGCAAATGGATGGGTTTAGGATCTTTTATTCCTCGTCTTTACACTGGGATTTTTATCTCTCTTCTATTTGGGTTAAAGATTTTACTAACTCTAACTCTAGGTTGTCATAACTACTTCCTCCCGGAGAGCCCCTCATTCTAGATGATCGCCTGCTTCATCAAAAGATTTCAAAGATAGTCTTTGATGTTTTCCCGAAACCCTTGCGCCCACCGCCTTTGCAATTCCTTACCGCCGATATATCCTTATGGATAACTACATACACTTGCCATTCATACAATCATGCCATGTTGCTCTTGTCATTACAAGATCCCTTGAACCAATTTCCTATATTCTAAGAATCCATTGTGTCTACTGCTTTGCCACTCCTAGTCGCATGAATACACCTACGAATAATTCCTCACACTTTTCTGCGATTTGTTCATCACCAATTCTTCATGAGTTTCACAAAATACTTCGTAATGATATCCGATCTTCTGAGAATCCTCTAAAGCTTAGTGCTTTTGATATTATTCTTGTCTGCCTACATTATGGTTACTTCCATTTGTCTATCAATATTCAGTAGCATCCTTTGTCATTGTCATTTTGAGACTTTGATTCCATATGTTTGTGAATGCTCACAATCATCAGTTGAAACTAGAATTCGTCCCTTCGGCTTAGACATCACTCCGGACATTAGCTGTTTCTCGGCAAATCAAACCTTGATTGATTGCTAATCTAACTCTATTAAACTTACATATCTTTTGATCAAAGCATCTTCTTCTGATCCCCCGATTTGGAAACCATAAATCCTTTGTATTTAAGCTTCGAAATTATTCAGATGTTTTATAACCTGTTGCCTTTGCATTCTTTCTTCTTCTGGATGAGTACTGATACTCATATCAGATCCTTTTTGGACCGCCAAATCCTTTGTTGGATTGTTATCCAATAGTGTTCTTCATATTCAATAACCTTGTGAGTCTTTCCTCGGATACATAATGCCTTTGGTAAATTGTATCCTCAACTTTTGTCAACCATGCTCTACTACCGAGCTTGTGTTATTTACTCTTGAAGTTTGTGGTATATGTTCCTATGCCCTGATGGGTTGAACCAATGACTTCCCTAATCTGTGTGAACCCGAAATATTCAATGGGTCAAACTCTACTAGTGTTACGCTGGATAAAATTTCAACACCACAACTTCATGAAAAGCGAGAAGTAAATGAAAGGTTATGCATTGATGAAGTGGGAGTCGACCTTGAACTTTGTATTCATGCCCATGGAAATGATGCAGACATCACATAAGCTTCTTGTAAAATATTTATTCATTTGAATAATTCTTTCAATATCATTAAATTTGATCCCTTGCAGTTATGGTTCTGACCATGTTGTCCTTATTCGATATATCTAAAAGGAATCCATTCCAGTGCCTCGTCAATATTTTGAAAAGGCTAAAGTATGTGCTACTGCAATTCAACAACCCATTTTAGCTGCTATTATGTTCTACCTTCGAGTATTACACCCTGGTATCTCGAGGATATCATGCCATTGCACTACATCTTATAAATTTTTGATGAAGCAATACCTTTCCTTGTCTTACTCATTCCACAGGTTATGGGTTTTTTGTCAACCGAGGACACCTCTAAGTGACTCGAATCCACCTTGTGATGTAATACCCCAAGTAATTTTTGTTGCTGGAAAATTTAAACTCAATCTTGTCATTCCTAGATTAATTGGCTACATCCTTATAATGCTATGTTCGACCGTGCTACCTCGTCCTTCTTTGGTGCAAAAATTCTTTAGACCATGAGCAATGGCTTACGTCGGGTTTTCAACATCATTTTGTTGCCTTGAAAAGCAACTCTAATTCTTAGATTGCATCTTATCTGTGGTTCTGGTAACCTTTTGCTTCACCATTCCTTTTTCTTGATGTCATCGTTGTTCGATTACATCCTCTTGAAACATCTCAACAAAACGTGTTGTGGTCATCGACAACATTTTGGCTACTTCCAATAGGTCAACTGAATTCATGATGAGAAATACCATCCTTGTCCCTCGATAATTTGTGTTGCCCTTGACAAGATCCTTGCCTTCCTTCCAACGCAAACATATTCATGTTTTCTGTTGTACCTTGGGTTCCTTGCTATCCAGCTTATGTTATGTTCTACCTTAGATTGTTACCATCTTCTATGTCAAGAATGTCATGAGAATTTCACCACCTCTTAAGAATTCTTGATACAAGTGATACTTCTCTCCATATCCATTCATTCTTGGTTCTTGTGTTGTTTCTAACCGAAATACCATAAAGTGAACGGTGATGCCTGGATTCGGTACTTCTAGCAACCCTATTGCTTTGGAGCTAATGGACGATAATTCATGCTTTGTGTGTTGGCTATTGAATCAACATTCTAACATTGATCATGCTACATAGTCAAGATTTCTGGGTGGACCTATCGAATGTTTAATTGTGGATGTTTTCCTCGAGCATATGTCGGTATATCATTTGATATGGCAAATGCTATCTCCTTGTTCATATAATTTTGGAAATACATCCTTATTGAAATGTTGATGGATTCTTGCCGAACTCATCGTCCACATCCTCATCTTGTCCATGGTTCATGATGAACATTTAAACTAGTGTTGGAAACCTTTGAAAGCATTATCTTTGTGCCTAGTTCATGAAGAATATGTTTGATGCCAGAAGTGTCTTCTCTAAGTTCATGTGCATTTGATGCAAGTTGCCCCCGTGAATATGATAAAGTTTTGTTTCGCTTCCTATGGAATCATCCCAAATCAATCATGCATCTGCGAAGTATTCTATGGTTTGATAGATTTGCTACCTTCACTCCATATGTATTTCCTAGCACGCCAAGCCACTGATCGATTTGTTCAAGGAAAATATTTTCCTTCATAAGAGCTAATCCAGACTTACACATGGAACTTTTTGATATCCTTGGTGATGGTTTCCAACCAGAACTTGATTGCATTCCATTCTCAAAACTTCCATGTGCGCACGAATGTCTTGACATTGTATTCATGTGTCTTGCACTCCAAATCATGATTCAAAGCTTGCTTCCGTAGTTCATATCTCGTGAAGCTTGCAAAGCCATCCCGTCAATTTGTGTTGCACCCTTTTCCTTCTCAGACATGATGAGTCTAAGGTATCCTGATGCCTATCAGATCTGAATCTCAGGCGGATATGATGGTTGGAATGTCTTCCCAAGAATTATAACATTGGTCTCTATGTGACCTAGTAATGTGGTGTTATGCTAGCACACCTGGCCAGAGGACCTATTGTTATAGTATCTTGAGGATGTCTTCAGCAAAATTAGCATTTCTTCCATGAGGAAATTGTATGACTTATTCTGGAAATTGTTCCTTGTGTAATTCTTGTAATATTCAGACCCAACCCTTACTTGAAACACCACACTATTGCTACCCCGAAGCATGACTATGGTATTCTGAACAATAAGAAGAACATGGGAAGCGCAATGCTAAATGTTTCTTGATCGGTTATCCAAACCCCATTGTATGGGTAGACATCATGGAATTCCTTGCCCCACTATCCAAATGGATACGCACTTGTTGCCTGCTTGTCCTTGGTAAAGTTATACTCTAATACTTGAGTATAGAAACCTTTTCCTTTCCATTGATCTGATTATCCTAATAATCACTTTTTCCTTTCCATTGGTTTGTTTAATATCTCTTATAGTTTATATGATCTAAGCAGTAATAATTCTTTGCTTATGTAAACATCTCAGTGTACAATTCTGTTAGTAAGACCCTATTATTATTGTTGATGACATTCCGGTAACCACCGATGGACGAGAACTTTGCCTATTGGTCCGTCTTATTTCAACGAGCAGGAAAATGGTCCTCTTCGAACCCCACCCTTGGTACCAATGTTGTTGCCAACTTAACTAACAGACTATCGTCTGACATGCCTTTCTACCATGACCATGCAAGATGTCATTGCCCTTCCTACTTATAATCCACACTAACCATAGTTCCACAGGATCGAAACCTGACTCTTCTGTACAACCTTGATTCTGAAGTATACTTTGCACTTGCCTTCGTATGTAATTGACAAGCTAATTTCCTTACCATGTTTCATTCCGGTATCAGATGAAATAATATTATTCTTAATCGCTCTAGACACCTTCATCACCTGTTTTAGGCATCAGTTGGATGCCTACATGGTTGAAACTTGTTGGCCCTCCTTATATCACTCTCGATATGTTTCTTGGTGCTTCTAAAATCTCCTTCCCTCATATTTCTTGTAGTGGAGGAGATTTGTAACACCCCCAGTATCATGCTACAGTAATCTCCCCTCTAATGATGTCATGTCATCATGTTTAGCAAGCTTAAATCTCGCGGCGAGCGGGGGCACTTCTGCTGCTCGCCGCGTGTGGAGCTTGCCGCCGCCGCTGGCCATGCACTGGCCGTCTCCCACGTTGCATGCAGCTCCGCCTGGCCAGCCGCGCTCCACTAGCCGCGCCTGCCCTGCAGCCCCGCCTACTGCTGCTCCTGGCCGCCCTTCAGGCGCTCGTGCGTCATGCTGCTGTTGTTGCTGCCTCTCGCTGCTGCTGCTGCTCGCTCTCCACTGCCGCTGCATCCTGTTGCTGCCCGCCGCCACCTGTAGCTTGAGCGCCCGCTGACACCCCTACTTGCCGTCCGCGTCACGCTCGGCTGCCTGCGGTGGCTGCGTGCGTACCCGGCAGAACCTGGTGGCTAGATAGAGCCACTGCCATGTGCCCCCTAATTGCTAGTATCTGTGTTGGTATTTCCCCGAAGAGGAGAGGATGATGCAACACATCAACGGTAAGTATTTACCTCAAGGAAACCAAGGTTATCAATCCAGTAGGAGAGCCAAGCAACACTATGTAAATGGTACGTGCACACAAATAACAAATACTTGCAACCGACGTAAGAGGGGTTGTCAATCCCTCCTCGGCATTGAGATAGATTAAATTGTATGAGATTGGATAAATAGATCTGACAAAAGCACAAAATAAAATAAAGAAAGAAAAAGTGCAGCAAGGTTTTTTTTTGGTTTTTGGAATAATAGATCTGAAAACAATATGACAGAAAATAGACCGGGGCCCGTAGGTTTCACTAGTGGCTTCTCTCGAGAAAATAGCATATGGTGGGTAAACAAATTATTGTTGGGCAATTGATAGAAGAGAAAATAATTATGATGATATACAAGGCAATGATCATGTATATAGGCATTATGTCCAAGATTAGTGGACCGACTCCTGCCTGCATCAACTACTATTACTCCACACATCGACCGCTATCCAGCATCCATCTAGTGTATTAAGTTCATGGAGAAACGGAGTAATGCAATAAGAATGATGACATGATGTAGACAAGATATATTCATGTAGAAATAGAACCCATCTTTTATCCTTAATAGCAACGATACATGTGTGCCTCGCTACCCCTTCTGTCACTAGGTGAGGACACCGCAAGATCGAACCCATCACAAAGCACCTCTTCCAATTGCAAGAACAATCAATCTAGTTGGCCAAACCAAACCAAAGTTTCAGAGAAGAAATATGAGGCTATAATAATCATGCATATAAGAGATCAAAGAAGACTCAAATAATATTCATAAATAGGACTACTCATAATCTCGCAATTCATCGGATCCCAACAAACGTACTGCAAAAAGTCATTACATCAAATAGATCTCCAAGAACATCGAGGAGAACATTGTATTGCGAATCGAAAAGAGAGAAGAACCATCTAGCTACTGCCTACGGACCCGTAGGTCTGTGGTAAACTACTCATGCTTCGTTGGTGGAGCACTAATGAGGATGACGAACCCCTCTGTGATCGTGTTCCCCTCTGGCAAGGTGCCGAAAAGGGCCTCTAGATTGGATCTCGTGGTTCTAGAACTTGCGACGGCTGGAATTGTGTTTCGTCGACTCCCCTAGGGTTTTTGGAATATTTGGGTATTTATAGAGCTGAAAGGCGATGGAAGGACTCTTGTGGGCCCCATTACCCACCTGGGCACGCAAGGGGCCTCTAGCGCGCCCTGGTGTCTTGTGGGCCCCACGAGCCTCCCCTCTGGCACTTCCTTGGCTCCCATGTTGTCTTCTGGGCAGAAACAAATCTCCAAAAAGTTTTGCTGCATTTGGACTCTGTTTGCTATCGATATTGTGTGAAGTAAAAAACAAGCAAAAAAATAGCAACTGGCACTGGGCACTATCTCAATAGGTTAGTCCCAAAAAATGATATAAAGTTGCTATAAAATGAATATAAAACATCCATGAATGATAATATAACAGCATGGAACAATAAAAAATTATAGATACGTTGGAGACGTATCAGCATCCCCAAGCTTAATTCCCGCTTGTTCTCAAGTAGGTAAATGATAAAAACAGAATTTTTGATGTGGAATGTTGCCTAACATGTTCATCACAATTTTCTTTTGAAGCATGGACATTTGGACTTTTAGATGGTTCTATGCAATAGTCTATATTTGACATGAAGATTTGAATACTCAAGCATATCAACAAGCAACCATGTCTTTCAATATATCAACACTAAAGAAAGTTATCCCTAGCCTATCATGCTCATCATTGATCCATTCATGAAACACACTCGAATATTAGCTACATACAATGCACAAGTATGATCACAGTGCTCCCTAGTTGGTGCTTTTATAAGAGAAGATGGAGACTCAAAGTAAAAATATAAATTGCATAAAGTAAATAGATAGGCCCTTCGCAGAGGGAGATATTTGTAGAGGTGCCAGAGCTCAAAGCTTGAACTGAGAGATAAAAATATTTTGGGAGGCATACTTTTCCCGTCAACGAAAATGACCGAGAATTCCCAATACTTTCCATGCTAGATACATCATAGGCGGTTCCCAAACATAAAATAAAGTCTATTCCTTTTTCCACCATTCTTTCACAATCCATGGCTAGCCGTATCCACGGGTGCCTTCCATACCAACACTTCCCAAGGAATTTATTATTTGAAAACATAAAGTAAATTTATTTTTTATTTTGGGACTAGGCATCCCTATTACCGCCACACTCTCCTGCAATGAAAAATGAATAAACACTCAACTTGAGAGTAACACATCTAGCATGGAAAAATATTGGCCACCCCATGCCGCTTCATGAGCGGTACAGGCACACAAAAAGGAAATTCATTTTGAAAATTAGAGATGGCACATACAAATTTACTTGGAACGACACAGAAATACCGCATATAGGTACGTATGGTGGACTCATTTGGCACAACTTGGTTTAAGGATTTTGGATGCACAAGTAGTATTCCCACTTAGTACAAGGAAAGGCTAGCAAATAGATTGAGAAGCAACCAACCAAGAAACAAAAACTATCATAAACGAGCACTAAGCATAAATAACACCGAATAATGCACGAGAAGTAAGATGTAACTTCATTGCATAACTATTAACTTTCTTGCTTGCATAGGGAATCACAAACCTTAACACCAATATTCTTAGTAAAGCATAATTGCTCACCAACATGACTCTCATATTACTATCATCATATCTCAAAGCTATTACAAAAAATCAAGTTTATAATACCCAATGATCTTCATGAAAGTTTTTATTATATCCCTCTTGAATTCTATCACTTTTGTACTAGTTCAATATGTTTCCATTGCTTACAACCTGCTCTCAAATAAATTCAAGTGAAGAACATGAGCATAATTTTTTTCGTCTCTCAAAATAATATAAGTGAAGCATGAGAGAATTTCTTTAAAAATTTACTAACTCCCAAATTAATCTAAGTGAAGCATGAGAGTATTCTTCCAAAATTAAAGCACCACCGTGCTAAAAAAGGTATAAGTGAAGCACTAGAAGAATTCCATAGCTCAAAAAATGTAAGTGAAGCACATAGAGAAATTCTAACAAATCATAGCATCATTATGGCTCTATCAAATAGGTGTGTACATCAAGGATGAACGTACGAACTAAAAGGAAAAACAAGCAAAGACTCATATAATACAAGACGCTTCAAGCAAAACTCATGATATGTGATGAATAAAAATATAGCTCCAACTAAAATTATCTATGGTTGTTAGAAGAAAGAGGGATGCCTTCCAGGGTATCCCGAAGCTTAGTTGCTTGGTTTTCCTTGAATATTACCTTGGGGTGCCATGGGCATCCCCAAACTTAAGCTCTTTTCACTCCTTATTCCTTCATCCATGGTGATCTCACCCAAAACTTGAAAACTTCAATCACGCAAAACTCAACAAAACCTTCGTGAGACCCATTAGTATAACAAAGCAAATCACCACTTTAAGTACTGCTGGAAACTCACTGATGAGGACATCAATACCATTGTTACACCCACAGCCCCTACTGCTACATATACTGGACCAATTACTAGAGCTCGCGCACGCCAATTAAATTATCAGGTACTTTCGTTTCTTGGTAATGATTCTAATGTTCATGAGAATATGATGCTGCCTAAATTGGATACATTTGTTTTGCTTACAAATGAAGGGCCTAGCTTGGAGAAGGATGGACATTGGAGCAAGAGCAAGCATGGAGAAGATGCCATGCACAAGGGGAACCAGAACGGAGTTACAAGTGATGATTTCAGGACTTTGAAGCCACCATAAGAGTGCATGAAGCCTTGGACGAAATATACAAGATGCCACTTCATAAATTTCGTCCAGAGGCTATTATAGGTGCTGCGTCACCTTTTTATTGGGCCAGGCCCATGTAATTTCGAAATACATAAGTATAGGCTATTTTTAGAGTCCGTATGTGTGGGGAAACAAGAGATAGGGTTGATTTCGGACCCCTCCACCAAGGGCCACGAAATTCCCCCTCTCTTCCTCCATATATACAGCCCTTAGGGCACCGTTTAGACTTTGGGTTTTGTTTAGATTAAAAGTTCGCCATAGCTGCAACTTCGCGTACTTCGTTTGTGTTCAACGACCAGACAAAGGCGTCACAGAACCCCACCTTGATCAATAAAGCTTTCATCTTATATTCGCAATATCCAGATTGCAATCTTAGTTTCTTGCTTGTTCTTCGTTTGCTCGCAGGAAACAGACCCTCGTGGTCAGGTTGATCGTGCTCCGGCGTGGTCAATAACCTCTCGGAGTTGGTTTAGCGATTGCTAAGGCGCGACGTCCTCGCACGTTCGTAGTCGGATCGTCAAAGTCGACTTCCACCAAAGCGAAATCCACCATCTCATCGAAAGACGGGACACCTTTGCCTATATCAAGTGGTATCAGATTTCCAGGTTGCTCGGTGAGATTTTCCAGTTTTTCGTAGTTTAGATCGAGTCTGTTCTTCATACCTATAGTCCACGAAAAAGCCACAAAAAAAAAATTTAGGGTTAGTTCATCATATCCGAACCAATCTGAGCCTTTGCATAATCTTTTTAGGGTTTTGCTTTGTTGAATTTGCGGTTGCATCGTCGGTCTAGTTGCTGGTCTTAGAGTCTAGTCTTTTAGAGTTTCGAGTTCTGGTCATAAGTTGTCACGCCGCCGCTGCACCATCATCATCGCCCCTGCCATCTACCACCACCACTCCGAATCCGTATCCATATACCACCACCAATCCGTGTCCATATACCACCACCGATCCATATCCATATACTACCACCGCTACCACCACCGCTGCCATATACCACCACCATATATCCACCACCAATCCGAGTTCCTTGCTTATTAGGTTTGTTTTCGGGATCCATCAAGTTTCCGATTCGTGTTTCCTTGCCGGAGTAGGTTTCGGAAAAAAAAAAAAAAAAAAAAAAAAGAGTCTGGAAACCACGCTCCGTTTAGGCCCAAAATTTTTCGAAAACGCATTTTTCGAAAAATTTTCTGGCTATCCTATTTTTAGGTGTTTCTGAGTGTTTTGAGACAGGTGCCATTATAGGAAGTTTTTTTTGACCCGTTTCCAGTTTTTGGGTCCGGGCAGTCGAAAAAACGAAAAAAAAAAAATTGGTCGAAAAAATTTTGTGCCCATCCTGTCAGTTTGACCTAGGAAGAGTTTTGAGACACTCGCCATTATAGTGATTTTTTTCGCAAAAAAAAAAAAAAAAAAAAAGAGCAGCGCAAAAAAAAAAAAAAGAGCGCAAAAAAAAAAAGAGCGAAAAAAAAATCCAGAGTGTGCTTTTCCCTTGTTTACGTGCAGCGCCGTGATTTTGTTAGTGTTCTAGGCTCGCGTCTCTAGCACGGTCTAGCCTAGGACCAGCACAGTACCGTCGTTGAGCGTTTATTCAACTTTGCATCTCTGAATTGATTATTGCTGATCCTTTTTGCTACCATATTATAAGCCTTCCCAGCTCCACATACATCTACGTCGTGCGTTTGACTCTCCCTGGTACTCGCTCTATCCAAGCTTTGAGAGTTTTTGACTACAACGGTTGCCGATCACCGCCTGCTGCTGGGTAAGAACTGGTAAGAATTTGAGTTTTGCTTGACGGATTTGTGACACCCACCACCACCACTTGTTCGTAGTCTGTAGGATCATATTCTTGTGTGTTTCTATTGCTGCTAACCATGCCAGGATCACAAGCCGACGTGACTGACTGGGAGAATTTATCGAACAAGGAGCTTCATGATAAGTTTCAGCAAATGATGAGTGGATAGGTGCAAGATGTGCTAAACAGATTTGAAGAGGCCATGGAGAAGATAGATGGCATGGAGAAGACGTTCGAAACAAAGCTCGATAAAAAATTTAATGAATTGCTCGCGCGTCTTCCACCACCACCACCCGCTGCACCTAACGCACCTCTCCAACAACAACAACAACAACAACAACGCATCCTTTCGAATCAGTATGGACGAGCGAGGCGTGTTCCTATTGAGGATGGCCAAACTTCTGGTGCTGCTGTTCATGTTGTTGATGCTTCTTTCGCCCCTGCTACTGCTGCTGGTGGTACCCAGGAGGATGTTGAGTATGCGGGCGATTATGAGGATGAGGTTGATCAAAATCAGCACTACGTGCAGCCACCAGCACCACCACCACCAGGTCGACCTCAGGTATATATTCGTAATGGTAGGCCTGCACCACCACCTCAGGTACGAGATGATGTCCATATTCCTAAACTGAAATTGAATATTCCACCATTTGAGGGTAGATATGTTCCTGATATATATCTTACTTGGGAGTTAGAAACTGAACAACGTTTTACATGTTTACAATATCCCGAGGAGAGACGGGTTGCTGCTGCTGTTTGTGCTTTCACTAGTTTTGCATGTGTATGGTGGTCTGAACATTGTAGATTATATCCTATTCCCGCTACTTGGGCTGCTTTGAAAACTGCTATGCGTACTCGTTGGGTTCCACCATATTATCAACGTGAATTGCTTCAAAAATTACAGCGCTTAAGACAAGGAAAAAATTCTGTAGAAGAATATTATCAGGAATTACAAACTGGCATGATTAGATGTGGTATTGTTGAGGAGAATGAAGCTATGCTTGCACGTTTTCTGGGTGGATTAAATAGAGAGATTCAGACCATTCTAGACTATAAGGAGTATACTAATATCACTCGTTTATTTCATCTTGCTTGTAAAGCTGAACGTGAAGTACAGGATCGACAGGCATTGGCGCGGACTAACTTTTCTGCAGGTCGACCTTCATCATGGACACCACGTGCATCATCTACTTCCTCCCGTTCTGCTACACCGGCGCCTTCGTCGGCTGCCACCTCCAACCGTGATACAATAAAGCAGGCACAATCACCACTATCTGCCAAGAGCACACCTTCTGGGCCTGCAAAGAGCTCTTCTTCATCCATGGCATCAACAGGGCAAACACATGATATTATTTGTCGACGTTGCAAGGGTGGAGGTCATTATGCGAGAGAATGCCCATCTAAGCGTGTGATGATTGTTACTGAGGATGGTGGGTATGAGTCCGCTAGTGACTTTGATGAGGAGACTTTGGCTCTTATTACACGTGACGAACACGGTGGAGACGATTCTGATCATGAGACGCAATACATGGCTCCTGAAGATGCTGACAGGTATGAATGTTTAGTTGCTCAACGTGTTTTGAGTGTGCAGGTTACACAAGCTGAGCAAAATCAGAGGCATAATTTGTTCCATACAAAGGGAGTTGTGAAGGAACGTTCTGTTCGCGTGATCATAGATGGAGGGAGTTGCAACAACTTGGCTAGCATGGAGATGGTGGAGAAGCTATCTCTCACCACAAGACCACATCCACATCCTTACTACATCCAATGGTTCAACAACAGCGGCAAGGTTAAGGTATCACGTACTGTTCGTGTACATTTTAGTATCTCTACATATGCTGATTATGTTGATTGTGATGTGGTACCTATGCAAGCATGTTCCTTATTACTTGGTAGACCATGGCAATTTGATAAAAATTCTATTCACCATGGTAGAAACAATCAGTATACTCTTGTTCATAAGGATAAAAATATTACTTTGCTTCCTATGACTCCTGATTCCATTTTGAAAGATGATATTAATAGAGCTAATAAAGCAAAACAGGAGAAAACTAAGAGTGAAAATCAGATTGTGGCAAAAGAATTTGAGCAACAAATGCAGCCTAATAATAATAAACAATCTAGTGTTGCTTCTGAAATTAAATTGAAAAGTGCATGTTTACTTGCCACCAAATCTGATATTGATGATCTAGATTTTAGCAAATCTGTTTGCTATGCTTTTGTGTGCAAAGAGGCATTATTTTCATTCGAGGATGTGCTTTCCTCTTTGCCTCCTGCTATCACTAACATTTTGCAGGAGTTCGCTGACGTCTTTCCACAAGACGTGCCACCGGGATTACCGCCTATTCGAGGGATTGAGCATCAGATTGACTTAATTCCCGGTGCTTCACTGCCAAACCGTGCACCATACCGTACCAATCCAGAGGAGACGAAGGAGATTATGCGTCAAGTACAAGAGCTTCTCGACAAAGGTTATATACGTGAATCCCTTAGTCCTTGTGCTGTTCCTATTATTCTAGTGACGAAAAAGGATGGTACATCACGTATGTGCGTTGATTGTAGAGGCATTAATAATATTACTATTCGTTATCGTCATCCTATTCCTAGGCTAGATGATATGCTTGATGAATTGAGTGGCTCTACAATATTCTCCAAAGTTGATTTGCGTAGTGGATACCATCAAATTCGTATGAAATTGGGAGATGAATGGAAAACAGCATTTAAAACTAAGTTTGGATTATATGAGTGGTTAGTCATGCCTTTTGGGTTAACTAATGCACCTAGTACTTTCATGAGGTTAATGAACGAAGTTTTACGTGCTTTCATTGGACGATTTGTGGTAGTTTACTTTGATGACATATTGATTTATAGCAAATCTTTGGAGGAACATTTGGAACATTTACGTGCTGTTTTTATTGCTCTACGTGATGCACGTTTGTTTGGTAACCTTGGAAAGTGCACCTTTTGCACCGACCGAGTATCTTTTCTTGGCTATGTTGTTACTCCACAGGGAATTGAAGTTGATAAAGCCAAGATTGAAGCTATTGAGAGTTGGCCGCAGCCCAAAACGGTCACACAAGTGAGGAGTTTCCTTGGCCTCGCTGGATTCTATAGGCGTTTTGTGAGAGATTTCAGCACCATTGCTGCACCTCTCAATGAGCTTACAAAGAAAGATGTGCCTTTTCTGTGGGGTACCGCACAGGAAGAAGCCTTCACGGTATTGAAAGATAAGTTGACACATGCTCCTTTACTCCAACTTCCTGATTTTAATAAGACTTTTGAGCTTGAATGTGATGCTAGTGGAATTGGATTAGGAGGTGTGTTATTACAAGATGGCAAACCTCTTGCATACTTTTCTGAAAAATTGAGTGGGCCTAGTCTGAACTATTCTACTTATGATAAAGAATTATATGCTCTTGTTCGGACTTTAGAAACATGGCAACATTATTTATGGCCCAAAGAATTTGTTATACATTCTGATCATGAATCTTTGAAACATATTAAAAGTCAAGCTAAACTGAATCGTAGACATGCTAAATGGGTTGAATTCATTGAGACTTTCCCTTATGTCATTAAACACAAGAAGGGAAAAGAAAATGTTATTGCTGATGCATTGTCTCGTCGCTATACTATGCTTTCACAACTTGACTTCAAAATATTTGGTTTGGAGACCATCAAAGATCAATATGTGCATGATGCTGATTTTAAAGATGTAATGCAGAATTGTAAAGAAGGAAGAATGTGGAACAAGTTTGTCGTTAACGATGGATTTGTGTTTCGTGCTAACAAGCTATGCATTCCAGCTAGCTCCGTTCGTCTTTTGCTGTTGCAGGAGGCGCATGGGGGAGGATTAATGGGACACTTTGGCGTGAAGAAGACGGAGGACGTACTTGCTACACATTTCTTTTGGCCAAAGATGAGACGGGATGTTGAGCGTTTTGTTGCTCGCTGCACTACATGTCAAAAAGCTAAGTCACGACTCAATCCTCATGGTTTATATATGCCTTTGCCTGTACCTAGTGTTCCTTGGGAGGATATATCTATGGACTTTGTTTTAGGTTTACCTCGAACAAAGAAGGGGAGGGATAGCATATTTGTTGTCGTGGATAGATTCTCAAAAATGGCACACTTTATACCATGTCATAAAAGCGATGATGCTGTTAATGTTGCTGATTTGTTCTTTCGTGAAATTATTCGCTTGCATGGTGTGCCAAATACTATTGTTTCAGATCGTGATACTAAATTTCTTAGCCACTTTTGGAGATGTTTATGGGCTAAGTTGGGGACTAAACTGCTATTTAGTACTACTTGTCACCCCCAAACTGATGGACAAACTGAAGTAGTCAATAGAACATTGTCTACTATGCTTAGGGCTGTTTTGAAGAATAATAAGAAAATGTGGGAAGAATGCTTGCCTCATATTGAATTTGCTTATAATCGTTCATTGCATTCTACTACTAAGATGTGCCCTTTTGAAATTGTGTATGGTTTCCTACCTCGTGCACCTATTGATTTGTTGCCTCTTCCATCTTCGGAGAAGGTTAATTTTGATGCTAAAGAACGTGCTGAATTGATTTTAAAAATGCATGAGTTAACTAAGGAAAACATTGAGCGTATGAATGCTAAATATAAACTTGCTGGAGATAAGGGTAGAAAACATGTTGTGTTTGCACCTGGAGATCTTGTTTGGTTACATTTGCGTAAGGATAGATTTCCTGATTTGCGCAAATCAAAGCTAATGCCACGTGCTGCTGGTCCCTTTAAGGTGTTGGAGAAAGTAAATGAT
Organism: Triticum timopheevii; assembly: GCA_963921465.1. Taxonomy (NCBI): domain Eukaryota; kingdom Viridiplantae; phylum Streptophyta; class Magnoliopsida; order Poales; family Poaceae; genus Triticum; species Triticum timopheevii. Next base: position 350,203,797 of record OY997274.1, read on the forward strand.
AATGCATATAAACTTGAGTTGCCTGCAGATTTTGGGGTTAGTCCCACTTTTAACATTGCAGATTTGAAGCCTTATTTGGGTGAGGAAAATGAGCTTCCGTCGAGGACGACTTCATTTCAAGAAGGGGAGGATGATGAGGACATCAATACCATTGTTACACCCACAGCCCCTACTGCTACATATACTGGACCAATTACTAGAGCTCGCGCACGCCAATTAAATTATCAGGTACTTTCGTTTCTTGGTAATGATTCTAATGTTCATGAGAATATGATGCTGCCTAAATTGGATACATTTGTTTTGCTTACAAATGAAGGGCCTAGCTTGGAGAAGGATGGACATTGGAGCAAGAGCAAGCATGGAGAAGATGCCATGCACAAGGGGAACCAGAACGGAGTTACAAGTGATGATTTCAGGACTTTGAAGCCACCATAAGAGTGCATGAAGCCTTGGACGAAATATACAAGATGCCACTTCATAAATTTCGTCCAGAGGCTATTATAGGTGCTGCGTCACCTTTTTATTGGGCCAGGCCCATGTAATTTCGAAATACATAAGTATAGGCTATTTTTAGAGTCCGTATGTGTGGGGAAACAAGAGATAGGGTTGATTTCGGACCCCTCCACCAAGGGCCACGAAATTCCCCCTCTCTTCCTCCATATATACAGCCCTTAGGGCACCGTTTAGACTTTGGGTTTTGTTTAGATTAAAAGTTCGCCATAGCTGCAACTTCGCGTACTTCGTTTGTGTTCAACGACCAGACAAAGGCGTCACAGAACCCCACCTTGATCAATAAAGCTTTCATCTTATATTCGCAATATCCAGATTGCAATCTTAGTTTCTTGCTTGTTCTTCGTTTGCTCGCAGGAAACAGACCCTCGTGGTCAGGTTGATCGTGCTCCGGCGTGGTCAATAACCTCTCGGAGTTGGTTTAGCGATTGCTAAGGCGCGACGTCCTCGCACGTTCGTAGTCGGATCGTCAAAGTCGACTTCCACCAAAGCGAAATCCACCATCTCATCGAAAGACGGGACACCTTTGCCTATATCACTCACTCATATTTTATTATTGCATTATACCTACTATATTCTAACTTTACTATGGCTTATATCCCCCAATACAATCCATAGATTCATCAAAATAAGCAAACAATGAAACGAAAGCAGAATCTGTCAAAAACAGAACTGTATGTAGTAATCTAGACTTAGGCAATTTTGAAAAATTAGGACAACGTAGGCAATTTATGTAAATCTTGTGTAAAAAATCGGAATTTTTCGTCGATTCTGTGATTTTTAACAATTCAGCTACCTGACGCAAAAGTTTCTGTTTTTCAACAGGATCAAATCAACTATCACCCAACATGATCCTAAAGGTTTTACTTGGCACAAACACTAACTAACATAAAACACAATCACAGAAGTAGCATGATTGTGTGAACACACAAAAATAGAAAGAAAAGGAGAAAAAATATTTTATTCATTGGGTTGCCTCCCAACAAGCGCTATCGTTTTACGCCCCTAGCTAGGCCTAAGATTTTATCAATGCTCAGATGAAAGATAAGAATTGAAGCACAAAGAGAGCATCATAAATCATGTGGCAAACACATTTAAGTCTAACATACTTCCTGTGCATAGGCATTTTATAAGAGGACAAATTATCAAGACAAGAAACATTTAGCATATTCATAGAAGAAGAAGGAAACAATAGCAATCTCAAAATAAGAAGATGTAATTTAGTAACATGAAAATTTCTACAACCATATTTCCCTCTCTCCAAATAAGTAAATGTGGTATCATATTCAAATTCAACAATATAGCTATCACATAACATATTCTCTACATGATCCACATGCATGCAAAGTTGACAGTCTTCCAAAATAGTGGGATTATCATCAAATAAAGTCATGACCTCTCCAAGCCCACTTTCATGAAAAATCTCTCGCGATTGAACACTCTCCAAATATGTGGGATTACTTTTACCTAGAGTTGACGCTCTTCCAAACACACTTTCAATATTATTGCAAACATATTCATCATGAGGATTAAATAAATTTTCAAGATCATAAGAATCACCCCAATCATGATCATTGCAATAAGTAGTGGACATATCAAAATGGTTTTACATTTATTAGCACAATTGAAAATAATAGAATTCATAGTAACACCATTGCATCATGTTTTTCATTCAAGGAGCTATTGTGAATTACTTCATAAATTTCTTCTTTTAGCACTTCATCACAATTTTCGGATTCACGATCATAAAGATAATCTAGTGCACTCAAATCACTAGCAATTGGTACATCATAATTTGTTATCTTGAAAAGATTAGTAAGTGGATGAGGATCCATATCAATAAATTTTTAGCAAGCGAAGATGCAAGCAAATAGAAGGCAGATGGCAACACAAGCAAACAAAAAGATCGAACGAGAAAAAGACAAATGAAAAATATTTTTATGTTTTTGCAGAAACATTTTAGAAGTGGGGGGGGGGGGGGCATGAAAACGATAGGGAAATGGAAAATAAATTAATTGCAAGGATATGAGATTTGTGATTGAGTACCTGCTAGATGTTGAAGATGTCTCCCCTGTAATGGCGCCAGAAATTCTTCCTGATTGCTTGTATTTGTGTTGGTATTTCCCTGAATAGGAGAGGCTGATTGAGCACAAAAATGGTAAATATTTCCCTCGGTTATGAAACCATGGTTATCAATCAAGTAGGAGAACCAAGCAACACTATGTAAACGGTACCTGCACACAAATAACAAATACTTGCAACCCAACGCGTAAGAGGGATTGTCAATCCCTCCTCGGTATTGGGATAGATTAAATTGTATGAGATTGGATAAATAGATCTGACAAAAACACAAAATAAAACAAATAAGTAAAAAGTGCAGCAAGGAATTTTTGTGTTTTTGGAATAATAGATCTGAAAACAATATGATATAAAATAGACCCGAAGGCCGTAGATTTCACTAGTGGCTTCTCTTGAGAAAATAGCATATGCTGGGTAAACAAATTACCGTTGGGCAATTGATAGAAGAGCAAATAATTATGACGTTATCCAAGGCAATGATAATATATATAGGCATCACGTCCAAGATTTGTAGACCGACTCCTGTCTGCATCTACTACTATTACTCCACACATCGACCGCAATCCAGCATGCATCTAGTGTATTAAGTTCATGGAGAAACGGAGTAGTGCAATAATAATGATGACATGATGTAGACAAGATCTATTCATGTAGGAATAGACCCCATCTTTTTTCCTTAATAGCAACGATACATGCATGCTTTGCTACCCCTTCTGTCCCTGGTTGAGGACACCACAAGATCGAACCCATCACAAAGCACCTCTTCCCATTGCAAGAAAAATCAATCTAGTTGGATAAACCAAACCAAAGTTTCGGAGAAGAAATACGAGGCTATAATATTCATAGATAGAACTGATCATAAACTCGCAATTCAATGGATCCCAAGAAACACACTGCGAAAAGTCATTACATAAAATAGATCTCCAAGAACATCAAGGAGAACATCGTATTGAGAATTGAAAAGAGAGAAGAAGCAATCTAGCTAATGCCTACACAACCGTAGGTCTATGGTAAACTACTCATGCATCATCGGAGGAGCACCAATGAGGATGATGAAGTCCTCCATGATCGTGTTCCCCGCCGGCAAGGTGCCAAAAAGGGCCTCTAGATTGGATCTCGTGGTCCTTGAACTTGTGGCGGCTGGAATTGTGTTAGTTGAGTCCCCTAGGGTTTCTAGAATATTTGGGTATTTATATAGCTGAGGGGCGGTTGAAAGGACTCCCGTGGGCCCCATTACCTACCTGGACGAACCAAGGGCCTCTAGCACGCCCTGGTGTCATGTGGGCCCCACAGGCCTCCCACTAGCACTTCCTTGACTCCCAAGTTGTCTTCTAGGCAGAAAAAATCTCCAAAAAGTTTCACTGCGTTCGGACTCCGTTTGATATGGATATTCTGAAAGTAGAAAACAAGCAAAAAACAGTAACTGGCACTAGGCACTATGTCAATAGGTTAGTCCCAAAAAATGATATAAAGTTGCTATAAAATGAATATAAAACATCCAAGAATGATAATATAACAGCATGGAACAATCAAAAATTACAGATACATTGGAGACATATCACCCCCCCCCACACACACACACAAAAATTAGCCTAATTAGTTAATTAACTAAAGTTAGTTGCCCTCTGTCAGTGACCACTGGGCTCTATGTGGCTAATTAAGTTAACTAGACTAATTAAGATTCTGTTAAAATGTCAGAGTCAATGACAGGTGGGTCCCGTTGACCCCGTTAACCACTCAAAGTTGACTGGGTCAACTACTGACTATGCACTGCTGACTCAGCCCTGGGACCCACTGTCAGCCTCACATGCAAAAGTGTGGGTACACTTTTTGTGTACCCATAGCATTTACATTTAATTTAATTTCAAATTATATTAAATCTAGTAATTTTAGAAAATCATTTAAGCTTCGAAAAATAATATAAAATAATCTATAACTCGGATGAAAAAATTATATATGAAAAATGATAAGAAAAATAAGACGCATCCGGATATACCATCCACATACGTGCCACATGCCCCCATCATGACGAACATGGAACCTTCCCCTCCGGTTCGTCTCACTGATAATTGCCTGGAGCCGGGAAAACTATTCCCAGATAGTTTTCCTTTCCATCTAAAATACTTAGTAATGCATAAGAGCACCCCTAGCATAGCTTATTGCCATATCATGCACCGTGATGCATTGTCTTGCTCTTTATTTATTGTTTCTTCCCCCTCTTCTCTCTGGTAGACCCCAAGACCGACGCTGCTCCCGAGTACGACTACGACAACGACGACCCTTCCTTCTCGGCAAAGCTTCTAGGCAAGCAAAACCCCCTTGATTCTGATACCGTCTATTCTTTCCCTCTACTGCCTGCATTTGAGTAGTGTTACTTATACTGCCTTATCGTTTGATCCTATTCTATTGCATAGCCTGTCCTTGCTACTACTGTTGATACATTACCTGTTATCATATATGCTTCCTTTATTTATGCTAGTATTCCATTTGTGGCCCTACATTCTTGTCCGTCTGCCATACCATACTATCGGGCCGTGATCCCTTCAGGCCGTGATGATGGATATACATACACACACACACACACACACACACACACACACACACACACACACATATATATATATATTACGTATATATATATATATATGTGTGTGTGTGTGTATATATATAGATACATACATACATACATACATACATACATACTATACATGATACATGATATGACTAAAGTCGGGTCGGCTCGTAGAGTACCCGCGAGTGATTCAAGGACTGGGGCTGAAAGGACATATTTCCCGACGGCCCCCTGAGTGATTCTTTGTGGCGGAACGAGAGGGCGGGTTGAGACCACCTAGGAGAGAGGTACGCTTGGTCCCTAGTCGGTGTTCGCAGTTACTTCATGATAACTCGCATAACAAGTTTGGGTATTTGAATTTAGTTGGCCGCTAGCCTATACGCACTAACCGCCATGCGGGATAATGGTTTATGGAACCCTCAGTGTCGTACGTTCCTTCCGAAAGTGATCCAGATGTCACAGTTCAGAGATGCGGGATGATTGTTGGGGTGGTCCGCATAAGCACCTACTTTGTATAAAGAGGTAGCCAGGTCTGGTCCCCGGCCAGTCACACAACGTGTAGGAGTGCAAAGGGCGATGCTCCCCAGACCCCTGAAAGCTTAGGATTTAGACCGACGTGTTGACCTCTCTGGAGAGCCTAGGTTGGTCTATAATGTGTTGATCATCCAAGGCCGAACACCCAGAAAAGTGTGTCAAGCCAAAGGTAATCGAGTTGTTCGTTAACGTGGTGCACCCCTACAGGGAACTAATCTATCACCACAAGAAATATGTCAACTTGTGACCTTCTGTCAGTGACCCTGGAAGAAATGGTCGTAAGTCTACGACCATTTGAGATCAGTTGGTCTTAAGCTGTTAGGAGGTCTCCAAACCCTAAATCATAACGGCCATATTGGTCAGAAAGGTCATAATTTCCTTACACGAAATGGTCGCAAAGCATACAGCCCTAGTACATGCCTCATTTCTACGCGGTTACGACCAATATGAATGTTCTTTACACTTGAGTTGTAATGCAATTGTATGATTAGGCAGCCACCTCAGCAGTCTCGCCTGTGTGGAGTGTTTAGGTGTCAATTTCGCTTACATGTTTATATTCAATAGAGCTCATTTACAGGTGGGACCCATTTGACAGGCGGGGCCGAGCCCTAAATTCACTAATAAAAAATATGCGTGAGAGGGGACTCGAACCCACGAGCTCGCGCTGAATTAATGTTTTCGCTACCGCTAGGCTAGAGAGGGACTATTGGTTCTGTATCGAAACATTTCATTATATAAATAAAGAAATGGTTGTCTTGTATCAAACATAACTTACTGACCTGGTGGGACCTATTGGCAGCATCGAACAGAGCCAACACTTAGCAAACTTTCTAGGTCTTGAGGGGGCGGGGGCGGCGGTGGAGGCGACCGATGGAGGTGGCTTGCAGGGGGCGGGGCAGCGCTACTGATGTAGGTGGCCTGCGGGGGCGACGAGCGGCGGTGGTGGAGTGGGCGACCGACAGGCGGCAGCGATGGACCTGCGGGGGTGGCCTCGCAGCTCGGCTTGATGACTGTGACTCGCCGCTGCCGGTATACACCCCTCCCCTGTCTCCTCTCTCACTATCTGCACCTCATCGCCGAGCATGGGGAAACAACATGGATTTCAGTCAGATGTTCTTCAGCATAGATGAATTTTGTTGATGCACCGTTAGGAGTTAGGAGCTAGCTTGCTTGTTTGGTAGATACTAAATAAATGAATTTTGTTGATGCACTATTAGGAGTTCTTCAGCTTGTCTGTTAAGAATTCTTCAGTTGTTCTTCAGTTGTTTGTCTACAGATTGTTAGGAGCATAGTAATTATAATTGATAGAAACTGCATAGTAATTGTTAGGAGTCGCCTAGCTTGGTCTTCTCAGAAACAAGATCCTTCTAAATCTTGGTTTGATTTAATTTGATTTAGCCTTCTCTGCATCTTAAATTCATTACAATTTCAATGTTGGTTTGATTATATTTTGGTTTGTTTTAATGTTGTGGTTAGGCAATTAGCATATAAAATTTTTTGGATCTTTTTTCCGCCATTACTGCCATCCATTTTCATTAACTAATGTTGATGCACTTAAATTGATTGCTAAGTTGCAACAATATGTTTTCATTGGCAGAAGGACATAAGCTAGATTAGAAAAGGAGTTAGAAGGTTTTCCAAAGAACATATCAAGGGAGTTGATGAATTCATGATATTCGTTCGACCAAATTTTGCCAAAGATGTTGTAATTATTTGCCCATGCTGCGAATGCCTCAACCGTTCAAGAATAGCTCAAGGAAGAGTGGAAGATCATCTGCTTCTTAATGGGACGATGTTGTAGGGTCAAACCCTAGGAAGGATCTTTTCACTTTTGGAGGGGGGAAAAGGAGGAAAAACTCAAGAACACCAAGAACACCAAGAACAAAATCTCTCAAACAAACCAAGTATCACATCCACTAGAGTGGCACACATAAGAGCCACATGATTACAAGATCAATACAAGGACAGTAGCACTTGGTAAATTCTCCCCACTATGTGAGGTCTTGATGATCTTCTCCAAGAGGAGGCCTTGATAATCCTATGGATTCTTCCCAAGGTGGGGGCTTGAGCTCCTAAGAGGAGGGGATACAAGGAGAAAAGGCTCACAATGTTTAGTCTAATCTTTGCTAACCCACAAATGACCTAGGAGTTCCACTTATATAGTCTAGGGACGAAATATTAGGGAGAGGGGATACAAAGGACTAAAAAGTCCCTAAAAACGCGTAGCCACGGGAAAGGGTCCGGGCACCCGGGGTGGAACCGGCCGGGCAATCGGACAGGTCAGGGGCTGCGACCAGGCGGGGCTGGGCACCCTGCCAGTACAGGAGCATGTGGGCGAGGGGCCGAGCACCCGGGGTGCCAAGCCCGGGCACCCGGGGTGGCTCCCAGCGGGCGGCTGGGAGAGGGCCGGGCACCCGGGGCCGCTGGGCTGAGCCCAGGCGAGGGTCCGGGCACCCGGGGCCTTGGGGCCAAGCACCCGGGGCCGGCTGGGGCATGGCCCGGGTAGAGGCCGGGCACCAGGTGCTGCCGTGGCCGGGCACCCGGGATGTCCAGGGGGTTTTGCCCCTTCTCCTCCTTCTTCTTTCTTCTCGTTCTCTCCTTCCTTCTCTTCTTTCCCTTGCTTCGTGGTCACTTGAGTCTTCGTCTTCTCCTTCTCATTATCATCTTCTTGGTACCTAAGCATGCACAATGTTTCCGATGACGGTAGAATCCAACTCTCTTGTGAAACCGAGCGACACTCGAAGAGGAGAGAATCAACCTCGTTCTCGATGGCGCGTGCACATGCTCGTGTCATTGGTCCACTTGGAGCTTGCGTTGGTGATGGAGTGTCGGTGCGAGTAGTCGAGGGATGCTCCGCATCATCTTCCCCCCCTTGGGAGAGATCCGTCCATGGATCATGCTCTTCATCACCATCGTACTTGGCCAAGTCTTGGACGTTGAAGATGTCGCTAACGTTGTACTTGTCGCGTGGGATGTCGACCTTGTAGGCATTGTCGTTGTAGCGTGCGATCACCTTGAATGGTCCGTCGGCTCGTGGTATTAGCTTGGACTTGCGTTTGTTGGGGAAGCGGTCTTTGCGGAGATGTATCCATACTTGATCACCCGCTTGGAACACCATCGGAGATTTGTTGAGGTTGAGCTTGGCGGAGAGGCGTTGCACTTGGCGCTCGATTGTGGGACGTGTTTCTTCATGCATCTTCTTGAGGTAGGCGGCTCTTGTACTTGTGTGCATGTTGGCTCGTTCTTGAAGCGGTAGAGGAAGGATGTCCAATGGCGACAAAGGGTTGAGACGGTAGACGACCTCGAAGGGGGACTTGCCGGTTGTAGAGTGTCTTGCACAATTGTAGGCGTACTCGGCGATTGGTAGGCACTCCTCCCACTCCTTGATGTTCTTCTTGATCAACACACGTAGGAGAGTCGCAAGCGTCCGGTTGGTGACTTCCGTTTGGCCATCGGTTTGAGGATGGTATGCCGTGGAGAATAGTAGCTTGATCCCGAGCTTGGCGCATAGTGTCTTCCAAAAGTAGCTTAAGAACTTGACGTCTTGATCCGAGACAATTGTCTTTGGCACGCCGTGCAACCTCAAGATTTCCCTACAAAAGAGATTGGCAACATGTGAGGCATCGTCTATCTTATTGCATGGGATAAAATGAGCCATTTTAGAGAAATGGTCCACAACAACAAAAACCGAATCCTTGCCATTTTGAGTTCTAGGTAACCATCTTTGATATAATATCATTCCCAAGAAGTATGCGTCACACACTTAGCGTAAGGAGTATCAAAAGTTGCATCACCCTCATACAAATCTTTGATATGATCAAATCCTATAACATTCAATTCAAGTTGAGTAAGTAACATGCATTTGCAGGAAAGGGCATCCGCCACCATGTTTTCTTTACCCTTAATGTAATTTATCACATAGGGAAAAGATTCAATGAATTCACTCCATTTAGCATGCCGTTTATTCAACTTGGTTTGACCTTTGAGGTATTTAAGTGTTTCATGATCGGTATGTATTACAAACTCATGCGGTCTAAGGTAATGCTCCCACACATGTAACACACGCACTAATGCAAACAATTCTTTGTCATATATGGGATAGTTAAGTTGAGCACCGGAAAGTTTTTCACTAAAATAAGCAATAGCTCGTTTTTCTTGCATCAAAACTCCACCAATTCCGGTACCACTTGCATCGCAATGAACCTCAAAAGTTTTGCCAAAGTTGGGTAAAGCAAGAATCGGAGCATGTGTAAGCAAAGATTTGAGCTCATCAAAAGCGGTTGATTGCAAAGGTCCCTAAACAAAAGGAGGATTCTTCTTGCTCAAAGCGTGCAAAGGAGCAGCGATAGTGCTAAAATCTTTCACAAAGCGCCGATAAAAACCCGCAAGACCAAGAAAACTTCACACTTGTAGCAAATTGGTGGGTTGGGGCCAATTTTTAATTGCTTCAATTTTAGTTTCATCAACATGGACACCCATGGAAGAGACAACAAAACCCAAGAAAACCACTTTGTCAACACCAAATGTGCACTTTTTCATGTTGGCATAAAGACTTCCCTTGCGAAGTGTTTGCAAAACAGCCCTAACATGATTAAGATGCTCTTTCATGGTTTTGCTAAACACAAGAATATCATCGAAGTAAACCACAACAAAGACTCCAATATAAGGGCGAAGTACATGATGCATGAGACGCATGAAAGTACCGGGAGCTTCCAATGAACCCATAGGCATGACTAACCATTCATATAAGCCAAATTTGGTTTTGAAAGCGGTTTTCCATTCATCACCCTCTTGTATGCGGATTTGATAATAGCCACTTTTAAGATCAATTTTTGAGAAAAAGTTGGCTCCACTAAGTTCATCAGGCATATCATCTAAGCGAGGAATGGGATGCCTATAGCGAACGGTGATAGCATTTATGGGTCTACAATCGGAACACAAGCGAAAGCTACCATCTTGCTTGGGCACAAGTATAACGGGAACGGCACAAGGGCGTAAGCTTTCACGTACATGACCGTTGTCGATGAGTTGTTGTACTTGCCGTTGAATCTCCTTTGTCTCCTCGGGGTTGACGCGGTAGGGAGCCTTGTTTGGAAGAGGAGCTCCGGGGATGAGGTCGATTCGATGCTCAATGCCTCGAAGAGGAGGTAGACCCGGAGGTAGCTCATCGGGGAAAACATCTTGAAATTCCTGCAAAAGAGATTGAAACACCAAAGGTAGCTCGTGAGCGGTGTTAGTTTTTGGTTCTCCATCCTTGCACACGAGGACAAAGTGCATCACATTCGATGGGTTCTCACACACTTCTCTCATCTCACTTTTTGTTTCAAATAGTATGAGGTTTTTCTCGCTAGGCGAAGAGGCGCTCAAGTTTGGCTTGTGGCTCTCACTCACGTTTGGGTGGCTCACTTTCTCACTCTTCTCTCCATGGTGGGTGGCTTGCTTGTCGGCTATCACTTGACTAGGAGACATAGGTCGTAGCACATATTCCTTCCCTTTCATCTTGAAGCTATAGTGATTGTTACGCCCATTGTGGATAACACCACGGTCGAATTGCCATGGTCGACCAAGAAGGAGGTGGCAAATGGTCATTGGGACCACATCACACTCCAAAGTGTCCTCATATGCACCAATTTGAAGGATACTTGGACCGTATGCTCAACTCGGATAGTGCTGGAGTCACTTAGCCATTGAACCTTGTAAGGGTGCGGATGCTTCCTCTTGACCAATTCAAGCTTGTAGCATAGTTCTTCACTCGCCAAATTATGGCAACTACCTCCATCGATGATGACCTTGACGGACCTTCCGTTGATGCCGGCCTTGGTGTGGAAGATGTGGCACCGTTGGTCTTCTTGGTGGTGTTGGAGCGTCAAGACCTTGGTGACCACGAGAGAGGGACTTGAATCATTGTCACAAAAGACTTGGTCATCTTCATCTTCATTCACGCGCCGGTACATGGCCACGTGCTCAATGGCTTCCATTTCTTCTTCACTCATTGAGTCATATGTGCCGTCATCGTTGAAGATCATCGTTCGCTTGTTGGTGCATTGGAAGGACTTGTGGCCTCAGCCACCACATGTGAAGCACTTGATTGAACTTGTCTTGAAGGGATCATCGGGAGGTGCCGAAGATGAAGGAGTCTTGGATTTGTAGGTGCTTGCCGGAGGACGAGTCGAGGAAGGTGCCATTTGCTTGGAACTTGACTTATCGCCGGTACTTGGTGATGCTCGAGTTGATGTAGGAGCTGCCTAAGTCGCGGGAGCTTGAGAGTAGGAGCCGTAGGTCTTGGACGAGTACTTGGCGTATTTGAAGTCATCTTGCACTTGTCGCTCGGCCTTGGTCGCTTGATGAACTAGCTCAAGAAGGTTGGAGTATGGTTGGAAGTCGGCGATCCGCTTGATTGGGTGGTTGAGGCCGTTCAAGAAGCGTGCCATTGTTTGCTCGTCATCTTCCTTGACATTGGCTCGTATGATGGCAATCTCCATTTCTTGGTAGTATTCCTCCACCATCTTGGTGCCTTGCTTGAGGAGTTGCAACTTCTTGAAAAGATCTCGAGTGTAGTGAGTAGGCACAAAGCGGGCTCTCATGACTTCCTTCATAGCTTCCCAAGTTGTGATTGGTGGTTCGCCTCTTGTATGTCATCGCTCGATCACTTGTTCCCACCAAATGAGGACGTAGTCTTGGAACTCGAGGTAGGCCATTGCTATCTTCTTTTCTTCATCGTAGTTGTGGAGGCGAAAAATGTTGTCCACCTTCAATGCCCAAGAGAGTTATTCTTCGGGATCATTGCTTCCGGAGAACTTTGGCATGGTGAACTTGAGCTTGCCATAGCGGAGTTCTTCATCTTGATAGCGGTTGTGATATCGCTCTTGCCTTGGAAAGTCCTCAAATGCTCGTTCCTCATGATGTCGCTCTTGGCGTGGAGGAGGGTCTTGAAGCACTTGTTCCACTTGGTGTCGCTCTTGTCTTGGAGGAGGTCGAGGAATGTGCGCTTGGTTGCGCCTTTCTTGTCCTTCTTCGCGTCGGGCGGCTTCTTCTTGTATCTCGCGTCGAAGAGCTTCCTCTTGTTCTCGCACTTGGCGGTTGCGGACTTCAACGGCTCTAGTGGCCTCGCGTAGAGCTTGTTGTGCTTCAAGTGCTTGAGCTTGACGGTCGAGGGCTTGTGCTTCATGTTGCTCTTGTGCTTGTCGAAGTGCATCACCGTCTTGAGGGGCTTGAAGTGGTACTTGTGGGGGTATTTGCTCTTTCTCCATTGCTCCATGAGGGACTTGGTGTCGCATCCGTTCGCGTGCTCAAACTCGGTCTTGTAATCCATTGCCATGGAATGTATTTTCTTGAGCTTGGTGAGCTTGATGATGATCACGTCGAGGAGGGCGAGCTCGTGGTGGACTTGCATCATAAGAGGAGTAGTCCGAAGATTGCCGACTTGTACGGTGACTTGAGTGGCGCCGTCTTGAAGAAGCCGATGAGGAAGACGGGCGTCAAACGATCATGTTGTGGAGCTCTTCCATTTGTGTGTTGAATTTGTCGTCGATGTTTTGACGAAGGTCGGAGGCGAGTTGTTCAAAGTGTTGACCCAATGCGACGTTTTCTTGATGAAGCGCTCGTTGCGCGATGAAGAAGTGGTTCTTGGAGACATATCCGGAATCATCACCTTGCTCCTCGAAAAGTGGGTTCGACGACGCGCTTGGCCTATCCATCATAACCAAGTGGGGTGAGTAGGAAAGTGAGAGAACAATACCAAAGTTACCTTCTCTGAGGATTGAAGATGTAACAAGTGTCACTCAATGTAATGCCACAATAGGAGAATTGGAACCGGGTTTGTTTCTCACACCTACAAGTAAGAGGCTTATGGAGGAGCTCGGTTAGGATGGTGGTAAAAATTTCAAGCAAATGTTAGTCAAGATATCGATAAGGTTGAGAAGGCTCACAAACTTACAAGTAAAGCAAATAGATCAAACCCAACGGTATCACTAGGTACACACGCACGGAAGATAGATGGGATCCGCACAACCAAGGGGTTAGCTCAAAATGTGCAACCACGGAAAATGCTCTTGTTGTGCGAATGCTCGAGAGACACTAGCTCGATTGCTCAAATGGGCAAGATACGCTTGTGCACCTACCTATGAGAGTACTGTGCCGTCTTCAATCCCAACTATGGTATGTATGTGATGACCAAGATGATATAGGTATGCAAATGGCTCACTCTATTGCTTACAAGCTCTTTGTTGCTCCTCTTTTGCTTAAAAGCTTTTCTTTTTTTTCTATGCCTGATGCTCAAGCCGAGTAAGATATGAGACAAGTATGTATGATATGCACGGGAGAGACTTATGGCACTAAGATGATACGATCACTACGGTGCACAATAGCGTGGCCCGGTAATTCTTAACTTGCTAGTCTCAATGGGTAAGCGACGCAAAGTGGCTCGGGCTATCAATGCAAAAGCAAGGTAAGGAGTAAGTGTCGTCGAGGTTACCGTCCTTTCTTACGGTTAGCGATGAAGATGACTCCGAGTCGATGATGGTGCCGAAGATGTCACACGCTCCTAAGTAGCCGAAACACCTTAGGAAATGCAAATGGCAACACAAAACCGGTCAAATGTGGAAGGTGGGTGTATTTGTGATGATTTTTGGATGGGGTTTAATGGTGGTGGTAGTGGGATGAGTGGATGGGGGATGTCAAGGGCTTCTAAACAAGCTAAAGAACACGAAAAACGGGCTTGGGAGGTGGAAGTTATGGCCAAAATGGTGTTGGTAGTGGGCTGATTTCGGGGGGTGAGGGCACCCGGGGGTGTGAGGTGCGGGTGCCCGGGGGTAGCTGGGCGCGGTGCGGGTGCCCGGTGGTTCGAGGTGCGGACCCCCGGTGGTGGCCGATTTGGGCGGAAATTTTGGGGGAAAGGCCAAATTCGGTGGATTTCGTGGTGGGAAGGGTGGGGATTGTTGGGTAGGGGCTAGATCCACTTGCCAAACATCAAATCCATGGACCAAAACAACCAAATCTCACAAGATCCAACAAATTGCAAGAAAAAATTTTTGGGGCTATTTTTGTGGGGATTTTTGGATTTGGACGAAAAACAACAAAATCAAGCTAGCAAATGGGGGGATGGGACTCCAAGATGTGAATAAACCTTGCTCATGATACCAAGATGTTGTAGGGTCAAACCCTAGGAATGATCTTTTCACTCTTGGAGGGGGGAAAAGGAGGAAAAACTCAAGAACACCAAGAACACCAAGAACAAAATCTCTCAAACAAACCAAGTATCACATCCACTAGAGTGGCACACATAAGATCCACATGATTACAAGATCAATACAAGGAGAGTAGCACTTGGTAAATTCTTCCCACTATGTGAGGTCTTGATGATCTTCTCCAAGAGGAGGCCTTGATAATCCTATGGATTCTTCCCAAGGTGGGGGCTTGAGCTCCTAAGAGGAGGGGATACAAGGAGCAAAGGCTCACAATGTTTAGTCTAATCTTTGCTAACCCACAAATGACCTAGGAGTTCCACTTATATAGTCTAGGATGAAATATTAGGGAGAGGGGATACAAAGGACTAAAAAGTCCCTAAAAACGCGTAGCCATGGGAAAGGGTCCGGGCACCCGGGGTGGAACCGGCCGGGCACCCGGACCGGTCAGGGGCTGCACCCAGGCAGGGCCAGGCACCCGAAGGGGAAGGGCCGGGCACCCGGCCAGTACAGGAGCATGCGGGCGAGGGCCAGGCACCCGGGGCGCCAAGCCCGGGCACCCGGGGTGGCTCCCAGCGGGCGGCTGGGCGAGGGCCGGGCACCTGGGGCCGGCTGGGCTGAGCCCAGGCGAGGGGTCGGGCACCCGGGGCCGGCTGGGGCATGGCCCAGGTAGAGGCCGGGCACCCGGGGCTGCCGTGGCCGGGCACCCGGGATGTCCAGGGGGTTTTGCCCCTTCTCCTCCTTCTTCCTTCTTCTCGTTCTCTCCTTCCTTCTCTTCTTTCCCTTGCTTCGTGGTCAGTTGAGTCTCCGTCTTCTCCTTCTCATTACCATCTTCTTGGTACCTAAGCATGCACAATGTTTCCGATGACGGTAGAATCCAACTCTCTTGTGAAACGAGCGAAACTCGAAGAGGAGAGAATCAACCTCGTTCTCAATGGCGTGTGCACGTGCTCGTGTCATTGGTACACTTGGAGCTTGCATTGGTGATGGAGTGTCGGTGTGAGTAGTCGAGGGATGCTCCGCATTATATGGCCAACACATATGATAGATGGATATATCATGGAGAACCTTTAGATGGACAACCTCAACATATTGAAGCTGATACACATGCCCCTCATATGATGGGTGGTGGTGATGCTGGCATTGATTTTATGGAAAAGATTTTGTGAGAGAATGCTCGTTTGGAGGAAGAGTATGGGCATGAAGATGATAGGATTCCTGACCTATTGAAGGACATGTACAATGCTGAAGACCGTGATGATGCACATAAGTTGATGTCTGCTGAGGTCTTGGAGGAGGCAAAACGTGTAGCTTGATAGTGCTAGTATTCGACTAGAGGGGGGTGAATAGGCGATTTTTATGAAAGTATTCAAAACACGAATGCTTTGAAGACAAACGATAGAAATGAACCTATTGACATGCAGCGGAAGGTAGACTACACTAGACAAGCCATAGTCAAGTAAGCAATGTAGTGAAAGCATGAAGACTATCAGCAGCTAGGTAGTATGGATCAGGATGGAAGATAGTATGAAGCCAAATAGTAAACAGTCTTCACTCAGTGAATTCAAACAGATCAGACAAATAGGCAATGACTTCATGAATACAAACTGTAAGTAAAGGGAGAGAGGAAGGATAGAACCAGTTGCTCGAAGAGGACAAGAGGTTTCTTGGACTAGTTCCAGTTGCGGTGACAACTGTTCGTCTGGTTAGGGAGGCTCAGATTAGACTTAGAAGACCGCGTCTTCACCTTATTCCCCTTGAGCTAAGAACACTTAGTCCTCGCCCAATCACTCTGGTAAGTCTTCAAGGGAGACTTCCAAACCTTCACAGACTTCGTTCACCGGCAATCCACAATGACTCTTGGATGCTCAGAACGCGACGCCTAACCGGCTGGAGAATTCACAGTCCTCAAGTGTAATAAGTGTTCAGATCACGCGGACAAAAAGACTTCAGTGATGCCTAACACTCTTTGGCTCTGGGTGTTTTGGGCTTTGTCCTCGCAACTATTACTCTCTCACGAGCTTTGGAGGTGGGTTGCTCTCAAACGACAAAATCCACGCACTAACTCTGAGTAGCCACCAATTTATGGTGTAGGGGGTGGGCTATTTATAGACAGGAGGCAACCCGACCTGATTTGTCCAAAATGACCCTGGGTCACTAAGGAACTGATACGTGTCCAACGGTCAGATTTCAAACACATGCAGCAGGTTGACTTGGGCTACAAGTAAAGCTGACTCATTCAGCTCTGGATAAGATTTGCTCTCATTGTCTTCGCTCGAATACATTGGATTTGGTTGAGCATCATTTAACTCACTCTGACTTTGTTCACTTGGACCCCACTTAACAGTATAGTGGTTCCTATGACTCAACAAAGAATAAAAGGAAAATACGAAACAACTATGTCCTCGCATGCCATAGTCTGCATGCGATGTCTTCTCACGTCATAGTCTTCAATGTGAATATCTTCACAGACCACCATTGTCTTCAATGTCTTCACACATTTTTAGGGGTCATCTCTGGTAAGTAAACCGAATCAATATGGGACTACTACCTGTGTTATCCTACAATTCTCACAAGCACATTAGTCCCTCAACCAAGTTTGTCGTCAATACTCCAAAACCAACTAGGGGTGGCACTAGATGCACTTACAATCTCCCCCTTTTTGGTGATTGATGACAAACTGGTTGAAGTTTTCAACAGGAATAAAAACTATGTGAAAGTTTAGTGTTGTGAGTATTGTCTTCATACATATGACAAGGCTCCCCCAGAAGATGTGCATATAAATGATTTGCTTTTGAATGCAAATGCACATGGCAGGTTTTGCTTTGTGGAGGCCATCTTCAAAGTGTGAAGACAATACATTATGCATATAGAAAGATAATGAATATAATGATATGCATAATGGAAAGTGGACGTCTGCAGAAAGACTTCATGCGGAATTTATCATCGCATCATAAAGTAGCAGAATATGTAGCAGACGACCATCGAGTTTAAGTGTTACAACTCAAAGAACCAAATGTATCAAAAGAGGAGAGTTGTAAAAACTTGGCCAAAATATTGCAACCACCCATAAGGACCCGCTTGAAGACTATCAACTCATATGCTTCTCCCCCTTTTGTCAGTAATGACCAAAAAGGTTTGAAGACATAGAGCATCTACTCGTTCCCAGAAGGAGCAGATGGAGGAGCAGGGTCGATGTTGGAGTTTGGTGGTGCAGAAGGGCCTGATGCAGTGTTGAGATGCAGTGTAGCCATGGTCGGTGAAGTGGTGTCGTCTTCTTCATCGACGACATTCGCAACAACAGTTGCAGCTGAAGATGAATACTCAGAATCTTCAAGTGAGGGAGTGCGGCACCAACTCTCATTTTGTGGAGGCCTGGAATCAAACTTGAAGCTCTCGGTGAAGCCATCTGCTCGAAGATCGTCTTTAGAACACAACTGAGTGAGGCTCTTCCAGGACCGCCGTGAGTTTTCATGGGCAACAAATGAGTTCTTGGTGGCCAGATTGCGAATGTGATTGACATCCACCAAGAGACTATGCATCTGACGCTTCAGCCAGTCATGGTGCTTGTCCTGCTTCTGATGTAAGGCCACAAGCAGCTCTCGGTCATTGAGTACACGAGAACGCTTCCTAGGCGTTTGAGCAATTGTACTGGCAGTGGCTTCGGTATTTGCACGATGCGGCATAGGCACATTGCCGGCTAGAGGGTAAGCAAGAATAGCAGCATTGGGTACATGAACTCCTTCTATTGGTTGAGTGAAGCTTTGACGATCAACATTATGAAGATATAGGGGCTCCTTGGCAGGCTCTGGGCAGATGGCTTCAACTGACAGATCACCCTCAGGTGGAAAGACAAGATGGTTGTGTGCTGAAGGCTGATAGTCGACAGAAGACTAGAGTTTGGTCAGGCGCATCACCCATGGAGCATAAAACTTCAGGCCAAATAGATCAATCTCAGATGCAGCAAGTTGTCTAACGAAGAAATCCTGGGAGTAGAATCTGATGCCATTGATAATATAGAATACCAAAGTCTTCATAGTGCCTTCGAGTTTGGCTTCGAAAGAATGTCCCTTGATTCGCCATAGAGTACGCCTTAGTATATGATAGACTGTGTGGGGCAAGTACTCGAGGTCCTTGAAAAAGAATTCCGTGGGATATTCTGCATCTTGAGGCAATGGCTTCATCATATTAAGCATCTGACCCATATTGGGTTCAGGCCTCTGAATTGTACTCTGCAGTTCTTCTCTGTGACGCTGACAACTAGGTTCATACAATTCACCTGGAGTGGGTAGGGAGGTAAGCTCGATGATGTCTTGAGCTTTAGCTTCATGGTGCACATCTCCTATCATCCACTCGAGGATCCATGTCTTCGGATCCCTGTTGTAGCCACGAATGTGAAAAGTAGCATAGAACTGCAGCAGAAGCTCTTCATTCCAGTGCTCTTTGGTAGTGACAAATTGCAGAAGGCCAGCGTCGCGAAAGCAGTCAAGAGCTTCTTCAAGGCAGGGTAGCCCAGCAACAGCTTCACAATCAAGACACATGTGAGGAAAGATCTGCTCTTGGTTGTAGAGGATACATGAGTAGTAGATGCACTATTGATGGCTCCAGAAGCGATCTGAAGAGATCTTTGGCTTCGAGTATGGGTTCTTGTCCTTGTCAAAGAAGGTATTGTGTGCCCTGAAGCTGTTTACGCTGAATGATCCTGGCGATGTAGCAGCACCTAGAAGCCTTATCAGCCTCGGCTTTGGCTTCAGGACTTGTGGTCGCTGCTCCACATGATAATCATATTGTGGTCCAGGAGCAGTGGGAGGAACCATGGTTGGCTAGCAAACTGTGACCAACTCCCCATCACGATTGTAAGCTGTTTCCATAGTGCGAGGCCTTGGGGGAGGAACAACATCGTCAGTGGGGACTGGCATCACAGCAGCTGCAGGATTCACATTAGCTTCAGGCATAACATTAGCTTCAGGCTCCACATGATCTTCAGCCAAGACAGGGTCATTGGCTTCAGCAGTGTTTGTGGAAGCCTCATTGTTCTCAACCTCCATTTGGTCAACGACTGGAGGGTCTTGCATAATCACATTCTCCTCGAGAATGACTTGGTCTAGGGCAGGGGGTGTGGCAAATCTCTCTTCTCTTCTTTCTTCTTATTTTTCATTGGCTGATGCAGACGGAATGTCTTCATCAGCTTTAGCTTCAGACTCTGGAACCATCACAGAAGGATTCTCTTCAGGGAACACTTGACGTGCCACTGAACTGGATTGTTGTGAATCTTCTTCTGGGATGGTTGACATGGAGACTAATGGCCTGAGACCTTTGCGAAGCCGTTGAAACACGGGCGATGCCTTTGGTGATGGAGTGGTCTCCATGTAGTTGTCGTCATTCAGTACCAGAATGGTAACTTGCGCTGGTGGAGTGCGGGGTGTCTCATCATGAACTGGGGTTTCTTCTTGAGGGCGCTCAACCCAAGAATCATCTTGAGCGATTGGCGTCAATGGAAGACCAATGATAATGTATTCACTTCTCGTTGGAGCAGGTGATGATACCAAGTGGTGCTGAAGTGGTGCTGAAGTTGAGGAAAGATGATCTATACATGGTAGATTTCTCAGCAGGTCCACAGCTTGCCGTATGTCTTCTTGCAAAAGCTTCAGAATACTGGCTCTGGCATCGGAGGCTGGGGCATGCTGGCATGAGGAACTTACACACACTCGTCAAGAAGAAGCATGTCATAGGCAGCGAGGGTGTCAAGTTCAAGAAGGATCATTTGTGTGGTGCCTGCGAAGCTGGAAAGATGACTAGGGCAAAGCACCCCTCGATGACAATCATGACGACATCTCAACCCTTCGAGCTGTTACACATGGACTTATTTGGCCCTACTCACTACTCTACCCTCACAACAACTACTTGTCTCTATGGCTTTGTCATTGTTGATGACTACTCAAGATATACATGCGTGCACATAATTCTCCACAAGACTGAAGTGCAAGATGTCTTCAGACGCTTCGCCAATCGAGCCATGAACAATTATGGCGTCAAGATCAAGCATATCAGAAGTGACAACGGCACTGAGTTCAAGAACACTGGACTTGATCTTTATCTGGATACAATGGGAATCACTCATAAGTTCTCTGCTCCATACACACCTCAGCAAAATGGCATCGTAGAGCGCAAGAACAGAACCCTCACTAAGATGGCTCGAATAATGCTCGACGAATACAAGACACCAAGAAAGTTTTGGCCTGAAGCTATTGATACAGCATGTCACATCATCAACCGTGTTTACATCCATAAGCTTCTGAACAAAACATCCTATGAGCTCTTTACTGGCAAGAAGCCAAATGTCAGCTACTTCAGAGTATTTGGAGCTAGGTGCTGGATCAAGGATCCCCATCACAAGTCAAAATTTGCACCTAAAGCTCACGAAGGCTTCATGCTCGGTTATGGAAAGGACTCGCACTCTTACAGAGTCTTCAACCTCTATCTCTACAAAATCGTCGAAACTATGGACATGCGATTTGATGAAACCAATGGTTCACAAAGAGAGCTCCTGCCAAGTACACTAGACGAAGCTCCGCCCAGCGAATCTATCAAGCTGATGGGAACTGGTGAAATCATGCCTTCTGAAGCACAGCCTGAAGAGGAACTTATCATTTCTGCACCTAACCAACCTAAAGACAATGCTCAGGCTGAAGACAATCCTCCAAATGATGACAATGATCAGCAAGAGCAAGGTCTTCGTCCAGTTCATGCTCGTGTTGCAAATGAAGTACAAATTGAGAAGATAATTGATAGCATCAATGCACCTGGTCCGCTTACTCGCTCAAGAGCAACACAGTTAGCAAATTTCTGTGGGCACTTTTCTTTTGTGTCAATATCGGAACCCAAGAAAGTTGCTGAAGCCTTTATGGAACCTGAATGGATACAAGCTATGCAAGAAGAACTTCAACAGTTCAAGCTAAACAATGTTTGGGAACTTGTCAAGCGTCCTGACCCTCGCAAGCATAACATTATTGGCACAAAATGGATATATTGAAACAAGCAGGATGAGCATGGTCAAATCGTCAGAAACAAAGCACGTCTTGTGGCTCAAGGATATACTCAAGTTGAAGGAATTGACTTCGATGAAACATTTGCTCCTGTGGCTAGGCTTGAAGCTATTCGCATACTGCTAGCCTATGCTAACCACCACAACATCTTGCTCTATCAAATGGATGTGAAGAGTGCATTTCTCAATGGCAAGATTGAAGAAGAAGTATACGTCGCTCAACCACCTAGCTTTGAAGATCCAAAACATCCTAATATGGTGTACAAGCTAAACAAAGCACTGTATGGCCTCAAACAAGCTCCTCGTGTTTGGTATGATACGATCAAAGAATTCCTGAAGAGCAAAGGCTTCAAACCTGGATCCCTCGATCCCACACTCTTCATGAAGACATATGATGGTGAACTGTTTGTGTGCCAAATATATGTGGATGACATTATCTTCGGCGGCAGCAACCAGAAGTATAGTGATGAGTTTGGATACATGATGCAAGAGCAACATCAGATGTCCATGATGGGTGAGCTGAAGTTCTTCCTTGGTCTTCAAATTCGTCAGCAAAGGAATGGCATCTTCATATCACAAGAAAAATACCTCAAAGATTGTCTAAAGAAGTTTGAAATGGAAGATTGCAAAGGTTACACGACGCCAATGCCTGCCAAACACCATCTGGGTCCCGACGACAATGGTAAAGAGTTCGATCAAAAAGTATACCGCTCCATGATTGGTTCCTTACTTTACCTATGTGCATCTAGGCCAGATATTATGCTTAGTGTTTGCATGTGTGCTCGATTCCAAGCGGCACCAAAGGAATCGCATCACTTAGCTGTGAAGCGAATTCTTCGATATTTGGCTTTCACCCCAACACTCGGATTATGGTATCCAAAGGGCTCAAAATTTGATCTGGTTGGATTCTCGGATGCTGATTATGCTGGTGACAAGGTGGATCGCAAGTCTACATCAGGCACATGTCACTTTCTGGGACGATCACTTGTCTGTTGGTCTTCAAAGAAGCAGAACTGTGTATCACTCTCAACTGCTGAATCTGAATACATTGCTGCTGGATCTTGCTGCGCTCAGCTTCTATGGATGAAGCAAACTCTCAAGGACTATGGCATCAATCTGAAACAAGTGCCTCTCTTCTGCGACAACGAAAGAGCCATCAAGATTGCCAACAATCCAGTCCAGCACTCGAAGAAAAAGCATATTGAAATTCGTCATCACTTTCTCAGAGATCATGTCATGAAGAAAGATATTAACATCATTCACGTCAACACTGAAGAGCAACTGGCAGATATCTTCACAAAGCCCTTGGATGAGAAAAGGTTTTGCAAGTTACGGTGTGAGCTAAATATCTTCGAATCCTCAAATGTCCTGTGATCAGGCACACATCCTAACACTTATGCATGTTGATGACTTAGATGGGCAACGCACGAAGTAAAGTATATCTTCAATCAATGAAGACTTACATTCTGAGTGTGAATACATTAACATGGAATTTGACTTCAGAGCGCCACGATAATTGTGCGCCGTGTCTGGGTCTAATACTTCCTATACGGTGGGTAACGCCACCACCAAATTTCTCAGTTTGGAGTGTTTCACTCATGGCATTATTTTTGCAATGTCTTCGCATTTAGTTTGTCTTCAATTTCAATTTATCTTCATGATTTTCTTCACTATGTTGATTTGATTGCTTTCCAATATATATACTAGTGTTCTGTCCTCTACAACATTCACTTATAGCTATGTCTTCCTAGTTGAATCTTTTGAACTAAGTGAATGTGATCGGACCCTAATCTCTCTATGCTTTCTATCTCAAACTCTATCTGTCCAAATCATATGCATTCTATTAAAACTGTCAAATGTCTTCTCTGCGTCCTTGTCAGCAGAAGACACAGAGACAAACATTAAGTCTGTTTTAAATGATTCATCCTTATTGTTTGAAATCCGAAGAAGCGGAACGACCATCCGACAAACCTGGCGGGCGTGGAAACATGGGACAACTCTGAGTATGTTGCATGCTTGCCACGTGCCCTTCAGATGTGAACCGCCAGGGGCACCTGCGTAATTGCGCTGTGCTGCTCACTTCCTTATAAATACATGTCCCCTGCAGTAAAGAAAACCTTCTTCCACCTCTCCACCTCGTCAAAACCCTAGCGCCACCGCTAGCTCTCGACGACGCCGGCGACGAAGCGCTTAGCTGCCCCGACTTCTCCGAGGCCATCCTCACGCCGGCCACGGACATCGTCCTCTCCGCTGCCGCCGTAGGTGTCCTCCGTCGCCAAGTTAGGGCACGGTGGATTGAAGTGCTCGGTCTCCTATTCATCCCATCTAGCAATTCTTCGTGTGGTAAATATAACTCTATTTTTACCATCTTTTTGATCCTCAAAGATTCATCCTATTTACCAAAATTGGTTTCTGCCTATACAATGTTAGATCTATTCTGTCTGCATATCATACTGCCTAGTATATTCACTTAAACTTCATATCTAGTTTGATTCCTCACTTGTACTTATTCACGGATTCGTACAAATCTGGAACCAACTCTCAACATATAAGTGAATGTCTTCGCATCATGAGGTCAATGTCTTCAAACTGATTTATCTTCAAAATCTTCAGAGAATGCATCTGACCTCTTCCCCTTCCCTCGCATCTCTAATGCTGTCACAGGTACATGTCCGTGGGAGAATCCCTTGGTTCTCATAGTCTGCATTCGTTTGCAGAATTCTTACAGCATCACATTAACTCTCCCGAAGCCAGTTCCTGTTTTTCCAGCAAGCGAAAGCCTCTGAAGCCTTTGAATGTGTTGAAGCCATTCAGTTTGAAGTTCATGGCTGCAGAGAAATCAGTAAGGAAGGGTGGCAGACAGCGTTGTGGGGGAACATCAAAATATTTGCTTGATGACCTCGCAGAGCTTTACAAGACAGATCCTGAAGAGGATTATAATCAGCGCAAGACACGAATCCAATGGATTCGATGATATTGGGCTGAACAATGGTTCAAATACAAGTTCGTGACCCAGGAATACGCTGAGAAGAATGCTATCAAAAGTCCTTGGGGTGATATTCTCTATCGAGGCCTTCCACCCAAGAACAGAGCTGAAGCTATTGCACAGGGTTTCTATCCTTGTATGGTCCGGGACCTCAGCCTGAAAATGCTGACCCATCATCATTGCTCTGGTGTCATGACGATAATCTCTTCAAGCGCAACTTCCAGCACGCAAAGGCATCGGTCAAGGAAAACAAGAAGTCATTGGGGTTAGACTTCAACCCTGGTCCCTCTGCTCCCCATGCCGACGGCTCACGTGATGCAGAACCCAATGTCATCGACCCCTTCTCCAACCTTGATGGCCTCATCACTTACATCTTGGTCCAAGGTGCCAAAGTGGATCATTCTGATAATGATGCTGACACTGATGAAGCCCCAGCTCCTCCAAAGCCGCAGAAGCTAAAGAAGACTAAGGCTTCAAGATCAGCTCCTCCTCCAAAAGCTTCACGTGCGAAGCCACTGGCCACTGCACCACCTGAAGATAGTGTGCAGTCTGAAGATCTATTCCGCATCTCCAAGAAGACGGAGAAGAAAAATAAAATCGTCAAGCATACTGATCAGACATTGACTCCTGCTGCCATTCTGCGAGAAGAGCACATTGATCTGTCCAGCGATGAAGATCTTGCAGATGATGCTCTTGAGCAACTGATCAAGAGCAAGGAGGAAGCAGAGATCTTCAATGATTTGCCTCTCTTTGATGTGGCAATCATCCATAACTTCATTGATGAGTGGTTTGACACCCCAAATCTCAGCCAGAAAAATGAAAAATACAAAAGCCTCTGATGTTGCTCCCTCCAAGAAGAAGCGCAAAACCAAGAAGAATCGGGCTGCTCCCATAGAGCCCTTAGTTGTTGAACCTATCTCAATGGTTCGCCCTACTTCTGAACACCAAGAACGACGGATGATAATTAATGAGCCTGCTTCCACAGAGGCTCATGAAGCTGAAGACATTCCAGCAGTTGATCCCACCGCTGCTGAAGACATTGGTCACAGTGACAATGTTGAAGATGATGAAGTTCTTCCTCAGATCGAACACAACTTGGTATCATCGCCTGTTCTCGCGAACAGCGAACTCATCAGCATTGGTCGTCCTCTGATGCCAATTGCTCAGGATGCATCATGGGCTGATCACCCACAACAACAAGACTCCCCGAGTACTCCCCAACAACAACAACAAGTCACACCACCTGTGCAAGAAGAACAAGAAGACTTTGAGGCCCAGCCAACTCCATCTCCAAAGGCATCGCCAGCATTACGCAGGCTTCGCAAAGGACCAAGGCCTCAAGTCCCTCTTTCAAGCGTTCCAGAAGGAGAAGTGCACCACCAACCTGTTGCATGTCAACTGTTTCCAGAAGCCACTCCGACTGTAAATGTCTCCGTGTCTGAAGCCAAAGCTGTTGAAGACAATCCGGCTGCATCAGCCGATGACAATCAAGGAGAAAAACGTGTCCCTACTCCACCCATTACTGAAGAAGCTGTTCCTGAAGTGAACGTGTCAGTGCCCGACCCTCCAGCTCATCAAGTGGAGGTTGAAAATCTTGAGGCTGCCACCACCAACACAAATGAAGCCAATGACATAGTCATGACTGAAGCAAGTGTGGAGCCTGCACCAACCAATGTGCCCGAAGCCAATGATGCAACTGCTCCTGAAGCATCTGTTGTGCAGCCTGACGCCTCTGTTGTTGCCACTGCTCCTGTTCCGCCACCAAGGCCTCATACAATTGAGCAAGCATACAACTATGGCCAGCTAATCACTGTCAAATGGCCCGTTCTGGTCCCTCTGCCTAATGCCTCTGGTCCTCAGTTTGATTATCATATTGAGCATAGGCCTCAGGTCCAGAAATCAAAGCCAAGACTGCCAAGGTTCCCAGGTACTGCCACCTCTACAGGGTCCTTCAATGCTAATGGCTTCAAAGCACACAACACCTTCTTTGACAGCGCAAAGAACCCCTACTCAAGGCCAAGAATATCATCTAATCGTTTTTGGAGCTATCAGCAGCGAAGCTATTACTCCTGCGTTCTGTATGACCAAGGGCGCATTTTCCCTCATATGCGCCTCGACACTGAAGCCATTGCTGGACTGGCATGCTTAGAAGAAGCACTTGACTGCTTTCGTGATGCAGGACTGCTCAGCTTTGTGACAGACAAAGAACATTGGAATGAGGAACTTTTGCTTCAATTCTCTGCTACCCTCCACATTCGCGGCTACAACAGGGATACAAAGACATGGGTTCTCGAGTGGATGACAGGAAATGTTCATCATGAAGCCAAAGCTCTTGTCATCATTGAGATTACAGGCCTACCCACTCCCGGAGAGCTGTTCGAACCTGATTGTCAACTCCACCGCAATGCACTGGAGAGCATCTTCCATAAGCCAGAGCCCGACATGAGCCAGATGTTGAGCATGATGAAGCCTATGCCACCTGACGCTGAATACCCAAAGGAGTTCTTTGTTGATAACCTTGAGTATCTGCCTCGCACAATATATCACATCATCAGGTGAACTATATGGCCTATCAAAGGGCATTCATTAGCTACAAAACTTGAAGGAGCCATGAAGACATTGGTCTTTTACATCCTCAATGGCATTAGCTTCAATACACAAGAATTCTTCATCCGGCAACTGGCTGCGTCTGGATCTGACCTTTTTGTCCTGAAATTCTATGCTCCATGGGTTATGCGCCTCATCAAGCTACACTCTGCTATCAACTATCAGCCCTCTGCTCACAATCATCTGATCTTTCTACCAGAGGTTGATATGTCAGTTGAAGCCATATACCCTGAGCCTGCCAAGAAGCCTCTTTGTCTTCAAAATGCTGATCACCAAAGCTTCACTCAACCCATGGAAGGAGTCCAAGCAGTAACTCGTGTCTATCCAATGGCTGGGAACACTCGTCTGTCTCACCGTGCGCAAACTGAAGCTACTGAGAGCACAATTGCCCAAAGTCCTAAGAAGCGCTCTCACGTACTAAATGATCGAGAACTTCTTGTGGCACTGCATCAGAAACAAGACAAGCATCACTTTTGGCTCAAGAGACAAATGCAAAGCCTCTTGGTGGACGTCAATCGCATATGAAATCTTGCCACCAAGAATGCCTTTGTCACTCACGAGACCTGTCGGCGATCATGGAAGAGTTTGACGCTGCTTAGTGCTGAAGCAGATCTTCAAGACGATGGCTTCACTGAAAGATTCAAGTTTGACTCCACTCCTCCATGGAATGCTGTCCTATGTCGAACTCCATCCCTTGAAGACTCTGACTATTCTTCCTCCGCGGCAACTATGAATGCCAAAGTGATCGATGACGAAGACGATGCTACTTCACCGCCCCCTACTTCTGCACGCATCGACACTGCACCAAGTTTGTCTGCGCCAGCAAACAATAACGACAACCCTGCTGCTTCACCTACTCATCATGGGAATGAGTAGATGCTCTATCTCTTCAAACCTTTTTGGTCCTTGCTGACAAAAGGGGGAGAAGCATATGAGTTTGATAGTCTTCAAGCGGGTTCATATGGGCGGTTGCTTTATATTTTGCCTTGTGTTTACAACTCTCGCTTTTGATACATTTGGTTCTTTGAGTTGTAACACTTAAACTCGATGGTCGTTTGCTACTTATTTGCTTTTCTGTGATGCGATGATAAATTCCGCATGTGCGATGATAACTTCCGCACTTAGATCATTCTGCAGACGTCCATTTTTCATTATGCATGTCATTCTCTTAGTTATATCATTTCATGCATGATGAATTATCTTCATAAGTTGAAGAGGATCTCCACAAGTACAACCTTCCATGTGCATTTGCATTCTAAAAGCAAATTACTTATATGCACATCTTCAGGGGAGCCTTTGCCACTTATGAAGACAACACCCTATCCTTTACAATTTCACATACTTTATCCCCGTTGAAAACTTCAACCAGTTTGTCATCAATCACCAAAAAGGGGGAGATTGTAAGTGCATCTAGTGCCATCCCTAGTTGGTTTTGGAGCATTGACGACAAAGTTGGTTGAGGGACTAATGCGTTTGTGAGAATTGCATGATAACGCAGGTAGTGTCCCTCATTGATTGGGTTTACCTACCGGAGATGACCCCTAAAAATGTATGAAGACATTGACGACAATGGTGGTATGTGAAGATATTCATATTGAAGACTATGACATGAGAAGACATTGAGTGAAGACTATGGAGCGCGAAGACTGTGTCGTCTCGTTGTTTCCTCTTTCTTCTTTGTTGAGTCATACGAACCACCGTACTGTTAAGTGGGGTCCAAGTGAACAAAGTCAGAATGACTAAAGTGATGCTCAACCCAAATCCTATGTCTTCGAGCGAAGACAATGAGAGCAAATCTTATCCAGAGCCGGATGAGTCAGCTTTTCTTGTAGCCCAAGTAAAGTTGCCGTGTGTGTTTGAAATCTGACCGTTGGAACACGTGTCAGTTAATTAGTGACCCAGGGTCATTTCAGACATATCAGGTCGGGTTGCCTTGTGGCTATAAATAGCCCACCCCCTACACCATAAATTGGTGGCTGCTCAGAGTTAGTACACGACTTTTATCGTTTGAGAGCAACCCACCTCGAAGCCTTTGAGAGAGAGAAATCCTTGCGAGGACAAAGCCCAAACACCCAGAGCCAAAGAGTGTTAGGCATCACTGAAGTCTTTCTGTCTGTGTGACCTGAAGACTTATTACACTTGAGGACTGTGAATCCTCCAGCCGGTTAGGCGTCGCGTTCTGAGCATCCAAGAGTCATTGTGGATCGCCGGTGAACGAAGTCTGTGAAGGTTCGGAAGTCTACCTTGAAGACTAACCAGAGTGATTGGGCGAGGACTGTGTGTCCTTAGTTCAAGGGGAATAAGGTGAAGACACGGTCTTCTGAGTTGAACCTCAGCCTCCCTAACCAGACGTACAGTTGTCACAGCAATTGGAACTGGTCCAACAAATCCTGTGTCTTCAACAAGTGACTGGTTCTAACCTCTCCCTCCCTTTACTTAGTGTTTGTCTTCGTGAAGTCATTGCCTATTTGTCGTACATGTCTGACTTCATTGCTTGACTACTATCGTTGGTTGGCTTCATACTATCTTCCATCCTGATCCTTACTACTGGGCTGCTATTAGTCTTTGTACTTTCACATTATTGCATACTTGACTATGGTTTGCTTGTTGTAGTTTATCTTCCGCTGCATATCAATTAGGTCATTTCTATTGTTTGTCTTCGAAACTTCCACGATTTGAAGACTTTCATAAAAATCGCCTATTCACCCCCCTCTAGTCGATAACTAGCACTTTCCGTTACTTGTGCACATTAGTGATCATACTTCCCATAGTATACATACCATATCATCGTGGTGCATATATTGGTATCATATCTTGTGTCACAAGTTTGTTCCCGCATATACACAATTGCTATCTTGGTTTGTGCATTGTGCAAAAGTGGCCATAGAAAAAAAAGGAGAATAAGCTTTTAAGCAAAAGAGAAAGAGCAAAGAAGCTTGTAAGCAAGTGCCATAACATCATACCACATTGCACATAAGATTGTCATATCCGATCATCTTAGATCATCTTGAGAGAAACACCGGGAACATACATACATAGCATACTTGGGATAGAAGTTTATCCATTTTGCATCTTATAGGTTGTGCACAAGTGTCGTATCCGCCTATTGAGCAATCGTGCTAGCGTCTCTCTTGAGTTGTGCAACACGAGAGTTTTCTATGGATTCCACATTTTGTGCTCATTCCTTGGTTGCACGACCCCATTTATCTATCTGTGTGTGTGTTTCTGTGTACCACATATTGCTATTGGTCTACTTGTTTTACTTGCGAATTTTTGAATCTTTTCCAACATTATTGACTCTTGCTAACATTTTGCATTAAATTTTTGTGCCACTATCCTCACCGAGCACTACCATAAGCCTTAGTTGTGTAGGTGTGAGAATTGACAAGATCCGATACCAATTGTGCTATTTCCTTGTTACATTATTGAGTGATCATTGATCCATCTTCAACATTGGATAAGGTACATTGGTCTAGTTCTTTCCTTTCTTCCACTCACATTTGCTCGACTATTGTGATGGATAGGCAAGGCATTTCATCTTGGTCTTCCATGACAATGACGACGATGTGAACAACTACATCACCAAAGTGTCCATCTTCGATCTACAACGACAAATGCAAGGCGCACAATCAAGATTGTGAGAGCGCATCGAGAACATCTCCATTGACAATTGTCACTCTGAAGCAAGGAAAAGGGACTACATCGACAAGAAGCTTTCCGCACAAAAGGAGGAGCAAGATGCAAGGATGGAGGAGATTAGAGCCTTGATCAAGTCTTCTTCCCCTTCGTCATCTTCAAGGCGGCGACATTCAAGACATAAGTCTTCGGAGCGTGGAAATGATGCAAGTGCAAATCGTCCTCGTCCACATCTACATGGCGACCACCATCACGTTCGTGATCAACATCGTCATGAAGGGCAAGTCACCTCCAAGCAACATGTGCACGACGACGACGAATGACATCTCCTACGAGCTCAAGCATGACAACAACATCATAATCATGAAGATGCTCCACAAACGCATATGCACAAGTCCCAACAAGCCTTACTTCACGCCAAGTCCAAGCTTCAAGAGCACAAAAGAAGACCGCGAGACGACCACCACCAAGACGGCACTACGGCTACAACAAACACTTTGGCATCTTCGCCAAGTGCTATCAAGGCATCTTCGCCTTTGGACGTACGACATCTTCGCCTACTTCCCACGAGTACGCCTACAACGACTTCATCAAGTCTAAGGCGACGACCTACGAGCGAGGGCGACGCTCCCATCTTCGGAAGCCCCTCAAGGAAGATGGCCGAGCATGGGAAACTCCCTTCGGTCATGGAGACGAGCTATGAGGTGCCACATCATATGGGCCTCCAACAACAAGACGGCGACAAGAATGTTGAGCAATGGCCATCCACTTTGACAACGGCGACGAGCATGAACCTCTTCAACAACATGAAGACGGCGCCCATATTGGACTCATACTCCGAGTCAAGCTACGCGACTGCGCATCGAGACATTTGCACCTACATATCTCCGACACCCACATATGTCAAGATGCCCCATTTGTCATGTGAGGAGAGCCACCACCACATGAGTGACATGAGTGACTCCACCATATGTGACATTGAGAGCATTTCCTATGAGAGGATGAGTGTGACCACCACTAGCCCCACACATGAGAGCATGCCACACATCCTATGTGAGGTTGAGCGCCATAGTGACTCCACCAACCATATGAGTGAGAGCATCCTTGAGGGAGTGAGTGAGCCACAACACTTAGTGAGTGAGGTAGTTGACACGGCATGTGAGGCGACTATGATTTTTAACAACTTAACCTCTTCTCTTAGTGTGTTTTCTTCTTTGGTGCTAGGTCTCCTACATGATGACATGCCTACCCTCGACGAGTCCATCCCTCGATTGGAGATGACGATGGCCATGGTGGACGATGATGCACCCCCACATGGTTCCATCAAGATGAAGATGACAATGAGACGATCTTCAACACCTCACCTACAACACATGAGCTATGCTCCAAAGGTAACATAGGTGATGGCGCTTCTCTTGTCCCACTAGTGGAATCTCTTGACATCAATTGCTCCCATGATGTTGACCCACCTATTCCCATGCTTCATGCTAGTGAGACTTCTTCATGCCTTGACTTACCTATTTATGATGAATATGATGATGAGCATGTTGAGTTCCCTAGTTGTGATGCTATGCTCCATACGATATCATGTGAAAATTCTTTTGGTCACATCATGTTTGACAATCCATTGAACTTGTATGCTATGAGTGAGATATCCCATATTAAACCATTTCAATCTCAACATAGTAACTATGCATGCCCCATTAAAATCAATCCCATTTGCACTTATGGCATAGATGACGAGATGATGGTCATTGGCTTTTGTTTTCCATGTGATGATATTGACATGCTTCCTTTACATGATTTTCGCAATTCATCTACTATGTCATGCCATGATCACATTGTTCCAAATATGCATTGTTTTAGATGTTGTCAATATTCTCCATGTGATGTTTCCACTAATGCTCATGAGGAGACCCCCATAGTTTCCTCATACATATTAGGAGATCTTGATGCATTCCATACTTTGCATAATTTCCATGATTGCTTGCACCATATGCATTCCATGAATAACAATGCTCTAGATATTTCTCATGATGCATTACATCCTTTGCGTCTCCATTATGACATGCATAATAACAAACCTCTCATGATGGATGACATGTTTCTATATCATTCAACTCATTTATTTGAGCATTGGATATTTAGTGCTAACCAACACAAGCACGTGCGCAGCATGATGGATGATGTGTACATCTACCACGCACACACCATTTTCCCTTTGTTTTTATTGTGTGTAGGCACTCATGTATACTTGTGAACCTCTCAATCCCAAGAGTTGACAAAACGAGCTCTTGAAAGCAAAGACGATTTGGGATCCCGTGGATTGTCCGTCCTACCAATCTCTTCGTGCAACGACTACGCGCATCTCTTCTACTTGGCTCTCACAAGGCTATGGGCTATATATCACTTGTTACTTTATGCCCATTGTATCTTGTTCACTTTGCATGTTGTGCCTCTTTACAGGATTTTGACATGCAATTGTGACCCTTGCTTGCATCTACCCATGATTCACCATTATGCTACTCCTATGTGTACTTGCATGCTTGGTGGAGATCCTTGTTGCTATTGCCATGTTTACCATGTGCCACGTGCTATTGTTGATTCTTGTGTTGGGAGAGTCATGATGTTTCATTGCTATTTACATATGGCCACTCGCCAATACATTCATGATGCTTTGCTCATATCTTGTTTTCATGCTTGTGCCATAATATGTGAATTATTCATGCCCACTATTTGCACAAATGACATGCTTGCCATGATTCCTTCTAGTATGTTGCGTCTTCGCACTACTAGCTTGCTTGACTTGATCACTATGATTGCTTGCTATGTTGCATCACCCATGTTCCACTCTTACTTGCTTTCTTGGGTTGATGACATATATGCTCATGCCTCTCACATGATATATCTTGATCATTGTCTCTTGTGTCCATTAGTTGCCTCTTTCATATCCACTTGTATTGAGTGCAACCATACTATGCTTATTGATCTTGGAGACTTTGACACCTTACTTGTGATGCATGCTTGTTTACTTGAGCCTCTTGTATTTGGTTGTTCTTGCATCATATGCCTCCATACTATGAAATGCTCCCTTGTACCTTCTTATGATGAGCATGATGCATACACTTATTGGGTATCTTACCACTCGAATGATAGGTTTTGCATTTCCCAATACCTCATTTGTTTTTCCGAGTGTTTGTCATGTTCTTTCATTTTGGAGGATTCATAAGGCGGTGTCATTATGCGACAACTTGGTCATGCGAAGGCATACATGATGCACGACACCAACATTTTCGACATCCTCATAAAGGTGAACTCCTTCTCTTTGAGCCATCCTCAAATACGCATATTGGATGGGTCACTCTTTCATTGTTGTTTCCTTCTTGTTGTCTACAAGTTACATCATTTGGATGGAGGAGCGACATTGGAGATTGGCTCTATGGACCTTTACATTGAGGAGCACTCGGACTTATTGGATGCACCTTCGGATTTCCACTCATGCCTCGACATCGAGCATTGGTACATCAACACTCATTTGGCACATTGCACTCACACCTACATATTTGTTGATTGTGCTCACACATGTCATGCTCGATGGACATATCATACTCACCACAAGTTTGCACCTCATGCATGGATTGACTCACACTATGATTGCCTTGTTGCATCTTGTATTCCCATGTCATCCATGATATATGAGCTTGTGCCTGTCCTTAGCAAATTTGTTGTGATTTACCTTGATGGCATATTCGTACATCATGATCATATTGCCCACCATCAATTGCATGATACCATACTCATATTGAGCATCCATTACAATATTCATGATATTGATGAACCATCTCTCTATGACATCATTTTGCACAATGGTAGAATTTGTCGCTTTGTGCACCATGCTAATTACCCCATGAATGCTTTTCATATCAATCTATATCATCATGATAAGCTTCATGCGCTTTGTAAGGAACCATCTTACCGCACGGACTCATATTTACTTCATGGACACTTTGTGTGCGCTAACCATTGTATTTCCAAGTGTACTTTGTGTTTGCTCATTTTGCATGTACCACATACCGGAGACACCTTGGAGTACTTGGATTGCGCAATGCCTTCAACTTCGTCCAACTACAAGCCCGTCCATGACGAACGTTTCCATGGTGATGAGGATCACGATCCGAGGTCGGATCTTTCCCAAGGGGGGGGGGAGATGATGCGGAGCATCCCACGTTCATCCCGATGTACACTCCGACTACTCTCCAAACCCCAAGAGGACATATGACGAGACCTCGAACATATGCCATTGGAATTAAGGTGAACCCGCTCTTCTTCGAGAATATCATGAATATCCATTGGACTTGCTTGCTACCTCACCAAAGTGCTCTTTGTGTCCTTAGATACAAAGACCGACGACCACAAGCTGGTGAGGAACACCCCAAAGGAGTTGGAGAAGGACCACAAGGCCACAAGGAGGAAGAAGGAGTGCAACAAGATCAACTCTGCACCTCCCAGGCGACCTCGTGCCCATGGGCCTCGAAGACCCCGTGCGCACGGACTACTCAGAGAGCTGGCGCCGGAGCACCCCGTGCGCACGGGCTCGTACCATGCCCACGGCACCCCCGTGCGCACGGGCCCAACTTACCCCGTGCGCACGGGCTCATCAGGATGGACGGCAGAGAGTCACCTGTTGGGCCTCCACTTCGTCCCCTTCCTCCACCTACCTATATATATCCCTCTCCCTCCTCCATTTAGACTTAGCAAATAGGATAGCTCTTTCTTAGGTGAGCTTTGCTCCTACCTCCTCCTCCTCCTCCTCCTCCTCGAGAGAGAGACCACTCCCATGGAGTTCAAGGCCTCCATGTGAGAAGATCCACTTGTGGATACCAAGACCTCCTCTTGGAGAAGACTATCATCAAGACCTCTCTCCTCATAGGATTGGGATGAACTAGTACTTTTTATCTTTCCTTTGTTGCTCTTGGATCATTGTATCTCTTGTGTGTTCTTGGATCTAGCATATGTGTGATTGGACTTGTTCTTGAGTGTTCCTCTTGTTTTCTCTCTTATGTTCATCTTGTTCTTGGGGATTCCCCCTCCAATTCGTGAAAGATCTCCCCATAGTGTTCCACCCTACAACAGAACACCACCAAATATATGTATACATCAACTCAACATTGTGAAGGTAAACCTTGAAGTCAAATCAATGTTGAAGACAAACCAAATGCTAAGACTATGCAACCATAACGCCAAGAGAAACACTTGAATAATAATTTTGGTGGTGGCGTTACCCATCATATAGGAAGTATTGGACCCATACACGGCGGACAATTATCATGGCGCTCTGAAGTCAAATTCCACGTTAATGTATTCACACTCAGAGGGTAAGTCTTCGTTGATTGAAGATATACATTACTTCGTGTGTTGCACATCTAAGTCATCAACATGCATAAGCGCTAGGATGTGTGTCCAATTATGTGACATTTCAAGATTCTAAGATATTTAGCTCACACCGCAACTTGCAAAACCTTTTCTCATCCAAGGGCTTTGTGAAGATATCTGCCAATTGCTCTTCAGTGTTGACGTGAATGATATGAATATCTTCTTTGTTGACATGATCTCTGAGAAAGTGATGACGGATCTGAATGTGCTTTGTCTTCGAGTGCTGAACTGGATTCTTGGAAAGCTTGATGGTGCTTTCATTGTCGCAGAAGAGTGGCACATTCTTCGTGTTGATGCCATAGTCCTTGAGAGTTTGCTTCATCCAGAGAAGCTGAGCACAGCATGATCCAGCAGCAATGTATTCAGATTCATCAGTGGAGAGTGATACACAGTTCTGCTTCTTTGAAGACCAACAGACAAGTGATAGACCGAGAATGTGACATGTTCCTGAAGTGGACTTGCGATCAACCTTGTCACCAGCATAATCAGCATCAGAATATCCAATCAGATCAAATGTTGAGCCCTTTGGATACCATAATCCTATTGTTGGGGTGTAAGCCAAATATCGAAGTATTCGCTTCACCGCTAGGTGATGCGACTCCTTTGGTGCCGCTTGGAATCGGGCACACATGCAAACGCTAAGCATTATATCTGGCCTAGATGCACATAAGTAAAGTAAAGAACCAATCATGGAGCGGTACACCTTTTGATCGAACTCTTTACCATTGTCGTCAGGGCCCAGATGACTTTTGGTTGGCATTGGCGTCGTGTATCCTTTGTAGTCTTGCATTCCAAACTTCTTCAGGCAATCTTTGAGGTATTTTTTTTGAGATATGAAGATGTCGTTGCTCTGTTGACGAATTTGAAGACGGAGGAAGAATTTCAGCTCACCCATCATGGACATCTGATATTGCTCTTGCATCATGTAACCAAACTCATCACTGTATCTTTTGTCAGTGCAGCCGAAGATAATGTCATCCACATAGATATGGCACACAAACAGTCCACCGTCATATGTCTTCGTGGAGAGTGTAGGATCTAGAGAACTAGGTATGAAGTGTTTGCTCTTCAAGAAGTATTTGAGTGTGTCATACCAAGCGCGAGGAGCTTGTTTGAGGCAATATAGTGCCTTGTTGAGCTTGTATACCATAGCAGGATGTTTTGGATCTTCAAATCCAGGTGTTTCTGCAACATACACTTCTTCTTTAATTTTTCCATTGAGAAAAGCACTCTTCACATCCATTTGGTATAGAAGAATGTTGTGATGGTTGGCATAGGCTAGCAATATGCGAATGGCTACAAGCCTTGCCACGGGAGCGAATGTTTCATCAAAGTCAATCCCTTCTATTTGAGTGTAACCTTGAGCACCTAGATGAGCCTTGGTTCTGACAACTTGACCATGCTCATCTTGTTTATTGTGATAGATCCATTTGGTGCCAATGATATTGTGCTTGCGAGGATCAGGACGCTTGACCAGCTCCCATACATTGTTCAGCTCGAACTGATGAAGTTCTTCTTGCATAGCTTGAATCCATTCAGGTTCCATAAAGGCTTCAGCAACTTTCTTGGGTTCATATATAGAGATAAATGCAAAGTGCCCACAGAAATTTGCTAGTTGTGTTGCTCTTGAACGAGTAAGTGGACCAGGTGCATTGATGCTATCAATTATC
Organism: Triticum timopheevii; assembly: GCA_963921465.1. Lineage (NCBI taxonomy): Eukaryota > Viridiplantae > Streptophyta > Magnoliopsida > Poales > Poaceae > Triticum > Triticum timopheevii. The sequence continues at coordinate 350,242,051 of OY997274.1, forward strand.
TTCTCAATCTGTACTTCATTTTCAACATGGGGATGAACTGGACAAAGATTTTTCCCTTGTAGATCATTGTCTTCAGCTTCAACATTAACTTCAGGCTGAGCATTGTCTTCGGGTTGACTTGTGCAATGATGATTTCTTCTTCAGCCTAAGCTTCTGAAGGTATTATTTCTCCAGTACCCATAAGCATGATAGATTCACTAGGAGGGACTTCATCTAGCACGTTTGGCAGGTGCTCTCTTTGTGAGCCGTTAGTCTCATCGAACCGCACATCCACAGTTTCAACCACTTTATAGTGAAAGAGGTTGAAGACTCTGTGTAGGAGTGTGAATCCTTTCCGTATCCAAGCATAAAACCTTCATGTGCTTTCGGTGCAAATTTTGAAGTGTGTTGTGGATCCTTGATACAGCACCTAGCACGAAATACTCTGAAGTAACTGACATTTGGCTTCTTACCAGTTAGAAGCTCATATGATGTCTTCTTTAGAAGCTTGTGAAGATAAACACTGTTGATGACATGGCATGCAGTATCAGTGGCTTCAGGCTAGAACTTCCTTGGAGTCTTGTAGTCATCAAGCATCGTCCAAGCCATCTCAATGAGGGTTCTGTTCTTGCGCTCGACGATGCCATTCTGCTGAGGTGTGTAAGGAGCTAAGAACTCATGAGTGATGCCCAGTGTATCAAGATAGGTGTCGAGGCCTGTGTTCTTGAATTCAGTGCCGTTGTCACTTCTGATGTGCTTAATCTTGATGCCATAGTTCATCATGGCTCGATTGGCGAGTCGTCTGAAGACATCCTGCACTTCAGTTTTGTAGAGGATTATATGCACCCATGTATATCTTGAGTAATCATCAACAGTGACGAAACCATAGATACAAGAAGTGATAGTAAGAGTAGAGTAGTGAGTAGGGCCGAATAAGTCCATGTGAAGTAGCTCGAAGGGTTGTGAAGTCGTCATGATTGTCTTCGAGGGATGCTTGGCCCTAGTCATCTTCCTAGCTTCACAAGCACCACATAGATGATCCTTATTAAACTTGGCGCCCTCGATGCCTATGGCATGCTTCTTCTTCGCGAGAGTGTACAAGTTCCTCATGTCAGCATATCCTAGCCTCTGATGCCAGAGCCAGCACTCTGATGCTTTTGCTAGAAAACATACGGCCAGTTGTGGTCCTGCTGAGAAATCTACCATATACAGATCATCTTTTCGATACCCTTCAAAGACTAGAGACTTGTCTGATTCCATAAGCACAAGGCAACGATATTTTCCAAATATCACTATAACGTTCAAATCACAAAGCATTGAGAGAGACATTAATTTGAATCCAAGGGATTCAACAAGCATCACTTTATCCATGTGCTGGCCCCCTGAGATTGCAACTCTACCCAGACCCAATACCTTGCTTTTACTAGTGTCAGCAAATGTGATATGACTCTTGTCAGACGGGCGTAGGGTTGAATCCATCAGAAGACTTCGATCACCAATCATGTGGTTAGTGCAACCACTATCCATAATCCATTCTGAAGCCTTTGGTGTCATATCCTACAATACAGTTTGGGGGATAGGCTTCACCAAGGGTATTGTGAAGCATAAACATTTGACGAACAAGCGGACAATGAAAGTTCAGATCTTGGTTAGGATAAACGGGATGATTGTCAAGGAATCCTGGGACGAAATACGTAGTAAGACCGTTTGGACATTTTATCTTGTGTCCCACAAGATGTTTAAGGTCCCCAGCATAAGCATCAGACGCCTTTGATATCCAGCTGGAGAGCTTACCCTGCAAGAGAGAGTTAAGTATTATTAACCACCCACATCTTCAGGGGTGGCTTAGAAGCAATGAGTCTAAGTGCAGCATCTGAGAACTTGGGCTTTGGATCCCTAGAAAATAGCATTGCAGGAGGTGCATAATACTTATAAGAATAAGCAGAAAAGTTCTTGGTCTTATGAACATAGTGGTTTGATGAAACACGCTCATATTCGAAAGTATGAGTATGGTTTCCCTACAAAACATTGGCATTAGGGTGACTCAGGTGAGTCCTCTGTCTGTATGATACCTTTGGACCATATGAAGCCTTTGGTCCGGGATTTGTCTTCTTCCCCGGTGGTGTCATGATGACATTTACGGGAAGACTTCCAAGAAAACTTTTGGGAACGCAGATCTTCTCAAGAGGTGGTCCATTCCTGCAGTTAGTACCAATACACCTGGAAAACACTTCACCATCAAAGGATTCATCAATGATAATTGGGTTAGCACAAGTGAAGCCAGATAACGTAGATGCATCCACTTAAGGTCCCTTAGCAGCAACCCATGTGGTTTTGGGGTACTGATCAAGCATCCAGTAAGAACCATCAACATTCATTTTCCTCTCGAACCCAACACCCTCTTTCCTAGGGTTTCGGTTCAGAATCTGCCTTTTGAGGACATCACATAGTGTCTGATACCCTTTGAGACTTTTGTACATTCATGTCTCAAGCAATGTCTTCAACCTGGCATTCTCATCAGCAATAGTAGTGGTATCCTCAGCAGAGGGGTTCGTTACCACATTAGCAGTTGAAGATATTGCAACAGTAGCAGCAGTTGAACATTCTGTAACAGAGACAACATTATCACGCTCAAGACATTTTAGACATGGTGGTTCAAATCCTTCCTGAGCGGAACTGATCTATTGAGCGTGGAGTGACTCATTCTCCTTTTGAAGATCTTCGTGAGCCGATCTCAATTTCTCAAGCTCCTGCTTCCTTTGAAAATAATCATAGGAGAGCTTTTCATGAGAAGTTGAGAGCATTTCATGACGACTTTGAAGTTCCTCGTACTTAACATGAAGATTTTTAATGTCTTCAATTAGGGACTCGGTTCGGGTCATTTCCGCGTCCAACAGGTCATCGCTTTTGTCTAACAACTTTTGAATATGTTCCATAGCATTATGTTGTTCAGTTGCAATTTTAGCAAGTGTTTTGTAGCTAGGTTTAGAATCATCAGAGGTTACCTTGACACTACGTGACATGAGGCATTAGTTTTGATCAGATGACTCGGGTTCGAAAGACATCGTTTTAAGAGATTCTTTGAACTCGTAGAACCATGGGTCTTGACGGGTTTGATGACCTTCATAGACATCAGAAATCCGGTCCCAGATAAGCTTCGCATTGCAAAGATGCATGATTGATATGTCTCCGTCGTATCTATAATTTTTGATTGTTCCGTGCCAATATTCTTCAACTTTCATATACTTTTGGCAACTTTTTATACTATTTTTGGGACTAACATATCGATCCAGTGCCCAGTGCCAGTTCCTATCTGTTGCATGTTTTATGTTTCGCACAAACCCCCATATCAAACGGAGTCCAAACGGGATAAAAACGGACGGAGAATTATTTTGGAATATTTACGATTTTTGGGAAGTAAAATCAACGCGAGACGGTGCCCGAGGGGGCCAGGAGATAGGGGGCGCGCCCTAGGGAGGCAGCCGCGCCCTGGACTCTCCTGGGCCCCCCGTAAGGCGGTTGATGCTCTTGTTTTGCTGCAAGAAAGCTAATTTTACGAGAAAAATCTGGGCGAAAGATTCACCCCAATCGGAGTTACGGATCTCCGGATATTTAGGAAAGGTGAAGGGGAATAATCTGAGAACGCAAAAACAGAGAGATAGATCCAATCTCGGAGGGGCTCTCGCCCCTCCCACGCCATGGGAACCAAGGACCAGAGGGGAAACCCTTCTCCCATCCAGGGAGGAGGTCAAGGAAGAAGAAGAAGAAGGGGGGCTCTCTCCCCCTTGCTTCCAGTGGCGCCGGAACGCCACCGGGGGCCATCATCATCATTGTGATCTTCACCAACACCTTCGCCATCTTCACCAACATCTCCATCACCTTCCCCCATCTATATTCAGCGGTCCACTCTCCCGCAACCCGCTGTACCCTCTACTTGAAGATGGTGCTATATGCTTCAAATTATTTTCCAATGATGTGTTGCCATCCTATGATGTCTGAGTAGATTTACGTTGTCCTATTGGTGATTGATGAATTGCTATGATCGGTTTGAATTGCATGTTTTATTATTGGTGCTGTCCTATTGTGCCGTCCGTGTCGTGCAAGCGTGAGGGATTTCCGTTGTAGGGTTTGCAATATGTTTATGAGTTGCTTATGGTGGGTGGCGCGAGTGACAGAAGCACAGACCCGAGTAAGTAGGTTGTTTGCGTATGGGATAAAGAGGACTTGATACTTTAATGCTATGGTTGGGTTTTACCTTAATGAATCTTTAGTAGTTGCAGATGCTTGCTAGAGTTCCAGTCATAAGTGCATATGATCCAAGTAGAGAAAGTATGTTAGCTTATGCCTCTCCCTCAAATAGAATTGCAATAGTGATTACCGGTCTAGTAACGTAGTCAATTGCTTAGGGACAATTTCACAACTCCTACCACCACTTTTCCACACTTGATATATTTACTTTATTGCTTCCTTATCTAAACAGCCGCTATTTTATATTTACGTGCTCTTAATTATCTTGCAAACCTATCCAACAACACCTACAAAGTACTTCTAGTTTCATACTTCTTCATGGTAAAGCGAACATCAAGCGTGCGTAGAGTTGTATCGGTGGTCGATAGAACTTGAGGAAATATTGGTTCTACCTTTAGCTCCTCGTTGGGTTCGACACTCTTACTTATCTAAAGAGGCTAAAACTATCCCGTATACTTGCGGTTCATGAATACCTTTTTCTGGCGTCGTTGCCGGGGAGTCATAGCGTGGGGTGAATATTCCCGTGTGTGCTTGTTTGCTTTATCACTAAGTAATTTTTATTTGCTGTTCATAGTCGTTTTCTATCTTTAGTTATGGGTAGGAAACACAAAATACCAAAAAATTTAGTAGTACCTACTACACCAATGGTTGGAGAACCACTCAAAATCTATCATGGTCCTGAAGCTTTTTACTTGGATCATCTTTGATCCCTTTGTGCTCGTGCTGAAACCCCCACTAGCTTAGTTGAGGGCAAATCTTTATATGAGCATGCTTGTTATGTGCGACACCATATATCTGAAAAAAGGAAACTTTTACTGGATAAATTCATCGTTTGCAATGCTATGCTTGGAATTGTGAAATATATGATATTACCTGTTGTTCTGAAAACCCTAAGAAACACCTTCCCTACCAATGTGAGTTTATTGATAATGGAATCGTATCTTCATATGCTAAGGGTGTTTATAATTACTATGATGTTCAACAAACTAAAGAATTTGTTGCTTTTAAGGGTGCTTATGAAATTGCTTCTTTGATTGAAAAGTATGATGCTACTCTCTACAAATCTGAAAAATTTGCCATACTTGAATATTGTTATGATAATTATGCTTCTAATGCCTATGTTAAACTATATATTGAGAAATTCTCCGCTATCCAAGAAGAGACTAATATTTTGCAGCAAGCTATGGAAGAAGAAATTGATGAAACTATGAGCTCATTGGATGAAAAAGATGATGAGGAGAGCGAAGAACAAAAGGAGGAAGAGCGGATTGATACCCGTGCTCACCTTCTAATGAGAGTAAATCTTCAGCTCATACATTGTTTAGTTCCCCTTCGTGCTTACCGAAGGATGATTGTTATGATGATTGCTATGATGATTGCTATGATCCCGTTGATCTCTTGAAATATCCCTTTTTGATGATGCTTGCTATGCTTGTGGCCAAGATGCCAATATGAATTATGCTTATGGAGATGAACTTGCTATAGTTCCTTATGTTAAACTTGAAATTGTTGCTATTGCACCCATGCATGATAGTCCTATTATCTTTTTGAATTCTCCAAACTACACTATATCGGAGAAGTTTATGCTTATTAAGGATTATATTGATGGCTTGCCTTTTACCATTGCACATGATGATTTTTATAGATATAATATGCATATGCTTGCTGCTCCTACTTGCAATTATTATGAGAGAGGAACTATATCTCCACCTCTCTATGTTTCCAATATGATAAAATTGCAAGAAACTGCTTATACTATGCATTGGCTTTACTATGTGTGCATGAATTGTTCTTTTATGACATGCCGATGCATAGGAAGAGAGTTAGACTTCGTGATTGGTTGATATATGTTACTTTGTGCTCACTACTAAATTACAAATCATTGTTAATTAAAATTGGCTTTGATATACCTTGGGATCAGGGTGGATTCATTACTTGAGCACTATATGCCTAGCTTAATGGCTTTAAAGAAAGCGCTGCGAGGGAGACAACCCGGAAGTTTTAGAGAGTCATTTATTTCTGTTGAGTCCTTTTATATAGTTTAAAAACAAAATAAAATAAAGAGGGGAACCTAAAAACTTTTCAAAAAGGAAAGTGAAAGTGAGAAAGACAAGCATTGTTGAAGTGGGAGCTAGCCTTGAACTTTGTTCATGCTCACGGAAACTTTGTGAATCTTAATTACAGAAAATTTTCAGAAAAAATAATTATCCCCTTGTACAATTCCATTGTATTATAAAAATAATGTGCTAAGGTTTGCCTTTAGGATGTTTACAATGCTTGTTGGTTTGTACGGTGCAGGACATAAACTTTGGCTGTAGTGTGCAATTTTACATTTTTAACTGGAATGTAAATTGGTTCTGATTCCTTTTGCACTGTCTTTCTATACAAAGTTTTTATTTTTCCTAATTTTTGTAGAATTTTTGGGGTAACATAAGTATGGTGGATGTTCAGATTGCTACAGACTGCTCTGTTTTTGACAGATTCTGTTTTTTATTGCATAGTTTGCTTGTTTTGATGAATCTATCAATTTATATTAGTGGATTAAGCCATGGAAAAGTTATATTACAGTAGACACAATGCAAAAACAAAATATGAATTGGTTTGCAACAGTACTTAGAGTGGTGATTTGCTTTATTATACTAACGGATCTTACCGAGTTTTCTGTTGAAGTTTTGTGTGGATGAAGTGTCTAAACGAGGAGGTCTCGATATGAGGAAAATGAAGAGAGGCAAGAGCTCAAGCTTGGGGATGCCCGAGGCACCCCAAGTAAATATTCAAGGAGGCTCAAGTGTCTAAGCTTGGGGATGCCCCGGAAGGCATCCCCTCTTTCTTCAACAAGTATCGGTATGTTTTCGTATTCGTTTCGTTCGTGCGATATGTGCAAGTCTTGGAGCGTCTTTTGCATTTAGTTTTCATTTTTATTTTATGCACCATGCTGGTATGAGATAGTCCTTGGTTGATTTATAGAATGCTCATTGCATTTCACTTAAATCTTTTGAATATGGCTTTATAGAATGCTTCATGTGCTTCACTTATATCATTTGAAGTCTGGATTGCCTGTTTCTCTTCACATAGAAAACCGCCATTTGTAGAATGCTATTTTGCTTCACTTATATTTGTTAGAGCGTGGGAATATCTTTTGTAGAAAGAATTAAACTCTCTTGCTTCACTTATATCAATTTAGAGAGATGACAGGAATTGGTCAATCACATGGTTAGTCATAAAATCCTACATAAACTTGTGGATCACTGAATATGTATGTTTGATTCCTTGCAATAGTTTTGCGTTATAAAGATGGTGATATTAGAGTCATGCTTAAGCCTGGCAATAGTTTGGATTGAAACTTAGTTTTTGGATTGGTTTTTGATTTGGTTTCTATAAGTTTGGTCTCTAGTGGTTTAAAATGGAAACCAGTTCGGTTTGGTTTGGGTTGTGCCTAAGAATGGACTGGATAGGTTTGGGTTGGGTTCAGATTTCCTAGTCAAAACAAATGCAAACTATGGTTTGAGACCAAATCAGTCGATTAGTCTGAGCCAGCTGCTGCTTCACCCTCCAGCCGAACTTCCAAGACGCCATCGTACTTTGCTGCTACTGCCCACATGTACGTACGTATTCTACGTGGCAAAGACGCACACCTGACTACGTGAGGCTATAGAATCGGTCAACCTGCCTATGTGCTAGCTTCACGTACGTGTTTGCTCTCGGGAGGATCTCAGCTACTAGTGCTTCTGATCGAACAAGCGTGCGGCCGGCCGGAGCCCGTCGGCTGTCACGAGTTTGATGCCATGTCTGATGATCTAATTCATGCCATCTCATATGGCTTTGTCCAGGGTTTGAATCTGTGGATTCAATCCAAATGTTAGAAACGGTTTGGACTGGGTTGGATGGAGAGCATGTATAGATCGATTTGGTTTGGATTCTAGCTGAAAATATCTGGGTTGGCTTGGTTTGGATGTGTGGCATGTATTCCCATAGACTGGACTAGTTTTAGTTTGGATGTCAAACTATTATCAGGTTTAGTCATGCTAGTGGGTGGTTGTGGATTGTAGAGACACTTGTGTTGAGGTTTGCAAGTCCTGTAGCATGCACATATGGTAACCATTGTGTGACAAATTTGAAGCATGGGGTGTTTCTTTGATTGTCTTCCTTATGAGTGGCGGTCGAGGACGAGTGATGGTCTTTTCCTACCAATCTATCCCCCTAGGGGCATGCATAGTAGTATTTTGCTTCGAGGGCTAATAAACTTTTGCAATAAGTATATGAGTTCTTTATGACTAATGTGAGTCCATGGATTATACGCACTTTTACCTTTCCATCATTGCTAGCCTCTTCGGTACCGTGCATTGCCCTTTCTCACCTCGAGAGTTGGTGCAAACTTCGCCGGTGCATCCAAACCCCGTGTATTGATACGCTCTATCACACATAAGCATCCTTATATCTTCCTCAAAACAGCCACCATACCTACCTATCATGGCATATCCATAGCCATTCCGAGATATATTGCCATGCAACTTCCATCATCATCATATACATGACTTGAGCATTCATTGTCATATTGCTTTGCATGATCGTAAGATAGCTAGCATGATGTTTTCATGGCTTGTCCTTTTTTGATGTCATTGCTACGCTAGATCATTGCACATCCCGGTACACCGCCGGAAGCATTCATATAGAGTCATATCTTTGTTCTAGTATCGAGTTGTAATATTGAGTTGTAAGTAAATAAAAGTGTGTTGATCATCATTATAGAGCATTGCCCCATGAAAAAAAAGAAAAAAAAAGAAAAAAAGGAAAGCCAAAGAAGCCTAAATAAAAAAGGGGGCCAAAGAAGCCCACCCAAAAAGAGAAAAAAAGGAAAAAAAGAAAAAAAGAAAAAAGAAAAGGGGCAATGCTACTATCCTTTTTCCACACTTGTGCTTCAAAGTAGCACCATGTTCTTCATATAGTGAGTCTCCTATATTGTCACTTTCATATACTAGTGGGCATTTTCATTATAGAACTTGGCTTGTATATTCCGACGATGGGCTTCCTCAAATGCCCTAGGTCTTCATGAGCAAGCAAGTTGGATGCACACCCACTTAGTTTCAGTTTGAGCTTTCATACACTTATAGCTCTAGTGCATCCGTTGCATGGCAATCCCTACTCCTCGCATTGACATCAATTGATGGGCATCTCCATAGCCTGTTGATTAGCCGCGTCGATGTGAGACTTTCTCCTTTTTTGTCTTCTCCACATAACCCCCACCATCATATTCTACTCCACCTATAGTGCTATATCCATGTCTTGCGCTCATGTATTGCGTGAGGGTTGAAAAAGCTGAAGCGCGTTAAAAGTATGAACCAATTACTCGGCTTGTCATCGGGGTTGTGCATGATGGGAGCATTTTATGTGACGAAAATGAAGCATGGCCAAACTATATGATTTTGTAGGGATAAGCTTGGTTTGGCCTTGTTGTTTTGAAAAGACATGATTGCTTTATTAGTACGCTCGAAGTATTTTTGTTTTTTATGTCAAATGATAGACTATTGCTTTGAATCAATCGTGTCTTAATATTCATGCCATTATTAGACAAATGATCAAGATTATGCTAGGTAGCATTCCACATCAAAAATTATCTTTTTTATCATTTACCTACTCGAGGACGAACATGAATTAAGCTTGGGGATGCTGATACGTCTCCATCGTATCTATAATTTTTGATTGTTCCATGCCAATATTGTTCAACTTTCATACACTTTTGGCAACTTTTTATACTATCTTTGGGACTAACATATTGATCCAGTGCCCAGTGCTAGTTCCTGTCTGTTGCATGTTTTATGTTTCGTAGAAACCCCATATCAAACGGAGTCCAAACGGGATAAAAATGGACGGAGAATTATTTTGGAATATTTATGATTTTTGGGAAGTAAAATCAACGCGAGACGGTGCCCGAGGGGGCCAGGAGATAGGGGCGTGCCCCAGGGAGGCAGGCGCGCCCTGGACTCTCCTGGGCCCCCCGTAAGGCCGTTGACGCTCTTCTTTTGCCGCAAGAAAGCTAATTTTACGAGAAAAATCTGGGCGAAAGATTCACCCCAATCGGAGTTACTGATCTCCGGATATTTAAGAAACGGTGAAGGGGTAGAATCTGAGAACGCAAAAACAGAGAGATAGATCCAATCTCAGAGGGGCTCTCGCCCCTCCCACGCCATGGTATCCTCAGCAGAGGGGTTCGTTACCACATTAGCAGTTGAAGATATTGCAACAGTAGCAGCAGTTGAACATTCAGTAACAGAGACAACATTATCACGCTCAAGACATTTTAGACATGGTGGTTCAAATCCTTCCTGAGCGGAACTGATCTATTGAGCATGGAGTGACTCATTCTCCTTTTGAAGATCTTCGTGAGCCGATCTCAATTTCTCAAGCTCCTGCTTCCTTTGAAAATAATCATAGGAGAGCTTTTCATGAGAAGTTGAGAGCATTTCATGACGACTTTGAAGTTCCTCGTACTTAACATGAAGATTTTTAATGTCTTCAATTAGGGACTCGGTTCGGGTCATTTCCGCGTCCAACAGGTCATCGCTTTTGTCTAACAACTTTTGAATATGTTCCATAGCATTATGTTGTTCAGTTGCAATTTTAGCAAGTGTTTTGTAGCTAGGTTTAGAATCATCAGAGGTTACCTTGACACTACGTGACATGAGGCATTAGTTTTGATCAGATGACTCGGGTTCGAAAGACATCGTTTTAAGAGATTCTTTGAACTCGTAGAACCATGGGTCTTGACGGGTTTGATGACCTTCATAGACATCAGAAATCCGGTCCCAGATAAGCTTCGCATTGCAAAGATGCATGATTGATATGTCTCCGTCGTATCTATAATTTTTGATTGTTCCGTGCCAATATTCTTCAACTTTCATATACTTTTGGCAACTTTTTATACTATTTTTGGGACTAACATATCGATCCAGTGCCTAGTGCCAGTTCCTATCTGTTGCATGTTTTATGTTTCGCACAAACCCCCATATCAAACGGAGTCCAAACGGGATAAAAACGGACGGAGAATTATTTTGGAATATTTACGATTTTTGGGAAGTAAAATCAACGCGAGACGGTGCCCGAGGGGGCCAGGAGATAGGGGGCGCACCCTAGGGAGGCAGCCGCGCCCTGGACTCTCCTGGGCCCCCCGTAAGGCGGTTGATGCTCTTGTTTTGCTGCAAGAAAGCTAATTTTACGAGAAAAATCTGGGCGAAAGATTCACCCCAATCGGAGTTACGGATCTCCGGATATTTAAGAAAAGGTGAAGGGGAAGAATCTGAGAATGCAAAAACAGAGAGATAGATCCAATCTCGGAGGGGCTCTCGCCCCTCCCAAGGACCAGAGGGGAAACCCTTCTCCCATGTAGGGAGGAGGTCAAGGAAGAAGAAGAAGAAGGGGGGCTCTCTCCCCTTTGCTTCCGGTGGCGCCGGAACGCTGCCATGGGCCATCATCATCACTGCGATCTTCACCAACACCTCTGCCATCTTCACCAACATCTCCATCACCTTCCCCCATCTATATTCAGCGGTCCACTCTCCCGCAACCCGCTGTACCCTCTACTTGAACATGGTGCTATATGCTTCATATTATTTTCCAATGATGTGTTGCCATCCTATGATGTCTGAGTAGATTTTCGTTGTCGTATTGGTGATTGATGAATTGCTATGATTGGTTTGAATTGCATGTTTTATTATTGGTGTTGTCCTATTGTGCCCTCCGTGTCGTGCAAGCGTGAGGGATTCCCGCTGTTGGGTTTGCAATATGTTTATGATTTTCTTATGGTGGGTGGCGTGAGTAACAGAAGCACAGACCCGAGTAAGTAGGTTGTTTGCGTATGGGATAAAGAGGACTTGATACTTTAATGCTATGGTTGGGTTTTACCTTAATTAATCTTTAGTAGTTGTGGATGCTTGCTAGAGTTCCAATCATAAGTGCATATGATCCAAGTAGAGAAAGTATGTTAGCTTATGCCTCTCCCTCAAATAGAATTGCAATAGTGATTACCGGTCTAGTAACGTAGTCAATTGCTTGGGGACAATTTCACAATTCCTACCACCACTTTTACACACTCGCTATATTTACTTTATTGCTTCTTTATCTAAACAGCCCCTAGTTTATATTTACGTGCTCTTTATTATCTTGCAAACCTATCCAACAACACCTGCAAAGTACTTCTAGTTTCATACTTGTTCTAGGTAAAGCGAATGTCAAGCGTGCGTAGAGTTGTATCGGTGGTCGATAGAACTTGAGGAAATATTTGTTCTACCTTTAGCTCCTCGTTGGGTTCGACACTCTTACTTATCGAAAGAGGCTACAACTATCCCGTATACTTGCGGGTCATCAATGATGCGCCTGAACTCTTCATTGGATCGACATGAGCATATGATATCCTTAGCCATGATATCAAGACAAGTGTACTTTGGAATGTCGTCAGCATTCGCCATCTTGCATAAATCGGTGAGACCAATCTCTGTGACGATCCACAGTTCACTGTTCATGGCAAGGAGGCACTTGTTCATCATTACTTTCCATTTGGGATAATCTTGACCATCAAAGATAGGACATGCGGCGGAGACCTCAATATCCCTGCAGTCGACATAGCTAAACTCCAGGTGGCTAAACCGAATCACACAAAACAAGGGAGCACCTTGCTCTGATACCTATTGAAAGTGCTAGTATTCGACTAGGGGGGGTGAATAGGCGATTTTTATGAAAGTCTTCAAAACACGAATGCTTTGAAAACAAACGATAGAAATGAACCTATTGACATGCAGCGAAAGGTATACTACACTAGACAATGTAGTGAAAGCACGAAGACTATCAACGGCTAGGTAGTATGGATCAGGATGGAAGACAGTATGAAGCCAAACAGTAAACAGTCTTCACTCAGTGAAGTCAAACCGATCAGACAAATAGGCAATGACTTCACGAAGACAAACTGTAAGTAAAGGGAGAGAGGAAGGATAGAGAGGATAAGGGGTTTGTTGGACCAGTTCGAGTTGTTGTGACAATTGTACTTCTGGTTAGGGAGGCTGAGATTCAAGTCAGAAGACCGCGTCTACACCCTATTCCCCTTGAGCTAAGAACACTTAGTCCTCGCCCAATCACTCTGGTAAGTCTTCAAGGGAGACTTCCAAACCTTCACAGACTTCGTTCACCAGCAATCCACAATGACTCTTGGATGCTCAGAACGCGACGCCTAACCGGCTAGAGGATTCACAGTCCTCAAGTGTAATAAGTCCTCAGATCACGCGGACAGAAAGACTTCAGTGATGCCTAACACTCTTTGGCTCTGGGTGTTTTGGGCTTTGTCCTCGCAAGGATTACTCTCTCACAGGCTTCGGAGGTCGGTTGCTCTCAAACGACAAAAGTCGTGCACTAACTCTAAGCAGCCACCAATTTATGGTGTTGGGGGTGGGCTATTTATAGCCAGGAGGCAACCCGACCTAATTTTTCAAAAATGACCCTGCGTCGCTAAGGAACTGACACGTGTCCAATGGTCAGATTTCAAACACACGCGGCAGCTTGAGTTGGGCTACAAGTAAAGCTTACTCATCCAGCTCTGGATAAGATTTGCTCTCATTGTCTTCGCTCGAAGACATAGGATTTGGTTGAGCATCACTTTAGTCACTCTGACTTTGTTCACTTGGACCCTGTCAGTGTCAAAACCGGCGAATCTCGGGTAGGGGGTCCCGATCTGTGCGTCTAGGATGATGGTAACAGGAAACAAGGGACACAATGTTTACCCAGGTTCAGGCCCTCTCGATGGAGGTAAAACCCTACTTCCTGCTTGATTAATATTGAAGATATGAGTAGTACAAGAGTAGATCTACCACGAGATTGTAGAGGCTAAACCCTAAGAGCTAGCCTATGATGGTATGATTGTAATCATGATCGGCCTTCTAAGGACCAACCTCTCCGGTTTATATAGACACTAGAGAGGGCTAGGGTTTACAGGGAGTCGGTTACAAGGAAGGAAACACAATATCCGGATCGCCAAGCTTGTCTTCCACGCAAAGGAGAGTCCCATCCGGACACAGGCCGAAGTCTTGAGTCTTGTATCTTCACGCTTCAATAGTCCGGACGCTGTATATAGTCCGGCTGTCCGGATACCCCCTAATCCAGGACTCCCTTAGTAGCCCCTAAACCAGGCTTCAATGACGATGAGTCCGGCGTGCAGTCTTGTCTTTGGCATTGCAAGGCGGGTTCCTTCTCCGAATACTCCAAAGTAGCTATCGAACACTTAAACCGTGTCCGGATCTGCAAGATGATCTTCACATACCATTGTAGGGAACACATAAATCTGATCTGCTGGCAACCTTCGTACGTCGTGCCCTTGCATCGTGGCCTGGTCCAACGCGAACCGGCATTTCTGGCCCCACCTTGACTCGTGCTGCGAAGCGGTTTTATGGGCACGTCCTGTCGAGGCAGAGATCGTGTTCCTCTCATTATGGGATCTTCCATTTAATGCGGGCATGCGTAGCCCCATGACAACCGTTGGTATGACTCCGCGTGCCGTCAGGTAAACCTCCAGCGGTCACCCTAAGGAATCTTGATATTCACCCCCTTTATAAAGGGGTCGAGGCCTATGCCTCTTTTCCACCTTCCTCGCGCCTTCTCGCACCTCGAGTTCTAACACCCGAGACCTAAGACTCAATACCCCAGATCCTCCAATATGTCCGGATCCAACCCTCAAGGCCGGTGGGTGGCTTCCTCGATTCAAAAGGAAGACATTGCGAAGCTTAGGGAGGTCGGATATCTGACCGCCGACATCCAACACAGGCTTCCTGCTCCAGGGCAAGTCATCCCCGCACCGAAGCCCAATGAGTGCATCGTGTTTGTTTCTCACTTCCTCCATGGCTTGTGCTTCAACCTCGATCCTTTTGTGAGGGGGCTCATGTTCTATTATGGGTTGGATTTTCATGATCTAGCTCCGGACGCCATCCTCCATATCTCGTCGTTCATTATAGTGTGCGAGGCCTTCCTCCACGTCACCCGACACTTCGGCTAATGGCTCAAGACCTTCAATGTGAAGCCGAGGATGATCGAGGGGCGACATGCGGAGTGCGGAGGTGCCGTAATAAGCAGGAACGCCGATGCCCCATGGCCAGAGGGTTCTTTCCCAGAAGTATCTAATGTATGGCAATGGAGATAGTTTTATGTCACAGCTCCCAGAGGCACAAAGTGGGTGGCCGCCCCCGAGTTCCGCTCGGGCCCTCCGTCACAGCTAGCGTCTTGGACCGACGTAGGACGGAATTGGGGACCCGCTGGCGATGTACCAGTACTGCAGAGCCGCATTCGAGAGCTTCTTGAGAGGGACATTAACCTTGTCAGCATAATGCAAGTGATGTTAATCCGACGGATGTTGCCATGCCAACGCCGGCCTCTCTGGATGTGGGAGTTCAATCCAGAGGGTCCGCAGACTGTCAAGCACTTCTTCGGCCTGAAGCTCGAAGGGATGTGCAAATTATTCTTCGGACCGAAGGTAGAGTGTCCGTACACCACCGAGGATGCGGGCCTAAGCTGCAATCGCTTAGATACCCAAGTAAGTAACCTTGATACCGGACACCTCGTTTTGTATTTGTCATAATTTGTTTATTCTGAAAATCATCCGGGGCCAGGAATGGCTTAGCAAGGCGGAGAGAATCAGGTGTCCGGCGCCACTTCCCGAAGGCTTGCCCAGTCCCACCATGGCCAAGATGCTTGACCGAGTACTCAGCAGAATGCCTTCAGGGAAAGACAAGGGGAAGAATGAAGAAACCGAACTCCACACGCTACGCATCCGAACCGGGGGAATTGTTACATCCCCTAAGGAGGATAGTCGGGAAGGGGAGGCCAAGGCCTCCTCCCCTCGCGGGAAGAAGAGGGCTGCCTCCGAAGACTTGGAGACGGAGATGCCCAAACCAGGGGAAAAGGTATCCCCAGGGGGCTCTGCCCCGACGGGCACCCTCACCGCGTCGTGCCCTCCAACGGGCCAGCCCTCCACCGAGCTGTAAGTTAATCATTAACTTGAAGGTACTGTGTTTCTCCTAGATCAATAACCAGGATTCATCTTTTACAGTCCGGCTAGCGGCTCTTCTCAACAGAGTTCGTCTTTAGGGGATCTTCCTCCGGAGATGATGGAGAGTGAGACTCCACCCACCTCTCCGACTCATGAAGCGGGCGACACCGAGGTGTCGTGAGGAGTCCGGATCTGCCGAAGCCGGAAGCCAATGCGTCAGTCGCCCTGAGCCCGGAGCGTTTGGCTCCCACGAGGGGCGATGGGAAGGGTCCGGCACAGTTCAATGTCCGGCCGGACGTACTGTCAGGCCTACTGGAGCGAGATGCGCTCTCGGAGGAGCACCGCTCATTAATGAGCGTTGTGCTTAAGAAGATTTCATCCGCTACAAGCGGTTTGAATGAAGCATTTACAAGCCTGCTCAAAGGCTTTGAGGTATGTAGTGAAGAATACACTATTTTTTGGCTGTGAGGCACGCGCTTGGTGTGCTCCATATAGATAGTAGCCCCTGAGACTCTGGTTGCCCGCCCTAGGCGGCAAATGGGGGATCATAAATCAATGATTGCACTATAAATACGTGCAGGTACCTGTGGGTCCGGCCGCCGACCAGTCCATTGAAGTTGCCGAACTAACGAGGTTGATTGGATCGATTGATGCCGATATCACGCTGGTGAACGAGCGGCTGGACAAATCACAAGGTATGCGCTCTGCCTTCCTTTGTATATGAAACTATGAAGGCGGCATGATATTAATGTAATATGTTTGGACTGCAGATGGTGCTGCTGCCATGGAGGCCCTGAGGGCGGAACTTGCTCAAGCCAAGGAGCAAGCTCGGGTTAGCAATGCAGCTGCCCTAAAAGCGGCCGAAGATTTGAGAGCCGAACAGGCTGCTCATCGCCGAAGCGAGAAAAAAATAGCCCAAATGGCTGTGGAGTTAAAAAATGCCGCTGACCGGTATGAGCTCCTTAAAAAGGAGCATAAGGATAGTTCGGTCGACCTGAACAAGGCACTTAATGTCACCAAGGAAATACGGACCGAGCTCAGGGGTGCGCGGGAGGAGCTTCAACAGGCCGGTAAAATCGCGGCTGGGGGCTCCTACTTGCTGCGGACGAAGTTTTTCGATCCGAAGTACGGTCCCCTGGATGGACGCTGGAGTCCTGTGGATGCGTATGCGGATTTGGCGAAGAGTACAGCTGACGCTGCCAAGTTCTTCGAGGATCAGAGTGATAAGGAAGTGGAGAAGCTTTTCTGGTCGCAATTCAATGCTCCCACTTGCCCGCTGCCGTTAAGTGACAAGATGTCTGCTGTAGCGGAGCTTCACAGGCTGTCCGGGCTTGCAATGCGGTCTGTAATAGACCATCTTTGGTCGAAGGGGCCTAAGCCGGACAATTACTTTGGTTTGGTGCAGCAATTCCTTGGGGCCGTGCCTCGGATCGACGGCATGAGGAGGTCGACGTGCATAGAGGGTGCATGAATGGCTCTTGCCCGCATTAAAGCCTATTGGACGAAGATGGAGGCCACCATTATAGCGACCCAGGATCCGGCGGGGGGCCAAAATCCGGCCGAGCACTACTTGGCGCACGTCAGAGAAGGTGCCCGCCTAATAGAGGCGAAGTGCTCGAAGAATGTCTTGTTCGAGTGATGAATCGAATCATTGTAAAAACAATGTTTACTTTGATTATGTGGCTATATTTAAACTGTTTGCCTGAAAATATGATTGTGTCCCCTGTGCGGCCGTTTATATATATATATATATAGACACACACACACACACACAAGCAGTGGTAGTTACCATCACTTGCGTTTTGTCCGTTGTATGTAATATCTGTTGAAACCAAGAGTATGTACGTGTAGTATGTAGTATATATCAATGATTAGGTAGTATATATATACTATTTTTTGGTAGTATGTACCATGTTTTGAGTATGCTCTTTTTTATGTACAAATATGTACGTATTTCACAAATATAACAAAAACTATGGACTCATATGCAATTTTTTCATGTAACTTGATTTCAAATATCTTAGATATAGTATATTAACATATTCAAAATAATAAAATAGTATATATACTACCACATGGTAGTATATGAGATATGTGGGGTAACTACCACCGGGTGGTAGTATATATATATACGGTCTATTTTGCTAATATTAGCAGAATAACTATTCTGCACACCACTTTGGCACTGCTCGCTGAACAGAAGCGCACTGCATCATTTTGACGACGAGCACTGCAATAGAGACTAGTGAACTTCTCGTCAGAAAAAACTGCAAGCGTTATTTTTTCTGTACTGTTTTCGCTCTAATTTTGTAATCGTTTATCAGAATGAGGCATGTAATATACCATTGAAAAGCTATGGATTAGGCGCAACTTCGACATGTTGAACACTTTTCGAGATTCCACACGGTTTAAGAGCAGTTTTGAAAATGGTGCCGCGGATGACGAGCGGCAGCGAGCGTTTTTTCGCGTTTTTTCTAAACCGCTTGTCGGAACGAAGCAAATGATACACCGTTGGATAGATATCGTCGAGGCGCATCTTTTTCATATATAAATCTTTCTCTAATTCATTACTGTTTAAGAGCAGTTTCAAATTTACTAAATCGCGGAACTCTGTTTTTCAAGTTTTTTAAAATTTTCGGTATTGTTTTTGCTCCAGTTTTTGAACCGTTTGTCGAAACAAGGCATGTGATATGCCGTTAGAAAGCTACGGACGAGGCTCAACTTTCATATGTTAAAATGTTTTTGAGATTCCTTATGGTTTTTAGTTAATTTTAAAAATCGTGCGGCTGACGACGATAGGCAGCGGCGGTTTTTTTGTGAATTTTTTATAAGTCCCTGATCGGAATGATTCAAATGATACGCCCTTGGAAAGATATTGTCGAGGCGCAACTTTTTCATGTAGAACACTTCCGCTAATGTGTTACGGTTTAAGAGCAATTTTGATTTAAACGAAATGCGGACACTCTGTTTTTTCGCGACACCAAAATCGACGAAAAAACGGCATCAGACAGATAAGCGCACTTCTTCAGACAGACACCGCACTGCATCAGACAATCAAGTGAACTTCATTATTTCTTTTGTCGGATGTAAATTTTTCTCAGCCGAGTTTTTGACATCTTTCTTTCAACATTTTTTATGACCGAGAATGGACCGCACGGATGAGGGAAGTGAACCGCGACATATATCAAAGCTAACCGCATTACTTTTTTTGTTGTTTTGCTAAAAAAATTCGCACTTTTCATGCTGTGTGCAAGTGAACCTCATTACTCTCGAAAGTGAACCACATCTGAGAACTGCATGAGGCGAGTGTAATTCACAATTGAGGGGAAGTGAACCACGTCACATACTAAAGTTAACCACATGAGACCAGGTGGAGTGGAGTTCACAATTACAATTGCATACAACCGTACATCCCACATCACATAAAACACACTTTTTGGACTACTCAAATAGGAACAACAAACTGCAAAAACAAAATCCACATCCTCGAACATGTTCACGCTAGGGAACTGCATGCCTCGTCGCCCACATCTTCCCAGCATCGCACTGTACCAGACCCAGAAGACAATTGCACCACACAAGCAAAACAATGCAAAATGTACAGTAAAAATGAACTACATGGGTGATTAGGAGCACACTGAACACCCAAAACCATAGAACCTCGCTGGGAGCACCCAGTCAGCTGCACGGTTGAGGCATAAAAATACACCAAACTGCACGGTTGCCAGGAATCCGGTACTGACCGACCCCGTCAACCCGCCGGGATGGACTTGTTGTGGACCTCGCTCCTCGCCGAAGGGAGTTTGCACTCTGGGCGCAGGTAGTGGAGGTCGGATCTTGAAATGGCAGGGAGAGGAGGCCGTCCTCTCCTCAGATGAAGCAACAGGAAAAGGTGTGGCGCGGCCAGCGCCATTGGATTTTCATAACAAACTGCAAAAGAATACTCAGTGAGCTGCAAAAAATATTCTAAGGAGCTGCAAACAGAGGGAGGCGGATCCAGCACTGAATGACGACTTGTGTTACGCACTGCACGCCGAGCTCAGACGAACCACACGCCCTGCCGAATAAGCTGCACGGAGAATGAACTCTTTCAACACAACCATGCAGCAACACAAAATAACCTACACAAAATCAGCTAGTACAAAAGAAATTGACGGCATCACACAGCCATCCGAGCTGAAGTGCTTCACTAGAGAACCAGATCAGAACACACGATGCAGAACACACCTACGCAATGTGCACTGCAAGCTGATGCAGGAACCATCGCGGGCGGTGCAATCTTCACAAATCACTACAAGCTGATGCAGGAACCAACTACGTGGCGTTTGGTACCGAACAACATGGCGACACTGTTTTCTAGCTGCTGCTCGACAGGGGACTGCTACAGAGCAGAGAAAGAGAGTTGCAAGATGGGGAGGCTGGTGGCCGCGGCTGGTGGCGCCGGACCAAATTGACTGCACCGAACCACATCATGCTCGCGCCCGAGCTGCACGCAGGGGGTATCGAACTGCAGAACCCAAAAAAAATTGCCGGCGCCCATGGATGAGTTGCTAGAGGGCTCGCGGTGCACTGCTCCAGGGCTCGCGGCGCACTGCTCGAGGATGGCGGCGGGTCTGGGCGGGCCAGCGCGACGGCGGAGGTAGAATGAGGCCGGGAAGGGAACGGTGGGTTACGGAGGTGGGGCGGTGGCACGGGGGGAGCAGGTGGGCGACGGCTCGGGGGGCCGTCGCGGCCTAGCTCCTGCAGCGGGGCGTCGCGGGGGCCCGTCGTGGCCTGGATCCGGCGCCTGGATGTCGTGGGGGCCCGCCGAGGCCTGGATCCGGCGCCGGCTCGTGCAGGAAAGTCGTCGGGGGCTGGGTGGCTCGCCGGCGATGGGAGGAAGGCCACCGGTAGGGTGGGGCAGGGTGGCTCGCCGGCGAGGGGAGGGAGGTGGTGAGGTGGTGGAGGTGGTGCGTTGGCGGGGGAACGGAGGTGGTGCGGTGGTGGGGGAGGGGGCACGAGGAGATGGGGAGTGGTGGTGGGCTGGTGGGCTTCGGCCGGGGTGAAGCTTTTTTTCGTGGGTAGGTGGCTGTGGTCGGGGTGTTAGCAGAATAAGAGTTTGGTGTGCAGAATAAGAGTTTGGTGTGCAAAATAAGACTCTAGAGGGTGTTATCATAATAGACCCACCCTATATATATATATGTATATATATATGTGTGTAATCCGAAAGTTAGCAGTCGTTGGCTTCAGCCCCCATGCATACAATGTGGGGGTGTTCGTGAAAAATATGCTTAATCACACTTGATCCAACGTCTTGGTCATTAAGGAGGTGATCGCACGTCGAACTAGGCAGCCGGACTATATAGCAGTAACACTTTCGCTTAGCCGTGGGAGTCTAACGGTGGGGCTACTTTGTAGCCCCTGGTACCTTCGCGTACATCCGAATACATGCGCATATGTACATGGCCGGGAAACGGCCTTTCATTAATGCAGAGGAATCCTAAACATTCTGGTGAGTCTTCGAGTGGTTGAACAGTCTCTCACTGCATCATGATAGTCAGTTTTCGGCTTTCTCTACTGAGGTGCTCATCCAGAATAACCACGGCACAATAGCAGTAGTTCTCCTTTGGCCACCTTAGCCGATAATAACGGAACGTAAGGCGGCAAACCCAGGAGCCGGGCAAACCCAACATTTGACCAAAGACATGATTCGGAGCCGATGCATATAAGGCCAAACTCGTGACGCCGAACACTCCCGAAGATATTCGGACTTTTATAACAGACGATGGGCTCAAGGATGCCCATTAATTATAAACCCTGTGTTTCCAGGTACATGCGTTAATCTGTCGTGGCAAAATGCCAATAACGGCAGTATCTTCTGTGGGTATGAAACCCATGGGATGGTTAAACAACAAGAGGCAATAGAAAAGGTTTACACAGGGGCTTAATCTAAAAAGAATCCTGTTGAGCGGGGCCCTGCTGCACGTCTGCGCCTTTGACTCCGTTGTGCCGTATCCTGGAAGGGTATCGTGCGAACATTGTCTGTGAAAAAGAGAACTCGTAGGAGAGTACAACGTAAGTATGCAATGGATAAAAGTGTAAGATGTTGGCCTGCCAATAAGGTTGAGCCAAGTGTGGGGCTTTATTAAATATTTATAGCCCCTGGTGTCCGCTATGGGATTACATATACGGTGCCCTGATTCAATTTTATCCGGGCGACCGGACTCGTCTAACCGTGTGTGTGGTCTTAATGACCAGTCATGTTTTCTAATATTGGAGGCCGCTTATAGTTCGGCCGCTAGGGCCGTCGCGTGGTCCTCTATGCATGAAGAGCGCTCTGTGATGCCGTTAATGGTGATGACGCCACATGGACCGGGCATCTTGAGTATAAGGTAGCCATAGTGTGGTAATGCGTTGAAGCAGACTAAGGACGTTCTTCCAAGCAATGCCTGATAGCCGCTTTGGAAGGGTGTGATGGTGAAGAGTAGTTCTTTGCTTCGGGAATTGCCTGGGGAGCCAAATGTTACCTCCAGTACGACGGAGCCCCTGCCATAGGCTCCAACATCTGGTATCACCCCTTCAAAGGCGGTGTTGCTTTGGCTAATTCTGGATGGGTTTATCCCCATCCCGCGGACAGTGTCCTCGTATATTAAATTGAGACTACTGCCGCCGTCCATGAGGACACGAGTGAGACGGTATCCGTCGATTATTGGGTCAAGCACCAAGGCCTTTGATCCTCCACGCAGAATACTAGTTCGGCCATCCAAGTGATCGAAGGTGATCGGTAAGACATCCAGTAGTTAGGTGTGGGTACGATGGGCTCTATATCGCGCGCATCTCTATGCACTTGTTCGTGCCTTCTCATGGATGTGCGAGCCGCGTGGATCATGTTCACTGTTTTAACCTCTGGGGGGAATTTTTTCTGTCCCCCAGTGTTCGGCTGGCGAGGTTCATCCTCGTCTTCACTTGGTGTTTCCCTTCCCTTGTGTTCGGCATTTAATTTGCCGGCCTGCTTGAAGACCCAACACTCTCTGTGCGTGTGGTTCGCAGGCTTGTCAGGGGTGCCATGAATTTGGCACAGTCTATCTAGGACTCTATTCAGATCGGACGATCCCTCTTTACTGCCTTTAAATGGCTTCTTTTGCTGACCAGGTCGAGAGCCCCTGAATCCGGCAATAACCGTTGTGTTATCCGGGCTCTCTTCCTGGTTTTGGCGTTTGTTTTTATTATGTCGTGGCTTCCCGTTGCCATCCCTTATTTCGGATGTGCTGGGGTCGCTGGTGCCTTTATGGGCTAGCCAGCTATCTTCACCCGAGCAAAAGCGGGTCATAAGGCTTGTTAGGGCTGCCATTGTCCTTGGCTTTTCTTGGCTGAGGTGTCTGGCGAGCCAATCGTCACGGATGTTGTGTTTGAATGCCGCTAAGGCTTCGGCATCCAGACAATCCACAATTTGATTCTTCTTAGTGAGGAATCTGTTCCAAAGCTTGCGGGCGGACTCTCCGTGCTGTTGGATTATGTGACTTAAATCGTCAGCATCCGAAGGCCGAACATAAGTCCCTTGAAAATTGGCCCTGAAAGCGTCCTCGAGTTCCTCCCAACTCACAATTGAATTTTCGGGGAGGCTTTTCAACCAGTGTCGAGCTGGTCCCTTTTGTTTGAGGGGAAGGTATTTGATGGCGTGGAGGTCATCCCCACGAGCCATATGTATATGCAGGATAAAATCCTCGATCCAGACCCCTGGGTCTGTCGTTCCGTCATATGCCTCTATGTTCACAGGTTTAAAGCCCTGTGGAAATTCATGGTCCAGTACTTCTTCGGTAAAGCACAGGGGGTGAGCAGCCCCTCTGTATCTGGACGCGTTGTGGCATGCCGTCGGCTGTTGTTGTGTTCGGTGTTTATTCCGGACTGGTATTGGATTAGCATAATCGTTTTGGTGAACACAGTCCCTCGCTGGGGTGTGTCCTTTAGATCCGTAGATGGACCTAGCTGCGCTAGCTTTATTATCAGGTGCTCATGTAGATCGTGCGCGGCGTCGGTAGCCGCTTTGTTGCGGTTATGAAGTGGTACGTCTGGCCTCCTGGTCGTGTTACTCTTTGGTGGAGCGGCCTCGTCGTCGAATTCTGGCAGTAGCTTGCGTTTTGGATAGCTCTTTGTATGGCGATCGTCGCCGTATCTTTCTTCAGTGTCTACCACTTTATTCCAACTGCGATTGAGCGTTTCCTGTGCGGCTTTGAGCCGTTGCTTCTGCTTCTTTAGACTTCTTGCGGTGGCCATAAGCTTTCGGTGGAGGTTATCTCGTTCCACGCGTTCTTCCGGAATGATGAATGCATCATCGTCCGGACTGTCTTCTTGTCCTGGTCCGGTTTGATGAACTCCTCCCTCTGGATCATTGTGATCTGGCATCTGCTCCGAACTTGGTTCGGCGTGACCAGGCTCATCCTGCTCCATCACTGGGTCCTCATGGTCGTTATTGCCTTCGGAGTTCACTGGTATGTCGATCCTTCTTGCGCTCTTGTCGCTATTTTTACTATTGCCGGACTTGGAACGGCGTGTGCACCCTCGCTTCGGCTTTTACCCGAGGGTTTTATCTTCCGGATCATCGCTGTCGTCCTCCTTGGGCGTATCCACCATGTATATGTCGTGTGACGAGGCGGAAGTCCGACACCCCATGGATTCTGAATCTTCTCCTGCATCATCGTCCATACCGCCGATGCCTTTGGAGTCGAAGTCAAGCACGTCGGTTAAATCATCAACCGTGGCTATGAAGTGGGTGGTGGGTGGGTAACGAATTTCTTCGTCGCCCGCTTCTCACTTGAGCCGGACATAGTTCGGCCCAGAATTTTCTGTCAAAGAGAGAGTTTTTAACAAGTTCAGCATGTCGCCAAAGGGCGAGTGCTGGAAGATATCCGCTGGAGTGAACTCCATTACCAGAGCCCAACTTGGCTCGACTGACTCGGGAGTGCGCGGGCCGGAACCAACATCCGGATGCGAGTCCGGGGGTCCGGAGTCACAGGCCACCACAGAGGTGAGATCTGTGTTCGGCTCCACCGCCGATGAGTGTGGAGCTTGTGGGGCGAGGTCAAGCCCTCCGTCCTCAGGCAGCGCAGCCTGCTCCGGATTTAGGTTCGAGGCTACTGCAGGGGTGATACCCCGAGCTTTGTCCGACAACAGGTCTAAGCCGTCCTCATCGTGGCTGTTCGGTGCTCCTGGTGCAGGCCCAAATCCTTCGAGGATCAAGTCTCTGCGAATATCCGCTGTGTAGTTCAAGCTTCCGAACCTGACCTGGTGGCGGGGGGCATAGCTATTGATCTGCTGTAGATCGCCAAATGAATTGGCCCGCAGTGCGAAGCCACCGAACACGAAGATTTGTCCGGGGAGGAAAATCTCCCCCTAGACCGTGTTGTTGACGATTGAAGGCGCCATCAAGACCTGAAGCGACGACATGGAGGAACTCTCAATGAAAGCACCAATGTCGGTGTCAAAACCGGCGGATCTCGGGTAGGGGGTCCCGATCTGTGCGTCTAGGCTGATGGTAACAGGAAGCAAGGGACACAATGTTTACCCAGGTTCAGGCCCTCTCGATGGAGGTAAAACCCTACTTCCTGCTTGATTAATATTGAAGATATGAGTAGTACAAGAGTAGATCTACCACGAGATCGTAGAGGCTAAACCCTAAGAGCTAGCCTATGATGGTATGATTGTAATCATGATCGGCCTTCTAAGGACCAACCTCTCCGGTTTATATAGACACCGGAGAGGGTTAGGGTTTACAGGGAGTCGGTTACAAGGAAGGAAACACAATATCCGGATCGCCAAGCTTGTCTTCCACGCAAAGGAGAGTCCCATCCGGACACGGGCCGAAGTCTTGAGTCTTGTATCTTCACGCTTCAATAGTCCGGATGTTGTATATAGTCCGGCTGTCCGGATACCCCCTAATCCAGGACTCCCTCAGACCCCACTTAACAGTACGGTGGTTCCTATGACTCAACAAAGAAGAAAAGGAAACTACGAAACAACTATGTCTTCGCACTCCATAGTCTTCATGCAATGTCCTCTCATGTCATAGTCTTCAATGTGAATATCTTCACAGACCACCCTTGTCTTCAATGTCTTCACACATTTTTAGGGGTCATCTCTGGTAGGTAAACCGAATCAATATGGGACTACTACATGTGTTATCCTGCAATTCTCACAAACACATTAGTCCCTGAACCAAGTTTGTCGTCAATACTCCAAAACAAACTAGGGGTGGCACTAGGTGCACTTACACAACTCATGAAGGGGGTAAATTTTTAAGATTTTCCTTCACTGTGAAGTTACTCCACATCAAGTCTTTCTACCGGATTAGCAATGTTGCATTCAATGCAATACTCCACCTTTTGATCTTGCAATTCCCTGATAGTTGTGTTCCCAGGTCTTCTGATAAAGCATTGAGCATGATCCGCAGGCTGGGGCTAAGTTATGTTTGAATACATGTGTGCCCAAATAACTATGTCTTGTTTTAGAAGGATTATGCCAAGCATGACAACTATCCAAAATGCAATGCCACTAGGTGGAAAGATGCTGATGGGAAGAAGTCAATACCAGAGAAGGTACTGAGGCACTTTTCATTGATACCAAGTCTGTAGCGGATGTTTATCTCGAAGAAATCATCGCTGGAGGTACAAGGTTACAAGCTGAAGCCGCAACCTGTGGACAATGAGCTGAGCCATCCAGTGGACGGAGAGGCATGGAAAGAATTTGACAGAAAACATGGAGATTTTGCTACAGATCCAAGCAACATAAAACTCGACATTGCCACAGATGGATTTAATACATTTTGGAACATGAGCACGTCTTATAGCATGTGGCCTATTTTTTGGGTGCCGTACAACCTGCCACCATGGGCATGCATGGATCCATCCAACTTCTTGATGTGGTTGCTTATCCCAGGTCCGGAGTCTCCAGGAAAGGATTTCGATGTCTTTATGGAGCCCCTCATAGAAGAACTGCTCTAGCTCTGGACTGGTGTACTTTGATATGATGCCTTGACTCTGAAAGAGTTAATCTACGTGCTGCAATCATATGGTCCATCCATGATTTCCTTGTGTTGCACACTTTATCTGGGAGGATCACATCTGGTTATCAGGCATGCATGCATTGTGACAAAGACCCTTTGCCCGAAGAGAATGAGGAACAATGAAAGGATCAATATGGTTGACTAGAGGGGGGTGAATAAGCAACTAACAATTTTTAGCTTTTCTTCACCAATCAAAGTAGGTTTTCTAGATGTGCAACTAGGTGAACAACCTATATGATGCAACAACAACAAGCACACAAGCAAGCAAAGGATAAACGCAATATAAGCTTGCACAAGTAAATGTGAGAGATAACCAAGAGTGGAGTCGGTGGCGACGAGGATGTGTTACCGAAGTTCCTTCCCATTGAGATGATGTACGTCTCCCTTGGAGCGATGTGGAGGCACAATGCTCGCCAAGAAGCCACTAGGGCCACCGTATTCTCCTCACGCCCTCACACAATGCGAGATGTCGTGATTCCACTATTGGTACCCTTGAAGGGGGCGACCAAACCTTTACAAACAAGGTTGGGGCTATCTCCACAACTTAATTGGAGGCTCCCAACGACACCACAAAGTTTCACCACAATGGAATATGGCTTCGAGGTGACCTCAACCCCCTACGGTGCTCAAACACCCAAGAGTAACAAGATCTGCAAGGGATTACTAGGGGGATCAAATTCTCTTGGTGGAAGTGTAGATCGGAGCCTTCTCACCCAATCCCTAGCAAATCAACAAGTTTGATTGGCTAGGGAGAGAGATCGGGCGAAAATGGAGCTTTGAGCAATAATGGAGCTTGGGGAGGGATGAGGTGGTCAACTTGCAGAAGAAGACCACCTTTATATAGTGGGAGGAAAAGATCCAATCGTTACACACTTCATCAGCCCGCGACCTGCGGTACTACCGCAAGGTCTTGCGGTACTACCGCTCCCGTGGCAGAGACCAAACGAGGCCTTGTTGCGTTAAAGCAACAAGCGGTAGAACCACCGGAGCGGTACTACCGCGCGTCCTTGTGGTACTACCACAAGGTAGGGTTCGACTAGGCTGCGAAGGCACAGACTAATAAAATTACATCCTAGGCTACTTCCACTGAGTTTCAGTCTGTGCAAAAATCCGGCACGGTACTACCGCACGCTGGGAGAGGTACTACCGCGTATGGCGCGTATGTAAAAAATTACTTCCACGCATGTCAGTGTTCTAGGCTAGAGGCCATAGTACTACTGCTCCTGAGGAGCGGTATTCCCACATAGTGCGGTACTACCGCTTCACTGGCCGGTACTACCATGGGCCACTGCGGTACTATTGCTCCCTTGAGAAGTACTACCGCACGCCACAGAACTATAGCACTTGGAGGCCTTCATTTTGTAAAGACACGGATAAATGGACGGTGCTCTAAAGAAGCGAAGGAAAGGTGGTGCAAAGGAACAGACGTGTACGTGTTGGTTCCACCCTAACCTTTCCGAAGCGGACCCCTCTTAATAGTACATCTTTCCTACGACTCAAATCTACCGAAAAGAAACGTAGAGAAACGCCGTCTACACTAGGCTCCGAGGGGCACCGAATCGTCTTGTGCCTGGACATGAGATATCTGAAATGCTCAATGCACACGATTAGTCCGCAAATGCATTGTAATCAATCACCAAAACCACATAGGGAGAAATATGCCCTTACAATCTCCCCCTTTTTGGTGGACTGATGATAATACGGGATTTGCACATAAGGATATAAAAATGAACATAAGAAAACCCAACATCTATAAAATATAGACATGCTCCCCCTAGATGTGTGCACTCTATAGATATGCTTTGGACTGCATGGCACACATACTAGGATCAACACTCCCCCTATATTTTATAGACAAGGCAATGCTTGAAACAATATAAATGACACTAAGCATGGAGGCAAGGTAAAGTACATGAGCATAAAGCAAAGGGCACAAGATAACATAAGCTCACAATCTACTAAACATACTAGACAATAAGATAAGACAAGAGATAGACTAGAGGGCATATGTCTCACACCATATGATAGTATCCTGGTCTCACACGAACACAACCGCAAACCAACAAACCAAAGCAATGAACGAAGCTCCAACGAAACAAAAACAAAGAGACACAACTCGCAAATCCTACACTCTCTCGGTCTCTCCCCCTTTGGCATTGAGACACCAAAAAGGTAGAGATGACACCTACAACACAGGTGGTAGATCCCTCTGCAGTGATACCCAACCATCTCCTGATCGGTCTCGGCAGTGGGAATGGACTCCTCCTCTGACTCAGTCCACTGATAGCCCTGCTTCGCCATCCAGTCAGCCTCAGGAGTGATGTTCTTCTGTGACCCGCTCGACACGTGCTCGCCGAACGTCCTCAAGATCCTGTTGTTGTGCTAGCAACTCTCCTTCTGAGCAACATGGGTCTTGTACTGCCCCTTAGCCTGCATGCAGAACAGACCCTTCATCTTTGCCTTCAACCTCTTAGCCCAAGAGGGCTTAGTAGAGGGAGGACCGTACCCCACAGAACTGTCCTCAGCCTCCTCCCCCTCAAACTCATCCTCATCAACATTCATCCTAGCAGCCTCAGCCTCAGCCCGGGTAGTGGTATTGGCCCACTTGTTCTTCTGATGCAGCTTGATAGGCTCATGGTGAACCCAGTTTGGAGCAAGAGACTCTTCACCCGGAAAGGGCTTCTCCCAAGTCTTCGAGATCAAGAGGTGCAGGTATGGTCCATAGATGGGAACTTTCCGATTGAAAACCACAAACCGAAGCTCAACCCACATGATATGAGTGACGTCAAGTGGTTGGGGAACTTGATGATGCGCCTCCTCACAAAGAAGCATCATATCCACGAGATAAGCATGCACCTTGTCGTTGTCACCAATGCACAGAAAGAGAGCGTTGCGGAAGATCCGATGCATGGCGCCAAGGAAAGGGTTGAGCACCCAAGACTTCTTGTAATTGGCTAACTTCTTCTCTACAAGGAACGGTTGAAGCTTGTTCTTGTTGGTGGACTCTGGGTTGCCGTGAGGGTGGACACCAACGGGCACATTGAGCTCATCACGAATGTGCAGCATTTCCATGGATTCCTTCCACTTAGCAGACATCCTCTTCCCATTGGTCATCCAAGCCATAGTCTGCTCCTCATTCGTGTGAAACTAGAGGGAAGCAAAGAACTGAGCCACGATCACTGGGTCAAAATCCATGTGGAATGTGATAAACTCTTCAATGCCAAACCGTTCCACCAAATCCAATGACTCACCAAAGTATGCTCGGTCCTTCTTCAGATGATTCTTATCAATCCACTGAACTAGAACATAGATGTTCTGCTTGGACTTGATCACATCGAGGAAGATGAGATTCTGCTGCTTGGTCCAAAACAAACCATTCCCTCTGACATTCTCACGAGGCTTCACATAGGGGTTGATCCTCCTTCGAGTGATGAACTCGGCTAGAGGCGTCTAGTACATGCCAATATTTGGCTCCTTGAACTTTCTAGCGGTGGTCTTGACGTTGCGTTGTGGGGCATTGGAGCCCCCAGGTGCTTCTTGATTGTGAAGCCGCTTGGATCTCGTGTCAAGGATGGAATTCGAGCGACGGACACTGGAACTACCACCTATGACACAACAAAAACGAATGAGACAAACGAGAAGGATCATTGCAAAGACCAAGGCCAAAACAAACGAAACATATAGAAATGAGATTGGGTAGTCACGGCAAGGTAGTTCATATGTAAATGGTAGTACCGCACCATGAGGTGGATGTAAAAATTTACAGCTGCTCTAGCCGCGGTAGAACTGCACCTGGATGGCACGGTAGTACCGCGCCTAGAGCGGAAGTAATTTTTTACTTCCGCGCATCGGGAGGTAGTACCACTCCAACGGAGCGATAGTACCGCACGGGGTGGATCTCGCCAGAGTGGGCGGTAGTATTGCTCGAGAGGAGCGGTAGTACCGCACAGGTTTGAATCTAGCAAGAGCAGATCTAGGAACATCCGAAAATATAGATCGGTACTACCGTTGATCAAAATTACAGAGTTGCAACACACCAAATAGCATCTCGACAGCACGAGCACTCTCATACACTCTCCTCTTGCAACGATTTAGCTAGAGATCTCAAGAACTACACATGCATCTCCCAAAACCTAGAAGCAAAACAACAAGGCAAAGAGAGAATGACTAAGGGAGATACCAGGTTCCATGGCAAGAGGGCAAGGTGGGGATCAATCCCACAGGTCCAAATGCGAGGAGAGCGGCCAGAGACGGAGATTTGGCGAGGTCCTCCGGTGCCGTCCTTGGGTAGGAGAGAGAGATGAAGTGGGGAAAAGAGATGAATGGGTACGGGGGAGTTGGAACTCCCCCTGCCCGCTCTTAAACCCCACTCGCTTGCGACGACACGGTAGTACCGTGGGTCATTGCCGTAGTACCACCCAGGCGGAAGGGCCGCACACAGGGCGGTAGTACCTCTCTTCCAGCGGCAATAAAAAAATTACTGTCATGATGGAAGTGGCAGTACCATGCCTGGGATGTAGTTGTGCAAGCACAAGAGCAACCCATCTCCAGTGGTACTACCGTGGCTTGCCATGGTAGTACCATAATCACAATATAGTGCATGTCTCGACACAACAGATAGAAACACAGCCTTTGCAATGCTAACTACAAGCAACTAGATATGCAAACGAGCACACACACGATGCAACTCAAACACAAACACAACTCAAAATAAGGCAAAAGACAACGAGGACCAAACACGAAACAAAACCTCTCAAAAGGAGAGGGCGGTGGCCGGAGTCACCCATGTTTGAGTCAATTAGTATGGCACCGCAAAGAATTATCCTTGGGCCCATGACCAAAACTCGTCTTTGTAGCACAAGTACCATAAAAATGGCTAATGTGAAAGAGTTGATCTGT
Organism: Triticum timopheevii; assembly: GCA_963921465.1. Classification (NCBI taxonomy): domain Eukaryota; kingdom Viridiplantae; phylum Streptophyta; class Magnoliopsida; order Poales; family Poaceae; genus Triticum; species Triticum timopheevii. The sequence continues at coordinate 350,274,234 of OY997274.1, forward strand.
TTATGCATAATGGGGGAGGGAGAGTTCATTGAGAGAACAACACTCCCCCTATGTCCATGCCTACACCTAAACAAGATATCAAGATAAGTATGGTGGGGTGTGCCAAGGTTCAAGCCACATTGCTCGAATCAGTGATATTTAGCTCATGCCTTAACTCGCGAAATCTTGCTTCATCCAAGGGTTAGTGAAAATATCTGCAAGGTTATTATGAGTGTTGACATATTTGAGCTTGATCTCCCCTCGCCTAATGTGATCCCGGATGAAGTGATACCGAATATCAATATTCTTCGTCTTGGAGTGTTGCACCGGGTTGAGAGAGATCTTGATGGCAATTTCATTGTCACACCAAAGAGGCACTTTGTCACAAATGACACCGTAATCCTTTAAAGTTTGCCTCATCCATAGAAGTTGAGCGCAACAACTACCGGCAGCCACATACTCTGCTTCGGTGGACGAGAGAGACACACAACTTTGCTTCTTAGAAGACCAACTCACCAAAGAGCAACCAAGAAATTGGCACCCTCCAGAGGTTAACTTCCTATCCACTTTGTCTCCCGCCCAATCCAAGTCTGAATAGAACAAAAGGTTGAAGTTAGCTCCTCTTGGGTACCATAAGCCAAAGTTTGGGGTATGAGCCAAATATCAAAAGATTCGCTTGACCGCCACATAGTGGTTTTCCTTAGGTGCGGCTTAAAACCAAGCACAAATTCTCACACTCAACATGATATCCGGTCTAAATGCACAAAGGTAAAGCAAGGAGCCAATCATGGTACGATATACCTTTTGATCCACCGCTTTACCATTGGGACCAATGTCAAGTTGGCATTTGATGGGCATTGGAGTGGAAGCCGACTTGACATCACTTAGCTTGAATCTCTTGAGAGCATGTCTTGAGTGTATTCGGTGTGGTCGATGAAGGTTCCTTCTCTTCTTTGTTTGATTTCAAACCCGAGAACGAACTTCAACTCTCCCATCATGGACATCTTGAACTTCGAGGTCGTGAGAGCGGAAAACCCTCATTGAAAGCTTTGTTAGGAGAACCAAAGATAATATCATCAACATATAGTTGGCATACGAACAACCCCCCTTTGACCTTCTTAGTAAAAAGAGTGGGTTCGATTTTCCCAATTCCAAACGCACGATCTTGCAACAACTCGGTAAGGTGCTCATACCACACACATGGGACTTGTTTAAGGCCATAAAGTGCCTTATCGAGTTGGTACACATGATTGGAGAACTTGGGATCCTCAAACCCCTGGGGTTGTTTTACATACACCAACTCATTAATAGGACCATTAAGAAAAGCATTCTTCACATCCATTTGTTACAACTTGAAGTTATTATGAGAAGCATAAGCAATCAACAAACGAATACATTCAAGGCGAGCAATGGGAGCAAAGGTTTCACCGTAGTCGGTACCCTCGACTTGGGAGTAGCCTTGTGTTACCAAACGAGCCTTGTTGCGAACGATAATCCCATGAGCATCTTGCTTGTTCTTGAATATCCACTTGGTTCCAATGACATTATGGTTCCCCGTTGTCCTTGGCACCAATCTCCACACCTTGTTGTGCTTGAAGTTGTTGAGTTCTTCATGCATGGCATTGAGCCAATCTGGATCCTCGAGCGCCTCATAGACCTTTTGGGGTTCAACACAAGGAACAAACCCGTGATGATCACAATAGTTTGCTAATTGTCTGCGAGTGCTTACCCCCTTCCTCAAACTTCCAAGCACATTCTTCATAAGATGATCTTTGGTAGTGAGCTTGGAAGCAATCTTGGCGGCACGACGCTCCTATTCCTCCTCAAGAGATAGTTGAGGAACAGTAACTTGATCATCTTGAGCGTCGTCTTGAGCTTGTTCTTAATCTTGAGCTTGCTCTTGATCTTGAACTTGCTCGGGATGGAGAACTTGACCTTGGGCATCACTTGGTGGTTCACCACCATCTTGATATTGATCTTGCCCTTGATCTTGTTTCACTTGGTTGAGGGCCTTCACTTTGTTCTTCGGAAGCATGTGGGTCTTGGGTTGGTGATGGCTCCACTTGAGTGGAACTTTGTCCTTCTCCTTCGGCCACAAGGGGTTCCTTAATGGGTAGGATATGACCAACACCCATTCTTCTTATGTCTTGAGGAAGAATTTCATCACCTACATCGCAAGTACAACTTTGCTCCACTTGGGAGCCGTTATTCTCATCAAACTCCACGTTACACGTCTCCTCAATGAGTCCCGTGGACTTGTTGAGGACACGGTAAGCATGCGAGTTTGTAGCATAACCAACAAATATGCCCTCATGAGCTCTAGCCTCAAATTTGGACAAATGAACACCTTCCTTGAGAATGAAACACTTACAACCGAACACTCGGAAATACTTGAGGTTGGGCACGTTACTGCTAAGTATCTCATATGGAGTCTTGTTCAAGCCTTTGCAGAGATAGAGCCGATTAGATACATGACAAGCGGTGTTGATGGCTTTGGCCCAAAAGTTGTAGGGAGACTTGAACTCTGCCATCATGGTCCTTGTCGCGTCCATCAACGTCTGGTTCTTCCTCTCCACTACACCATTTTGTTGAGTGTTGTAAGGTGCGGAATATTGATACTTGATCCCCTCATCACTAAGAAACTCATCCAAGGTGTAGTTCTTTAACTTGGTGCCATTGTCACTTATTATTGTCAAGATCTTTGCATTGTGTTGACGTTGAGCTTCATTTGCAAAGTCGATTATGATTTGTTGAGTCTCACTCTTCCTCTTGAAGAAATATATCCAAGTGTATCTTGAATAATCATCCACAATCACAAAGCCATACTTTCTACCCCCATTACTATCAAAGGACGGAGGCCCAAAGAGATCCAAGTGAAGGAGCTCCAAGGGCCTCTTTGAGTAGACGATAGTTGTGGGAGGGTGAGCCTTCTCATGTAGCTTTCCTTTGATACAAGCACTACAAGCACGATCTTTGGCAAAACTAACATTTGTTAGTCCACGGACATGGTCCCCCTCAAGAAGACTTTGCAAATATCTCATATTAACATGGGCTAAACGGCGATGCCAAAGCCATCCCACGTCAACTTTAGCCATTAGGCATGCCCCGGTCTTAGTGGGTCGTTCCAAAAAGTTAATCACATAAAGATCGTTCTCGAGATGCCCAACAAAGGCTACTTTAAGAGTCTTGCTCCACAAGAGGGCCATGGTATCAATATCAAAGAAAGTGGCAAAGCCCATGAGTGCAAGTTGACGAACGGAAAGTAAGTTGTATGCAAGGGACTCAACAAGCATGACTTTCTCGATCGTGAGATCATGACAAATGACAATCTTGCCAAGCCCCAATACCTTAGAGGATGAAGCATGTCCTCCCATGTTTTTGCCCATGGTGCCACTTGAGTTGTTCTTGTTGAAGTTAGGCCTTGTGTTCTTCTTGCTCCAAAATTGCCGTGACGCGAGAGCCATGTGCTCATGATAAGCATTCTTGGTATCTTCGGGGCAACATTCCTCTTCTTCCTCTTCACTCTCTTCTTCCATACTAGCCTTGGCCTTCAAAGCAAGGTTGGGCTTCTTTGATCATTGAGAATGCAACACCGCATTATTGGCGGTCTTGTCCAAGATCCTCATAGCAACAAACTCATCCAACACTTCATTTGAGGACAAGGCGTGAAAGTATGACCTTTGATGGATGACGGATGACATGGCCTTGTGGTAAGGCATCATGGCCTTGAGAAACTTGCGCTTGATCCAATTGTCATCCATATCGTTGCTCCCATGATCACGGAGTGAGACCGCAAGACTGGTTAATCTCCAGTAAAGCTCATGAGGTTCTTCATCTTCATTCATAGCAAACTCATCGGCTTCATCTCGTACCACTTCAAAGTTGTATCATTGAATTCTAGCACTTCCCTTGTAAATGGAAACAACATGTTTCCATGCTTCATTGGTCACAGTGAAAGGTCGGAGGTGTGCAATATCTTTGGGAGGGATTGCTTATTGGAGAATGAAATGAGCGGACGTGTTGAATTGATGATCCACAGCTTCTCTAGGAGTGAAGTTGCTTGGGTCGTGCAGGTATAAACCTTGCTCAATAATTCTCCAAAGATTAGTAGAACTATGATTTAAATGACTTTTAAAGTGCTAGACCCAAGAAGAAAAATCCTCATTTTTCACAAGCTTAGGAGGAGGACCAACATGATTCATATGAGTGGAGGGAACCGGTCCTCCATAAGTAAGTGGAGGTTCAATATGGGCAAAGATACCACTCCCACTTCTACCACTAGGCATAGGAGCATGCTTGTTACTAGCTTCCCCCTTTTTGGAGTTAGCATCCGTCACCTTGTTAGCGGGAACACCCACTTCCAAAGGTTCGGTGGATAATTTAAGTCCATCAAGAAACTCCTTAAACATTCCTTTAACCTCGGCCGTCATGGAGGTTTTCAATGTGTCCATAGCCACATTTAACTCCTCACGAGAGACCGAGGATCCCGCATTGGCCGCGGACAAAGTGGGATTCGCACCGGGTGACCCTCCACTTTGTCAGTGGTGTCAACCATACTCTTCGGACAGCAAAGTCCTTAATAAAGAGATGAGGCTCTGATACCAATTGAAAGGATTGATATGGTTGACTAGAGGGGATATGAATAGGAAACTAACAATTTATAGCTTTTCTTGACCAAATTAAACTTAGCATCAAAGTAGGTTGTCTAGATGTGCAACTAGGTGAACAACCTATATGATGCAACAACAACAAGCACACAAGCAAGCAAAGAATAAAACACAATATAAGCTTGCACCAGTAAATGTGAGAGATAACCAAGAGTGGAGTCAGTGGAGACGAGGATGTGTTACCAAAGTTCCTTCCCTTTGAGAGGAAGTATGTCTCTGTTGGAGCGATGTGGAGGCACAATGCTCCCCGAGAAGCCACTAGGGCCACCGTATTCTCCTCATGCCCTCACACAATGCGAGATGTCGTGATTCCACTATTGGTGCCCTTGAAGGCGGCGATCGAACCTTTACAAACAAGGTTGGGGCTATCTCCACACCTTAATTGGAGGCTCCCAACGACACCACGAAGCTTCACCACGATGGAATATGGCTCTGAGGTGACCTCAACCGTCTATGGTGCTCAAACACTCAAGAGTAACAAGATCCACAAGGGATTAGTGGGGGTGAAATTTCTCTTGGTGGAAGTGTAGATCGGGGCCTTCTCATCCAATCCCTAGAAAATCAACAAGTTTGATTGGCTATGGAGAGAGATTGGGCGAAAATGGAGCTTTGAGCAACAATGGAGCTTGGGGAGGGAAGAGGTGGTCAACTTGGGGAAGAAGACCACCTTTATATAGTGGGAGGAAAAGATCCAACCGTTACGCACTTCATCAGCCCGCGACCTGCGGTACTACCGCACAGACTCGCGGTACTACCGCAAGGTCTTGCGGTACTACCGCTCGACCGTGCGGTACTACCGCTCCCATGGAAGAGACCAAACGAGGGTCTGTTGCGTTAAAGCAACGAGCGGTAGAACCGCCGGAGCAGTACTATCGGGCGTCCTTGTGGTACTACCGCAAGGTAGGGTTCGACTAGGCTGGGAAGGCACGGACTAATAAAATTACATTCGAGGCTACTTCCACTGAGTTTCGGTCTGTGCAAAAATCTGGCATGGTACTACCGCACGCAGGGGGCGATACTATCGCGTAGGGTGCGTATGTAAAAAATTACTTCCGCGCCTACTTTCGTGCACGTCAGTGTTCTGGGCTAGAGGCCATGGTACTACTGGTCCTGAGGAGCAGTACTACCGCTTCACTGGCTGGTACTACCGTGGGCCACTGCAGTACTACTGCTCCCTTGAGCAGTACTACCGCATGCCACAGAACTGCAGCACTTGGAGGCCTTCATTTTGTAAAGACACGGATAAATGGACGGTGCTCTAAAGAAGCAAAGGAAAGGTGGTGCAAAGGAATAGACGTGTAAGTATTGATTCCACCCTAACCTTCCTGAAGCGGACCGCCTCTTAATAGTACGGCTTTCCTACGACTCAAATCCACCGAAAAGAAACATAGAGAAATGCCGTCTACACTAGGCTCTAAGGGGCACCGAATCGTCTTGTGCCTGGACATGAGATATCTGAAATGCTCAATGCACACGATTAGTCCGCAAATGCGTTGTCATCAATCACCAAAACCACATAGTGTTGGGGATATAACTACTGAGTATAAACCGCCCAGGAGGGGCCGGGTTATACTCATAAGGAGTCATCCGTATTGAAGCCCATGAAGACAAGGAGTATGGCGCTTTACAACACAGACTTGAAGGCCCAGAGCCCAAAGGTGGATTAGGGCCCGTAGACATAAACCGCCATGAGATATGTAACTTGTGTTGTAAGATAGGAAAAGGTAGAAACCGAGCCGGACACATGTATGAGCAGGCCTCGGGATTCTGTAAACCGCCGGGCGTCAACCTATGTATATAAAGGGACGACGGCGGTTCACGAACAAGAAACAACAACTCGAGAGATAGGTAAAGCGGATTCGCTCCCTGCTCATCGAGACCCCATCAATTCCACCACAACTGGATCGTAGGATTTTACCTTCACCGCAAGGGGGCGAATCAGTATAAACTTCTGGTGTGCTTTGTCCGGTTTAACCCCTTTAAGCTAATCTCGTTGCGATGGCTCCACGATTAAGTCCTCTCACTAGGACATCTGACGTGATAATTCCACGACAGTTGGCGCCCACCGTGGGGCTATCGCACGATGGTTTCGAGTTCTTAAAGGGAAACTTTGAAGGACTCAAGGGATACTGACGAGGACATGACTACCTTGGATACGACCAAAAATATTGCATACATGCATATTTGTCAGGTGATTTTTAGTGCAAACTATTCAATAATCTATTTATATTATCCAGAACAAAAATACTTCACACACTTTTGTGTTTTGTCTAATTGTATGGGACTTTTTTACAATCCACATATGAAGATAAGGCAAAAGGATAAGTTTGGGGTCTGTTCAAAAAGTTCTTTCACGTCACTTTTGGGCCAAGAGAAGATAGAGTCCAAGTCTCTTACGTTCTGGATTCAGATTCGGACTGCACAGACATACCTGACTCAAAATGCCAACAACTTTTTCATACGAACTCCGAATTGGATGATTCTTTTTTTGTTGGAAACAAGATTTCGTGCTCATTTCAACCCAATTTGATTCACCTTCAAATTCGTCCGGAGCATGGAGATATCGATGAAACAATCTGACGCTGCAGCAGAATCCGAGTCAAACAACAAGTCCAAAGGTGTTGCATCACCTCCACTTGGGCCCATGAGCCTTGTACGAACTAGGGTTGGTTTTAGGCTGCCTTGGGACGTTCTCCGACCTCCTTGGCTGCCACCCCTTGCTCATATATAAGTAGATCCATCTAGTAGCTTTTTACTTGGGTTTTGTTTAGATTAAAAGTTCGCCATAGTTGTAACTTCGCGTACTTCGTTTGTGTTCAACGACCAGACAAAGGCGTCACAGAACCCCACCTTCATTAATAAAGCTTTCCTCTTATATTCGCAATATCCAGATTGCAATCTTAGTTTCTTGCTTGTTCTTCGTTTGCTTGCAGGAAATAGACCTTCGTGGTCAGGTTGATCGTGCTCCGGCGTGGTCAATAACCTCTCGGAGTTGGTTTAGCGATTGCTAAAGCGCGACGTCCTCGCACGTTCATAGTCGGATCGTCAAAGTCGACTTCCACCAAAACGATAGCCACCATCTCATCGAAAGACGGGACATCTTTGCCTCTATCAAGTGGTATCATTTTTCAGGTTGCTCGGTGAGAATTTGCAGTTATCCCTAGATCCGATTTATTTTCTTACCTATTGTCCAAGAAAAAGCCACAAAAAAGGTTAGATCCATTCATCCTTTGTCCTAGCCAGTATGAGCCTTTGCAATTTTCTTTTCATTGTTTGCATTATTGAATTATCGGTTGCACCATCATGTCGAGTTGCTGGTCTTAGTGTCTAGTTCGTTTAGAGTTTCGAGTTCTGTTCACATTAGTCACGCCACCGCTGCATCGTTATCCCTTCCGCTGTCCACCATCCATCCATCAGTTTCCACCACGTGCTACCCACCATTTATTGTCATAATCATAGTTGAGATCGTTCACATCTTCGCTTTATCCAATCTGCATCTTATCTAGTTTGTTTTGGAACGAGAGAGAGAAAAAAAAAGATGGAGAAAAAAAGAGAGAAAAAAAGTAAAAAAAAAGTCAGAGAAAAAAGAGAGAGAAAAAAGTAAAAAAATCAGAGAAAAAAAAGAGAGTAAGAAAAAGAAAAAAGTGTGAGGAAAAAAAAGAGAGAAGAAAAAAACAAAATTCGAATCTATTTAGACTCAATCTCGTAGTTGAATTTGGATTGGAATCTGTTTTGTGCAGTGTTGAGTAAAACATGCATAACTTTCTCATACGAAGTTCGTTTTAGCTCCACGAGTACTCAAATGAAAGCTAGCGACGAGCCGCATCTAAATAGTTGTAGAAGATAATCCCATATTTGGCACCTTAAATTAGGCTTCTAAATAGGTCTTTTTGCCCTCCGAAGTTCGCGAACACAGCTTATTCCAGTTTTTCAAGCCAATTTTAGAATTTTTTGACTCCTCATATGAACTTGGAATTGAGTGATTCTTTTTGCATTTTAAAGCTTGAGTTAGTATCATTCTTTGAAAAAATTTATAACAAAATTGGCCCAAACTTTTCAAGAGGAAAGTTGGAGAGAGAGTTGTTGTATATCCTGCTTGGCAGTTGTTTTTCATCATTATCTTTACTGCCGTTGTGATCTTCACTTATATCTTGTTGTCCGGAGCTACTTAGTATCCTTCATTGATGCTAGTTGTGCTATGTTGTGACCTCATTAGTGTTCTAGGCTCGCGTCTCTAGTCCGGTCTAGCCTAGGACCAGCACAGTACCGTCGTTGAGCGTTTATTCAACATTGCATCTTTGAATTGATTATTGCTAATTTTTTGCTACCATATATAGCCAACCCAGCTCCACATATTTCTACACCGTGTATACGTACGTTCCCCTGGCAATCGCTTTACACAATCTTCAGAGTTATTTGACACTGCTGGTTGCCTGTCACCACCTTCTGCATGGTAAGAACTTCTAAGATATTGATATTTGCTATACTGTGAGCGTTTTACCACCACATCCTAGTAGTTCATAGGAAAATTATTCTAGGATCTTGTTTCTTGTTTTCTACTAACTATGGCAGGTTCTGAAGTTGTTAGTTCTTTGGCTTCATCAATCGTGGGAGATTTGCCATCACCTAAGAAAATACAACAACCGTCACAAGAGGAGCAACAACATCAGAATGCACATGAGGTTAATGTTTACATGCCACCTTTTAATGGTCGTTTTAAGCCTGATTTATACATTGAATGGGAGTTCGAAGTAAATGCTATATTTGCTCCGCATAATATTTCTGAGCATAAAAAAGTTAAGCTCGCGGTTGGTACATTCACTGGTTTTGCTATTGTTTGGTGGAGTGAACATTGTCGGTTATACCCTGATTATGTACCTAATACTTGGGATGATTTAAAACTTGTAATGAGAGATAGATTTGTTGATGTATATTATACTTGTGGCATGATTAAAAAAACTAATACATTTAAAACAAGGTAGTGACACCGTAACAAAATATTATGATGATTTACAAACTACCTTGTTGCACTCCTTTTTAGAGGAAACTGAAGATGATTTTATGGATAGATTTTGGGGAGGGTTAAGCCATGATATTCAGGAAATACTAATGCATGAAGAGTGTTATCCTATGGACCGTTTGTTCCATCTTGCTTGCAAAGCTGAACAGGAAATAAAACGATGTGTTGGCCACAAGGAAAACAGTCGCAAGGTGCACATTCCAAGAGTTGATACGGTTGTCCTTTCAACTACTAGGCATACTACGACAACTACATCCGTTGTTGTGAGGACTACATCACCTCCACCATGTGACACATCACCATCGAGAGTGCCTACATCATCTGAGTTGATCATAAGAGGTAATGACAAAGGTACTGATCTTCCACTTTCACATGAGAATGATGCATGCCTAGTTAACTTTAATACATCGTGTGTTGAGTTACCTATTGATTTTGGCACACCACCTATTTTAGAGAATTGTATTACTGTAATGAATGTGTCAGGTGATCAAACAACTAAAATACCAACAATTTTGAGTGCACCCATTGAATTAAGTGTTGATGTAAAAGAACCAATGTTTAATAATTTTGATATGACCTCTAATCTTGGTGATGATTCTGTCAACAATGACTTATTGCAAGTTTTTTTATTTAAGCATGTTGTAGCATGTAAATTTGATGCAAGTAATGTTTATTCACCAATGTTAGGATGGTTTAGTGATATGCATTGTCAACCTTTTGAAATGAATAAGAGCTTCACTTATATGTGCAAACTAAGTTGCAATATTTTCATGCCTTCTTCTTCTTATGATAATAGTTTGGCTTTATATTTATGAACTATGAAAGTTACTCATGCATACATGTGTCATATGTGCAAAAACAAAGGGAAGTAAAAATGGATGACATATTCATATACAACATGTACACATTGTCTCTTTTGTTAGCCATATTTCAGATTAAGCAACGCCGAGGACGGCTTTGTTTTCAAGAAGGGGAGGATGATGAGGACATGACTACCTTGGATACGACCAAAAATATTGCATACATGCATATTTGTCACGTGATTTCTAGTGCAAACTATTCAATAATCTATTTATATTATCCAGAACAAAAATACTTCACACACTTTTGTGTTTTGTCTAATTGCAGGTGTATGGGACATTTTTACAATCCACATATGAAGATAAGGCAAAAGGAGAAGTTTGGGGTCTGTTCAAAAAGTTCTTTCATGTCACTTTTGGGCCAAGAGAAGATAGAAGGATTTAGATTCGGACTGCACAGACATACCTGACTCAAAACGCCAACAACTTTTTCATATGGACTCCGAATTGGGTGATTCATTTTTTTGTTGGAAACTAGATTTCGTGCTCTTTCCAACCCAATTGTATTCACCTTCAAATTCGTCCGGAGCATGGAAATAGCGACGAAACAATCTGACGCTGCAGCAGAATCCGAGTCAAAGAACAAGTCCAAAGGTGTTGCATCACCTCCACTTGGGCCCATGAGCCTTGTACGACCTAGGGTTGGTTTTAGGCTGCCTTGGGACGTTCTCCCACCTCCTTGGCCGCCACCCCTTGCTCATATATAAGTAGATCCATCTAGTAGCTTTTTCCTTGGGTTTTGTTTGGATTAAAAGTTCGCCATATCTGCAACTTCACGTGCTTCGTTTGTGTTCAACGACTAGACAAAGGCATCACAGAACCCCAACTTCATTAATAAAGCTTTCTTCTTATATTCGCAATATCCAGATTGCAATCTTAGTTGCTATTTCTTCGTTGGCTTGCAGGAAATAGACATAACCTCTCGGAGTTGGTTTAGCGATTGCTAAGGCGCGACGTCCTCGCACGTTCGTAGTTGATCATCAAAGTCGACTTCCACCAAAACGATAGCCACCATCTCATCGAAAGACGGGACATCTTTGCCTCTATCAGATACGCTGTTGGCCAGATGACCAAGAGTCTTCGCGGCAAGTTCTACATCGACGACGCAGGCTGGGGCCCCGACGCTGGCTCAATCGAGTACGGGTACCAGGTCCCCTTTGGAGGAATTCACGTCTTCATCGGAAAGATCGGCGAACCGGGCCCTGAGCCGGACATCTGCGCCGACCTCATCGAGACGGCTCAGCGTGCAAGCCCTGCTCGGGTTCAGCCTGCCATGAAGCATGCGTTCGTAGGATTCATCCATGGTGCGGAGTCTGAACCGGTGTCCGACGGTGAGACAGTCGTTTATTCTGATGGCGAATCATCCACGGGTGAGACCAAGTCACTGTACCAACTGCAAGATGGCCGGTTTGGGGGCTGTTCCGATGGCGACAGTATTCCGGACCCCCTTGAACCGCCGAACTGGGTTGCAATCTTTATGGCCGGTACACAGCCCACGTTGCAATCTTCAACTGCAACATCAATGATTTCCGGATCGGCAGCCCGGGCAGGAGGCCCTGCACACTGGCCATCTCAAGTTTTGTCCGGTTTATTGGATGTCTGGACGACACTGTTGACCACAGAGGTTACCCCGGAGACTCAAGATCAGCATAACGCAGAGGTCACAAAGCTGCGAGATCAGATAACTCAGGCCAAGGAGGACTTGGCGGCTGAGGAAACCAGGATGGCTGATGAGCGGGCTGCTTTAGATGTCCAGTCACAACGGATTCAGGCAGAGAATTACCGGCTCATGCTGGATTAGAACGCTTCGAACGACGTGTTGAGGAAGAGGCATCTGTCTCGTCTATCACCGGTTTATGAAGCCATGAATCTCTTTAACATGCCAGGAGCAGGTTCCAGTAATCCGGCAGCAGTAAACCGGACTGAAGCACCTGGGACAGGAGCGCCGGATCAGCCACGGGTGATGGACCCGCCTCGACGGACACATGACCCATCGCAATACATGCCAACACCGCCGGGTCACTTCTCCGCCCCTTTGGATAACATGATCGCTGCGGCATCGCGGCTGGCAACTATTCCAATGGAGGGTGAGTCTCCAGCGGCGGTTGAGACGAGGCGGGCCAGAGATCTTCTTCAAACAACTATGGTTCAGCAGCAGGCCTATTCATATAGTCGAGACAGAATTCATTCAACCCCTCGCCCGAGCAAGAGTTATAGCAGGCACATTGATGAACTGGCTGTGTCAAGCAGTGCGTGACACCGTGATGCCCCTCAAAGGCCTAATCCAGCGCGCGGTGGGGCAAACGCTCAGGACATGGTGGGTAATGGTAGAGCGCGTCGAGAAGCTGAGTTAGCAGCACAACTTACTCTGGTTCGTCTAACGACATCAGTGGAACGAGGTCTTGCTTTCAGCTCCTATGGGGTGCCGTGCCTCACGCCGTCTCTACGCAATGTATGGCTCCCAAGGATTTCAAGGGTTCGCGTAAGGTGCCCAACTACACCGCTGACTTACCCACCGAGACATGGGTCGAAAGTTATGAGATGGCAATGGAGATGCTGGATGTGGATGAAGCGGCTTGCGTGAAATATTTCACCATGATGTTGGATGGAACGGCTCGCACTTGGCTGAAAAGCCTGCTGGTTGACTCCATTGGGTCATGGGCCGAGTTCAAGGCCCGGTTTATAACAAATTTTAAGGACACGTGCAAGCAACCCATTTCAATTGTGGACCTAGCCACCTGTGTTCAAGAATAAGGCGAATCGACAACCCATTGGGTGCGCCAGGTTTCGGAGATCTTGCATTCATCGGACCGCATCAATGCTGATTCGGCAGTCATAACATTGGAGGGCAATTGTTAAACCGCTGAAGTTGAAGTTGGCACGACTCAAGCGTCACTGCAATGACATGGGAACACTTATGGCAGCTCTGGTTAAGTATGCCAATTCTGATAGTACCAAGGATCCCGAGTCTGACGACGAGAAGCCGGGGAAGGGAAAGAAGAATGGCCGTGCGAAAGGGCAGCAGCATAACCAGGTGGGCTGTGGGAACAATGGTAAGCATAAAGCGGATAGTAATTCAGATTTTGTGGCTAACACCAACGCGCAGGACAATGGCCAGCGTCGTAAGGGTAGACCGCCCCCGCGGAGTGGAGGATCAGGTGTCAATCTTGAGCGCCTGTTAAATCAGCCTTGCCTGAGGCACGGGATGCGAGAGAAGCCAACCATGTACCTCTGGAAGGATTGTTTTATTATGAGGGAGTTCACAAATTCAGATCTATTCCGATATGACTATGGACCATCCGGCGGTTCAGGACCGGGGTCTCATGGGCCGGGTTATGGCGGAGGCAATTCCGGTTCAAGTTTTCAAGGTAATCAGGGCGGCCATGGCAATCAAGGCAATCAGGGCAATCAAGGTGGTTATAATCAACAGGGAAATCAGCAACATCAATAGTCAGGTTATCTGAGTCACCCGAAGCAGATGAATAGTGGGTAGTACCATGTCTTCACCACTAGCCTGTGCAAGTGTGGTTAGAAGCTTCATAAGAAGGCAGTGAACTCTGTTGAACCGGCGGTACCCCGTTTTTTGCGCTGGTCTGAACAGCATATTGTGTGGAGTCAAGAAGATCATCCGCCCCGGGTTGATAATCCAGGTCACCTAGCTTTGGTGGTGGCACCTCAGGTTGGAGGTTATAAGTTCACCAAGGTGCTCATGGATGGAGGAAGTAGTATCAACATCTTGTATTATGAAACCTTTCGTTGCATGGGATGGAGAGATAAGAATCTTAAACCATCGAACACCATTTTTCACGGTGTGGTGCCTGGTAAATTGGCGTACCCAGTTGGTAAGATAGCTCTGGAGGTTGCTTCTGGAGATGATCATGATTCAAAGTCGGAGACATTGACTTTTGAAGTGGTGAAAATCAGGAGTCTGTACCATGCCCTATTTGGACGGCCGGCTTATGCTAAGTTCATGGCAAGGCCGTGTTATGTTTATCTATAGCTCAAGATGCTGGGTCATAAGGGGACTGAGGGAGTCCTAGATTAGGGGGTGTCCGGATGGCCGGACTATTGCCTTTGGCCGGACTCCTGGACTATGAAGATACAAGATTGAAGACTTCGTCCCATGTCCGGATGGGACTTTCCATGGCGTGGAAGGCAAGCTTGGCGATACAGATATGTAGATCTCCTACCATTGTAACCGACTCTATGTAACCCTAACCCTCTTCGGTGCCTATATAAACTGGAGGGTTTTAGTCCATAGGACAGAACAACAATCATACCATAGGCTAGCTTCTAGGGTTTAGCCTCTCTGATCTCGTGGTAGATCTACTCTTGTACTACCCATATCATCAATATTAATCAAGCAGGAGTAGGGTTTTACCTCCATCGAGAGGGACCGAACCTGGGTAAAAACATCGTGTCCCTTGTCTCCTGTTACCATCCGCCTAGACGCACAGTTCTAGACCCCCTACCCGAGATTCGCCGGTTTTGACACCGACATTGATGCTTTCATTGAGACTTCCTCTGTGTCGTCATCTTTAGGCCCGATGGCTCCTCCGATCATCAACAACGATGCGGTCCAGGGTGAAACTTTTCTCCCTGGACAGATCTTCGTATTCGGCGGCTTTGCACTGCGGGCCAATTCGCTTGGCCATCTGGAGCAGATTGAAGGCTACACCCCTGGCCATCAGGTCAGATTTGGAAGTTTGAACTATACGGCTGACGTCCGCGGAGACTTGATCTTCGACGGGTTCGAGCCACAGCCAAGTGCGCCGTACTGTCACAATGGGCATGATTTAGCTCTACTGCTGAACAGTGCCCTGGGGGCCGCACCAGTGCCCGCTCCGACCCTTAGTTCGGATCCGATTGCACCGATCAAGGACGGGTGGCTGGACTCCGCCTCGGGGGCTGCGATCTCCCTGTCCTTTGCGAAGCTCGTGACTCCAAGGTGTCGGACTCCTCTCCGGACTCCAAACCTTCCTTGCCACTGCCAATCGAATCCGATTGGGCGCCGATCATGGAGTTCACCACCGTGGACATCTTTCAGCACTCGCCCTTTGGCGACATCATGAATTCACTAAAGTCTCTCTCTTTATCAGGAGAGCCCTGGCCGGACTACGGTCAGCAAGGTTGGGATGCGGACGACGAAGAAATTCGACTCCCACCCACCACCCACTTCATAGCCACTATCGAAAGTTTAAATGACGTGCTCGACTTCGACTCTGAAGACATCGACGGTATGGACGACGATGTAGGAGACAAACATGAACCAGTACTTATAGGGCACTAGACAGCCACCTCATCTCACGATGTATACATGGTGGACACACCTAAAGGAAGTGACAACGAGGAACAACGGGACGCCACGAGGGATCATTCCCTTGAAAAGCAGTCAAAACGGTGACATAAGCGCCGCTCAAAGTCCCGCATCGACAAAGACAGCAGCCATACAGACCCAGCCATAGAGCAGGGCGAACCGGTGGACGACGAACATGCTATCAAGCAACCGTCCAAATAGGACAACCTAGATAAATAATCCATCCCCAGCGAAGATAACAGTCCGGACGATCTCACGCCGGACAAGTTGCTGGAGCAGAAGAACCTCCACAAAAGGCTCGTCGCCACTGCATGTAGCCTGAAAAAGCAGAAGCAGAATCTCAAAATAGCGGAAGATGCGCTCAGAATCAGATGGAGCAAAGTACTCAACACCGCAGACAAATACGGCGATAGTCGCCGAACAAAGAGTTACCCGAAGCGAAAACTACTGCCCAAATTTGACGAGGAGGCCGTAGAGCCCCCGCAATCAAAGAACAAGGAGACCACCCGGTCGGATAGACGACCCCATGGCAAACATACAGCGGCAAACGGTGCCGCACACAAGCCGGCACGCGATCCGCACACGAATTCGCATCAAAAAGATGGCCCAGTTAGATCTATCTACGGGCCAAGAAAGCAAGCTCTAGTAAGCAATGCAACACATCAAGGATCCGAATATTACAGTACACCTAAATATAGGGGTGCCGCACACCCCCTATGTTTCACCGATGAGGTTCTGGATTATGAATTTCCAGCGGGATTCAAACCCGTAAACATAGAGGCATACGACGGAACAACAGACCCTGGAGTCTGGATCGAGGATTACATCCTCCACATACACATGGCTAGAGGAGATGACCTCCACGCCATAAAATACTTACCCCTCAAGCTCAAAGGGCCAGCCCGGCATTGGCTCAAAAGCCTCCCCGAAAACACCATTGGAAGTTGGGAAGAGCTCGAGGACGCTTTTCGGGCAAATTTTCAAGGGACCTATGTTCGACCTCCGGATGCAGACGATTTAAGTCACATAACTCAACAACCCGGAGAGTCAGCCCGAAAATTCTGGAATAGATTCCCTACTAAAAAGAACCAAATAGTCGACTGTCCGGACGCCGAAGCCTTAGCAGCTTTCAAACACAACGTCCAAGATGAATGGCTCGCCAGACACCTCGGCCAAGAAAAGCCAAGAACAATGGCCGCATTAACAAGCCTCATGACCCGCTTTTGCGCGAGAGAGGATAGCTAGCTGGCAAGATGCAGTACCAGCGACCCAAGTACATCCGAAGTCAGGGATGGAAACGGGAAACCACGACGTAGCAAGGACCAGCACCGGACAAAGGGAAACATCCCGAAGAGCACGACAATCAACGCCGGATTCAAAAGCTCACGACAGAATCATAAAAAACTACCCCTTAAGGATAACAAGGACGAGCTATCTAACTTAAACAAAATCTTGGACAAGATATGCCAAATCCACAGTACTCCTAGGAAGCCTGCAAACCATACCCACAGAGATTGTTGGGACTTCAAGCAGTCCGGCAAATTCAACGCCGAACACTAGGGGCTCGACACACCAAGCGAGGACAATGACAAACCCCACAAGCAGAGCACCGTAACACAAAAGAATTTCCCACAAGAAGTCAAAACAGTAAACTCACTTTACGTGACAAAAGGGAAAAACAGAATGGCGCCCATAGAGATACGCGCCATACGGCCTATCCCAGAGGAGTCCCGCCACTGGTTGTTAAAACCAATCACCTTCGACCATCAGGATTACTCTAGAAGTATCCAGAATGCAGGATGGACTGCCTTGATATTAGATCTGATAATCGACGGACTCCAATTTACACAAGTCCTAATGGACGGCGGCAGTGATCTAAGCCTGCTATATCAGGACACAATCCGCAAAATGGGGATAGACCCAACCAAAATTCGCCATAGCAACACTTCCTTTCAAGGGGTAATGCCAGGCCCATATGCCCATTGTACGGTCTCTCTACTGCTAGAAGTTGTGTTCGGCTCACCCGACAACTTCCGCCGTGAAAAGTTAACCTTCCACCTCGCCCCATTTGCAAGTAGCTACCAAGCACTACTGGGACGCGAAGCTTTCGCCCGCTTTAACGCAATACCGCGTTATGCATCCCTCACACTTAAAATGTCTGGTCCGCGAGGCATCATCTCCTTAAAGGGAAATATCGAGTGTTTCTCGAGAGCGGAAGATTGTGTCTCTGCCTTGACAGCCACACACTAAACCGGCTTCACTAATCAAGGCACCTAAACAGGTCGTTCAGACCCCGTACACGGTTAGACGAGTCTGGCGTAAACATACAAGGGCTTCCTAGCCGCATATCCCCGCACAAGGGGCTCCACGCATGTACAACAAGAGACAATAAAGCTCAATTTTATTCATTTTTTGAATCATACTTTGTTTATTTAATATAACATACATTCTTGCACGATCTTTTTCAACTAAGTTCCTCTCTTTTATAGATGAACACCGTGCTACACCCGTCCAGGATACGGCACAACGGAGACACAGGCGCAGACATGCAATAGGGACCCGTGACAAGGATTCTTTTTAGATTAAGACCCTGCGTAAACCTTTTTTACTGTCTCTTGTTGATACACATCCCCTGGTTTCTTGCTATAACCGAGGAGGAGGCTGGCGTTTTGGCATGGGCCACGTCAGAATTTTGTGCATACCTGGACACCAGGGGCTTATTACCAAGGGCGTTGTTCGGCCCGTTTTCATAAAGACCGAATACCTTAGGGAGTGTTCGGCGTCTCGAGTTAGGCCTTATATGCATCAGCTCCGAATCATGTCTTTGGTCAAATGTTGGGTTTGCCCGGCTCCTGTGTTTTGCTGCCTTACGTTCCGCTCTATCGGCTAAGGCGGCACCAGGAGAACTACTGCGATTATGCCCCAGTTCGGCCAGGCGAGCACCTCAGTAGAGAAAGCCGAAAACTGACTGTCATGATATAGGTCAACCACTCGATGACTCGCCGGAATCTTTAGGATTCCTCCGCCTTGACGAAGGGTCGTTTCCCGGTCAGGCACTTACGCGCCCCAAATTCGGGTGAGCGCGGTGCCCCTAGGGGCTATATAGTAGCCTCACTGTCAAACTCCTATGGCTAAGTGAAAGTGATAAAGCATTATAGTCCGGTTGCCTAGTTTGCCGCGCTACCACCTCCTTTATAGGACCAAGACGTTGGATCAAGTGAGAAAATGCGCCTTTTGCAAACACCCCCGCATTATATGCGTGGGGGCTGAAGCCGAAGACTGCCATCTTTCAGGTTATATACACATATACATTAACGGCCGCCCAGGAGGTATTTTAATTCTTGAAGGCACAAGTATAAAAAGCTTTTATATTTCATCGAAACATTGTTTCACAATAATACATGTTATTCGAACATAATATCCTTCGAGCACTGCGTCTCTATTAAACGAGCGCCCTGCAGAACTTCCTGAAAATAGTGCTCGACAGGTACTCGGCTTTCGTCCGAATCTTGGGATGCAACATCGGTGGCCTTCATCTCCGCCCAGTATGTCTTGACACGGGCAAGAGCCATCCGCGCACCCTCTATGCATGCCGACCTCCTCATTGCATTGATATGCGGCACTGCACCAAGGAACTGCTGCACCAAGCCAAAATAACTCTTCGGCTCGGGCCTCTTCGGCCACAAAAGACTCACGACATCCTTCATGGCAAGTCCGTATAACCTATTCAGCTCCGCCCATTCGGCCAAGCTATCGGTTAATGGAAGTGGGCGCTCCGGATTATGGAACTGCGACCAAAAAACCTTTTCCATTTCATGATCCTTTTGATCTTGGAAGTGTTCGGCCGCGTCCGCGGCACTTGCCGCAAAGTCCAGATAAGCATCCTCCGCACTCCACAGCCGGTCCAACTGAGCATATTTAGGATCCATGAATTTCCTCCACAACAGAAAGGGCTTCCCAGCCGTGATATCTCCGGCCTGACACAACTCCTCCTTCATAGCTCTCATCGCAGAGCGAGCATCCTTGGCCTCGGTAGTGGCCTTCTTCAGGTCCTCTTGTACCGCTCGATCTTCTTTTTCAAGAAGCTTGCAGCGGTCGGCAGCATTCTTCAACTTCACGGCCATCTCGGCCATTTCCTTCTTGCTTCGGCAGTGAGCAGCCTGTTCAGCTTTTAGCTCTTTGGCCGCATCTAAGGCAGCCGCATCACTCTTTCTGTCCTACTCCTTGGCTCGGGCGAGCTCCGCCCGAAGGTTCGCCATGGTAGCGGCACCATCTGCATCAAACATACATGTTGTAAGGCACGGGCATGAAGCTCCCTTACCAGGTGTCCGCGGAGAAATTGCATACCTTGTGACTCGTCAAGTCGCTTATTGACAAGCGCGATGTCGGCATCCGCCACGTCAAGTTGCCGCTTTGGTTCGGCAAATTCATCAGTCCGGCTAGCCACTGGACCCTTCGCCACCTACATAGGACGGGCGACATATTATACCTGGGATTATGATCCTCGGCGCGCTGTCATTTTTTGACAACACACCGAGCCTCAGGGGCTACTATCTACACAGGGCGCATTTTATATGCGGAACTGTCAGAAGGTACATCATTTTGCATACCTCAAAACCTGTCAGTAAACTTTTGACGGCTTCGTGCAAACCGCTCTCAGCGGATGAAATCCTTTCAATCACCGTACCCATTAACGCACGGTGATCTTTTGAGATAGACGCTCGCCCGAGCAGATTCTTCAGCTCCTCCGACCGTACACCAGGTGGTGCCGGATTGGTCCGATGGCCTTTTTCGAAGGCCAGACGCGGAGGGCTTTGGGGGGACATACGACTGCCTTCCGGCCCCGCCGGACTCGGAAAAACCCTCCGCAACGACACCTCAGGGTCGCCCGCCTCGTAAGACGGTATGGCAGGGGGAGGCATTTCGCTCTCTATCATCTCCGGACGAAGATCCCCCGAAGATGAGCTCTGCTGAGAAGGGCTGAGATCCGAACTACAACGTAAAATTTCGGTTATCTTCATCAGAAATAAGGCAGGGATATCCTTTATTTTCACTCCCCTTTTTACTCATGGCTCGGTGGAGGGCTGATCCCCTTGGGGGCACAATGCGGCCGAGGCATCTCTCGGCGCAGGACCCTTTGACGAAGATTTCTTCCCCCGTTTTGAGACCATGGTCTCCGTGTCTTCAGAGGCGGTCCTATTCTTCCATTGGATGGAGGGATTCTCGATCCCTCCTTTCCTGACAGCCTCCTTCGCGGAGGCGGTAGCTTCCTTGTTCCCCCCTTCACCTTCTTCCGAAGGCGCAACCTCCAGCATCCTGGTTAACACGGGATCTGGCGTGGTCTCAGGGAGGGGGGCCGGACACCTGATTAACTTTGCTTTCGCTATCCACTCCTGTCCAAGGGATAGCTCTTTTGAGGGCAAATTCATGATAAATATGGGATAGCGTGTCCGGGTACAGGGCTACTTACTTGAGTATCCGGGCGATTGCAGCTCAGACCTGCGTCCTCGGTCAAGTCCGGACACATCGCTTGTGATCCGAAGAAAAGCTTATACATCTCCACGGACGCTGTGCCCATAAAATGTTGGAGAGCTCATGGTCCCTCCAGGTTAAATTCTCACAGGCGGAGGGGGCGATGTTTGCAGGGCAGGGTGCGATGAATCAGCATGACCTGTGCTACTACGACCAGAGTGATCTCTCTCTCTAGGAGGTCTTGAATGCGGCCCTGCAACAAGGGCACGTCCTTGGGCGGCCCCCAGTCAAGTCCTTTATTGATCCATGATGCCAGCCGCGGTGGAGGACCCGAGCGAAAGGCAGGCGGCACCACCCATTTGGTGCCCCTGGGAGCTATGATATAAAACCATTCTTGTTGCCATAGGCTGAGCTCCTCTTGGAAAGAGCCCTCGGGCCACGGAGCATCAGCATTCCTGCTTATAACAGCCCCTCCGCACTCTGCCTGCTGCCCCTTGATCATCTTCGGCTCCACTTTGAAGGTCTTGAGCCACAATCTGAAGTGAGGGGTAGTGTGGAGGAAGGCTTCACATACGACAGTGAACGATGAGATGTGGAGGATGGACTCCGGATCCAAGTCGTGAAATTCCAACCCATAATAAAACATGAGCCCCCTCACGACGGGGTCCGTCGGGAAACCTATCCCCCGAAGGAAGTGAGACGCGAACACCACGCTTTCACCAGGCTTGGGAGTGGGAATAACCTGCCCTTGGGAGGCAACCTATGCGAAATTTCACCGGTTAGATACATGGCATCTCTTAGCTTTAGCACATCTTCTTCCGTAACGGAGGAAGGCATCCACCGGCCTTGCAGGTCGGAGCCGGACATCATCGAAGGTCCGAAGCACCTGAATCTGGAGCTTTGGGTGTTGGAACTCGAGGAGAGGGGCGGATTTTATTGAGATTAAAAGAAAGGAGTGGAGCCTTGGTCTCTTTATAAAGAGGATGAATACCAAGAGCCTTCCCCGTGACCGTTCGGGACTCGCCTTCGATAGAGGAGACGTGCTAACGGGCACGATTGGGTTACCCACGCCTGTATTAATGAGAATCCCGGAATAAGGGGACACGATCTCTGCTTTGACAAGATGTGCCAAGGAAAACCGCCTCGCTAAACGCGCTGAGGTGGGACAGTAAAAATGATTCGAATAAAGGCTTGGCCGTGGTGTGATGTCACGCCACAAAATACGTCAGCAGATTGAATTTGTGTAAATATTATTCTCTCTACGGTGATATGTGGAACTTATTTTGCAGAGCCGGACACTATCCTTGTGTTCAAAATCTTCTATGAAGTATTCGGAGGAGGAACCCGCCTTGCAATGCCGAAGATAATATGCACCCCGGACTCATCGTCATTGAAGCCTGGTTCAGGGGCTACTGAGGCAGTCCTTGATTAGGGGGTGTCCGGATGGCCGGACTATAGCCTTTGGCCGGACTCCTGGACTATGAAGATACAAGATTGAAGACTTCGTCCCGTGTCCGGATGGACTTTCCTTGGCATGGAAGGCAAGCTTGGCGATACGGATATGTAGATCTCCTACCATTGTAACCGACTCTGTGTAACCCTAACCCTCTTTGGTGCCTATATAAACCGGAGGGTTTTAGTCCATAGGACAGAACAACAATCATACCATAGGCTAGCTTCTAGGGTTTGGCCTCTCTGATCTCGTGTTAGATCTACTCTTGTACTACCCATATCATCAATATTAATCAAGCAGGAGTAGGGATTTACCTCCATCGAGAGGGCCCGAACCTGGGTAAAAAAATTGTGTCCCTTGTCTCCTGTTGCCATCCGCCTAGACGCACAGTTCGGGACCCCCTACCCGAGATCCACCGGTTTTGACACCGACAGGGACCATCACAGTACATGGAAGCCGAAAGGTCGCTTTGGAATGTGAGGAAGGTGATGCGGCTTATGCTGAGTCGGGTTGTGCAACAGAGGAATTGAAGTTTTATAAGAACAATGTTGATTCAACAGATATGACTTCTCTGAAAAAACCAACTAGAGAGCATGATCCAGCTTTGAAGTTTAAATCGGCTGATGAGACTAAGCTGGTTGATTTTGTTCCTGGCGATTCATCCAAGCAGTTTAGCATCAGCGCTAACTTGGAACCGAAATAGGAAAGCGCGCTCATCGAGTTCATAAGTGAGAACCGGGACATCTTTGCATGGAAACCTTCTGACATGCCAGGTGTACCGAGGGAACTCGCTGAGCACACTCTAAATATCGATCCCAAGTTTAAACCGGTCAAGCAGTTTCTCCACTGTTTCAATGAAGAAAGACGCAAGGCCATTGGTGAGGAGGTAGCCCGGCTCTTTGCAGCAGGGTTTATTGTAGAGATTTTTCATCCTGAGTGGTTGGCTAACCCGGTGCTGGTACTCAAGAAGAATGACACTTGGCGTATGTGTGTGGATTACACAGATTTGAACAAGGCTCGTCCAGCTGATCCCTTTGCTCTCCCTCATATTGATCAAATCATTGATGCTACGGCGGGTTGTGAGTGTTTGAGTTTTCTGGATGCTTATTCGGGTTATCATCAGATTAAAATGGCAGACAAGGACCAAGAGAAGACAACTTTTATAACTCCCTTTGGATCCTTCTGCTATGTGTCTATGCCTTTTGGGCTCAAGAGCGCCCATGCAACTTACCAGCAATGTGTGCAGAATTGCCTTCATAATCAGATTGGGCGCAATGTTCATGCTTATGTGGATGATATCGTGGTAAGTCCAAGAAAGCAGAAATGTTGATAGCCAATTTGAAGGAAACTTTTGATCAACTCAGGGTTTATAATATGATGCTTAATCCGTCCAAGTGCATTTTTGGTGTACCGGCAGGCAAGCTCTGGGGTTTTCTGGTGTCCAACAGGGGCATTGAGGCTAATTCGGAAAAGATCAAGGCTATTACGTCCTTGGCTAAACCAGCGTGTATCAATGATGTTCAACGTCTGGCGGGTCATATTGCGGCGCTAAGCCATTTTATCAGCCGGTTGGGAGAGAAGTCCACCCCTCTATATCAGATGATGAAGAAGACAAACAACTTTGTCTGGAGTGATGCTGCTAATGCGGCATTTGAAGATATGAAGAAGCAGTTAGCCGAGCTGTCTGTTCTTGCTGCCCCCATTGATAAGGAACCATTGCTGTTATATGTGGCTGCTAACGCCCGGGTTGTCAGCATGGCTATTGTGGTGGAGCGCAAGGAGGCTGGTAAGGAGTATCTGGTTCAAAGACCAGTTTATTATATCAGTGAGGTGCTTATTGAGTCAAAGCAGAGATATCCACATTGGCAGAAGCTGATGTATGGAGTTTTTATGGTGAGCCGGAAGCTTAAGCAATACTTTCAGGGCCATCCCATTACTGTGGTCAGTTCCGCTCCTTTGGGAGATATCATTCAGAACAGGGATGCGACTGGCCGGGTTGCTAAGTGGGCTATCAAGCTTGGACCTCATGGATTAAAATATATGCCTCGCAGAGCTATCAAGTCCCAAGCACTCGTGGATTTCATCAGTAACTGGACAGAGTTGCGGGCACTAGAGGATAAACCGGATAACACATACTGGACTATTCACTTCGACGGATCCATACAGTTGGAGGGCTCGGGGGCTGGAGTGCTTCTTACTTCCCCTCGAGGTGACAAATTTTGTTATGTTCTTCGATTAATGTTTCCCTATACTAACAACATAGCTGAGTATGAGACCTTGCTCCATGGTCTTTGGATGGCTAAGGAGATGAACTTAATCCGGGTACGTTGCTTCGGCGACTCCGATTTAGTGGCTCAGCAAGTATCTGGTACTTGGGACTCTAAGGATCCACTCATGGCGGCTTATCGGCGTGAGGTGGATATCATTGCCGATCACTTCAAGGGTTACCAGGTCGAGCACATTGATCGGCACAAGAATGAAGCAGTGGACGCTTTAAGCCGGCTCGGATCCCAGCATAAACCGGTGCTGCCCAATGTTTTTCTTGATGTTGTGCATAATCCGTCGGTTAAGATACGAACGGAGGAGGATCTGGCTGTTCCTGACCCGGAGGCTCAATTGGTGGCGGTTCTTCATGCTATCCCGGACTTGATGGGGACATCAATACCATTGTTACACCCACAGCACCTGCTGCTACATATACTGGACCAATTACTAGAGCTCGCGCACGCCAATTAAATTATCAGGTACTTTCGTTTCTTGATAATGATTCTAATGTTCATGACAATATGATGTTGCCTAAGTTGGATGCATTTGTTTTGCTTACAAATGAAGAGCCTAGCTGGGAGAAGGATGAACATTGGAGCAAGACTAAGCATGGAGATAATGGCATGCGCAAGGGGAACACGAACGGAGTTACAAGTGATGATTCCAGGACTTTGAAGCCACCATAATGGGTGCATGAAGCCTTGGACGAAATATACAAGATGCCACTTCATAAATTTCATCCTGAGGCTATTCTAGGTGCTGCGTCAACTTATTATTGGGCCAGGCCCATGTAATTTTGAAATACATAAGTATAGGTTATTTTTAGAGTCCGTATGTGTGGGGAAACGAGAGATAGGGTTGATTTCGGACCCCTCCACCAAGGGCCACGAAATCCCCCCCCCTTCGTCCATATATACTGCCCTTAGGGCACCGTTTAGACTTTGGGTTTTGTTTAGATTAAAGTTCGCCATAGCTGCAACTTCGCGTACTTCATTTGTGTTCAACGACCAGACAAAGGCGTCACAGAACCCCACCTTCATTAATAAAGCTTTCCTCTGTTATTTGCAATATCCAGATTCAATCTTAGTTTCTTGCTTGTTCTTCGTTTGCTTGCAGGAAATAGACCCTTGTGGTCAGGTTGATCATGCTCCGGCGTGGTCAATAACCTCTCGGAGTTGGTTTAGCGATTGCTAAGGCGCGACGTCCTCGCACGTTCGTAGTCGGATCGTCAAAGTCGACTTCCACCAAAACGATAGCCACCATCTCATCGAAAGAGGGGACACCTTTGCCTCTATCAAGTGGTATCAGATTTCTAGGTTGCTCGGTGAGATTTTACAGTTTTTCATAGTTTAGATCGAGTCTGTTCTTCATACATATAGTCTACGAAAAAGCCACAAAAACAATTAGGGTTAGTTCATCCTACCCGAACCAATCTAAGCCATTGCATAGTCTTTTCAGTATTTTGCTTTGTTGAATTTGCGGTTGCATCGTCGTGTCTAGTTGCTGGTCTTAGTGTCTAGTCTTTTAGAGTTTCGAGTTCTGTTCATGGGTTTTCGTGCCGCCGCCGCACCATCAATATCCGCAGTCATATACCACCACCACACCAGATCCATCATCCGCTGCCATATACTACCACCACAACAGATACATCGCCCCTACCATCTACCATCACCGTTTATCCGCCACCGCTCCGAGTCCATATACCACCACTAATCCGAGTCCATATACCACCACCGATCCGTATCCATATATCACCACCACTTCGAGTCCATCTCATATTAGGTTTACTTTCGAGATCCATCTATTTCCAGATTTGTGTTTTCCTTGTTTGAGTAGGTTTCGGATTCCAGCAATCTTTTGCCGTCCGTAGAAGAGGTTGGTTTCCAAAAAAATATTCCAAAAACACACTTGACAAAAAAAATTCTGGCTATCCTATTTTTAGGTGTTTCCAAGCGTATTGAGACAGTCGCCGTTATAGAAAGTTCTTTTTGACCCGTTTCCAGTTTTTGGGTCCGGGCAGTCGAAAAAAAATTGGTCGAAAAAATTTCGTGTCTATCCTGTTATCTTGACTTGGGAAGAGTTTTGAGACACTCGCCATTATAGTGATTTTCAGCAAAAAAAAAGAAGGAGCGCAAGAAAAAGAGCGAATTTTTTTTCAGAGTGTGCTTCTCCCTTGTTTCCGTGCAGCGTCGTGATTTTGTTAGTGTGCTAGGCTCGCGTCTCTAGCACAGTCTAGCCTAGGACCAGCACAGTACCGTCATTGAGCGTTTATTCAACTTTGCATCTCTGAATTGATTATTGCTGACCCTTTTTTCTACCATATTATAAGCCTTCCTAGCTACACATACATCTACATCGTGTGTTTGACTCTCCCTAGTAATCACTCTATCCAAGCTTTGAGGGTTCTGACTACAATGCTTGCCGATCACCACCTGCTGTTGGGTAAGAACTGGTAAGAATCTGAGATTCGCTTGAAGGATTTGTGACACACCACTACTACCACCGCTTCGTAGTAGTCTGTAGGATCATATTCTTTTGTTTTTCTATTGCTGCTAACCACGGCAGGATCACAAGCCGACGAGATTGACTGGGAGAACATGACGAACAAGGAGCTTCATGATAAGTTTCATCAAATGTTGGGTCAACAGGTGGAAGACGTGATGGCCAGTTTTGGAAAGGCATTGGAGAGGATGGATGACATTGAGAAGACAATTGACACCAAGTTGGATGCCAAGTTTGATGAATTACTCAAACATCTCCCACAACCAGTTCTATGCCGCGATACAGTAGGGCGAGCACAGCGTGTTCCTATTGAGCCAGGACAAAATTCTGGTGCTGCTGCTACTGCTGTTGGTGCTTCTGTAGCTCCTGCTGTTACTGCAGAGGTGGAGGACTATTACGAGGATGAGGTTGATCAAAATCAGAACTACGTGCAGCCACCAGCACCACCACCAGCAGGTCGGCCTCAGGTATTTATTCGCAACGGTAGGCCTGCACCACCACCTCAGGTACGAGATCATGACCATGTTCCTAAACTGAAGTTGAATATTCCACCGTTTGAGGGTAGATACATTCCTGATATATATCTTACTTGGGAGTTAGAAACTAAACAATGTTTTACATGTTTACAATATCCCGAGGAGAGATGGGTTGTTGCTGCTGTTTGTGCTTTCACTAGTTTTGCATGTGTATGGTGGTCTGAACATTGTAGATTATATCCTATTCCAGCTACTTGGGTTGCTTTGAAAACTGCTATGCATACTCGTTGGGTTCCACCATATTATCAACGTGAATTGCTTCAAAAATTGCAGCATTTAAGACAAGGAAAAAATTCTGTAGAAGAATATTATCATGAATTACAAACTGGCATGATTAGATGTGGTATTGTTGTGGAGAATGAAGCTATGCTTGCACGTTTTATGGGTGGATTAAATAGAGAGATTCAGACCATTCTAGAGTATAAGGAGTACACTAATATCACTCGTTTGTTTCATCTTGCTTGTAAAGCTGAACATGAAGTGCAGGATCGGCAAGCATTGGTGCAAACTAACTTTTCTGCAGGTCGACCTTCATCATGGACACCGCGTGCATCTTCTACTTCCACTGCACCAGCACCTCCATTAGGTGCCACCTCCAGCCGTGATACAAGAAAGCAGGCACAACCACCACTACCTGCCAAGAGCGCACCTGTCGGGCCTGCACAGAGCTCTTCTACTTCCATGGCATCAACTGGGCACACAAGTGATATTATTTGTCGTCGTTGTAAGGGAAGAGGTCATTATGCGAGAGAATGAAAATCTCAGCGTGTGATGCTTGCTACTGAGGATGGTGGGTATGAGTCCTCTAGTGACTATGATGAGGACACTTTGGCTCTTATTACACGTGAAGAACACAGTGGAGATGATTCTGATCATGAGACGCAATACATGGCTCCTGAAGATGCTGACAGGTATGAATGTTTAGTTCCTCAATGTGACGCCCCCGATTCAATCGTACACTAATCATACACGCAAACGTGTACGATCAAGATCAGGGACTCACGGGAAGATATCACAACACAACTCTACAAATAAAATAAGTCATACAAGCATCATATTACAAGCCAGGGGCCTCGAGGGCTCGAATACAAGAGCTCGATCATAGACGAGTCAGCGGAAGCAACAATATCTGAGTACAGACATAAGTTAAACAAGTTTGCCTTAAGAAGGCTAGCACAAACTGGGATACAGATCGAAAGAGGCGTAGGCCTCCTGCCTGGGATCCTCCTAAACTACTCCTGGTCGTCGTCAGCGGGCTGCACGTAGTAGTAGGCTCCTCCAGTGTAGTAGTCGTCATCGACGGTGGCGTCTGACTCCTGGGCTCCAGCATCTGGTTGCGACAACCAGAAAGAAAGGAAAGGGGGGAAAGGGGGAAGAAAGCAACCGTGAGTACTCATCCAAAGTACTCGCAAGCAAGGAACTACACTACATATGCATGGATATATGTGTAATGGGCCATATCAGTGGACTGAACTGCAGAATGCCAGAATAAGAGGGGGATAGCTAGTCTTATCGAAGACTACGCTTCTGGTCACCGCCGTCTTGCAACAGGTAGAAGAGGGCAGTCTGAAGTCCTCCAAGTAACATCACATAGCAATAATCCTACCCGGCGATCCCCTCCTCGTATCCCTGAGAGAGAGCGACCACCGGTTGTATCTGGCACTTGGAAGGGTGTGTTTTATTAAGTATCCGGTTCTAGTTGTCATAAGGTCAAGGTACAACTCCAAGTCGTCCTGTTACCGAAGATCACGGCTATTCGAATAGATTAACTTCCCTGCAGGGGTGCACCAACTTACCCAACACGCTCGATCCCATTTGGCCGGACACAATTTCCTGGGTCATGCCCGGCCTCGGAAGATCAACACGTCGCAGCCCCACCTAGGCACAACAGAGAGGTCAGCACGCCGGTCTAACTCCTATGGCGCAGGGGTCTGGGCCCATCGCCCTTTGCACACCTGCACGTTGCGAACGCGGCCGGAAGCAGACCTAGCCTAGTGGCGTTCCAGTCCAATCCGGCGCGCGCCACTCAATCGCTAACGTCACGAAGGCTTCGGCTGATACCACGACGCCGGGATACCCCGCGTAGATGGTTAGTGCGTATAGGCTCGTAGCCAACTCAGATCAAATACCAAGATCTCGTTAAGCGTGTTAAGTATCCGCGAATGCCGACGAGGGCCAGGCCCACCTGTCTCCTAGGTGGTCTCAACCTGCCCTGTCGCTCCACCACAAAGTAACAGTCGGGGGCCGTCGGGAACCCAGGCCCACCTCTACCGGGATGGAGCCACCTGTCCTTTCAGCCCCCATCTCCGAACAGTATCACAGGTAATGTAACTGTGTAAAATATATCGTATATGCCCGTGATCACCTCCCGAAGTGATCATGGCCCAGTAGTATAGCATGGCAGACTGACAAGAATGTAGGGCCAATGATGATAAACTAGCATCCTATACTAAGCATTTAGGATTGCGGGTAAGGTATCAATGACTGTAGCAACAATGACAGGCTATGCAACAGAATAGGAGTAACCGAACAGTAGCATGCTACACTACTCTAATGCAAGCAGTATAGAGAAGAATAGACGATATCTGGTGATCAAGGGGGGGGCTTGCCTGGTTGCTCTGGCAAGAGAGAGGGGTCGTCAACTCCGTAGTCGAACTGGG
Organism: Triticum timopheevii; assembly: GCA_963921465.1. Classification (NCBI taxonomy): domain Eukaryota; kingdom Viridiplantae; phylum Streptophyta; class Magnoliopsida; order Poales; family Poaceae; genus Triticum; species Triticum timopheevii. Next base: position 350,304,965 of record OY997274.1, read on the forward strand.
CAGCAGCAGCGTCGGTCTCGTAGTCTACCAGAGAGAAGAGGGGGAAGAAACAATGAATACCTTGCAAACAAGTGCATATCGATGCATGACATGAAAAGTAACGGTGCTAGGGGTGCCCTAACGAGGTATGAGGTGATACCGGTGAAGGGGGAAAACATCCGGGAAAGTATTCCCGGTGTTTCGCGTTTTCGGGCAGAGGAGCCAGAGGGGGAAAGTTGCGAGTTGGATAGGTTAGGAATGTGTGGCGGACGAACGGGCTGCGTATTCGGAATTGTCTCGTCGTTCTGAGCAACTTTCATGTTGAAAATATTTTAATCCGAGTTACGGATTAAAAGATATGATTTTTTTTAAAGATTTTATTAATTTCTGGAATTTAATCAATTAATTATTTAATACGAAAAATGGAATTATGACGTCAGCATGATGCCATGCTGACGTCAGCAGTCAACAGGGTTGACTAGGTCAATCTGACGTGTGGGTCCCACATGTCATACTCTGCTTATACTAATTAGGATTTAACTAATCTAATTATAGTTTAATTAATTATCAATAGTTAATTAGGTTAATTAGATTAATTAATCAGGATTAATTAAATTAATTATTTACTTAATTAATTAATTAATTAATTAAATAATTTTATTCATTTTTATTTTTATTAATTATATTTACTTAATTTCCCTTTTCCTTTTTCTTTTTTTTTAAACGTTCTGGGGGTGGGGCCCCCATGTCATAGGCAGGGGCCGGTCCAGTCAGCCTGGCTGACCGAGTCAACAGACCGGCCGGGCCCCTAGGGCCCACGGTTCAGTGACCCAGGGGGGTGGCCCCGTGTCGGCCACGTCGGCAGCCGGCGTTGGGGGCTCCGGTGGGCGTCCGCGGCGGAGGGGGCGCCGGACTTCGCCGGAATCGTCGCCCGGCGGCCAAAAGGGGCCGCGGGTGGGTGCGTTCGAATGGGGAGAGGACGCCGCGTCCATTGGTGGCAAGGCCACGGCCGGACTCGGCCGGAAACGGCGCCGGCGAGCGGCGGAGGCGGCGGGGTGGTTCGGGTCTTCGTCGACAGCGCGCTACGGGGGGCCGAGGGGGGGGGGGGGTCGCGCGGCGCGCTGAGCACCACGGGCTCGGCCCCGTGACCATTCGGTCACCCGGGGGGGGGGGGGGGCGCCGGCGACGAGATCCACGACGCGGGGCGTTCAGGTGCGGCGGCTCGCCGGGGCCGAGGCTCGGGCGAGGAGAAGGGAGAGGGAGGCCGGGGAGCACGTGGGGGGGCAGCCGGAGCCGGCGACGGGGGGGGGGGGCGGGGGCGCGGTGGTGGCGCTCGGGAGGGGGACGAGGGGAGAGAGGGGATCCACGGGGGGGGGGGGGGGGGGGGAAGAGCTCACGGGGGGGGGGGGGGGGGGCGCAGGGTCTCTCAGGCGTGCTCGGAGACGGTCGGGGGCGACCGGTGAGGAGGAGGGCGGGGAGGCGGCCGTCCGGCGTCGCGGATCCGGTGAGGTGGGGTGGGGGTCGGGGACGGCCCGAGGCGACGAGGGGCCTTGCGCCCTGCGCGGCCGGTCGGGAAGGAGGGGACGAGGTGAGGTCGGGGCGGCGGGTCGGTCGCCGGCGTCGGGGGGCGACGGGATCGGGCGGAGCCGATCCAGATCGGCGCGGGGAGGGAGGAGGAGGGGATCGGGGGGGCGAATGGGTGCGGCTAGGGTTTGCCGACCGGGGAAGGGGGGGGATAAGGGGGTGAGGGGTGGGCCGGGCCAGGGGGTGATGAGGACATCAATACCATTGTTACACCCACAGCCCCTACTGCTACATATACTGGACCAATTACTAGAGCTCGCGCACGCCAATTAAATTATCAGGTACTTTCGTTTCTTGGTAATGATTCTAATGTTCATGAGAATATGATGCTGCCTAAATTGGATACATTTGTTTTGCTTACAAATGAAGGGCCTAGCTTGGAGAAGGATGGACATTGGAGCAAGAGCAAGCATGGAGATGATGCCATGCGCAAGGGGAACCAGAACGGAGTTACAAGTGATGATTTCAGGACTTTGAAGCCACCATAAGAGTGCATGAAGCCTTGGACGAAATATACAAGATGCCACTTCATAAATTTCGTCCAGAGGCTATTATAGGTGCTGCGTCACCTTTTTATTGGGCCAGGCCCATGTAATTTCGAAATACATAAGTATAGGCTATTTTTAGAGTCCGTATGTGTGGGGAAACAAGAGATAGGGTTGATTTCGGACCCCTCCACCAAGGGCCACGAAATTCCCCTCTCTTCCTCCATATATACAGCCCTTAGGGCACCGTTTAGACGGTGGGTTTTGTTTAGATTAAAAGTTCGCCATAGCTGCAACTTCGCGTACTTCGTTTGTGTTCAACGACCAGACAAAGGCGTCACAGAACCCCACCTTGATCAATAAAGCTTTCATCTTATATTCGCAATATCCAGATTGCAATCTTAGTTTCTTGCTTGTTCTTCGTTTGCTCGCAGGGAACAGACCCTCGTGGTCAGGTTGATCGTGCTCCGGCGTGGTCAATAACCTCTCGGAGTTGGTTGAGCGATTGCTAAGGCGCGACGTCCTCGCACGTTCGTAGTCGGATCGTCAAAGTCGACTTCCACCAAAGCGATTTCCATCATCTCATCGAAAGACGGGACACCTTTGCCTCTATCAAGTGGTATCAGATTTCCAGGTTGCTCGGTGAGATTTTCCAGTTTTTCGTAGTTTAGATCGAGTCTGTTCTTCATACCTATAGTCCACGAAAAAGCCACAAAAAAAAATTAGGGTTAGTTCATCATATCCGAACCAATCTGAGCCTTTGCATAATCTTTTTAGGGTTTTGCTTTGTTGAATTTGCGGTTGCATCGTCGGTCTAGTTGCTGGTCTTAGAGTCTAGTCTTTTAGAGTTTCGAGTTCTGGTCATAAGTTGTCACGCCGCCGCTGCACCATCATCATCGCCCCTGCCATCTACCACCACCACTCCGTATCCGTATCCATATACCACCACCAATCCGTGTCCATATACCACCACCGATCCATATCCATATACTACCACCGCTACCACCACCGCTGCCATATACCACCACCATATATCCACCACCAATCCGAGTTCCTTGCTTATTAGGTTTGTTTTCGGGATCCATCTAGTTTCCGATTCGTGTTTCCTTGCCGGCGTAGGTTTCGGAAAAAAAAAAAAAAAAAAAAAAAAAAAAAAAAAAAAAAAGAGTCTGGAAACCACGCTCCGTTTAGGCCCAAAATTTTTCGAAAACGCATTTTTCGAAAAATTTTCTGGCTATCCTATTTTTAGGTGTTTCTGAGTGTTTTGAGACAGGTGCCATTATAGGAAGTTTTTTTTTGACCCGTTTCCAGTTTTTGGGTCCGGGCAGTCGAAAAAACGAAAAAAAAAATTGGTCGAAAAAATTTCGTGCCCATCCTGTCAGTTTGACCTAGGAAGAGTTTTGAGACACTCGCCATTATAGTGATTTTTCGCAAAAAAAAAAAAAAAGTGCAGCGCAAAAAAAAAAAGAGCGCAAAAAAAAAAAAGAGCGAAAAAAAAAATCCAGAGTGTGCTTTTCCCTTGTTTACGTGCAGCGCCGTGATTTTGTTAGTGTTCTAGGCTCGCGTCTCTAGCACGGTCTAGCCTAGGACCAGCACAGTACCGTCGTTGAGCGTTTATTCAACTTTGCATCTCTGAATTGATTATTGCTGATCCTTTTTGCTACCATATTATAAGCCTTCCCAGCTCCACATACATTCTACGTCGTGCGTTTGACTCTCCCTGGTACTCGCTCTATCCAAGCTTTGAGAGTTTTTGACTACAACGGTTGCCGATTACCGCCTGCTGCTGGGTAAGAACTGGTAAGAATTTGAGTTTTGCTTGACGGATTTGTGACACCCACCACCACCACTTGTTCGTAGTCTGTAGGATCATATTCTTGTGTGTTTCTATTGCTGCTAACCATGCCAGGATCACAAGCCGACGTGACTGACTGGGAGAATTTATCGAACAAGGAGCTTCATGATAAGTTTCAGCAAATGATGAGTGGACAGGTGCAAGATGTGCTAAACAGATTTGAAGAGGCCATGGAGAAGATAGATGGCATGGAGAAGACGTTCGAAACAAAGCTCGATAACAAATTTAATGAATTGCTCGCGCGTCTTCCACCACCACCACCCGCTGCACCTAACGCACCTCTCCAACAACAACAACAACAACAACAACACATCCTTTCGAATCAGTATGGACGAGCGAGGCGTGTTCCTATTGAGGATGGCCAAACTTCTGGTGCTGCTGTTCATGTTGTTGATGCTTCTTTCGCCCCTGCTACTGCTGCTGGTGGTACCCAGGAGGATGTTGAGTATGCGGGCGATTATGAGGATGAGGTTGATCAAAATCAGCACTACGTGCAGCCACCAGCACCACCACCACCAGGTCGACCTCAGGTATATATTCGTAATGGTAGGCCTGCACCACCACCTCAGGTACGAGATGATGTCCATATTCCTAAACTGAAATTGAATATTCCACCATTTGAGGGTAGATATGTTCCTGATATATATCTTACTTGGGAGTTGGAAACTGAACAACGTTTTACATGTTTACAATATCCCGAGGAGAGACGGGTTGCTGCTGCTGTTTGTGCTTTCACTAGTTTTGCATGTGTATGGTGGTCTGAACATTGTAGATTATATCCTATTCCCGCTACTTGGGCTGCTTTGAAAACTGCTATGCGTACTCGTTGGGTTCCACCATATTATCAACGTGAATTGCTTCAAAAATTACAGCGCTTAAGACAAGGAAAAAATTCTGTAGAAGAATATTATCAGGAATTACAAACTGGCATGATTAGATGTGGTATTGTTGAGGAGAATGAAGCTATGCTTGCACGTTTTCTGGGTGGATTAAATAGAGAGATTCAGACCATTCTAGACTATAAGGAGTATACTAATATCACTCGTTTATTCCATCTTGCTTGTAAAGCTGAACGTGAAGTGCAGGATCGACAGGCATTGGCGCGGACTAACTTTTCTGCAGGTCGACCTTCATCATGGACACCACGTGCATCATCTACTTCCACACGTTCTGCTACACCGGTGCCTCCGTCGGCTGCCACCTCCAACCGTGATATAATAAAGCAGGCACAATCACCATTATCTGCCAAGAGCACACCTTCTGGGCCTGCAAAGAGCTCTTCTTCATCCATGGCATCAACAGGGCAAACACATGATATTATTTGTCGACGTTGCAAGGGTGGAGGTCATTATGCGAGAGAATGCCCATCTAAGCGTGTGATGATTGTTACTGAGGATGGTGGGTATGAGTCCGCTAGTGACTATGATGAGGAGACTTTGGCTCTTATTACACGTGACGAACACGGTGGAGACGATTCTGATCATGAGACGCAATACATGGCTCCTGAAGATGCTGACAGGTATGAATGTTTAGTTGCTCAACGTGTTTTGAGTGTGCAGGTTACACAAGCTGAGCAAAATCAGAGGCATAATTTGTTCCATACAAAGGGAGTTGTGAAGGAACGTTCTGTTCGCGTGATCATAGATGGAGGGAGTTGCAACAACTTGGCTAGCATGGAGATGGTGGAGAAGCTTTCTCTCACCACAAGACCACATCCACATCCTTACTACATCCAATGGTTCAACAATAGCGGCAAGGTTAAGGTAACACGTACTGTTCGTGTGCATTTTAGTATCTCTACATATGCTGATTATGTTGATTGTGATGTGGTACCTATGCAAGCATGTTCCTTATTACTTGGTAGACCATGGCAATTTGATAAAAATGTTGTACACGATGGTAGAAACAATCATTATACTCTTGTTCATAAGGATAAAAATATTACTTTGCTTCCTATGACTCCTGATTCTATTTTGAAAGATGATATTAATAGAGCTAATAAAGCAAAACAGGAGAAGAATAAGAGTGAAACTCAGATTGTGGCAAAAGAATTTGAGCAACAAATGAAGCCTAATAATAAACCATCTAGTGTTGCTTCTGAAATTAAATTGAAAAGTGCATGTTTATTTGCCACCAAATCTGATATTGATGAGCTAGATTTCAGCAAATCTGTTTGCTATGCTTTTGTGTGCAAAGAGGCATTATTTTCATTCGAGGACGTGCCTTCCTCTTTGCCCCCTGCTGTCACTAACATTATGCAGGAGTTCGCTGACGTCTTTCCACAAGACGTGCCACCGGGATTACCACCCATTCGAGGGATTGAGCATCAAATTGACTTAATTCCCGGTGCATCGCTACCCAACCGTGCACCATACCGTACCAATCCAGAGGAGACGAAGGAGATTATGCGTCAAGTACAGGAGCTACTCGACAAAGGTTATATACGCGAATCTCTTAGTCCTTGTGCTGTTCCTATTATACTCGTGCCTAAAAAGGATGGTACGTCACGTATGTGTGTTGATTGTAGAGGCATTAATAATATTACTATTCGTTATCGTCATCCTATTCCTAGGCTAGATGATATGCTTGATGAATTGAGTGGCTCTACAATATTCTCCAAAGTTGATTTGCGTAGTGGATACCATCAAATTCGTATGAAATTGGGTGATGAATGGAAAACAGCATTTAAAACTAAGTTTGGTTTATATGAGTGGTTAGTCATGCCTTTTGGGTTAACTAATGCACCTAGTACTTTCATGAGATTAATGAACGAAGTTTTACGTGCTTTCATTGGACGATTTGTGGTAGTCTATTTTGATGATATACTGATTTATAGCAAATCTTTGGAAGAACATTTGGAACATTTACGTGCTGTTTTTATTGCTCTACGTGATGCACGTTTGTTTGGTAACCTTGGGAAGTGCACCTTTTGCACCGACCGAGTATCTTTTCTTGGCTATGTTGTTACTCCACAGGGAATTGAAGTTGATAAAGCCAAGATTGAAGCTATTGAGAGTTGGCCGCAGCCCAAAACGGTCACACAAGTGAGGAGTTTTCTTGGCCTCGCTGGATTCTATAGGCGTTTTGTGAGAGATTTCAGCACCATTGCTGCACCTCTCAATGAGCTTACAAAGAAAGATGTGCCTTTTATTTGGGGTACCGCACAGGAAGAAGCCTTCACGGTATTGAAAGATAAGTTGACACATGCTCCTTTACTCCAACTTCCTGATTTTAATAAGACTTTTGAGCTTGAATGTGATGCTAGTGGAATTGGATTAGGAGGTGTGTTATTACAAGATGGCAAACCCGTTGCATACTTTTCTGAAAAATTGAGTGGGCCTAGTCTGAATTATTCTACTTATGATAAAGAATTATATGCTCTTGTTCGGACTTTAGAAACATGGCAACATTATTTATGGCCCAAAGAATTTGTTATACATTCTGATCATGAATCTTTGAAACATATTAAAAGTCAAGCTAAACTGAATCGTAGACATGCTAAATGGGTTGAATTTATTGAGACTTTCCCTTATGTCATTAAACACAAGAAGGGAAAAGAAAATGTTATTGCTGATGCATTGTCTCGTCGCTATACTATGCTTTCACAACTTGACTTCAAAATATTTGGTTTGGAGACCATCAAAGATCAATATGTGCATGATGCTGATTTTAAAGATGTAATGCAGAATTGTAAAGAAGGAAGAATGTGGAACAAGTTTGTCGTTAACGATGGATTTGTGTTTCGTGCTAACAAGCTATGCATTCCAGCTAGCTCCGTTCGTCTTTTGTTGTTGCAGGAGGCGCATGGAGGAGGATTAATGGGACACTTTGGCGTGAAGAAGACAGAGGACGTACTTGCTACACATTTCTTTTGGCCAAAGATGAGACGGGATGTTGAGCGTTTTATTGCTCGCTGCACTACATGTCAAAAAGCTAAGTCACGACTCAATCCTCATGGTTTATATATGCCTTTGCCTGTACCTAGTGTTCCTTGGGAGGATATATCTATGGACTTTGTTTTAGGTTTACCTCGAACAAAGAAGGGGAGGGATAGCATATTTGTTGTCGTGGATAGATTCTCGAAAATGGCACACTTTATACCTTGTCATAAAAGCGATGATGCTGTTAATGTTGCTGATTTGTTCTTTCGTGAAATTATTCGCTTGCATGGTGTGCCAAATACTATTGTGTCAGATCGTGATACTAAATTTCTTAGCCACTTTTGGAGATGTTTATGGGCTAAGTTGGGGACTAAACTGCTTTTTAGTACTACTTGTCACCCCCAAACTGATGGACAAACTGAAGTAGTCAATAGAACATTGTCTACTATGCTTAGGGCTGTTTTGAAGAATAATAAGAAAATGTGGGAGGAATGCTTGCCTCATATTGAATTTGCTTATAATCGTTCATTGCATTCTACTACTAAGATGTGCCCTTTTGAAGTTGTGTATGGTTTCCTACCTCGTGCACCTATTGATTTGTTGCCTCTTCCATCTTCGGAGAAGGTTAATTTTGATGCTAAAGAACGTGCTGAATTGATTTTAAAAATGCATGAGTTAACTAAGGAAAACATTGAGCGTATGAATGCTAAGTATAAACTTGCTGGAGATAAGGGTAGAAAACATGTTGTGTTTGCACCTGGAGATCTTGTTTGGTTACATTTGCGTAAGGATAGATTTCCTGATTTGCGCAAATCAAAGCTAATGCCACGTGCTGCTGGTCCCTTTAAGGTGTTGGAGAAAGTAAATGATAATGCATATAAACTTGAGCTGCCTGCAGATTTTGGGGTTAGTCCCACTTTTAACATTGCAGATTTGAAGCCTTATTTGGGTGAGGAAGCTGAGCTTTCGTCGAGGACGACTTCATTTCAAGAAGGGGAGGATGATGAGGACATCAATACCATTGTTACACCCACAGCCCCTACTGCTACATATACTGGACCAATTACTAGAGCTCGCGCACGCCAATTAAATTATCAGGTACTTTCGTTTCTTGGTAATGATTCTAATGTTCATGAGAATATGATGCTGCCTAAATTGGATACATTTGTTTTGCTTACAAATGAAGGGCCTAGCTTGGAGAAGGATGGACATTGGAGCAAGAGCAAGCATGGAGATGATGCCATGCGCAAGGGGAACCAGAACGGAGTTACAAGTGATGATTTCAGGACTTTGAAGCCACCATAAGAGTGCATGAAGCCTTGGACGAAATATACAAGATGCCACTTCATAAATTTCGTCCAGAGGCTATTATAGGTGCTGCGTCACCTTTTTATTGGGCCAGGCCCATGTAATTTCGAAATACATAAGTATAGGCTATTTTTAGAGTCCGTATGTGTGGGGAAACAAGAGATAGGGTTGATTTCGGACCCCTCCACCAAGGGCCACGAAATTCCCCTCTCTTCCTCCATATATACAGCCCTTAGGGCACCGTTTAGACGGTGGGTTTTGTTTAGATTAAAAGTTCGCCATAGCTGCAACTTCGCGTACTTCGTTTGTGTTCAACGACCAGACAAAGGCGTCACAGAACCCCACCTTGATCAATAAAGCTTTCATCTTATATTCGCAATATCCAGATTGCAATCTTAGTTTCTTGCTTGTTCTTCGTTTGCTCGCAGGGAACAGACCCTCGTGGTCAGGTTGATCGTGCTCCGGCGTGGTCAATAACCTCTCGGAGTTGGTTGAGCGATTGCTAAGGCGCGACGTCCTCGCACGTTCGTAGTCGGATCGTCAAAGTCGACTTCCACCAAAGCGATTTCCATCATCTCATCGAAAGACGGGACACCTTTGCCTCTATCAGGGGGGCTGGCCGACTGGGCCATGTGGGCTTGGCCCAGTTGGGCCAGTGGGGTTTCCTTCTCCCCTCCCATTTTTGTTTTCTTTGTCTTTTCTTATTTTATTTTTTTTGTTTTATTTTACTTAGTCTATCTAGATACTTTATAAAAATGTGTGCACTCCACCATAATTACCGATGTAATATTTGACAACCACCGAACTTTTTAGTTCTAATTTTTGAAAACTTTTATCGTTATCATTAATTTGAATTTTGAATTTTGAACCGGTTTTGAACTAACTCAAGATTAGCAACTATAATTGAGGTGATGTGGCATCACTAGCAGAGGATCACTGTAGCTTAATTTCCCGGGCGTCACAATTCTCCTCCACTACAAGAAATCTCGTCCCGAGATTTAGGATCGGTTATAAGGGGAAAGGGGTCTGGTTACGAAATTTTAACGATTCTTCTCGGTCATAGTAGCTCTTCTCGAAGAGGTCGACCCATTACATTGATGTCTTCAGTCCTCTCCTTCAGGTCATCATGATGAAGTTTGTCGTCCTTTCTTCGGGGGTTCCATCGTACTTACGAAAGGATAAAGGGTGGGTATTCCAAGAGAATGGACCTCTGCAGGTTTGACTATCTGGTCGATAACATCGGGGAGGGTGGCGGAAGTAACTCTCGAATTGAAACGTAAGAAAATATCAAGAGCAGAGTAAGGAGGTATCCTGGGAAGTTTCGAGCGGGCAGGCAATCGTTCGATGCCTGATATGTGGCGTGAAAGGGGTTCGAAGCCACGAGAATAAGTATTTGTCTGATACCAGATTGAAGGTGGCTCATGAATTACATACGAGGCCACGCGCGAGGAACAACCTTGGGTACAGGGGGGTACAGGAGAGTCAGGTTTCGATCCTGTGGAACTGTGGGTTATGGGCCCACCATGTGGATTAAAAGTAGGAAGGACAGTGACATCTTGCACGATCATGTAAGCAAGGCATGCCAGAGGATAGTCTGTCGGTTATGTCGGCAACAACATCGGTACCAAGGGCGAGGGACGAAGAGAACCATTTTCCTGCTCGTTGAACGAGGCGGGCCAATAGGCAAGGTTCTCGTCCATCGGTGGCTACCGAAATGTCATCAACAATAGTAACAGGGTCTTACTGACACGGTCGTACACCAAGGTGTTTACATAAGCAGAAGAATATTACTGCTTAGATCATATAGACCTCAAGAAAGGTTAAACCAAACAATGGAAAGGACATATGATTATCAGATTAATCAGGCGATGGAAAGGAAAAATGTGTCTTAGTCACATAATTCAGGGATATATCCTTCCCAAGGATAAGCAGAGCATGATATCCATGACAGGATATAATGTAGAAAACTCTATAGGTAGGGGAGAGAATTTTCATGACATTGCCCATACAACGGTGTTAGGATAATTGATAATTAAAATATAGCATCGTGCTTCAAACGTGCCTGTTGAAAATCGGAGTACCATTGACATGCTTCGAGATAGCAGTGACATGGTCTTCAGGTGAAGATCAGACTTTGGAAACACGAAGGATCCATCAGGAATAACTTGTAGAATAAGTCTTACAATTTCCTCATGGGTGATTGGATAACCTTGCTGAAAAGGAATCTATAATGATAGGTCCTCCAGCCAGGGGGGGGGGTGCTAGGCATGACATCATGTTGCCGGGTCATCAAAGGACAAACAACATAACTCGTGGAAAGTTGTCCCAACCATCATATCTGACCGAGATTCAGATCCGATTGGTGTCAGGATACCTGAGACTCAGGATGTCCGAGAAGAAAAGGCGCAACACAAATCGTTGAAATGGCATTGCAAGCTTCTCGGGAAATGAACTATGGGAGCGGGTTTCTGAAGCAATAGTTCACCATTAAACCAAGGAGAGGACAAGGAGGTGTCTGGTGAACTCAACGGCAATTCACCGAGATTCCCAAAAGATGGATTTCCACCATTAAGTGAACAAGGAGATAACATTTGTCAGATCAAATGATATAAGGAAGTATGCTCGAGGAAAACTTACACAATTAAACATTGGTTGAAGGGTGCGCCCGAAGTACGGGTTGGGTTGCACGACCAATGTTAGAATGGTGATTCAATTAGCGAAGGACTTAGAATGAACTATCGCCCATTCACTTCAAAGCAATAGGGTTGCTAGAAGTTTTGAATTCACACGTCATAGCTCCATTGTCGGTATTCCGGTTGAAAACAATACGGGGACCAAGGATTGAACGAAGATGGCAAGAAGTATTAAGATATCAAGAATTATTAAGAGGTGGTGAAATTCTCACCACATTCTTGACAAAAAGTGATGGTAATACTTCCGAGGTAAGGAAGATCAACTGCTGGGTAGCAGTGATCTCAAGGTTTACACAAAACGCGAACAAGTTGTGTTGAACGGAAGGCAATAAAGTGGTCAATGAGAACAGGAATCATCGAGGGGCAAGGATGGTATTACCCATCATGAATTCAATTGAATTCCTGGAAGAGCTCATAAGGTTGATGATGATCACGACACAATTGTCGAGAGATTTCATGCAGATGTAGTCAATCAGCGACGACATCAAGTCAAAGGAATGATGAAGCAAGAGGTTATTGGAACCACAGTTACGACACAAACTCGAACTCAAGCTTGTTGTTTAAGGTGAAAGGGTATGATGAGGAAAAATCGACGTAAGGTTAGTTCATCGTCGAAAATTGGTGCTCCGAGAATAAGGACCAGGTAGCACCGTTAGAATCGTCACGACAATGACATAGCCAAACAGGCTAGGAATGGCGTGATCGGGTACCAACTCGTACTTATAGAAGCTTACTGAAGAGTTGTTGAACCGTAGAGCGGACTCGGTTCAGTTATCGGTGTCTTTGAGTGTTCAATAACTCCGAGCCCATGAAAAATTGTAATCGGTGAGTATGTAGTACTTGATGAAGAACTCATAAGAAATTATGCAGTTCCAAGATAATCTCGAGATACCAGGTGGTAATACTCGACGACAGATCAAACTAGAAGTTGAACTGGGGTATTGCTCTATAGAAGACAAGTGCTTAAACTTGCACAGGACATGATATTTAAAGGAGAACATGGTCATAACCATGATTGCAAAAAGGCCAGATCTCAGATATAAGATGAACTTATACCAAGGGAATAATTGATTTTAAAAGAAGCTTCGATGAGAAGATGTACATCGTGTCCATGGGCATGAACGCAATTTCAAGGTCGACTCCCACTTCTCCAATGCATAACCTTTCATTCACTTCTCACTTTCGATGAAGTTATAGCGTTGAAATTTTATCTGGCAAAATACCAGAAGAGTACGACTCGTGAAAACTTTCGAGTTCACACATATTAAGGAAGGCATAGGTTCAATCCATCGGGGCATCTTAGAATCCTATACCAGAATCTTTTAGAAGTGATTAACTCAAGCTCGAAGGCAGAGCATGGTTGAGAAAGCAGACGATACAATTTACCAAAGGCATTATGTATCCAAGGGAAGGCTCACAAGGTTATTGAATATGAAGGACAATGTCGGATAAAATCCATTAAAGGATCTGTCGGTCCATAACAGAGCTGATGTGAGCATCGGCACACAATCAGAGGAAGTAACAATGCAAGGGCATTGGATTATAGAAACAACTGACTAATCCAGAGCTCAAATGCAAAGGAATTATGATTTCCAAATTAAGGGAACAGAATCAATGCTCTGATTAGGGATGGATAAGTTGAATAGCCTTAGGGTACAATCAACGACAATTGGATTGGTCGAGAACCAATTCCAGTTAAAAGAATGGAAGCTCAGCCGGAAAAGTAATTTATAAGGATCAATGATGATTGCGTGTATTCGCAGCATATTGAGTCAACAGACTCAAAATGATAATGACAAGGAATGTCAATAAGATTTCTATACTTATGGGATTAATCATAATGAAAGCAAACAAGAAATTCCAGAGCAATAGGTTGCTGAGGATTTTCGGAATATCGGGTGGTATTTCGAAGACTTTTGTGTAACACATGAACAACTGGGGGATGAGCGGATACTCGATAAGTGCGAGAATTAACCGTAGGGGTACTCAAGTGACAAAGAACAGCAAGGCAGTAAGCTCAAGGGATTATCGAAACAACGACGAGTTTTTCAGGGTATCTTGTAATAACAAGACCACTGGGGATGAATGTAAGAATAACAAATGCAAGTAGTTATCCATAAGGGTTTGCGGTGGAAGGTGAATTGCAAACGCGATGAACACAAGTTCTCGGGTTAACAGTGGAGAGTATCTTCAGGGTCTTCTGGTGCAGCAGACGATCATTAGTAATAAGGGGCTCTCCGGGTGAAAGTGATAACGAGATCCTAATGTTAGATTTAATAAACTTCATTTAACCCAAATAGAGGAGAGATCAGAGTCCCAGAGTAAAGGTCGAGGAGTAAAAGATCCTACTACCACCCGATGGCGACGTGGGCCCGTAAGGCACACAGCCATGTTAGTAAAAGTTTTTGTAATGTCTAGACTCGACTTCGGCCAAGGAGTGTGGAAGGGGGATCCCTACAGGCAGTCGGCTTTGATACCAACTTGTGACGCCCCCGATTCAATCGTACACTAATCATACACGCAAACGTGTACGATCAAGATCAGGGACTCACGGGAAGATATCACAACACAACTCTACAAATAAAATAAGTCATACAAGCATCATATTACAAGCCAGGGGCCTCGAGGGCTCGAATACAAGAGCTCGATCATAGACGAGTCAGCGGAAGCAACAATATCTGAGTACAGACATAAGTTAAACAAGTTTGCCTTAAGAAGGCTAGCACAAACTGGGATACAGATCGAAAGAGGCGTAGGCCTCCTGCCTGGGATCCTCCTAAACTACTCCTGGTCGTCGTCAGCGGGCTGCACGTAGTAGTAGGCTCCTCCAGTGTAGTAGTCGTCATCGACGGTGGCGTCTGACTCCTGGGCTCCAGCATCTGGTTGCGACAACCAGAAAGAAAGGAAAGGGGGGAAAGGGGGAAGAAAGCAACCGTGAGTACTCATCCAAAGTACTCGCAAGCAAGGAACTACACTACATATGCATGGATATATGTGTAATGGGCCATATCAGTGGACTGAACTGCAGAATGCCAGAATAAGAGGGGGATAGCTAGTCTTATCGAAGACTACGCTTCTGGTCACCGCCGTCTTGCAACAGGTAGAAGAGGGCAGTCTGAAGTCCTCCAAGTAACATCACATAGCAATAATCCTACCCGGCGATCCCCTCCTCGTATCCCTGAGAGAGAGCGACCACCGGTTGTATCTGGCACTTGGAAGGGTGTGTTTTATTAAGTATCCGGTTCTAGTTGTCATAAGGTCAAGGTACAACTCCAAGTCGTCCTGTTACCGAAGATCACGGCTATTCGAATAGATTAACTTCCCTGCAGGGGTGCACCAACTTACCCAACACGCTCGATCCCATTTGGCCGGACACACTTTCCTGGGTCATGCCCGGCCTCGGAAGATCAACACGTCGCAGCCCCACCTAGGCACAACAGAGAGGTCAGCACGCCGGTCTAACTCCTATGGCGCAGGGGTCTGGGCCCATCGCCCTTTGCACACCTGCACGTTGCGAACGCGGCCGGAAGCAGACCTAGCCTAGTGGTGTTCCAGTCCAATCCGGCGCGCGCCACTCAGTCGCTGACGTCACGAAGGCTTCGGCTGATACCACGACGCCGGGATACCCCGCGTAGATGGTTAGTGCGTATAGGCTCGTAGCCAACTCAGATCAAATACCAAGATCTCGTTAAGCGTGTTAAGTATCCGCGAACGCCGACGAGGGCCAGGCCCACCTGTCTCCTAGGTGGTCTCAACCTGCCCTGTCGCTCCGCCACAAAGTAACAGTCGGGGGCCGTCGGGAATCCAGGCCCACCTCTACCGGGATGGAGCCACCTGTCCTTTCAGCCCCCATCTCCGAACAGTATCACAGGTAATGTAACTGTGTAAAATATATCGTATATGCCCGTGATCACCTCCCGAAGTGATCATGGCCCAGTAGTATAGCATGGCAGACTGACAAGAATGTAGGGCCAATGATGATAAACTAGCATCCTATACTAAGCATTTAGGATTGCGGGTAAGGTATCAATGACTGTAGCAACAATGACAGGCTATGCAACAGAATAGGAGTAACCGAACAGTAGCATGCTACACTACTCTAATGCAAGCAGTATAGAGAAGAATAGACGATATCTGGTGATCAAGGGGGGGGCTTGCCTGGTTGCTCTGGCAAGAGAGAGGGGTCGTCAACTCCGTAGTCGAACTGGGCAGCAGCAGCGTCGGTCTCGTAGTCTACCAGAGAGAAGAGGGGGAAGAAACAATGAATACCTTGCAAACAAGTGCATATCGATGCATGACATGACAAGTAACGGTGCTAGGGGTGCCCTAACGAGGTATGAGGTGATACCGGTGAAGGGGGAAAACATCCGGGAAAGTATTCCCGGTGTTTCGCGTTTTCGGGCAGAGGAGCCAGAGGGGGAAAGTTGCGAGTTGGATAGGTTAGGAATGTGTGGCGGACGAACGGGCTGCGCATTCGGAATTGTCTCGTCGTTCTGAGCAACTTTCATGTTGAAAATATTTTAATCCGAGTTACGGATTAAAAGATATGATTTTTTTAAAGATTTTATTAATTTCTGGAATTTAATCAATTAATTATTTAATACGAAAAATGGAATTATGACGTCAGCATGATGCCATGCTGACGTCAGCAGTCAACAGGGTTGACTAGGTCAATCTGACGTGTGGGTCCCACATGTCATACTCTGCTTATACTAATTAGGATTTAACTAATCTAATTATAGTTTAATTAATTATCAATAGTTAATTAGGTTAATTAGATTAATTAATCAGGATTAATTAAATTAATTATTTACTTAATTAATTAATTAATTAATTAAATAATTTTATTCATTTTTATTTTTATTAATTATATTTACTTAATTTCCCTTTTCCTTTTTCTTTTTTTTTAAACGTTCTGGGGGGTGGGGCCCCCATGTCATAGGCAGGGGCCGGTCCAGTCAGCCTGGCTGACCGAGTCAACAGACCGGCCAGGCCCCTAGGGCCCACGGTTCAGTGACCCAGGGGGGTGGCCCCGTGTCGGCCACGTCGGCAGCCGGCGTTGGGGGCTCCGGTGGGCGTCCGCGGCGGAGGGGGCGCCGGACTTCGCCGGAATCGTCGCCCGGCGGCCAAAAGGGGCCGCGGGTGGGTGCGTTCGAATGGGGAGAGGACGCCGCGTCCATTGGTGGCAAGGCCACGGCCGGACTCGGCCGGAAACGGCGCCGGCGAGCGGCGGAGGCGGCGGGGTGGTTCGGGTCTTCGTCGACAGCGCGCTACGGGGGGCCGAGGGGGGGGGGGGGGTCGCGCGGCGCGCTGAGCACCACGGGCTCGGCCCCGTGACCATTCGGTCACCCGGGGGGGGCGCCGGCGACGAGATCCACGACGCGGGGCGTTCAGGTGCGGCGGCTCGCCGGGGCCGAGGCTCGGGCGAGGAGAAGGGAGAGGGAGGCCGGGGAGCACGTGGGGGGGGCGGCCGGAGCCGGCGACGGGGGGGGGGGGGCGGTGGTGGCGCTCGGGAGGGGGACGAGGGGAGAGAGGGGATCCACGGGGGGGGGGGGGGGGGGGGGGAAGAGCTCACGGGGGGGGGGGGGGGGGGGGCGCAGGGTCTCTGAGGCGTGCTCGGAGACGGTCGGGGGCGACCGGTGAGGAGGAGGGCGGGGAGGCGGCCGTCCGGCGTCGCGGATCCGGTGAGGTGGGGTGGGGGTCGGGGACGGCCCGAGGCGACGAGGGGCCTTGCGCCCTGCGCGGCCGGTCGGGAAGGAGGGGACGAGGTGAGGTCGGGGCGGCGGGTCGGTCGCCGGCGTCGGGGGGCGACGGGATCGGGCGGAGCCGATCCAGATCGGCGCGGGGAGGGAGGAGGAGGGGATCGGGGGGGCGAATGGGTGCGGCTAGGGTTTGCCGACCGGGGAAGGGGGGGATAAGGGGGTGAGCGGTGGGCCGGGCCAGTGGGGTTTCCTTCTCCCCTCCCATTTTTGTTTTCTTTGTCTTTTCTTATTTTATTTTTTTGTTTTATTTTACTTAGTCTATCTAGATACTTTATAAAAATGTGTGCACTCCACCATAATTACCGATGTAATATTTGACAACCACCGAACTTTTTAGTTCTAATTTTTGAAAACTTTTATCGTTATCATTAATTTGAATTTTGAATTTTGAACCGGTTTTGAACTAACTCAAGATTAGCAACTATAATTGAGGTGATGTGGCATCACTAGCAGAGGATCACTGTAGCTTAATTTCCCGGGCGTCACACTCAACGTGTTTTGAGTGTGCAGGTCACACAAGCTGAGCAAAATCAGAGGCATAATTTGTTCCATACAAAGGGAGTTGTGAAGGAACATTCTGTGCACGTCATCATAGACGGAGGGAGCTGCAACAACTTGGCTAGCATGGATATGGTGGAGAATCTCTCTCTCACCACACGACCACATCCACATCCTTACTACATCCAATGGTTCAACAACAACGGTAAAGTTAAGGTAACACATACTGTTCGTGTGCATTTTAGTATCTCTACATATGCTGATTATGTTGATTGTGATGTGGTACCTATGCAAGCATGTTCCTTATTACTTGGTAGACCATGGCAATTTGATAAAAAAAATTGTACAGCATGGTAGAAACAATCAGTATACTCTTGTAATATTACTTTGCTTCCTATGACTTCTGATTCCATTTTGAAAGATGATATTAACAGATCTAATAAAGCAAATCAGGAGAAGAATAAGAGTGAAAATCAGATTGTGGCAAAAGAATTTGAGCACCAAATGAAGCCTAATAATAAACCATCTAGTGTTGCTTCTGAAATTAAATTGAAAAGTGCATGTTTATTTGCCACCAAATCTGATATTGATGAGCTAGATTTCAGCAAATCTGTTTGATATGCTTTTGTGTGCAAAGAGGCATTATTTTCATTCGAGGACGTGTCTTCCTCTTTGCCTCCTGCTGTCACTAACATTTTGAAGGAGTTCACTGACGTCTTTCCACAAGACGTGCCACCGGGATTACCGCCTATTCGAGGGATTGAGCATCAGATTGACTTAATTCCCGGTGCTTCACTGCCAAACCGTGCGCCATACCGTACCAATCTAGAGGAGACGAAGGAGATTATGCGTCAAGTACAAGAGCTTCTCGACAAATGTTATATATGCGAACCCCTTAGTCCTTGTGCTGTTCCTATTATTCTAGTGCCAAAAAAGGATGGTACATCGCGTATGTGTGTTCATTGTAGAGGCATTAATAATATTACTATTCGTTATTGTCATCCTATTCCTAGGCTAGATGATATGCTTGATGAATTGAGTGGCTCTACAATATTCTCCAAGGTTGATTTGCCTAGTGGATACCATTAAATTCGTATGAAATTGGGGGATGAATGGAAAACAACATTTAAAACTAAGTTTGGATTATATGAGTAGTTAGTCATGCCTTTTGGGTTAACTAATGCACCTAGTACTTTCATGAGATTAATGAACGAAGTTTTACATGCTTTCATTGGACGATTTGTGGTAGTTTACTTTGATGACATATTGATTTATAGCAGATCTTTGGAGGAACTTTTGGAACATTTACGTGCTGTTTTTATTGCTCTATGTGATGCACGTTTGTTTGGTAACCTTGGGAAGTGCACCTTTTGCACTGACCGAGTGTATTTTCTTGGCTATGTTGTTACTCCACAGGGAATTGAAGTTGATAAAGCCAAGATTGAAACTATTGAGAGTTGGCCGCAACCCAAAATGGTCACACAAGTGAGGAGTTTTCTTTGCCTCGCTGGATTCTATAGGCGTTTTGTGAGAGATTTTAGCACCATTGCTGCACCTCTCAATGAGCTTACAAAGAAGGATGTGCCTTTTGTTTGGGGTACCGCACATGAAGAAGCCTTCACGGTGTTGAAAGATAACTTGACACATGCTCCTTTAATCCAACTTCCTGATTTTAATAAGACATTTGAGCTTGAATGTGATGCTAGTGGAATTTGATTAGGAGGTGTGTTATTACAAGATGGCAAACCTGTTGCATACTTTTCTGAAAAATTGAGTCGGCCTAGTCTGAATTATTCTACTTATGATAAAGAATTATATGCTCTTGTTTGGACTTTAGAAACATGGCAACATTATTTATGGCCCAAAGAATTTGTTATACATTTTGATCATGAATTTGAAACATATTAAAAGTCAAGCTAAACTGAATCGTAGACATGCTAAATGGGTTGAATTCATTGAGACTTTCCCTTATGTTATTAAACACAAGACGGGTAAAGAAAATGTTATTGCTGATGCATTCTCTCGTCGCTATACTATGCTTTCACAACTTGACTTCAAAATATTTGGTTTGGAGACCATATAAGATCAATATGTGCATGATGCCGATTTTGAAGATGTATTGCAGAATTGTAAAGAAGGAAGAACATGGAACAAATTCATCATTAATGATGGATTTGTGTTCCGTGCTAACAAGCTATGCATTCCAGCTAGATCCGTTCGTCTTTTGTTGTTGTAGGAGGCACATGGGGGAGGACTAATGGGACACTTTGGCGTGAAGAAGACGAAGGACGTACTTGCTACACATTTCTTTTGGCCAAAGATGAGACGGGATGTTGAGCGCTTTGTTGCTCGCTACACTACATGTCAAAAAGCTAAGTCATGACTCAATCCTCATGGTTTATATATGCCTTTGCCTGTACCTAGTGTTCCTTGGGAGGATATATCTATGGACTTTGTTTTAGGTTTACCTCGAACCAAGAAGGGGAGGGATAGCATATTTGTTGTCATGGATAGATTCTCGAAAATGGCACACTTTATACCATGTCATAAAAGCGATGATGGTGTTAATGTTGCTGATTTGTTCTTTCGTGAAATTATTCGCTTGCATGGTGTGCCAAATACTATTGTTTCAGATCGTGATACTAAATTTCTTAGCCACTTTTGGAGATGTTTATGGGCTAAGTTTTGGACTAAACTGCTTTTTAGTACTACTTGTCACCCCCAAACTGATGGACAAACTGAAGTAGTCAGTAGAACATTTTCTACTATGCTTAGGGCTGTTTTGAAGAATAATAAGAAAATGTGGGAAGAATGCTTGCCTCATATTGAATTTGCTTATAATCGTTCATTGCATTCTACTACTAAGATGTGCCCTTTTGAAATTGTGTATGCTTTCCTACCTCGTGCACCTATTGATTTATTGCCTCTTCCATCTTCGGAGAAGGTTAATTTTGATGCTAAACAACGTGCTGAATTGATTTTAAAAATTCATGAGTTAACTAAGGAAAACATTGAGCGTATGAATGCTAAATATAAACTTGCTGGAGATAAAGGTAGAAAACATGTTGTGTTTGCACCTGGAGATCTTGTATGGTTACATTTGTGTAAGGATAGATTTCCTAATTTGCGCAAATCAATGCTAATGCCACGTGCTGAAGGTCCTTTTAAGGTGTGAGAGAAAATAAATGATAATGCATATAAACTTGAGCTGCCTGCAGATTTTGGGGTTAGTCCCACTTTTAACATTGCAGATTTGAAGCCTTATTTGGGTGAGGAAGATGAGCTTCCATCGAGGATGACTTCATTTCAAGAAGGGGAGGATGATGAGGACATCAATACCATTGTTACACCCACAGCCCCTGCTGCTACATATACTGGACCAATTACTAGAGCTCGCGCACGCCAATTAAATTATCAGGTACTTTCGTTTCTTGGTAATGATTCTAATGTTCATGAGAATATGATGCTGCCTAAATTGGATACATTTGTTTTGCTTACAAATGAAGGGCCTAGCTTAGAGAAGGATGAACATTGGAGCAAGAACAAGCATGGAGATGATGGCATGCGCAAGGGGAACAAGAACGGAGTTACAAGTGATGATTTCAGGACTTTGAAGCCACCATAATGGGTGCATGAAGCCTTGGACAAAATATACAAGATGCCACTTCATAAATTTCGTCCCGAGGCTATTCTAGGTGTTGCGTCACCTTATTATTGGGACAGGCCCATGTAATTTCGAAATACATAAGTATAGGTTATTTTTAGAGTCCGTATGTGTGGGGAAACAAGAGATAGGGTGGATTTCGGACCCCTCCACCAAGGGCCACGAAATTCCCTCCCTCTTCCTCCATATATACAGCCCTTAGGGCACCGTTTAGACTTTGGGTTTTGTTTAGATTAAAGTTCACCATAGCTGCAACTTCGCGTACTTTGTTTGTGTTCAACAACCAGACAAAGGCGTCACAGAACCCCACCTTCATTAATAAAGCTTTCTTCTTATATTCGCAATATCCAGACTGCAACCTTAGTTTCTTGCTTGTTCTTCATTTGCTTGCAGGAAATAGACCCTCGTGGTCAGGTGATCGTGCTCCAGCGTGATCAATAATCTCTTGGAGTTGGTTTAGCGATTGCTAAGGCGCGACGTCCTCGCATGTTCGTAGTCAGATCATCAAAGTCGACCTCCACCAAAACGATAGCCACCATCTCATCGAAAGACGGGACACCTTTGCCTCTATCAGGACTGGACGATGCCCTACTTGGCGTATATGACCCGGGGCGAGTTACCCGAGGATGAAGTTTTGGCCAGACAGATAATCCGGCGATCCAAGTCCATCACTACTGTCAATGGCGAGTTACATCACTGCAGTGTCTCGGGGGCGTTTCGGCATTGCGTTTCTTCTGAAGAAGGCTGTGAAATCTTGGGTGAAATCCATGAAGGAGACTGCGGTCATCATGCTGGTTCAAAATCCCTGGTGGCTAAGGCTTTCCGACACGGCTTTTACTGGTTAACAGCTCATGCTGATGCTCTGGTCAGGAAGTGTGATGGCTGTCAGAAGTTTTCACGCCGAGCTCATGTTCCGGCTCAGGAATTGAGGATGATTCCAATCACCTGGCCGTTTGCAACTTGGGGGCTGGATATGGTTGAGCCTTTTAAGACGTCCAACGATAAGAAGACCCACCTTCTGGTGGCGGTTGATAAATTCACCAAGTGGGTGGCGGCAGAGTCAGTCAGCAAGTGTGATGCAGCCACGACGGTTCAATTCATGAAAAAAGTGATTTTCCGCTTTGGTTTTCCACACATCATTATAACAGATAATGGCACGAATCTCTCCAAGGGTGCTATGGAAGAGTTCTGTCAATGTGAACACATCCGGCTTGATATGTCATCCGTGGCTCACCCCCAATCTAATGGTCAAGCGGAGAGAGCTAATCAAGAAATCCTGAAGGGTATCAAGCCCCAGCTTATGGTCCCCTTGGAGAGGACGCCGGGTTGTTGGGTGGAAGAGTTGCCTTCCATATTATGGAGCATTAATACCACTCCCAATAGATCTATGGGTTATACACCGTTCTTCATGGTTTATGGAGAGGAAGCACTTCTCCCAAGCGATATTCGCCATGACTTGCCCCAAGTGGCAGCTTATGTTGAAGCGGACAATGAAAGAGCATGCCAAGATGCATTGGACCTGTTAGATGAAAAGCGGGATATTGCGGCAGCTTGTTCGGCGATTTATCAGCAAGACTTGCGGCGTTATCACAGCCGCCGGGTTAAAGCCAGAGCTTTTCAAGAAGGCGACTTAGTGCTCCGGCTTATCCAAGATCAGACCGACATGCACAAGTTATCCCCACCTTGGGAAGGGCCCTTTGTGGTCAGAAAGAACCTGAACAACGGGTCATACTAACTTATTGATGTTCGAGAGCACAAGACTCACGCAAATCGGAGGAGGAGACCCGCCGGCCATAGAATATTGCTCATCTTCGGCCTTACTATACCTGAGCCATAGGCTCCTATCATGTACATAGTTTTGACAATGTATATGCTATGATCAATAAAATAAACTGGCATCCTTGCTAAAGCGGGGCCTCTGCCGTTTGTCTTATATATCTTCTTGGTTACATGGGGGCTTATGCTTGTAAAGCGGAGTTATTATTGTCCATTGATCCGTCTTATAAAGCTAAAAAAAAGAGAGCATAGCTCAAATATAAGCTTGGGGGCTTAATAACCAGCATCATAAGGAGCCAAAGAGAGTTTATTGCAAAGCATAACTCAAACATAGACGCTTACTGAGCACAGCTCGAAATATTGCCTGGGGATCTTTGCTTCTACAAGAACAAAGAATCCACACCTTGCAATAGGCTATAAAAGCTAGGCTTGGAAGCCAGGTGTATTCACCTAAAACCCTGGGTTAACCTGCCTTCATCAAGTAAGTCACTCCGCCCAGGTAATCCTGGTATGACCCGCCGAACGTTTGACAAGTCAATCTTATATAGACCCTAAACTTATCAAAATTAAAGCGACGATTGGTTAATGTGAGGTCCATCTTAAAAGGCTTTGTAAAATGGTTTAACTCAGTGGCCTGGCAGCCCATGAAAAGCATCGCCTTTTTTGAACTTTTTATTCGCAAATCTTTCTTTTCGATGTTTCTTTCGATGAGGTTTGTATTCAATCCGGTACTTGCTAACCCGGACTGTTTTTTAAAGTTGCCAAGTGCAAACTTATAAGATGACTAGTGTCAATTTACCCGGCTTGGCTTTCAACTATAAGTTGTCAGTACACTATCAATTATAATCCAGTATTTGTTAAACCGGTCTGGCTTTGAATATTAAGTCGCCAGGATGATCATCCGGTGTTTATTATAACCCGGCATGGCTTCATCATAAACCAGCACAGCATGGTGGGAGTTATCAGCACACAAAAATTGGAGTTATCACCCTTACTACAATAAAGTTGATAAAATCAACAATGTGATTCCATGTCACAGGTATGATATATTTCATATTTTATTATTTTTTATTACTACAGCCTTGGTTATATACCCTGGCTTTATCTTTGGGTATTATGACCCGTCCGGTGGTAAACCGCCAGGAAAATTCCAGTTTGGTGGATTGAAATACATGACAATACGGGATTTGCACATAAGGATATAAAAATGCCCTTACAATCTCCCCCTTTTTGGTGGATTGATGACAATACGGTATTTGCACATAAGGAAATAAAAATGAAAATAAGCAAACCCAACATCTATAAAATATAGACAGGCTCCCCCTAGATGTGTGCACTCTATAGATATGCTTTGGAGTGCAAGACACACATATTAGGATCAACACTCCCCCTATATTTTATAGACAAGGCAATGCTTGCAACAATATAAATGACACTAAGCATGGAGGCAAGGTAAAGTACATGAGCATAAAGCAAAGGGCACAAGATAACATAAGCTCACAATCTACTAAACATACTAGACAATAAGATAAGACAAAGAGATAGACTAGAGGGCATATGTCTCACACCATATGATAGTATCCTGGTCTCATATGAACACAACCGCAAACCAACAGACCAAAGCAACGAACGAAGGTCCAACGAAATGAAAACAAAGAGACACGACTCACAAATCCTACACTCTCTCCCCCTTTGGCATCAAGACACCAAAAAGGTAGAGGTGACACCTACAACACAGGTGGTAGCTCCCTCTGTAGTGATCACCCAACAATCTCCTGATCGGTCTCGGCAACGGGAATGGACTCCTCCTCTGACTCAGTCCACTGATAGCCCTGCTTCGCCATCCAGTAATCCTCAAGAGTGATGTTCTTCTCTGACCCGCTCGACACGTCCTCGCCGAACATCCTCAAGATCCTCTTGTTGTGCTGGTGACTCTCCTTATGAGCAACATAGGTCTTGTACTGTCCCTTGGCCTGCATGTAGAACAGAGCCTTCATCTTTGCCTTCATCCTCTTAGCCCAAGAGGGCTCAGTAGAGGGAGGAGTGTACCCTGCAGAACTGCCCTCAGCCTCCTCCTCCTCAAACTTGTCCTCATCAACATTCATCCTAGTAGCCTTAGCCTCAGCCCGGGTAGTGGTATTGGCCCACTTGTTCTTCTGACGCAGCTTGATAGGCTCATGGAGAACCTAGTTTGGAGCAAGAATCTCTTCACCCGGAAAGAGCATATCCCATGTCTTAGAGATCAAGAGGTGCAGGTATGGTCCATAGATGGGAACTTTGCGATTGAAGACCGCAAACCAGAGCTCAACCCACATGATATGAGAGACGTCAAGTGGTTGGGGAACTTGACGACGCTCCTCCTCACAAAGAAGCGTCATATCCACAAGATAAGCATGCACCTTGTCCTTGTCACCAGTGCGTGGAAAGAGAGTGTTGCGGAAGATCCGGTGCATGACGTCAAGGAAAGGGTTGAGCACCCAAGACTTCTTGTCATTGGCCAACTTATTCTCCATAAGTAACGGTTGAATCTTGTTCTTGTTGGTGGAATCCGGGTTGCCGTGATGGCGGACACGAATGGGCACATTGAGCCCCTCATCACGAACGTGCAGCATCTCCATGAATTCCTTCCACTTAGCAGACATCCTCTTCCCATTGGTCATCCAAGTCATAGTCCACTCCTCATCCATGTGAAAGTGGACGAAACCAAATAATTGAGCCACAATCTCCGGGTCAAAGTCCATGTGGAACGTGATAAACTCTTCAATGTCAAACTGCTCCACCAAATCCAACGACTCACCAAAGTATGCCCGGTCCTTCTTCAGATGATTCTTATCAATTCACTGAACTAGAACATAGATGTTCTGCTTGGACTTGATCACATCAAGGAAGATGAAATTTTGCTGCTTGGTCCAAAACAAATCATTCCCTCTGACATTCTCATGAGGCTTCACAGAGGAGTTGATCCTCCTTCGAGTGATGAACTCGGCTAGAGGCATCTCGTCCATGCCAATATTTGGCTCCTTGAACTTGCTAGTGGTGGTCTTGACGTTGCTTTGTGGGGCATTGGATCCCTCAGGTGCTTCTTGATTGCAAAGCCGCTTGGATCTCATGTTGCGGCTGGGATTTGAGCGACGGACATTGGAGTCACCACCTATGACACACAACACAAGCACACGAGAAGAACGAGAAGGGTCATTGCAAAGACCAAGGCCAAAACAAATGAACATATAGAAATGAGATTGGGTAGTCACAACAAGGTAGTTCATACGCACCGCACCATGAGGCGGACGTAAAAATATACAGCTGCACTAGCTGCGGTAGTACTACACCAGGATGGCACAGTAGTACTGCACCTAGAGGAGAAGTAATTTTTACTTCCGCGCGCCGGGCGGTAGTACCGCTCCAACGGAGTGGTAGTACCGCACGGGGCGGATCTCACCAGAGCAGGCGTTAGTACCGCTCGAGAGGAACGGTAGTACCGCACGGGTTTGAATCTGGAAAGAGCGGATCTAGGAACATCCGGAAATGTAGATCGGTACTACCGTTGATCAAAATTACAGAGTTGCAAAACACCAAATAGAATCTCTACAGCACAAACACTCTCCTACACTCTCCTCTTGCAATGATTTAGCCAAAAATCTCAAGAACTACACATGCAGCTCCCAAAACCTAGAAGCAAAACAATGAGGCAAAGAGAGAAAGACTAAGGGAGATACCGGGTTCCAAGGCAAGAGGGCAAGGTGGGGATTGATCCCATCGGTCGAAATGAGAGGAGAGCGGCCGGAGACGGAGATCCAGCGAGGTCCTCCGGCACCGTTCTTGGGCATGAGAAAGAGACGAAGTGGGGAAAGAGATGAATGGGTATGGGGGAGTTGGAACTCCCCCTGCCCGCTCTTAACCCCCACTCGCTCGCGACAGTGCAGTAGTACCGCAGGTCATTGCGGTAGTACCGCCCGGGCAGAAATACCGCACACAGGGCGGTGGTACCGCTCTTCCAGCGACAGTAAAAAAATTACTGCCACGATGGAACCGGTAGTACCGTGCCTGGGACGCAGCTGTGCAAGCACAGGAGCAACCCATCTCCAGCGGTAGTACCGTGGCTTGCCACGGTAGTACCGTAATCCCAAGATAGTGCATGTTTCGACACAACAGAAAAAAACATGGCCTTTGCAATGTAAACTACAAGCAACCAAACACACAAATTGTGGCACCTCGGCTCAGAGAAACCCCGCATTCCAGCCCAGAGATTGAGGATAATTTTTCTAGGATATGACACTGCTTAACATAGAACAAATTAGCTCTTTATTACAATCTATATTGGGTACAAGGGGTTACATCGGCACATCGACACTACGCCTGCCACTGTTGCTCTATGCAAATAGCAGAACAACTCGAAGCAGCTGAATAACTCTAGCAGCAGAACAACGACGACGGTGGTGAACTCCACCCCGCGGGGACTCTGGCTGGAATGCTTATCCTAGCTCGCAAACAAAGAATCCACGGCAAACAAGCAATCAAATCCGGCATGACTTGCGAACTTGCATGACATGCCAGGTCAGTACATTGAATGTACTTGCAAGATCACAATAACCAGAAGCTTTCAAGACAATAACAGCATGGCAATTACAGGTTAAGCAGAAATTAACATGATATCATAAGAACAACATGGCATGAACAACATGATACCGCTAGCACAATATAAGCATGGCATGAACATGTAAACTTGATGATACTAACATGTAACATGATGACACTATCATGCACCAACTTACTCTGCTTGGGTTACCTAGTAACCAGCACATGCATCACTTACCAACATCGGACATCACACGATCATCTTAGGATCCAATCAAGCTTGGTATAAACAATACCGTAGCAATCAGTCATGACCACAAGGAGCTTGATCTTTACCCATGATTCTCGCACAACATCACAAGTATTCAACAACTCGGTATCCTCGATACCATGGTGATCCTCTCACGATCACATAAAGATCAACCAACTTCTTTCATCATTGAACCAGTGTTGTTATTGAGCACATCAGTATTATTACTGTTGACCCATAGTGTGACCTACTTACAAACTGGGCCCTTATCCACGAGCGCGGCTATCGATAGATTTAACACACACTCTGCAGAGGTTAGCACACTTACCCACACCATGGAACCCATGGCCTCACACTCCCATTCGGGTGGACCAACGGCGTTCCAACAAAACCAATCTAGTGACATGACACTCTCTCGGCCACTCCGGCCAACTCCCCTTGGGCTAAGTCATGGGTGGCCCCGTGCCTGCCAAAGGCATCAACGGCCACCGTCGTGGCAAAATAAACGGTCCCAAATGGGGACAAAAGCCTGCAAATAACTTGGGCACACAAGGCTTATGCCGTCCTACCCGGCCAAGGTAGCGCCCGCGCATAACCTTCCCTCGTTGGAGGCACCAGCGAGAGGCATGACAATAAACCGTATTAGGGCCCTCCCATAAAGGCAAATGTGGTTGCACGGGTCATCTTGATACGGTGGCACGATGACTCAGCCAACAGTTGTTCAAGTTCAATTAAGTCCGGTTAAACTTGAATGCAATAAGTTGAGTCATATGAAAATAACATGATGCAACTACAATGCATGAGCATGATATTAACATAAACATGGATGCAACATAAATCTTAAGCATAACAATAGTGAAGCATTTATCCAGAGGAGCATGGCATACTGACAAGCATCAATATCACAAGCATAACACTACTCATAGTATAACCACTGGCATCAACAATAAATACCATGCGAGAACATAAGTGTAATACTACCAGGTAAGCATAAACTAGCTAGCAGCAAAGAAACATGCATGCCGATGGTACTCGGTAACAGACGATAGTCGTGCACCGGAGAACTACTACCGAGCATGACATATGACAGTAATACTAGCATGATAACCAGATGCATCAAAACATAACACGAAGGTGAACATGAAACCATAAGCAGTACCGAAACAACGATAATGGTTGCAGTTAAACAAGCAGGCATTTATTAAATGTTCAAGTTGAAAACCATGGCTACTACATGTCCATCATGCAAGTGGGTGTTGTGGCTTGCCTGGGGGTGAAGAATACTCTAGGGAGATGTGCGGTGAAGCCGCGGAAAGAATCGCCGGAAAGGGTTCTCGCTCGGAGGGGGCTGATTAGGGGCAAGGGAAAAATAGTCATTTCAGTATGTAAAACCATATTGAAAATGATGGGAATAGAACAGACTCGCGAGACAAAGACATGGGCATTGGATTCACCTAATTCGGAGTCACGGTTAAAAAGTTACGACCGTTCGTTTGTTAGGCAGAAAAATAAATAAAAAGTATTCTTTTTCTACGCTAACGAGTGAACGTTCACTATTCAACCATTTTGGCTGGCTGAGCTGAAAAACAGAAAGCGTATTTTCAAGATTACGCCTTCAGAACAAAGGAGACGTATTTGAAGTTGAAACAGAATGAAAGTGCACTTTCCAGCTGGGAAGACGTATTCCGAGGAATACGCCTCCACTTATCCAGCGTCGCAAGGCGGGGCCGGGCGGCTAAGAGGCTTACTAGTGGGGTCCGCTGGATCCCTCTCTCTCCCCTCGCTCCTTCTTCCTCCTCCCGACATGAAGAACAAAGGAAGACCGGGGCGATCGGCCAGCAACGGAAGCGGCTTCTCCGGCGAGCTACTTCGGTCGGCGAGGGGTCAGGCGGGCACTCCGGAGAGTACCGCGTCCAGAGAGGGTCTCGCATGGGCGCGGGGAGGGTAGAACACGGCAGTGGAGGCGGTTCTGGTCGAGCGCAGACGGCAAGGGCCCCGGTGGCTCCGGCCATCTCCGGCCAAGGCGAGGCCACCGTCGTGGTCGTGGAGGAGCGTCGCACCCGTCCAGAGGCATCTTGGGCGCTCGGAGGACCAGGGCGAGAGCAGCTCCAAAGTCGGCAGGTGAGGCTACGGGCGAGCTTGGGCACGCGGCCACGATGCCGTAAGAGAGTGGAAGGGGGATGCTTGTGGTGCTTCGTGGAGTGCGTAGGTGGTGAAGGAACGGAAAGGGGCTACCTAGTTCCCCGGAATCGCAGAGGACAGGGGCGGCCGCCATGGTGACCAACTGCGGCGAGGAGGGGCTCCGGGGCTCAAAGGGGAGGCTGGGCGGGGTCCAGGGAGTGGAGTGGAGCGTGTGGTGAGCTCGGGAGGGCTCGGGGCTGCCTATTTATTGGCAGGGCAAGGCAGTTGGGATCGGTTGCCGCTGGGCACGTCCGACAGAGGCTCTGGCAATGACAGCAATCACGGGAGGGCACGGGAAGGCGACGAGGGAGAATGCAGATGAGGTGCAGAGGTCACGGAGATGAGGTTGCACTCGGGGACACGAGGGGGAAGCGACGAGCGACGAATAGAGCCGGTCGGGCACAGTACGTCCGTGGACGCTCACTGTTCAACAACGGGGATGACTCGTGGAGGAAGCACACGAAGGGGGGAAGAGGTCCAGGAGGATGGTGACGACAAGGGGGAGCTAGGGGACATGCCCATGCTCGCTGAGACGCCGAGCAGAGAGCAAGAGAAGAGGATAGATGTGCGAGAGCGCGAGAAACACCATGCCAAAACAGTGGTCACCGCACAGGCTGGCATCAAGAAGACTCGAGAGGCTGCCGTCATATGTCTGGTGATTAGTCCCTGCATCACTGAGCCTGATGGAGGCGATCGATTAAGAAAAGGGGCACTGGATCGATGGGATTCTTCCTTTGAAGTTTGTTGCATCAAACTTGGCAGAGCACTGCTGATCAACAGGAAATTGATTGGAGTCAAAGGTGTTGTCTGGGGTGTTTAGGTAAGAGGGACTACAATCCTGGGAGTTTTGGAGGCAAATAGATCAAAGCTTAATATAGTTGCTTTGCAACTGACCTAAAGGGTCCAGAATCAAGATCATCATGATGCTCTCACATGGGGTATGAACTTAAGCTCAACTTGGGCAAGGCTGAGTTATTTGGTCATATGAAGATGCTGCAAAATGTTTCATACCAATTGGATAAACCAAAGTGGTACTTACTTCACAAGCATCTCCACTGACCAGAAACTTACCAAAATTCTAGAGGGAAAATGGCTGTATGGATTGATCCACAATTTGGTGGAGGGACTTAATATGGATAATAGAAGTCCTAGGAAAATTTTCAGCCATAATGGAGCAAGATAAAATATACTTGCTTCACAAACTGAAATTTGGGCAGAATAAAAGAATTGAAGAGGAGCTCACATGGAGGCATGACATGAGCTCTACTTTGGTGGATGACTATAATATGATGATATGAAGGACCATGCAAAAGTGCAACTCATTTGGATATGCCTAGCTTGTACCTCCTTCACAAAGTTTCGTTTTGGAGAGAAACATTGGAAAATCATCAATAAATAATTACTAGGCAAATGAGGTTGCATTTTGGCATGTGGCAATGATATGGACAGGGAAAGTTGTCCAAGGAGTTTGGGGTCAATTGGGAAAAGGAAAATAGCACTTGCTTCATAATGTGCCATTTAGGGCAGAATAGGAAATGAATTATTTTGTCATGATGATAAACATGGCAAATGAAATATTTTGCCATATTTGAGGAAGATATGACCCAAATAATTTATGAGAATTATTTGGGAATTTTAGGAGTGATGGAAATATAGGTTGCTTCATAACCTAGGGCAAAAAGGATTATAACTTCAATAGAAAAAGGAATATTTCCTAGAAAAAGAAGATTAGGGTTGGTCCAAGATGTAAATGGCAAGGCCTAGGGATGGATTTGGGGATGACAAGCCACTCTGGAAAGAAAGAAGAGGTCATCTTCTTCAGTTTCCAGACCACAAAACCATGGAGAAAGAAAACTCTGGCAAAAACCTCAAAAAAACAAAAAAAAGGAACGGGCCAAAAATCAGGCTGTTACACAAATGAGCACAAACGCAAGGCAACTCAAACACAAACACAACTCAAAAGAAGGCAAAAGAAAATGAGGACCAAACACGAAACAAAACCTCTCAAAAGGAGAGGGCGGTGGACGGAGCCACCTATGTTTGAGTCAATTGGTATGGCACCGCGAAGAATAATCCTTGGGCCCATGACCAAAACTCGTCTTTGAAGCACAAGTACCATAAAAATGGCTAATGTGAAAGAGTTGATCAATTTATGCATAATGGGGGTAGGGAGAGTTCATTGAGAGAACAACACTCCCCCTATGTCCATGCCTACACCTAAACAAGATATCAAGATGAGTATGGTGGTGTGTGCAAAGGTTCAAGCCACATTGCTCGAATCAATGATATTTAGCTCATGCCTTAACTCGCGAAATCTTGCTTCATCCAAGGGCTTTGTGAAAATATCTGCAAGGTTATCATGAGTGTTGACATATTTGAGCTCGATCTCCCCTCTCCTAATGTGATCCCGGATGAAGTGATACCGAATCTCAATATGCTTCGTCTGAAGTGTTGCACCGGGTTGAGAGAGATCTTGATGGCACTTTCATTGTCACACCAAAGAGGCACTTTGTCAAAAATGACACTGTAATACTTTAAAGTTTGCCTCATCCATAGAATTTGAATGCAATAACTACCGGCGGCCACATACTCCGCTTCGGTGGACGAGAGAGACACACAACTTTGCTTCTTAGAAGACCAACTCACCGAAGAGCAACCAAGAAATTGGTACCCTCCGGAGGTTGACTTCCTATCCACTTTGTCTTCCACCCAATACAAGTCCAAATAGCCCAAAAGGTTGAAGTTAGCTCCTCTTGGGTACCATAAGCCAAAGTTTTGGGTATGATCCAAATATCAAAAGATTCACTTGACCGCCACATAGTGGCTTTCCTTAGGCGCGCCTTGAAACCGTGCACAAATTCCCACACTCAACATGATATCTGGTCTAGATGCACAAAGGTAAAGGAAGGAGCCAATCACGGAACGATATACCTTTTGATCCACCACTTTAACATTGCGATCAATGTCAAGTTGGCATTTGATGGGCATTGGAGTGGAAGCCGTCTTGACATCACTTAGCTTGAATCTCTTGAGCATGTCTTGAGTGTATTTGGCTTGGTTGATGAAGGTTCCTTCTCTTCTTTGTTTGATTTCGAACCCGAGAAAGAACTTCAACTCTCCCATCATGGACATCTTGAACTTCAAGGTCATGAGAGCGGCAAACTCCTCATTGAAAGCTTTGTTAGGAGAACCAAAGATAATATCATCAACATATAGTTGGCATACAAACAACTCCCCTTTGACCTTCTTAGTAAAAAGAGTGGGGTTGATTTTCCCAATTTCAAACTCACGATCTTGCAACAACTTAGTAAGGTGCTCATACCACGCAGGTGGGGCTTGTTTAAGGCCTAGAGTTCCTTATTGAGTTGGTACACATGATTGGAACTTGGGATCCTCAAACCCCTGGTGTTGTTTGACATACACCAACTCATTAATAGGACAATTAGGAAAAGCACTATTCGCATCCATTTGTTGCAACTGGAATTAATGATGAGAAGCATAAGCAATCAACAAACGAATAGATTCAAGGCGAGCAGCGGGAGCAAAGGTTTCACCATAGTCGATACCCTCGACTTGGGAGTAGCCTTGTGCAACCAAACGAGCCTTGTTGCGAACGATAATCCCATGAGCATCTTGCTTGTTCTTGAATATCCACTTGGTTCCAATGACATTATGGTTCCCCGTTGGCCTTGGCACCAATCTCCACACCTTGTTGTGCTCGAAGTTGTTGAGTTCTTCATGCATGGCATTGAGCCAATCTGGATCCTCGAGCGTTGCATAGACCTTTTGGGGTTAAACACAAGAAACAAACGTGTGATGTTCACAATAGTTTGCTAATTGTCTATGAGTGCTTACCCCCTTCCTCAAACTTACAAGCACATTCTTCATAAGATATCTTTGGTAGTGAGCTTGGAAGCAATCTTGGCAGCACGACGCTCCAATTCCTCTTCAAGAGATAGTTGAGGAGCAGTAACTTGATCATCTTGAGCATCATCTTGAGCTTGTTCTTGATATTGAGCTTGCTCTTGATCTTGAACTTGCTCGGGAGGGAGAACTTGACCTTGGGCATCACTTGGTGCTTCACCACCATCTTGAGATTGATCTTGCCCTTGATCTTGTTCACTTGGTTGAGGGCCTTCACTTTGTTCTTTGGAAGCGTGTGGGTCTTGGGTTGGTGATGGCTCCACTTGAGTGGAGATTTGTCCTTCTTCTTCAGCCACAAGGGGTTCATCAATGGGTAGGATATGACCAACACCCATTCTTCTTATGTCTTGGGGAGGAATTTCATCACCTACATCACAAGTACCACTTTGCTCCACTTGGGAGCCGTTATTCTTGTCAAACTCCATGTTACACGTCTCCTCAATGAGTCTCGTGGACTTGTTGAGGACATGGTAAGCGTGAGAGTTTGTAGCATAACCAACAAATATGCCCTCATGAGCTCTAGCCTCAAATTTAGTCAAACGAACACCTTTCTTGAGAATGAAACACTTACAACCGAGCACCCGGAAGTACTTGAGGTTGGGCTTGTTACCGGTAAGTATCTCATATGGAGTCTTTTTCACACCTTTGCGGAGATAGAGCCGATTGGATGCATGGCAAGCGGTGTTGATGGCTTTGGCCCAAAAGTTGTAGGGAGACCTGAACTCCTTCATCATGGTCCTTGCTGCGTCCATCAACGTCTGGTTTTCTTCTCCGCTACACCATTTTGTTGAGGGGTGTAAGGTGCGAAATATTAATGCTTGATCCCCTCATCACTAAGAAACTCATCCAAGGTGTAGTTCTCGAACTCGGTGCCGTTGTCACTTCTTATTGTCAAGATCTTTGCATTGTGTTGATGTTGAGCTTCATTTGCAAAGTCGATGACGGTTTCTTGAGTCTCACTCTTCCTCTTGAAGGAATATACCCAAGTGTATCTTGAATAATCATCCATAATCACCAAGCAATACTTTCTACCCCCAAGACTATCAAAGGATGGAGGCCCAAAGAGATCCAAGTGAAGGAGCTCCAAGGGCCTCTTCGAGTAGATGATAGTCGTGGGAGGGTGAGCCTTCTCATGTAGTTTTCCTTCGATACAAGCACGATCTTTGGCAAAAGTAACATTTGTTACTCCATGGACATGGTCCCCCCTGAGAAGACTTTACAAATATCTCATGACGTGGGCTAAACGGCCATGCCAAAGCCATCCCACGTCAACTTTAGCCATTATGCATGTCGCGGTCTGAGTGGGTCTCTTCGAAAAGTTAATCACATAAAGACCATTCTCGACATGCCCAACAAAGGCTACTTTAAGAATCTTGCTCCACAAGAGGGCCACGGTATCAATATCAAATAAAGTGGCAAAGCACATGAGTGCAAGTTGACAAATGGAAAGTAAGTTGTATGCAAGGGACTCAACAAGCATGACTTTCTCGATCGTGAGATCATGAGAAATGATAACCTTGCCAAGCCCAATACCTTAGAGGATGAAGCATCACCCAATTCGACATTGGTGGGCATAGATGAAACTTTATGCATGTCCACCACCAAGTCATTGCTTCTGGTCATATGATTTGTGGCTCCACTATCGACCAACCATGATCCCCCACCGGAAGCAAACACCTACAAGAGATCAATGCTTGGTTTTAGGTACCCATTTGTAATGGGTCCTTTGATGTTAGCAACAAGGGTCTTAGGAACCCAAATACACCATTCAATGTACTCATAAGAAGAACCAACAAATTTTGCATAAAAATGCCTATCACTAGCATGGCATAACAAATAAGGGTTAAAATCGCCGGTTTTATTGGAAGGAGCAGCATTGCCCTTCTTGACACCGCCACCCTTCGTGTTGTTCTTCTTCTCCTTAGGAGTACTCTCTCCCTCCTTCGCAAAGGTTTTCTTAAGATGAGGAGGTTGCATGGTCTTGTCATTCTTCTTAATCTTCAAGGACTTGGGTGCAAACCCAATCCCCTCAATGGCCACAACTTCAATCAAAAGGAGTCGTTGAGGTTCTTCTCTCCTTGAATGCACGACACAAGGCCTTTCTCAAGTTGCTCCTTCAACTTGGCATTCTCCTCCACAAGATGCACATGCTTACAACACCGGTGTAACGCCTCGAGACCGACGCTCAAGAAGACTTCCAGCTATTCGGAGTTTTGCCGTGTGTTTCTTTTGTGCTTGCTCTTTTATTTTTGCATTGCATCATGTCATCATGCCATCATGTCATTAATCTTTGCATCTCAACTCAACTAATAAATTGCATAGATGGTTGATCTATTTAAATCGAGGGAAGGGTGACTTCTCTTTATAACATATCGTCCCAATATTAGGGAGCTATATTAAATATTTGTTTAATTTGGAAATCACCATAACACACTTGCAAATTATCCCAATGCCTTTGTTATCTTAATTCTTGGTCTCCAACCTTGCCATATATTCTTCCATCATATTCCGGAGCTCCACCAAAAATCCGAACATTTTTGGACCTTCCCAACCCTCGCTTCCTATTCAAATCATTTGAATTTAAATCAAATGAGTTTGAATTTACATCTTTCAATCATGTCTTTTTCTCTTTTCTCGGAACAAGCATATTTTTGTGAGTCCGGGAAAATAATCCCCATGCCCAAACTCTTGCTCTAACCTTTTCTTTTCTTCCCTTTTTCTTCCTTTTTCTCTGTTATAAGAGAAGAGAGGGGAGAGGAGCCAGCCCAGCCGGCCTCTTGAGCCTGACCAACCAGACCGGCCCATTCCACAGGCCCAGCCGGCCCACTGCCTATCTAACCCTAGCCCTGAACCCCCTCCTCTCGATCACTCGCCTCCCTCTCCTTCCTCGCGCCGCCTCCACGCTCAGGAGAGGAGCTCCTGCGCCGATCCATGGCCTCTCCCTTCCCTCGTTGCCGTTTCTCTCTAGTTCCGCCTCTCCCGCGCCGTAGCGACCCCCCTGCAGCGACCTTGGCCGTCGCCGGCAAGCCCTCCGCGACCTCCTTCGACCCCCTCTATCAGCTCCTCCGCCCATGCTGCCGTTCGCCCATTCCCGGCCGGATCCCGCTGGCAGGGTCCCGTCGCCACCTCCAGCGCGCCAAGCCAGCCGCCCTGCTTCCTGTCGCGCCTCCTCCGCCTTGGATTCGGACGCCTCTGCCCGGTCCTTGTTGCCCCACCAAGTCCAGCTATGCCCTGCTCTGCATCGCGGTACCCTCTCCCCTGCGCCCACTGCATCGAGCAAGGATCGATCCGGTCGTGCTCGTTGACCTCCTGCTGCCCTTGCCCCATGCATCTACCACTCCTGTGAGCACCCCATTTGCGAAACCTGCCGCTGTCGGAGGTGACCAGTTCATCGTGTCCTTTTGAACGCTATCAATCGAGGCCTTTGGTGTTGTTCTGGATCTCGCCAAGACCCTCTTGGATTTCGGCAAGTAGCATGAGGACCGAGGACTCGGAGCAACCGGTTCGTCAAGTTTCTCGGAGACCACATGGACGCCAGGTACCACTACGAACCGTGTACCACGACGAACATGTACGGCTACACGACGACCCGCCAAGACCCTGAACAACTACCGCCGACGCCGTGTACCACTACTTCCACTACCGCCACGAGAATGACTACTTCCACTACCATCGCCACGTGAACAACTACTTCCCACGACGACCCGTGAATGACTACTTCCTCTACATCGTACCGAACCCGAACCGCTCCGAAAATGCACGCTTCAAAGGTATAATCCCGAGATGATCACCCGTGGACCGAATGCATGTTGTCTGAGATGAACCGTATGTTTGCACCGTGCCCGTTTGCTTCATGCACGTTCCTCCTCGTTTGCCATGCCGTCGTAACGTGGGAACCCGGAATCCGGAATCACCCCACCATCTTTTGCATGTCCCATTAATCCACACTTTCTTTTGCAGCGACATCCCGACGAGTTGTCGGATCATCGGAATGTTGCCGTGGCACCATTTTCATTGTCATTGCCGTGGCACCCCTTTCGTTTCCGCCATGGTGAAAAATGTTTCATATCATGCTCATGTCAACATTTTCATAAAATTGCTTAAGACTTGCATATGTCATCCGCATCATGTTAACAACATTTAAGTGGTTAAAATTGTGTTTGCATTATATTGCTAAATGACATATGGGGATTTTCCGGAATTATCGTTTGTTGTTTCCGGCCTCACTTAAACTTGCCTAGATAGTTAGTTTATTTATGCTTCACCTCTTTCCATGTTTATAACAACATGTAATATTGTTGTGTTCCTAAACGAGAGAGAACTAAATAATTGATGTGGTGTTTCGTCAATATGCAACTCGTTGCATATTGAGCTCCACTTAATTTGTAGTGTTGTTTGTTGCACTTTGCCATGCCATGCCTCATTAAACCGGACATGCATCATACTTGTTTGTGCATCATGACATGTTTATGCTTGTGTTTTTACTATGTTGTGTGCTTCTTCTCGATAGTTCCCGTTCCATTGCGATCGTGAGGATTCGTTCGTCTACGCTTGGTTCATCTTCGTGGCTTCATCTTCTTCATGGACTTTTTCTTCTTCCTTGCGGGATTTCAGGCAAGATGACCGCTACCCTGGATCTCACTACTATCATTGCTATGCTAGTTGATTCGTTCTATCGCTATGCTGCGCTTCCTATCACTTGTTCTTCAAGCCTTCCAAAATTGCCATGTCAGCCTCTAACCTTTTCACCCTTCCTAGCAAACCGTTGCTTGGCTATGTTACCGCTTTTGCTCAGCCCCTCTTATAGCGTTGCGAGTTGCAGGTGAAGTTGAAGATTACTCCATGGTGGACAGGGTTATGTTGGGATATCACAATATCTCTTATATTATTAATGCATCTATATATTTGGTAAAGGGTGGAAGGCTCGGCCTTATGCCTGGTGTTTTGTTCCACTCTTGCCGCCTAGTTTCCGCCATACCGGTGTTATGTTCCCGGATTTTGCGTTCCTTACGCGGTTGGGTGATTTATGGGACCCCCTTAACAGTTCGCTTTGAATAAAACTCCTCCAGCAAGGCCCAACCTTGGTTTTACCATTTGCCTCACCTAGCCCTTTTTCCCTTGGGTTTCCGGAGCCTGAGGGTCATCTTTATTTTAGCCCCCCCCGGGCCAGTGCTCCTTCGAGTGTTAGTCGGAACTGAGCTGCCTGCGGGGCCACCTCGGGGAAACTCGAAGTCTGGTTTTATTCGTAGCTAGTATCATCCGATGTTGCCCTGAGAACGAGATATGTGCAACTCCTATTGGGATTTGTCGGCACATCGGGCGGCTTTGCTGGTCTTGTTTTACCATTGTCGAAATGTCTTGTAAACCGGGATTCCGAGACTGATCGGGTTTTCCTGGGAGAAGGTATATCCTTCGTTGATCGCGAGAGCTTATCATGGGCTAAGTTGGGACAACCCTGCAGGGTATAAACTTTCTAGAGCCGTGCCCGCGGTTATGTGGCAGATGGGAATTTGTTAATGTCCGGTTGTAGATAACTTGACACCAGATACGAATTAAAATGCATCAACCGCGTGTGTAGCCGTGATGGTCTCTTTTCGGCGGTGAACATGGCTTTGGGTTATGTTTGACGTAAGTAGGAGTTCAGGATCACCTCTTGATCATTGCTAGCTTCACGACCGTTCCTTTGCTTCTCTTCTCGCTCTTATTTGCGTATGTTAGCCACCATACTTGCTTAGACGCTGCTGCAACCTCACCACTTTACCCCTTCCTTACCCATTAATCTTTGCTAGTCTTGATACCCATGGTAATGGGATTGCTGAGTCCTCGTGGCTCACAGATTACTATAACAACAGTTGCAGGTACAGGTTATGCGATGACCATGATGCGAGAGTGATGTTTGCTTGTTTTGGAGTTCTTCTTCTGCTTCTTCTTCGATCAGGGGATAGGGTCCAGGTCGGCAGCCTGGGCTAGCAGGGTGGATGTCATTTGAGTTTCTGTTTGTGATTCATCCGTAGTCGGATGGTGCTCTTATGTAAGATGATGTTGTATTCGTGTGGCATTGTATGCCTTTTGTATGTATCCCCATCTATTATGTAATGTTGATGTAATGATATCCACCTTGCAAAAGCGTTTCAATATGCGGTTCTACCCTTGGTGGGACCTTCGAGTCTCTTTAGGATAGTATCGCATATTGGGCGTGACAAGTTGGTATCAGAGCCTCGACTGATCATAGTATCCCTCTTGATTGTTGGCCGTTGTTGAATCTAGAAGAAAACTATTTTGAGTCTTAGGATTATATATATCGGAGAGTAGGATTCTTTTTACTCCTCAGTCTCTTCGTCACTCTGATGAGGACTCTTGACGTAGATGTTTTGTCTTTCCTCTCCTCAAATTTCACTATTTTTTTTTAGAATCACGCGGGTATCTTGGAATCGTTCCGATAGTCTTGTGACGAGAACATTGTTCTTGGTGCCTCCTGACATTTAGGGGTTGTGGCAGTGTCCCGGGGAGTTGAGCTCCGAGGTGTTGTCGTCACAATTTTATCGTTGCAGTTTTGGAATACCTGAGTTTTGCCGACATCGAAAATCTCTTTTATGCAGTTGTTGGTGAGATAACCTCGACGCCACCCAGTACTGGGGAGTTCGGGAGTATTGCCATAGCTCGTATAACGGATGCTTTTCGAAGGTTGAGGTACATGATTTCCGTAATTTTCTTGGTTATGTGTTGACGGATGGATACAGCTGGATGTAGGGATTGTTAGTTTGGGTGAGATATATTCCTTCCCCTGTATCCCCAACACCAGATTGCATAACCAGAAAGTTTCGGGAGTTTATAGGTGGGAATTCAAGTAGCTCCTAGAATATCTTTCCGACAGATGCATGATATGGGATTGGGTAAATCTCTATCATATGTATTTCTTCCGGTTTATTCTGCAAGCCAATCCTTTGTTTTGTTTTGAGTTGTGGTATTTGAGTTGCTTCAGTGTCAAGTGTTGATTCCATACCTTTTCTAAATGGTGTTCTCATATTTCTATGGGAGCACTAATCCTTCTTGATCATTGAGATTGTCATGTCAACTCTTTTCCAACCGGTGTGCTTCTCTTCATGTGGATCCGATCATTTTCAACATCCGCAAGATCAATTCTAAGTTTTCTCAACTGTGTTTGTTCCATCTTCCCCAAGTTGCCTTTGTTTTCCCGCCCTCCCCCCCCCTTTTTCTTCAAGGGCTCAGATTTCTTAATCATGTATCCTTTTATTTGTGGGAAGTCTCTTCATTCTTTTCTTTCAATGTTCTTATCCGGTGATTTCCCATGAAGATGCTCAACAGTTTCAAGTTCATCATCCTTCATTGTTGTTTCTTCTCCGGTGGATCCAATTAAAGCTTTCGATATTCATCATATTCCTTTCCTCATTTCTAATGCTTTCTCGTGCCGATGCACCTCTTAATCATTCACTTCTTCCTATTCATTTGTTCTGGAGTGCTGAAGATATCTCACAAGACTTGTGTTTCCATTCTCAATCCATTCAAGATATTTCGAGGTTGTTATCTCATTCAAGCCATTTATTCAACCGGTGCAACATCTCTTTAAAATTGTTCAATGGTGTTTTATTTTGAGTGGACCCTAACCCACAGGTCTTTTCCCAGGATCTTACTTGACTCTTCTAATTATCAGGAGCCATTCGCAAATTCTTTTCCAAGTTTGATGTAAGAATGAATTCTCATCAGTCTTATCCTTCTCCAAGATCACTTTCAAATCATTTTCATCTTGGCTCAATCTTTTCTCTTTTAATCCTTTCGGAGTGCCTCAACAATTCATGGTGGTGTTTCTCCTCGTCGTTCTCAACATTTGAAGACCGAAGAAGAGTTCCTCTTAAATCCTTACCCGTTCTTCCAGAGATTAATGGTTCTAGCTTGGGCCATCCTCTCATAATTGTTTTTGATTGTGAGAATTCTTTTCAACCATCTGGAGCATTTCAGGAGTCTTTTCAATTTGATTCTCCAAAGCCCATCATCTCAGAATTATTCATTCAAGCTTTCAGCTCTCGTTCTCCAAATCATACCGGTGCATCATTCAAGTATTATCTAATCAGCTCGGGATCTCTGCATTCACTTGTATTTAAATTCTCTCAAGTATCTTGGCTCATTTTAAAATTCTTCCCGGTGTTTCTTTATCTTTTCTTCGTTCATTTTTCAATTCTTACGGTGGTTCGTTCAAGATTTCGCTTCCTTCGTTATCATATTAATATTCGTTGTTTCCAAATCCCACCGGTGGTTCCATCAAATACCTTCTGAAGTTTACGCTATATCCCTCTTAATCCTTTCTACGAGAATAAGTAGTATGCCAAATCCGTTGTTTGTCATCAATTTAAATTGGTGAAGGATACGCATAACATAATTCTTATTATTGTTACATCCAAGTGATCTAGTTTCTTCTTTCCATCGTTGTTCATCATGTCACATTTCTTGGTTCGAGATGCTCCATCTTTTCTTTTCTGGAGTTCCAAGTTTTCTGCATTATCTCATCACGAAGCTCCACCTAAATTATTGCAAGGCTTCACCTTGTGTTTTCAACTTCTCTTCCTTCCTATCACCCTTTTATTTCCGGAGTTCTTCATTGAGGCTCTACATGGTGGTTCATCAAGGATTCTCTTCATTCTTCAATTGTTTTTCAAGATTTCTCTCGAAGTTATGACCCGCCAAGCTATACTCTAAAATAAACATGGTGCTCAACACATGTTTTGGTTTGAGGCGTTCAAGTATTCTTCATCTTGCATTCCAAAGTGCAATTCTTTCTACCTTAGCTTCTGAGGTGGTGTTATATCATTCTTGGCAATTTCCATTCAGGTTTCGCGTTTCACATGTTGTCAAGAATGAGGTATTTAAAATCCATCAATCTCTTCATTGGAGTTATCTTGGGTTATATTTCACCTAAAGCTTTCCCTAAGGATTGTTGCTATTTATGGTGCTTATAAATGACCCAAGTTCTTCATTTTTCCTCCCGGTGAAATAAGTTTCTTGTCTCCTTGTTGATATCAATCCAATCATTTGTTTCCGTTGGTGGCAGAAGCTCACCTCATAATTTTGAGATGTTTCCATAAGCCCGCTACAAGCTTATTCTTACCGTTGTTTTTTTTCAAGCAACTCCATTCAATCCTACTTCGTAAGGATGCTCTTTCAAATTCATTTATGGTAGGAGATGTTGGTTTCATTCTTCATTTTATTCATTCCAACTATCTAACTATCATGCTTTGTTTCCGGAGGCATTGTGATGTTGCTCTCTTCACCCATCACCTCATTTTGTAGAGGTCATGTTCTTTTCATGCTTATCCATTTAACCGGAGTGTTGTATCATCTCTTCAAGTTCTTTTCATCTTATCAAGTGTTGCATCTCTTTTCAACCGGAGTGCTATCCGAATTTAATCTTCCTCGTTCCTTGTTTATCTCGTTTCAACCAGAGTGGTTCCAATTCCTTCTTGTCCATTGTACTCGTCATTCATAGCTTTGCAACCTCCAAGGTTCACATGGTGTTCCTTGTTTCTATTTTCTACCGCAGTGCTCTCAATTGTGTTCAACTTCGTTGTGTTCTTTCTTTCAACTTTTCAACCTCTCAAGGTTCTTTGGTTTCACTATTTTGTCAAAGAAGCAACTTAGTTCTACCTCCTCTCTTCCTCTTCCGTATCTCTCCGGTGCCATCCTAGATCTCGGGACGAGATCCTCTTGTAGTGGTGGAGTGTTGTAACGCCCCGAGACCGACGCTCTAGAAGACTTCCAGCTATTCCGAGTTTTGCCGTGTGTTTCTTTTGTGCTTGCTCTTTTATTTTTGCATTGCATCATGTCATCATGCCATCATGTCATTAATCTTTGCATCTCAACTCAACTAATAAATTGCATAGATGGTTGATCTATTTAAATCGAGGGAAGGGTGACTTCTCTTTATAACATATTGTCCCAATATTAGGGAGCTATATTAAATATTTGTTTAATTTGGAAATCACCATAACACACTTGCAAACTATCCCAATGCCTTTGTTATCTTAATTCTTGGTCTCCAACCTTGCCATATATTCTTTCATCATATTC
Source organism: Triticum timopheevii (assembly GCA_963921465.1). NCBI lineage: Eukaryota > Viridiplantae > Streptophyta > Magnoliopsida > Poales > Poaceae > Triticum > Triticum timopheevii. The sequence continues at coordinate 350,349,460 of OY997274.1, forward strand.
CGGAGCTCCACCAAAAATCCGAACATTTTTGGGCCTTCCCAACCCTCGCTTCCTATTCAAATCATTTGAATTTAAATCAAATGAGTTTGAATTTACATCTTTCAATCATGTCTTTTTCTATTTTCTCGGAACAAGCATATTTTTGTGAGTCCGGGATAATAATCCCCATGCCCAAACTCTTGCTCTAACCTTTTCTTTTCTTCCCTTTTTCTTTCTTTTTCTCTGTTATAAGAGAAGAGAGGGGAGAGGAGCCAGCCCAGCCGGCCTCTTGGGCCTGACCAACCAGACGGGCCCATTCCGCAAGCCCAGCCGGCCCCCTGCCTATCTAACCCTAGCCCTGAACCCCCTCCTCTCGATCACTCGCCTCCCTCTCCTTCCTCGCGCCGCCTCCACACTTAGGAGAGGAGCTCCTGCGCCGATCCATGGCCTCTCCCTTCCCTCGTTGCCGTTTCTCTCCAGTTCCGCCTCTCCCGCGCCCCAGCGACCCCCCTGCAGCGACCTTGGCCGTCGCCGGCAAGCCCTCTACGACCTCCTTCGGCCCCCTCCATCAGCTCCTCCGCCCACGCTGCCGTTCGCCCGTTCCCGGCCGGATCCCGCTGGCAGGGTCCCGTCGCCACCTCCGGCGCGCCAAGCCAGCCACCCCTGCTTCCTGTCGCGCCTCCCTCGCCTTGTATTCGGCCGCCTCTGCCCGGTCCTTGTTGCCCCGCCAAGTCCAGCTACGCCCTGCTCTGCATCGCGGTACCCTCTCCCCTGCGCCCGCTGCATCGAGCAAGGCTCGATCCAGTCGTGCGCGTTGACCTCCTGCTGCCCTTGCCCCATGCATCTACCACTCCTGCGAGCACCCCATCTGTGAAACCTGCCGCCGTCGGAGGTGACCAGTTCATCGTGTCCTTTTGAACACTATCAACCGAGGCCTTTGGTGTTGTTCTGGATCTCGCCAAGACCCTCTTGGATTTCGGCAAGTAGCATGAGGACCGAGGACTCGGAGCAACCGGTTCGTCAAGTTTCTCGGAGACCACATGGACGCCAAATACCACTACGAACCATGTACCACGACGAACATGTACGGCTACACGACGACCCGCCAAGACCCTGAAGAACTACCGCCGACGCCGTGTACCACTACTTCCACTACCGCCACGAGAATGACTACTTCCACTACTGTCGCCACGTGAACAACTACTTCCCACGAGGACCCGTGAACGACTACTTCCTCTACATCGTACCGAACCCGAACCGCTCCGAAAATGCACGCTTCAAAGGTATAATCCCGAGATGATCACCCGTGGACCGAATGCATGTTGTCTGAGATGAACCGTATGTTTGCACCGTGCCCGTTTGCTTCATGCACGTTCCTCCTCGTTTGCCATGCCGCCGTCCCGTGGGAACCCAGAATCCGGGATCACCCCACCATCTTTTGCATGTCCCATTAATCCACACTTTCTTTTGCACCGACATCCTGACGAGTTGTCGGATCATCGGAATGTTGCCGTGGCACCATTTTCGTTGTCATTGCCGTGGCACCCCTTTCGTTTCCGCCATGGTGACAAATGTTTCATATCATGCTCATGTCAACATTTTCATAAAATTGCTTAAGACTTGCATATGTCATCCGCATCATGTTAACAACATTTAAATGGTTAAAATTGTGTTTGCATTATATTGCTAAATGACATATGGGGATTTTCCGGAATTATCGTTTGTTGTTTCCGGCCTCAGTTAAACTTGCCTAGATAGTTAGTTTATTTATGCTTCACCTCTTGCCATGTTTATAACAACGTGTAATATTGTTGTGTTCCTAAACGAGAGAGAACTAAATAATTGATGTGGTGTTTCGTCAATATGTAACTCGTTGCATATTGAGCTCCACTTAATTTGTAGTGTTGTTTGTTGCACTTTGCCATGCCATGCCTCATTAAACCGGACATGCATCATACTTGTTTGTGCATCATGACATGTTTATGCTTGTGTTTTTACTATGTTGTGTGCTTCTTCTCGATAGTTCCCGTTCCGTTGCGATCGTGAGGATTCGTTCGTCTACGCTTGGTTCATCTTCGTGGCTTCATCTTCTTCATGGACTTTTTCTTCTTCCTTGCGGGATTTCAGGCAAGATGACCGCTACCCTGGATCTCACTACTATCATTGCTATGCTAGTTGCTTCGTTCTATCGCTATGCTGCGCTTCCTATCACTTGTTCTTCAAGCCTTCCGAAATTGCCATGTCAGCCACTAACCTTTTCACCCTTCCTAGCAAACCGTTGCTTGGCTATGTTACCGCTTTTGCTCAGCCCCTCTTAGAGCGTTGCTAGTTGCAGGTGAAGTTGAAGATTGCTCCATGGTGGACAGGGTTATGTTGGGATATCACAATATCTCTTATATTATTAATGCATCTATATATTTGGTAAAGGGTGGAAGGCTCGGCCTTATGCCTGGTGTTTTGTTCCACTCTTGCCGCCTAGTTTCCGTCATACCGGTGTTATGTTCCCGGATTTTGCGTTCCTTACGCGGTTGGGTGATTTATGGGACCCCCTTGATAGTTCGCTTTGAATAAAACTCCTCCAGCAAGGCCCAACCTTGGTTTTACCATTTGCCTCACCTAGCCCTTTTTCCCTTGGGTTTACGGAGCCTGAGGGTCATCTTTATTTTAGCCCCCCCCCCCCCCCGGGCCAGTGCTCCTTCGACTGTTGGTCCGAACTGAGCTGCCTGCGGGGCCACCTCAGGGAAACTCGAAGTCTGGTTTTACTCGTAGCTAGTCTCATCCGATGTTGCCCTGAGAACGACATATGTGCAGCTCCTATCGGGATTTGTCGGCATATTGGGCGGCTTTGCTGGTCTTGTTTTACCATTGTCGAAATGTCTTGTAAACCGGGATTCCGAGACTGATCGGGTTTTCCTGGGAGAAGGTATATCCTTCATTGATCGCGAGAGCTTATCATGGGCTAAGTTGGGACACCCCTGCAGGGTATAAACTTTTGAGAGCCGTGCCCGCAGTTATGTGGCAGATGGGAATTTCTTAATGTCCGGTTGTAGATAACTTGACACCAGATACGAATTAAAATGCATCAACCGCGTGTGTAGCCGTGATGGTCTCTTTTCGGCGGTGAACATGGCTTTGGGTTATGTTTGACGTAAGTAGGAGTTCAGGATCACCTCTTGATCATTGCTAGCTTCACGACCGTTCCTTTGCTTCTCTTCTCGCTCTTATTTGTGTATGTTAGCCACCATACTTTCTTAGCCGCTGCTGCAACCTCACCACTTTACCCCTTCCTTACCCATTAAGCTTTGCTAGTCTTGATACCCATGGTAATGGGATTGCTGAGTCCTCGTGGCTCACAGATTACTACAACAACAGTTGCAGGTACAGGTTATGCGATGACCATGATGCGAGAGCGATGTTTGCTTGTTTTGGAGTTCTTCTTCTGCTTCTTCTTCGATCAGGGGATAGGTTCCAGGTCGGCAGCCTGGGCTAGCAGGGTAGATGTCGTTTGAGTTTCTGTTTGTGATTCATCCGTAGTCGGATGGTGCTCTTATGTAAGATGATGTTGTATTCGTGTGGCATTGTATGCCTTTTGTATGTATCCCCATCTATTATGTAATGTTGATGTAATGATATCCACCTTGCAAAAGCGTTTCAATATGCGGTTCTATCCTTGGTGGGACCTTCGAGTCTCTTTAGGATAGTATCGCATATTGGGCGTGACAATGGGTTAGTAGCATTTGCACTATCAGTTAAAACCATATGAGGAAACGTGGCTTTATCCTTGTTTAGCTTCACTTGGAGTTGATCATGAGACTATTTGAGGCTTGCATGAGCAACCTTCAAGGCCTTGTGAGCCTTGTCAAGTATGTCAAACTCCTCCTTGAGTCTAGCATGGTCAACCCAAAGTTTAGCCTTCTCGTAAATGAGCACACGAGATACAACAAGAGCATGATCAAGATCTTTCTTTAACTTAGCATGATCATCGTTGTGTGACTCCTCAAGAGCCAAACGATGACCATGCTCTTCCTCAAGCGCATCAGAGAGATCCGATAACTCATCATCTTAGTCACGACTATGCTCTTCCATCTTAGAGATGGTTTCTTCATGAGCCTCGATCATGTCATTGGCTTCACCAAGTTGTTCCAAGAGAGCAACAAAGTGCTTCTTGGATTTACCCTTGAGCTTACTCATAAAAGACTCAAATTCATTTTCTTCCTCCTTCGACCCCTCACTTTCATCAATGTAATCCGTCAAGGAAGGATTAGTGATGGTGGTTTTGATGTTGGGGGTTACTTTGTTGGTGGCTTTAGCCATGAGGCACATGGCGGTGATGTTCTCATTGGGTGAGTCGAAGAGGGACACATGTCGAGTTGTTGCAATGGCAACGGAGGCCATGGCAACCGTCTCACCGTCTCCATCATCATCATCCTCATTGTACTCTTCTTGTGCCACCAACCCTTGGGAGGAGTCTTCTTGGTGAAGTTTTTCTTGTTGGGGAAGGACTTGGCCTTGTCTTTTCGGATAATCTTGCCTCCATTGTCTTTCCTCTTCTCGTACGGGCATTCTGCAACAAAGTGGCTCACATTGACTCAATTATAGCATGTCCTCACATGTTGTTTGCCCTTGGTGCCACTTGAGTTGTTCTTGTTGAAGTTGGGCCTTGTGTTTTTCTTGCTCCAAAATTGCCGTAACGCAAGAGCCATGTGCTCATGATAAGCATCCTTGGTATCTTCGGGGAAACATTCCTCTTCTTCCTCTTCACTCTCTTCTTCCATACTAGCCTTGGCCTTCAAAGCAAGGTTGGGCTTCTTTGATCGTTCACAACACAACACCGCATTGTCGATGGCCTTGTCCAAGATCCTCATAGCAAAAAACTCATCCAACACTCCACTTGAGGACAAGGCGTGAAAGTCCGGCCTTTGAGGGATGATGGATGACATGGCATTGTGGTAAGGTATCATGGCCTTGAGAAACGTGTGGTTGATCCATTTATCATAAGTATCCTTGCTCCCATGATCTCGGAGTGAGACCGCGAGAGTGGTTAATCTCCGGTAAAGCTCACGAGGATCTTCATCTTCATTCATAGCAAACTCATCGGCTTCATCTTGTACCACTTAAAAGTTGGAGCATTGAATGCTAACACTTCCCTTGTAAATGAAAACAACATGTTGCCATGCTTCCTTAGCCACGGCGAAAGGTCGGAGGTGTGCAATATCTTCGGGAGGGATTGCTTCTTGGAGAATGAAAAGAGCGGACTCATTGAATTGATGATCCGCGGCTTCTCTAGGAGTGAAGTTGCTTGGGTCGTGCGGGATGAAACCTTGCTCAATAATTCTCAAATATTAGTAGAACTATGATTTAAATGACGTTTAAAGCGATACACCCAAGAAGCAAAATCCTCATTTTTCACAAGCTTAGGAGGAGGACCAACATGATTCATATGAGTGGAGGGAACCGGTCCTCCATAAGTAAGTGGAGGTTCAACATGGGCAAAGATGCCACTCCCACTTCTACCACTAGGCATAGGAGCATGCTCGTTACTAGCTTCGCCCTTTTTGGAGTTAACATTTGTCACCTTGTTAGCGGGATCACCCACTTCGAAAGGTTCGGTGGATAATTGAAGTCCATCAAGAAACTCCTTAAACATGCCTTTAACCTCGGCTGCCATGGAGGTTTTCAATGTGTCCATAGCCACATTGAACTCCTCACGAGAGACCGAGGATCCCGCACCGGCCGCTGACAAAGTGGGATTTGCACTGGGGTGACCCTCCACTTTGTCCATGGTGTCAACCATACTCTTCGGACGGCAAAGTCCTTAATAAAGAGATGAGGCACTGATACCAATTGAAAGGATCGATATGGTTGACTAGAGGGGGTGAATAGGCAACTTATAATTTTTAGCTTTTCTTGACAAAATTAAACTTAGCATCAAAGTAGGTTGTCTAGATGTGCAACTAGGTGAACAACCTATATGATGCAACAACAACAAGCACACAAGCAAGCAAAGGATACAACACAATATAAGCTTGCACAAGTAAAGGTGAGAGATAACCAAGAGTGGAGTCAGTGGAGACAAGGATGTGTTACCAAAGTTCCTTCCCTTTGAGAGGAAATACGTCTCCATTGGAGTGGTGTAGAGGCACAATGCTCCCCAAGAAGCCACTAGGGCCACCGTATTCTCCTCATGCCCTCACACAATGTGAGATGCCGTGATTCCACTATTGGTGCCCTCGAAGGCGGTGACCGAACCTTTACAAACAAGGTTGGGGCTATCTCCACAACTTAATTGGAGGCTCCCAACGACACCATGATGGAATATGGCTCCGAGGTGACCTCAACCGTCTATGGTGCTCAAACACCCAAGAGTAACAAGATCCGCAAGGGATTAGTGGGGGGAATCAAATTTCTCTTGGTGGAAGTGTAGATCGGGGCCTTCTCATCCAATCCCTAGAAAATCAACAAGTTTGAATGGCTAGGGAGAGAGATCGGGCGAAAATGGAGCTTAGAGCAACAATGGAGCTTCACAATGCTTGGGGGCTGGTGATGAGTATGACAAGATGGTTTGGTATGTGCCCAGCAATTGCACTGAGGTTCTACATATATCGAGTACGTTATATCTTGTGCACTCGTTATATTTTTTTGCTTGGGTTGGCACCGGCCTAATGTTTGAACTCACTTGTTTTCTTGGCATTCCAGGAAATGCAAGCAAGAGTTGGATCAGGAAGAAGGCCAGATCCATGTTGATAAAAGAGTTGCCATGGGATTTGCTAAATGGTTTAAGAATCATGTGAGATCTTTAGCCACATGTTTTATGTTTTCTGTGTTATTCACCAACTGGTAGATACCATTATTGCTAAATGGTTTATTTGTGCAGGTTGGAAATTTGCATGAGGAGAAGAAGGTCAGTGATGCTTTGGCATGCGAGCAAGATAAGTGAGTGAGACTGTATTCAGCATGCATTGTTGATGTTGTCCGATACTAGACCGTTGAGAACGAGGAAAAAAGAAAGACACGGAATAGTGGAATCATCACTGAGGGGTCACATGACAGTGAGAACATTGACTTCTATGGTCAGCTGAGAAGCATCGTTAAGTTGCAATACAACTCTAGCAGGGGCATCCATCGCTTAGTTGTCTTATTTCACTGTGACTGGTTTGATCTTGGTGTCAAGAAGAAGAGAGGAGTCAAATATGATTGCCACTTCAAAAGCATCAACACTGCAAGGTGCTGGTATAAGAATGATTCCTTTATTCTAACAGCACAAGCAACAATGGTGTTCTATCATCCAGACACTCTTTTGCATGGAAAATGGCGAGTTGTGCAAAACTTTGAGCACAGACACTTGTGGAGTGTGACTGAAACTGAAATGGAAAAGGGCCCCGGTGGTAGTGGAGTAACATACCAGGATGGTAACTATACGGAAGTTCCGGTGCAAGCTGATGTTGACTCTATGGAAGTTCTGGTGCAAACCAGAGTGTGAAGGGACCAGGAACGTGTGCTCGTTGATGCTGCAATTGTTGAAGGCATTAAGAAAAGAAAAGAAAGGTGGTAGCGGATGGACATGAGAGCAAGGATGACGAAAACAAGACTGATCATACTATGCTGCAAAATTGTTGTGACGATGAGGAAAATAGGATTGGGTATAGAGTTCCTTGTTTTGGTATTGTCGGTGGAAACGACACCTATGGGATCACAAGAATCCCTTCTACGGTTGCGGGGCGCGGGGTCGTGAGAAGAGCAGGATCAGCAATCAGCACAAGCACACGGGTCGTTTACCTAGGTTCAGGCCACGAGGATGCATAATACCCTACTCCTGCTTTGGTGTGTATATCAGTGTTCTTGGAGTTCTTGAGCTAGCTACGATGAGTGTCACTTGTCCAAGGGTCCGAATACTTCCCCTGGATGCCTTGGGCCTCCTTTTATAGTCAAGGGGATCACCATAATGTCACACAGGAGGTGGAATCGGTGTACAGTGCCTAAGCTTATCGCTTAGCCATTATGGGACAAGACACATTAAATGCGCCGCTGAAGTGTCCCCTTGCTTTACCGCCGCCTCGCCCTGCTTCGACACGTGCCCGGGCCAGCGAGGCGTTCAGCGCCATGAAGGCTGGCAAGCTGCTGAGGTGGTGCGGTGGTAGGGCCTTCACGAAGATTTACATGCCACCACGTAGGCATGCGCTGAGTTGGCTTGGAAGCCTCACATCGACATGCAGGTGCCTGCCTAGCTGGTGGGCTGGTAGCTGCATGGGAGCGGCGGTGGAAACTTGGCGGGCATGGGCCTGGCTCTAGCCCTGCGGATGTCCTCGGCAAGGGCCTTGCCAGGGCCCCGGCAAGGGTCTTGCCGTGGCGTTGTGGTCATCCCCGGCAAGGATCTTGCCGGAGGTCTTGTGGGTTTCCTCGGCAAAGATCTCGCCCAGGTTTGTCGTCTTTTAATCCTCATCTGACTTGGAGTGCTCATGATCTTCACAAAGATCTGCATGCCATCATGGAGGTGCCTCCCGAGCCTTGGCTTCAGCGTGGTCGTCGGAAGGCTCGAGGGTGACGTGCTCCGTTGGGGTTGGGCAAGCTGTCCCAGCAAGGTCCTTGCCGGGGCTATGGAGGCCGCCCGGCAAGGGTCTTGCGAGGGGAGCCCACCTCGCCCTCTTCCTCTTCGTGTCTCTATCTTGGCGTTGCTTTGACCATCTTGCGGCTTTGACCCCTCCCTCTGCCCTGCTAAGTGTGGCCACGGGCGCGGCTCTGACTGCCTATGCACAAGTAAGGGGTACAATGGAGTGTCCCTACTTTAGTACACCGATAGGAGCCCCCGGGCCTGGGCTACACATAAGCGCAACGTGTTGTTGGGCTAGGCCCAAAATGGTGCGCGGGCAGGCGGGGTGGTTTTTACCCCAGTAACTTTTTTTTTGTCTGTTGCGCTTCCCCACGACTCACGTTGAATGCGTGATGCGGGGCTCGTGCGTGACATGGGGGTCGCGCGTGGGGTGACCAAAGCGCGCTTGCGTCATCCCGCAGTGAAAAGTAAAGAGGCGGCTTGCGTGTATTTTCAAGACCGCGGGGCCGCTGCTCATTTACGTTTTCTTCTTTGGAAACGTTGCTCCACGCGTCCCTACGCCCGCCCCTCATGCCACGTACGCCGCACGCACGGCGCAGGGCGGGTGATAGGCGCGCGGAATACGGGAAGACATGCACGCGTGGGTTGATACCCACGTGCCTCCAATTGGGCGGGGAGGGTGGTCGACGACCTCGCCCGCTCTACCTAATGGGCTGCATTGGCTGAGAGGGGAGGCCGAGCCCTGACCCCGCCCCTTTATAAGGAGGGGAGCGGGAGGGATGGCACCCCTCAGTCCTTCGCCATCCGCCTCTTCCCATCCTTGCTTCTTCCTCCCTTCTGCAATGGCGAGAGGGCGCGCTGACGCTGCGACGGTGGCGGCGAGGGTCTCTGCTCGACAACGTGCCGCTCCTCCCCAAGAGCCCGTGGCCGCGGAGCCGGCCGCGAGGGGAAGGGGGAGGGGGAGGCCGAGGCCGCCGTGGCGCTCGGGGAAGAGGAGTACGGGGCGGCGCATTGGCCTCGCCTCCGCCAGCAGTCTTTCCCCCAATGGAGGGCCACGTCGAGGATCAACCCCGTGAGTTCTTCATCAGGCTACACCGGCCGGCATGTCGTCGTCTTTGTCAACCTACCCCATTTGCTCGGGAGATGGAGCTCGACCCGCCGCAGGCGCTGAGGCTGCACATGAGGGGCTGCGGGATAGCGGCACATGGGCCGACGTTGATTTGCCAGCCCCTCACGTCATGTACCTTCTCCGCGGATGGAAAATCTTTGCTCGCATCCACATCCTGACGGCGGGGCTCATTCTCTACTTCAAGTTAATGGAGAATGGCCTCCTCTCCGTCAAGGTCTTCGGCAATTTCGGAACTCACCTGAAGTGCTGCGTGGAGAGCTCCTCGGATGACGAAGACTCATCCTGAAGCGAGAGTGACGAGAAGGACAGCGGCAGCGACAACGAGGGTAGCAGGCAAGAAGATGACGGGTCCGACTAGGTGTTGGACCCGCCGCCCCGGGGCGGTGCCGGCAGCAGCAGCATCTGCACCGGGCCCCTTCTCCCGGTGGAGCCGGCTCCTTGAACTTCTCCGGGTCGTCTCCTTGGGCGGCTAGCGTGGGAAGGCCGGAGAAGGCGAAGAAGGCGGGTGGCGAGCTGTCAAGTCGGAGTACGATGGCACCAACGCCTTCGTAGCATATTGATGGGCCGCTGCCTCATCTTCCAGCTTTCTTCCCGGCACCGTCATCACCAGCCCTCCGCTAGGCGGCCACCGGCATGTTGTCTTGGCGCCTTCTGCTGCTGGTACCTCGCCTAGGCGCTCCTCCTACCCTCTCGCCTTCTTGTTCCGTTTCCTGAGGAGAGGGACAAGAAAGGGATTACGAGCACCTTATCTTTTTTAAGCTTGTAAGCCTACGGGCCTTAGTTAGATTTAAAACTTGTAATCCCCCTACTCATGTTTACATTCCATACGAACTGTACCTGTGTGGAACGTATTAATGAAAAAGGGTGCTTGTCGGGTCTTGTGTGTGTGAGCAAAGCCCATACCAAGGAAAGAATCCTTGTTATTTTTAACATAAACATTGCCCAGCAGCAGGCCTTGCCGCTCCCCTACTCCATTCGACCACACTCACGCCTATGGCGGAGGAAGGGGTGAAGTAGGGGTGGGCCCTACGCTTGCTTCCTTGCCGCCGCGGCTACAACCCAATTTCAAACCAAGAAAAGGTTCTCGGATGTCAGGAATGGAGGGAGCCCGGCAGCCTTGGAATAAAACGAGGCTTCATACGTCCCAATTTTATACGGAAATGCATAACAGGGGATAAGAAAACTTATCTGAATCCGCAGTCCCCGGCAACCCTAGCTTGCCATGGGTGGACCTTTGTGTCTTCATCCCCCGGCAAGCTGGGGTTGTCGGGGCCGGAGCGCCAGTTTGTTCCCTTCCTTCCACTTAGCTTGGCGGAAACATTTATGTACCCTGCGAACCAAAGAGGATGGACAGGAACAAAGAGACGTAAACTCGACCTCTATGCGAGGGGTTAGTCGCCGCTAAGCACTATCAACCCTAACCGCGGGAGAGACTCAATCTAGCATGCATGCTATAACTTAGGGCGCCAGTGCTTCGTTTGTTTATGCTCAGGGTCTGCGCCTGGCTTTGTACAGAGGGTTACATGCCTTGTCGGCAAGGCTTGTACAAAAGGTGGCTTGCCGGGGGGTAAAACGTGCGAAGATGCTCGATGTTCCAGGAGTTGCTCACTGGAATGGCATCTTCGGTCTCCAGGCGGACTGCGCTAGGCCTGGTGACTCGTGTTACCCGATAAGGGCCTTCCCACTTCGGCATCAACTTGTTGGAATTCTTGGCTGACTGAATGCGCCGAAGAACAAGGTCGCCTTCCTCAAAGCTTCGGGCTTGAACCTTGCGGCTATTGTAGCGGCGCAAGGCTTGCTGGTAACGTACTGCTCTCACAGCCGCCCGAAGACGATCTTCCTCAAGGAGCGTCGTGTCATCTTGCTGCAATCGCTCTTGCTCAAGCACATCATAAGAGAGCACTCGAGGTGACCTGTATATGAGTTCCGTGGGGAGCACTGCTTCTACCCCATATACCAGGGCAAAGGGTGTCTGGCCGGTGGCTCGATTTGGTGTCGTTCTGATCGACCAAAGAACCGCCGGCAACTCATCAATCCAGCGCCTTCTGCTCTTGTGCAGCCTGTCAAAAGTCTTCGTCCTTAGGCCATGTAGCACTTCAGCATTCTCCCTCTCCACTTGGCCATTGTTCTGTGGATGTGCCACAGAAGCAAAACAGACCTTGCTGCCGAGGGCTTCAATATATTGCATGAAGGTGTGGCTTGTGAACTGCTTGCCGTTGTCAGTGATGACTTTGTTCGGCACACCAAAGTGGCAAACTAGCCCCTTAAAGAATTTGACGGCTGACTATGCGGTCACCTTCCTCACTGCTTCCACCTCCGGCCACTTTGTGAACTTGTCGATTGCAACATACAAGTACTCAAAGCCCCCGACGGCATGGGGAAAAGGCCTATTATGTCGAGCCTCCAGACCGAGAAAGGCCAGGAGAGAGGGATTGTCTGCAAGGCTTGAGCTGGCTGATGAAGCTTCTTCGAATGGAACTGGCATGCTTCACACTTGGTTACTAGTGTCGTTGCTTCCTGGAGGGCAGTGGGCCAGAAGAAACCTTGCCGAAAAGCCTTGCCGGCAAGGGCCCTTGACCCTATGTGGGAGCCACATATGCCTCCATGTATCTCGGCCAACAGCTCCAGTCCTTCCTCCCGGGGGATGCACTTCAATTTCACTCCATTTGGTGTTTTTCTGTACAGAACGTTGTCAACAAACTGGTACAGGGCAGACCGATGAGCTACTTTCTCTGCTTCTTCCTGCTCCTCAGGAAGCTCCCCTGTTTGGAGGAATCGGATGGTATGATGCGCACATGCTGCAGCCTATGGCTCGTAGACAAGGACCAAAGGCATTTCCTCCGCTGCAAGAATGGTTTCCTCCATGGCAAGGGCTTGGCGCCCCACCAGATTCGGTTTTCCCATGGCAGGCACACCGTCCACGACAACATCTTCGCTGGTGGCTCCAGGGACCTCGATGGGGAAGTACTTGCCGGGGCCGGACTTCCTTCGCTTGTTCTGCTCTGTTGATGGTTCAATGGATGGTTGAGTTAACCGAAGCACAAAAGTACCTGGTTCCACAGGTAGCTTGAGGGCAGCGCGCTTTGACAGGTAGTCGCCGATGTCGTTCTCCACTCGGGGACATGCTTTGCTTGTATACCGTCAAAGCGTTCCTCCAGTTTCCTCACTTCATCCACGTAAGCTTCCATCAACGGGCTTTGATAATCCTTGTTGATCTACCTGACGACAAGCTGTGAATCACCCCTGACGATGAGCTTCTTGACCCCGAGGTCTGCCGCGATCCTGAGATCGGCAAGCAATCCGTCGTATTCAACAGTGTTGTTCGTGGACATCTCCCTGAGAAAGTGCATCTATATCACGTACTTGAGGTGATTTCCGGTGGGTGCGACGAGCAGCACACCAGCACCGGCGCCTTGTAGTGAAAAAGCCCCATCAAAGTACATAATCCAGTTGCGACTTGTTTCCTTGCCGGGGAGAGTGGTCTCCTGGATCTCTTCGTCGGGCGTCGAGGTCCATTCGGCAACGAACTCCGCCAAGACTCTACTCTGAATCGTCGAGGTGCTTTCAAACTTCAAACCAAAACTTGATAGCTCCAAGGCCCATTCCACAATCCTCCCCGTTGCATCTGGGTTATGCAGTATCCGTTGCAACGGGAGGCGGGTGACGGCGCTGATCTCGTGCGCTTGGAAGTAATGACGCAACTTCCTCGAGGCCATAAGGAGGCTGAAGAGCAATTTCTGCACACCTGAGTACCTCAACCTAGCCCCCTGCAAGAGGGAGCTGACAAAGTAAACCGGGTGTTGCATCATCTTTTTCTTCTACACCACTTCACCTAGTTGCGTGGGCCCTATTGCACTGGTGTCAGACCTTGCCGGGGGCCCAGCCTTGCCGGGACCAGGCCCTTCCGGGGAGAGTTCTGGTTCGCCATCCGTCGACTCTGCCATTCCTGCTTCCTCTTTGTCGACCTCCCTCTGCGCCACCAGTGCGGCGCTAACCACTTGATTCATTGCCGCTAGGTATAGCAGCAACGGTTCTTGTGGTTTGGGCGCAACCAGCACTGCGGTAGAGGACAGGTATTTCTTCAAATCCTGCAGCGCTGCCTCGGCCTCTGGGGTCCACTCCACTGGGCCCGCCTTCTTCAAGATCTTGAAAAAGGGAAGGGCACACTCAGTGGACCTGGAGATGAATCTGCTCATGGCGGCAACACAACCAGTGAGCTGACGCACATCCTTGATCCACTTAGGTGCCTCAATCTGCTCGATGGACTTGATCTTGTCTGGGTTTGCCTCAATCCCACGCTGCGACACAAATAACCAGAGAAGCTTGCCGGACGGGACACCAAAGACACACTTCTCAGGGTTCAACTTGAGGTTGATCTTGCGCAAATTTGCAAAAGTCTCTTCCAAATCTTGCACAAGTGTCACCTTCTCCTTGGTTTTTACCACTGTGTCATCCATATAAGCTTCCATATTTCTATGTAGCTGGGGCTCAAAACCAATTTGGACTACTCTTGCAAAGGTCAAGCCAGCACTCTTCAACCCGAAAGGCATCCGTAAAAAGCAATACGTACCACATGGGGTGATGAATGCTGTCTTCTCCTCATCTTCTCTTGTCATGAAGATCTGGTGATAGCCTGAGTAGGCGTCAAGGAATGATAATAGGTCGCACCCGGCCATGGAGTCAACAATCTGGTTAATGCGCGGCAACCTAAAAGGATCTTTCGGACAAGCCTTATTGATATCTGTGTAATCAATACATAGCCTCCACTTCCCGTTTGCCTTGCGCACCACCACTGGATTGGCCAACCACGTCGGATGGAGTACCCCTCTTACCAAGCCTGCCACCTCTAGCTTCCTGATCTCTTCCGTGATGAACTCCAGAGCTTGCTTCCTGACCTTCTGCTTGGCGGGCCGCGCATGAGGAGAGACAAAAAGATGGTGCTCAATGACTTCCCTAGGAATGCTGGGAATGTCGGATGCTTGCCACGCAAACACATAGACATTCGCCCATAGGAAAGTGACGAGCTCGCCTTCCTATTTGTTGTCGAGGGTGGAGCTTATGGTGAAAGCCCCTCCCATGCCGTCCTCTCTGATGGATTCCTTCTTTGTCTCTGGTGGTGCAGCTATGGATTTCTTGCTCTTGCCGTTGGAGCTCTCTGGCACATCCTCGACGGGAGCACAATACTCTGGAGAGGTGCGCTTGCCAGAGTGGGTGCGAGAGGTCTCGCCGGTCTTCTTCCCTCTCGGGACTCCAGCGGCAGGAGCAAGTGCCTTGGCAGCAGCTGTTGCAACTGCTTCTCGATAAAGTTGGTCGGCGCAGATCAGTGCGTCCTTCATGTCGGAGGGGACGGCGATGATGTTCATCGGCCCCGTCATCTTTAGCGTGTTGTAGGCGTAATGTGATGCCACCATGAACTTGGCGAGTGCCGGGCGGCCGAGGATCCCGTTGTAAGGCAAGAGGATCTCGGCCACATCAAAGACAATCCTCTCTATCCTGTAGTTGAGCTCTCCCTCAAACATGACGGACAGCGTGACCTTACCCTTTGGCTGGCTTCTCCCCGAATTGACCCCTTGAAACGTCCCCGTCTCTTCGAGGTCTCCATCAGGAATCTGCAGTCTTTTGACCATGATCAGCGAGATCAAGTTCAGACCGGCCCCACCGTGAACTAGCATCTTCGTCACTTTGAGGTTGCGGATTGTTGGTGAGACCAACAACGGCAAACACCCGACCGCGGTTGTGCGATTAGGGTGGTCCTCGGTGTCAAAGATGATAGGCGTGCTGGACCACTTCAACGGCTTCCGTGCATCAAGTGACGGCTCCACCACTGTGATCTCACACGCCCACTGCTTGAGTTGGCGGTGAGAGGTGTGCAGTGAGGCGCCACCATCGACGCACATGGCCTCTGTAGCTTACTGAAACTCGTGGTCGCCTGACTCATCGTCCTCGTCATTATCATCATCTTCCTGTTTCTTGTCGCGGCCCCGGGCGGGCCTCTTCTTGCTGGTTATCTTTGCCGTGGCCTCCTTGGTCGCTACGCTTCTTGATGGACCCTTCAGCACCGTCTTGACCCTTCTCCTTGTCCCGCCTCTCATATTCAGCTTTCTGCTTCTCAGCGAGCAGCTCAACTTGTCGGCAGTTACGGAGGTCATTGCCTTTGGTGTTGTGGATCTTGCAATACTGCTTGTTGTTGTCCCCTGGCTTGTCGGCAGCTGCCAAGGCCCGGCAAGCGGCACACCCGGCAACTTCCTTGCCGGGGTCGCTCACCTTGGCCTTCTTTGCGGTGCCGGTGTCGTCGGACCCCTCGACAGCTAGTACAGTCTTGCGCTTCCTCTTACGGCACCGGCCCTTCTTTGTCGGGGCAGTGGTGTCGTCGTCGTGGAGTCTGTTTCCGCGCTGGCGTCCTCGCCGGGGTACTTCCTCCCCTCTTCTGCCCGAGCGCACCTATTGGCCAGAACATAAAGTTCGGCCACATCCCTGACCTTGTTCATCGCCAGCTCCTCACGCATCTTGTGGTTACGCACATCTGATGGAATGCGCTGATCACGGTGCTAGGATGAACGTTTGGGATGTTATACTGCACTCGACTGAACCTTTGGATGTACTTGCGTAGGTTTTCTCCTTCCTTATGTGGGATGATGTGCAAATAGCTCGCCTGGCCATGAGCTTGATGGCCTCCAGTAAAGGCGCCAACAAATTCATGACACAGATCCGACCAAGAAGAAATAGAATCCACCGGCAAGTGCATCAACCATGACATAACATTGGGCTTGAGCGCCAACGGGAAGTAATTGGCAAGAACCTTATCGTCGCGGGCTCCAGCAGCTTGCATCGCGATGGTGTAGATGCTGAGGAACTCTAATGGGTGAGTCTTGCCATTGTACTTCTCGCCAACGTCAGGCTTGAACGTGCGGTGGGAAGGCCACTAGAACTGTCGCAGCTCACGGGTGAAGGCCGGACAACCCACCTCGTAGGGTAGGCCACCGTAGCCTCCCGGTGCTGGGTGGTCCATAGTGGGCCCTACCCGCCTGTCTGACTGGTGGCGTGCATCATGTCGGTGCTCGACGGTGGTTCGAGCGTCTTCAAGGGCTCGCTCCCGAAGAACTTGACGCTGGTCGCGGTGGGTCCCTGGATCAGACGACGCTATGGAGATATCATCACGAGCGTCATCATGACGGATCGACACCCGCGGTGGCTAGCGTGGGGGAGGAGAATGCACCGTGGCTGCATCACCCCCGGCCCTTCCACCGCTGGCATGCGGTGGCTCGACGGAGCGACAACCTACGGGCCCCGCTGGTCGCGGCTCATCTTTGTTAGCGATGCCGACGAGGCTCCAGACAGTGGCTCTTCATTCCTCGAGCCTTTCCGCAGCAGGAGGAAAGTCGAGGAGCAGCTGCGCGCGTGCCAGAGCTTCTGCTGGTGTGGGAGGCGAAAGCTGTGTGGACCGTGACGCACTTCAACTTCTAACTATGTTAAAAGGAGCTCTATCATGGCCCTGCGGCTGTCCGCCATTTTTGCTAGCACCTCGGCGTGCATGCTGGCCTTCCACGTCCCGTGAAGGACGCGCGGGACTCTTCCTAGGGCAGCGCCCAAAGTCACCAGCGGGGTGGCGTTTCTCATCGCGCACAACTTGGGAAGGTGATGAGGACATCAATACCATTGTTACACCCACAGCCCCTACTGCTACATATACTGGACCAATTACTAGAGCTCGCGCACGCCAATTAAATTATCAGGTACTTTCGTTTCTTGGTAGTGATTCTAATGTTCATGAGAATATGATGCTGCCTAAATTGGATACATTTGTTTTGCTTACAAATGAAGGGCCTAGCTTGGAGAAGGATGGACATTGGAGCAAGAGCAAGCATGGAGATGATGCCATGCGCAAGGGGAACCAGAACGGAGTTACAAGTGATGATTTCAGGACTTTGAAGCCACCATAAGAGTGCATGAAGCCTTGGACGAAATATACAAGATGCCACTTCATAAATTTCGTCCAGAGGCTATTATAGGTGCTGCGTCACCTTTTGATGAGGACATCAATACCATTGTTACACCCACAGCCCCTACTGCTACATATACTGGACCAATTACTAGAGCTCGCGCACGCCAATTAAATTATCAGGTACTTTCGTTTCTTGGTAATGATTCTAATGTTCATGAGAATATGATGCTGCCTAAATTGGATACATTTGTTTTGCTTACAAATGAAGGGCCTAGCTTGGAGAAGGATGGACATTGGAGCAAGAGCAAGCATGGAGATGATGCCATGCGCAAGGGGAACCAGAACGGAGTTACAAGTGATGATTTCAGGACTTTGAAGCCACCATAAGAGTGCATGAAGCCTTGGACGAAATATACAAGATGCCACTTCATAAATTTCGTCCAGAGGCTATTATAGGTGCTGCGTCACCTTTTTATTGGGCCAGGCCCATGTAATTTCGAAATACATAAGTATAGGCTATGTTTAGAGTCCGTATGTGTGGGGAAACAAGAGATAGGGTTGATTTCGGACCCCTCCACCAAGGGCCACGAAATTCCCCTCTCTTCCTCCATATATACAGCCCTTAGGGCACCGTTTAGACTTTGGGTTTTGTTTAGATTAAAAGTTCGCCATAGCTGCAACTTCGCGTACTTCGTTTGTGTTCAACGACCAGACAAAGGCGTCACAGAACCCCACCTTGATCAATAAAGCTTTCATCTTATATTCGCAATATCCAGATTGCAATCTTAGTTTCTTGCTTGTTCTTCGTTTGCTCGCAGGAAACAGACCCTCGTGGTCAGGTTGATCGTGCTCCGGCGTGGTCAATAACCTCTCGGAGTTGGTTTAGCGATTGCTAAGGCGCGACGTCCTCGCACGTTCGTAGTCGGATCGTCAAAGTCGACTTCCACCAAAGCGAAATCCACCATCTCATCGAAAGACGGGACACCTTTGCCTCTATCAAGTGGTATCAGATTTCCAGGTTGCTCGGTGAGATTTTCCAGTTTTTCGTAGTTTCGATCGAGTCTGTTCTTCATACCTATAGTCCACGAAAAAGCCACAAAAAAAATTTAGGGTTAGTTCATCATATCCGAACCAATCTGAGCCTTTGCATAATCTTTTTAGGGTTTTGCTTTGTTGAATTTGCGGTTGCATCGTCGGTCTAGTTGCTGGTCTTAGAGTCTAGTCTTTTAGAGTTTCGAGTTCTGGTCATAAGTTGTCACGCCGCCGCTGCACCATCATCATCGCCCCTGCCATCTACCACCACCACTCCGAATCCATATCCATATACCACCACCAATCCGTGTCCATATACCACCACCGATCCATATCCATATACTACCACCGCTACCACCACCGCTGCCATATACCACCACCATATAACCACCACCAATCCGAGTTCCTTGTTTATTAGGTTTGTTTTCGGGATCCATCTAGTTTCCGATTCGTGTTTCCTTGCCGGAGTAGGTTTCGGAAAAAAAAAAAAAAAAAAAGAGTCTGGAAACCACGCTCCGTTTAGGCCCAAAATTTTTCGAAAACGCATTTTTCGAAAAAATTTCTGGCTATCCTATTTTTAGGTGTTTCTGAGTGTTTTGAGACAGGTGCCATTATAGGAAGTTTTTTTTGACCCGTTTCCAGTTTTTGGGTCCGGGCAGTCGAAAAATCGAAAAAAAAAAAATTGGTCGAAAAAATTTCGTGCCCATCCTGTCAGTTTGACCTAGGAAGAGTTTTGAGACACTCGCCATTATAGTGATTTTTCGCAAAAAAAAAAAAAAAAAAAAAAAAAAAAGAGCAGCGCAAAAAAAAAAAAAAAGAGCGCAAAAAAAAAAACAAAGAGCAAAAAAAAAAATCCAGAGTGTGCTTTTCCCTTGTTTACGTGCAGCGCCGTGATTTTGTTAGTGTTCTAGGCTCGCGTCTCTAGCACGGTCTAGCCTAGGACCAGCACAGTACCGTCGTTGAGCGTTTATTCAACTTTGCATCTCTGAATTGATTATTGCTGATCCTTTTTGCTACCATATTATAAGCCTTCCCAGCTCCACATACATTCTACGTCGTGCGTTTGACTCTCCCTGGTACTCGCTCTATCCAAGCTTTGAGAGTTTTTGACTACAACGGTTGCCGATCACCGCCTGCTGCTGGGTAAGAACTGGTAAGAATTTGAGTTTTGCTTGAAGGATTTGTGACACCCACCACCACCACTTGTTCGTAGTCTGTAGGATCATATTCTTGTGTGTTTCTATTGCTGCTAACCATGCCAGGATCACAAGCCGACGTGACTGACTGGGAGAATTTATCGAACAAGGAGCTTCATGATAAGTTTCAGCAAATGATGAGTGGACAGGTGCAAGATGTGCTAAACAGATTTGAAGAGGCCATGGAGAAGATAGATGGCATGGAGAAGACGTTCGAAACAAAGCTCGATAACAAATTTAATGAATTGCTTGCGCGTCTTCCACCACCACCACCCGCTGCACCTAACGCACCTCTCCAACAACAACAACAACAACAACAACGCATCCTTTCGAATCAGTATGGACGAGCGAGGCGTGTTCCTATTGAGGATGGCCAAACTTCTGGTGCTGCTGTTCATGTTGTTGATGCTTCTTTGGCCCCTGCTACTGCTGCTGCTGGTACCCAGGAGGATGATGAGGATGTGGGCGATTATGAGGATGAGGTTGATCAAAATCAGCACTACGTGCAGCCACCAGCACCACCACCACCAGGTCGACCTCAGGTATATATTCGTAATGGTAGGCCTGCACCACCACCTCAGGTACGAGATGATGTCCATATTCCTAAACTGAAATTGAATATTCCACCATTTGAGGGTAGATATGTTCCTGATATATATCTTACTTGGGAGTTAGAAACTGAACAACGTTTTACATGTTTACAATATCCCGAGGAGAGACGGGTTGCTGCTGCTGTTTGTGCTTTCACTAGTTTTGCATGTGTATGGTGGTCTGAACATTGTAGATTATATCCTATTCCCGCTACTTGGGCTGCTTTGAAAACTGCTATGCGTACTCGTTGGGTTCCACCATATTATCAACGTGAATTGCTTCAAAAATTACAGCGTTTAAGACAAGGAAAAAATTCTGTAGAAGAATATTATCAGGAATTACAAACTGGCATGATTAGATGTGGTATTGTTGAGGAGAATGAAGCTATGCTTGCACGTTTTCTGGGTGGATTAAATAGAGAGATTCAGACCATTCTAGACTATAAGGAGTATACTAATATCACTCGTTTATTCCATCTTGCTTGTAAAGCTGAACGTGAAGTGCAGGATCGACAGGCATTGGCGCGGACTAACTTTTCTGCAGGTCGACCTTCATCATGGACACCACGTGCATCATCTACTTCCACACGTTCTGCTACACCGGTGCCTCCGTCGGCTGCCACCTCCAACCGTGATATAATAAAGCAGGCACAATCACCATTATCTGCCAAGAGCACACCTTCTGGGCCTGCAAAGAGCTCTTCTTCATCCATGGCATCAACAGGGCAAACACATGATATTATTTGTCGACGTTGCAAGGGTGGAGGTCATTATGCGAGAGAATGCCCATCTAAGCGTGTGATGATTGTTACTGAGGATGGTGGGTATGAGTCCGCTAGTGACTATGATGAGGAGACTTTGGCTCTTATTACACGTGACGAACACGGTGGAGACGATTCTGATCATGAGACGCAATACATGGCTCCTGAAGATGCTGACAGGTATGAATGTTTAGTTGCTCAACGTGTTTTGAGTGTGCAGGTTACACAAGCTGAGCAAAATCAGAGGCATAATTTGTTCCATACAAAGGGAGTTGTGAAGGAACGTTCTGTTCGCGTGATCATAGATGGAGGGAGTTGCAACAACTTGGCTAGCATGGAGATGGTGGAGAAGCTTTCTCTCACCACAAGACCACATCCACATCCTTACTACATCCAATGGTTTAACAATAGCGGCAAGGTTAAGGTAACACGTACTGTTCGTGTGCATTTTAGTATCTCTACATATGCTGATTATGTTGATTGTGATGTGGTACCTATGCAAGCATGTTCCTTATTACTTGGTAGACCATGGCAATTTGATAAAAATGCTGTACACCATGGTAGAAACAATCATTATACTCTTGTTCATAAGGATAAAAATATTACTTTGCTTCCTATGACTCCTGATTCTATTTTGAAAGATGATATTAATAGAGCTAATAAAGCAAAACAGGAGAAGCATAAGAGTGAAAATCAGATTGTGGCAAAAGAATTTGAGCAACAAATGAAGCCTAATAATAAACCATCTAGTGTTGCTTCTGAAATTAAATTGAAAAGTGCATGTTTATTTGCCACCAAATCTGATATTGATGAGCTAGATTTCAGCAACTCTGTTTGCTATGCTTTTGTGTGCAAAGAGGCATTATTTTCATTCGAGGACGTGCCTTCCTCTTTGCCCCCTGCTGTCACTAACATTATGCAGGAGTTCGCTGACGTCTTTCCACAAGACGTGCCACCGGGATTACCACCCATTCGAGGGATTGAGCATCAAATTGACTTAATTCCCGGTGCATCGCTACCCAACCGTGCACCATACCGTACCAATCCAGAGGAGACGAAGGAGATTATGCGTCAAGTACAGGAGCTACTCGACAAAGGTTATATACGCGAATCTCTTAGTCCTTGTGCTGTTCCTATTATACTCGTGCCTAAAAAGGATGGTACGTCACGTATGTGTGTTGATTGTAGAGGCATTAATAATATTACTATTCGTTATCGTCATCCTATTCCTAGGCTAGATGATATGCTTGATGAATTGAGTGGCTCTACAATATTCTCCAAAGTTGATTTGCGTAGTGGATACCATCAAATTCGTATGAAATTGGGTGATGAATGGAAAACAGCATTTAAAACTAAGTTTGGTTTATATGAGTGGTTAGTCATGCCTTTTGGGTTAACTAATGCACCTAGTACTTTCATGAGATTAATGAACGAAGTTTTACGTGCTTTCATTGGACGATTTGTGGTAGTCTATTTTGATGATATACTGATTTATAGCAAATCTTTGGAAGAACATTTGGAACATTTACGTGCTGTTTTTATTGCTCTACGTGATGCACGTTTGTTTGGTAACCTTGGGAAGTGCACCTTTTGCACCGACCGAGTATCTTTTCTTGGCTATGTTGTTACTCCACAGGGAATTGAAGTTGATAAAGCCAAGATTGAAGCTATTGAGAGTTGGCCGCAGCCCAAAACGGTCACACAAGTGAGGAGTTTTCTTGGCCTCGCTGGATTCTATAGGCGTTTTGTGAGAGATTTCAGCACCATTGCTGCACCTCTCAATGAGCTTACAAAGAAAGATGTGCCTTTTATTTGGGGTACCGCACAGGAAGAAGCCTTCACGGTATTGAAAGATAAGTTGACACATGCTCCTTTACTCCAACTTCCTGATTTTAATAAGACTTTTGAGCTTGAATGTGATGCTAGTGGAATTGGATTAGGAGGTGTGTTATTACAAGATGGCAAACCCGTTGCATACTTTTCTGAAAAATTGAGTGGGCCTAGTCTGAATTATTCTACTTATGATAAAGAATTATATGCTCTTGTTCGGACTTTAGAAACATGGCAACATTATTTATGGCCCAAAGAATTTGTTATACATTCTGATCATGAATCTTTGAAACATATTAAAAGTCAAGCTAAACTGAATCGTAGACATGCTAAATGGGTTGAATTTATTGAGACTTTCCCTTATGTCATTAAACACAAGAAGGGAAAAGAAAATGTTATTGCTGATGCATTGTCTCGTCGCTATACTATGCTTTCACAACTTGACTTCAAAATATTTGGTTTGGAGACCATCAAAGATCAATATGTGCATGATGCTGATTTTAAAGATGTAATGGAGAATTGTAAAGAAGGAAGAATGTGGAACAAGTTTGTCGTTAACGATGGATTTGTGTTTCGTGCTAACAAGCTATGCATTCCAGCTAGCTCCGTTCGTCTTTTGCTGTTGCAGGAGGCGCATGGGGGAGGATTAATGGGACACTTTGGTGTGAAGAAGACGGAGGACGTACTTGCTACACATTTCTTTTGGCCAAAGATGAGACGGGATGTTGAGCGTTTTGTTGCTCGCTGCACTACATGTCAAAAAGCTAAGTCACGACTCAATCCTCATGGTTTATATATGCCTTTGCCTGTACCTAGTGTTCCTTGGGAGGATATATCTATGGACTTTGTTTTAGGTTTACCTCGAACAAAGAAGGGGAGGGATAGCATATTTGTTGTCGTGGATAGATTCTCGAAAATGGCACACTTTATACCATGTCATAAAAGCGATGATGCTGTTAATGTTGCTGATTTGTTCTTTCGTGAAATTATTCGCTTGCATGGTGTGCCAAATACTATTGTTTCAGATCGTGATACTAAATTTCTTAGCCACTTTTGGAGATGTTTATGGGCTAAGTTGGGGACTAAACTGCTTTTTAGTACTACTTGTCACCCCCAAACTGATGGACAAACTGAAGTAGTCAATAGAACATTGTCTACTATGCTTAGGGCTGTTTTGAAGAATAATAAGAAAATGTGGGAGGAATGCTTGCCTCATATTGAATTTGCTTATAATCGTTCATTGCATTCTACTACTAAGATGTGCCCTTTTGAAGTTGTGTATGGTTTCCTACCTCGTGCACCTATTGATTTGTTGCCTCTTCCATCTTCGGAGAAGGTTAATTTTGATGCTAAAGAACGTGCTGAATTGATTTTAAAAATGCATGAGTTAACTAAGGAAAACATTGAGCGTATGAATGCTAAATATAAACTTGCTGGAGATAAGGGTAGAAAACATGTTGTGTTTGCACCTGGAGATCTTGTTTGGTTACATTTGCGTAAGGATAGATTTCCTGATTTGCGCAAATCAAAGCTAATGCCACGTGCTGCTGGTCCCTTTAAGGTGTTGGAGAAAGTAAATGATAATGCATATAAACTTGAGCTGCCTGCAGATTTTGGGGTTAGTCCCACTTTTAACATTGCAGATTTGAAGCCTTATTTGGGTGAGGAAGATGAGCTTTCGTCGAGGACGACTTCATTTCAAGAAGGGGAGGATGATGAGGACATCAATACCATTGTTACACCCACAGCCCCTACTGCTACATATACTGGACCAATTACTAGAGCTCGCGCACGCCAATTAAATTATCAGGTACTTTCGTTTCTTGGTAATGATTCTAATGTTCATGAGAATATGATGCTGCCTAAATTGGATACATTTGTTTTGCTTACAAATGAAGGGCCTAGCTTGGAGAAGGATGGACATTGGAGCAAGAGCAAGCATGGAGATGATGCCATGCGCAAGGGGAACCAGAACGGAGTTACAAGTGATGATTTCAGGACTTTGAAGCCACCATAAGAGTGCATGAAGCCTTGGACGAAATATACAAGATGCCACTTCATAAATTTCGTCCAGAGGCTATTATAGGTGCTGCGTCACCTTTTTATTGGGCCAGGCCCATGTAATTTCGAAATACATAAGTATAGGCTATGTTTAGAGTCCGTATGTGTGGGGAAACAAGAGATAGGGTTGATTTCGGACCCCTCCACCAAGGGCCACGAAATTCCCCTCTCTTCCTCCATATATACAGCCCTTAGGGCACCGTTTAGACTTTGGGTTTTGTTTAGATTAAAAGTTCGCCATAGCTGCAACTTCGCGTACTTCGTTTGTGTTCAACGACCAGACAAAGGCGTCACAGAACCCCACCTTGATCAATAAAGCTTTCATCTTATATTCGCAATATCCAGATTGCAATCTTAGTTTCTTGCTTGTTCTTCGTTTGCTCGCAGGAAACAGACCCTCGTGGTCAGGTTGATCGTGCTCCGGCGTGGTCAATAACCTCTCGGAGTTGGTTTAGCGATTGCTAAGGCGCGACGTCCTCGCACGTTCGTAGTCGGATCGTCAAAGTCGACTTCCACCAAAGCGAAATCCACCATCTCATCGAAAGACGGGACACCTTTGCCTCTATCACCTTTTTATTGGGCCAGGCCCATGTAATTTCGAAATACATAAGTATAGGCTATTTTTAGAGTCCGTATGTGTGGGGAAACAAGAGATAGGGTTGATTTCGGACCCCTCCACCAAGGGCCACGAAATTCCCCCTCTCTTCCTCCATATATACAGCCCTTAGGGCACCGTTTAGACTTTGGGTTTTGTTTAGATTAAAAGTTCGCCATAGCTGCAACTTCGCGTACTTCGTTTGTGTTCAACGACCAGACAAAGGCGTCACAGAACCCCACCTTGATCAATAAAGCTTTCATCTTATATTCGCAATATCCAGATTGCAATCTCAGTTTCTTGCTTGTTCTTCGTTTGCTCGCAGGAAACAGACCCTCGTGGTCAGGTTGATCGTGCTCCGGCGTGGTCAATAACCTCTCGGAGTTGGTTTAGCGATTGCTAAGGCGCGACGTCCTCGCACGTTCGTAGTCGGATCGTCAAAGTCGACTTCCACCAAAGCGAAATCCATCATCTCATCGAAAGACGGGACACCTTTGCCTCTATCAAGTGGTATCAGATTTCCAGGTTGCTCGGTGAGATTTTCCAGTTTTTCGTAGTTTAGATCGAGTCTGTTCTTCATACCTATAGTCCACGAAAAAGCCACAAAAAAAATTAGGGTTAGTTCATCATATCCGAACCAATCTGAGCCTTTGCATAATCTTTTTAGGGTTTTGCTTTGTTGAATTTGCGGTTGCATCGTCGGTCTAGTTGCTGGTCTTAGAGTCTAGTCTTTTAGAGTTTCGAGTTCTGGTCATAAGTTGTCACGCCGCCGCCGCACCATCATCATCGCCCCTGCCATCTACCACCACCACTCCGAATCCGTATCCATCTACCACCACCACTCTGAATCCGTATCCATATACCACCACCAATCCGTGTCCATATACCACCACCGATCCATATCCATATACTACCACCGCTACCACCATCGCTGCCATATACCACAACCATATATCCACCACCAATCCGAGTTCCTTGCTTATTAGGTTTGTTTTCGGGATCCATCTAGTTTCCGATTCGTGTTTCCTTGCCGGAGTAGGTTTCGGAAAAAAAAAAATTCAGCAAAAAAATTTTGGCCCAAAATTTTTCGAAAACGCATTTTTCGAAAAAATTTCTGGCTATCTTATTTTTAGGTGTTTTTGAGTGTTTTGAGACAGGTGCCATTATAGGAAGTTTTTTTTGACCCGTTTCCAGTTTTTGGGTCCGGGCAGTCGAAAAAACGAAAAAAAAAAAATTGGTCGAAAAAATTTCGTGCCCATCCTGTCAGTTTGACCTAGGAAGCGTTTTGAGACACTCGCCATTATAGTGATTTTTCGCAAAAAAAAAGAGCAGCGCAAAAAAAAGAGCAGCGCAAAAAAAAAGAGCAGCGCAAAAAAAAAGAGCGAAAAACAAAAAAACCAGAGTGTGCTTTTCCCTTGTTTACGTGCAGAGCCGTGATTTTGTTAGTGTTCTAGGCTCGCGTCTCTAGCACAGTCTAGCCTAGGACCAGCACAGTACCGTCGTTGAGCGTTTATTCAACTTCGCATCTCTGAATTGATTATTGCTGACCCTTTTTGCTACCATATTATAAGCCTTCCCAGCTCCACATACATCTACGTCGTGCGTTTGACTCTCCCTGGTAATCGCTCTATCCAAGCTTTGAGAGTTTTTGACTACAACGGTTGCCGATCACCGCCTGCTGCTGGGTAAGAACTGGTAAGAATTTGAGTTTTGCTTGACGGATTTGTGACACCCACCACCACCTCTTGTTAGTAGTCTGTAGGATCATATTCTTGTGTGTTTCTATTGCTGCTAACCATGCCAGGATCACAAGCCGACGAGACTGACTGGGAGAACATGACGAATAAGGATTTGCATGATAAATTTCAGCAAATGATGAGTGGACAGGTGCAAGATGTGCTAAACAGATTTGAAGAGGCCATGGAGAAGATAGATGGCATGGAGAAGACGTTCGAAACAAAGCTCGATAACAAGTTTAATGAATTGCTCGCGCGTCTTCCACCACCACCACCCGCTGCACCTAACGCACCTCTCCAACGACAACAACAACAACAACGCATCCTTTCGAATCAGTATGGACGAGCGAAGCGTGTTCCTATTGAGGATGGCCAGACTTCTGGTGCTGCTGTTCATGTTGTTGATGCTTCTTTGGCCCCTGCTACTGCTGCTGCTGGTACCCAGGAGGGTGATGAGTATGTGGGCGATTATGAGGATGAGGTTGATCAAAATCAGCACTACGTGCAGCCACCAGCACCACCACCACCAGGTCGACCTCAGGTATATATTCGTAATGGTAGGCCTGCACCACCACCTCAGGTACGAGATGATGTCCATATTCCTAAACTGAAATTGAATATTCCACCATTTGAGGGTAGATATGTTCCTGATATATATCTTACTTGGGAGTTAGAAACTGAACAACGTTTTACATGTTTACAATATCCCGAGGAGAGACGGGTTGCTGCTGCTGTTTGTGCTTTCACTAGTTTTGCATGTGTATGGTGGTCTGAACATTGTAGATTATATCCTATTCCCGCTACTTGGGCTGCTTTGAAAACTGCTATGCGTACTCGTTGGGTTCCACCATATTATCAACGTGAATTGCTTCAAAAATTACAGCGCTTAAGACAAGGGAAAAATTCTGTAGAAGAATATTATCAGGAATTACAAACTGGCATGATTAGATGTGGTATTGTTGAGGAGAATGAAGCTATGCTTGCACGTTTTCTGGGTGGATTAAATAGAGAGATTCAGACCATTCTAGATTATAAGGAGTATACTAATATCACTCGTTTATTCCATCTTGCTTGTAAAGCTGAACGTGAAGTGCAGGATCGACAGGCATTGGCGCGGACTAACTTTTCTGCAGGTCGACCTTCATCATGGACACCACGTGCATCATCTACTTCCACACGTTCTGCTACACCGGCGCCTCCGTCGGCTGCCACCTCCAACCGTGATACAATAAAGCAGGCACAATCACCACTATCTGCCAAGAGCACATCTTCTGGGCCTGCAAAGAGCTCTTCTTCATCCATGGCATCAACAGGGCAAACACATGATATTATTTGTCGACGTTGCAAGGGTGGAGGTCATTATGCGAGAGAATGCCCCTCTAAGCGTGTGATGATTGTTACTGAGGATGGTGGGTATGAGTCCGCTAGTGACTATGATGAGGAGACTTTGGCTCTTATTACACGTGACGAACACGGTGGAGAAGATTCTGATCATGAGACGCAATACATGGCTCCTGAAGATGCTGACAGGTATGAATGTTTAGTTGCTCAACGTGTTTTGAGTGTGCAGGTTACACAAGCTGAGCAAAATCAGAGGCATAATTTGTTCCATACAAAGGGAGTTGTGAAGGAACGTTCTGCTCGCGTGATCATAGATGGAGGGAGTTGCAACAACTTGGCTAGCATGGAGATGGTGGAGAAGCTATCTCTCACCACAAGACCACATCCACATCCTTACTACATCCAATGGTTCAACAACAGCGGCAAGGTTAAGGTAACACGTACTGTTCGTGTGCATTTTAGTATCTCTACATATGCTGATTATGTTGATTGTGATGTGGTACCTATGCAAGCATGTTCCTTATTACTTGGTAGACCATGGCAATTTGATAAAAATTCTATTCACCATGGTAGAAACAATCAGTATACTCTTGTTCATAAGGATAAAAATATTACTTTGCTTCCTATGACTCCTGATTCCATTTTGAAAGATGATCTTAATAGAGCTAATAAAGCAAAACAGGAGAAAACTAAGAGTGAAAATCAGATTGTGGCAAAAGAATTTGAGCAACAAATGCAGCCTAATAATAATAAACAATCTAGTGTTGCTTCTGAAATTAAATTGAAAAGTGCATGTTTACTTGCCACCAAATCTGATATTGATGATCTAGATTTTAGCAAATCTGTTTGCTATGCTTTTGTGTGCAAAGAGGCATTATTTTCATTCGAGGACGTGCCTTCCTCTTTGCCTCCTGCTGTCACTAACATTTTGCAGGAGTTCGCTGACGTCTTTCCACAAGACGTGCCACCGGGATTACCA
The DNA here is from genome assembly GCA_963921465.1 of Triticum timopheevii. NCBI lineage: Eukaryota > Viridiplantae > Streptophyta > Magnoliopsida > Poales > Poaceae > Triticum > Triticum timopheevii. The sequence continues at coordinate 350,379,179 of OY997274.1, forward strand.
CCTATTCGCGGGATTGAGCATCAAATTGACTTAATTCCCGGTGCATCATTACCCAACCGTGCACCATACCGTACCAATCCAGAGGAGACGAAGGAGATTATGCGTCAAGTACAAGAACTGCTCGACAAAGGTTATATACGCGAATCCCTTAGTCCTTGTGCTGTTCCTATCATTTTAGTGCCGAAAAAGGATGGTACGTCGCGTATGTGCGTTGATTGTAGAGGCATTAATAATATTACTATTCGTTATCGTCATCCTATTCCTAGGCTAGATGATATGCTTGATGAATTGAGTGGCTCTACAATATTCTCCAAAGTTGATTTGCGTAGTGGATACCATCAAATTCGTATGAAATTGGGAGATGAATGGAAAACAGCATTTAAAACTAAGTTTGGATTATATGAGTGGTTAGTCATGCCTTTTGGGTTAACTAATGCACCTAGTACTTTCATGAGGTTAATGAACAAAGTTTTACGTGCTTTCATTGGACGATTTGTGGTAGTTTACTTTGATGACATATTGATTTATAGCAAATCTTTGGAGGAACATTTGGAACATTTACGTGCTATTTTTATTGCTCTACGTGATGCACGTTTGTTTGGTAACCTTGGAAAGTGCACCTTTTGCACCGACCGAGTATCTTTTCTTGGCTATGTTGTTACTCCACAGGGAATTGAAGTTGATAAAGCCAAAATTGAAGCTATTGAGAGTTGGCCACAGCCCAAAACGGTCAAACAAGTGAGGAGTTTCCTTGGCCTCGCTGGATTCTATAGGCGTTTTGTGAGAGATTTCAGCACCATTGCTGCACCTCTCAATGAGCTTACAAAGAAAGATGTGCCTTTTCTGTGGGGTACCGCACAGGAAGAAGCCTTCTCGGTATTGAAAGATAAGTTGACACATGCTCCTTTACTCCAACTTCCTGATTTTAATAAGACTTTTGAGCTTGAATGTGATGCTAGTGGAATTGGATTAGGAGGTGTGTTATTACAAGATGGCAAACCTGTTGCATACTTTTCTGAAAAATTGAGTGGGCCTAGTCTGAATTATTCTACTTATGATAAAGAATTATATGCTCTTGTTCGGACTTTAGAAACATGGCAACATTATTTATGGCCCAAAGAATTTGTTATACATTCTGATCATGAATCTTTGAAACATATTAAAAGTCAAGCTAAACTGAATCGTAGACATGCTAAATGGGTTGAATTCATTGAGACTTTCCCTTATGTGATTAAACACAAGAAGGGAAAAGAAAATGTTATTGCTGATGCATTGTCTCGTCGCTATACTATGCTTTCACAACTTGACTTCAAAATATTTGGTTTGGAGACCATCAAAGATCAATATGTGCATGATGCTGATTTTAAAGATGTAATGCAGAATTGTAAAGAAGGAAGAATGTGGAACAAGTTTGTCGTTAACGATGGATTTGTGTTTCGTGCTAACAAGCTATGCATTCCAGCTAGCTCCGTTCGTCTTTTGCTGTTGCAGGAGGCGCATGGGGGAGGATTAATGGGACACTTTGGCATGAAGAAGACGGAGGACGTACTTGCTACACATTTCTTTTGGCCAAAGATGAGACGGGATGTTGAGCGTTTTGTTGCTCGCTGCACTACATGTCAAAAAGCTAAGTCACGACTCAATCCTCATGGTTTATATATGCCTTTGCCTGTACCTAGTGTTCCTTGGGAGGATATATCTATGGACTTTGTTTTAGGTTTACCTCGAACAAAGAAGGGGAGGGATAGCATATTTGTTGTCGTGGATAGATTCTCGAAAATGGCACACTTTATACCATGTCATAAAAGCGATGATGCTGTTAATGTTGCTGATTTGTTCTTTCGTGAAATTATTCGCTTGCATGGTGTGCCAAATACTATTGTTTCAGATCGTGATGCTAAATTTCTTAGCCACTTTTGGAGATGTTTATGGGCTAAGTTGGGGACTAAACTGCTATTTAGTACTACTTGTCACCCCCAAACTGATGGACAAACTGAAGTAGTCAATAGAACATTGTCTACTATGCTTAGGGCTGTTTTGAAGAATAATAAGAAAATGTGGGAAGAATGCTTGCCTCATATTGAATTTGCTTATAATCGTTCATTGCATTCTACTACTAAGATGTGCCCTTTTGAAATTGTGTATGGTTTCCTACCTCGTGCACCTATTGATTTGTTGCCTCTTCCATCTTCGGAGAAGGTTAATTTTGATGCTAAAGAACGTTCTGAATTGATTTTAAAAATGCATGAGTTAACTAAGGAAAACATTGAGCGTATGAATGCTAAATATAAACTTGCTGGAGATAAGGGTAGAAAACATGTTGTGTTTGCACCTGGAGATCTTGTTTGGTTACATTTGCGTAAAGATAGATTTCCTAATTTGCGCAAATCAAAGCTAATGCCACGTGCTGATGGTCCCTTTAAGGTGTTAGAGAAAATAAATGATAATGCATATAAACTTGAGCTGCCTGCAGATTTTGGGGTTAGTCCCACTTTTAACATTGCAGATTTGAAGCCTTATTTGGGTGAGGAAAATGAGCTTCCGTCGAGGACGACTTCATTTCAAGAAGGGGAGGATGATGAGGACATCAATACCATTGTTACACCCACAGCCCCTACTGCTACATATACTGGACCAATTACTAGAGCTCGCGCACGCCAATTAAATTATCAGGTACTTTCGTTTCTTGGTAGTGATTCTAATGTTCATGAGAATATGATGCTGCCTAAATTGGATACATTTGTTTTGCTTACAAATGAAGGGCCTAGCTTGGAGAAGGATGGACATTGGAGCAAGAGCAAGCATGGAGATGATGCCATGCGCAAGGGGAACCAGAACGGAGTTACAAGTGATGATTTCAGGACTTTGAAGCCACCATAAGAGTGCATGAAGCCTTGGACGAAATATACAAGATGCCACTTCATAAATTTCGTCCAGAGGCTATTATAGGTCCTGCATCACCTTTTTATTGGGCCAGGCCCATGTAATTTCGAAATACATAAGTATAGGCTATTTTTAGAGTCCGTATGTGTGGGGAAACAAGAGATAGGGTTGATTTCGGACCCCTCCACCAAGGGCCACGAAATTCCCCCTCTCTTCCTCCATATATACAGCCCTTAGGGCACCGTTTAGACTTTGGGTTTTGTTTAGATTAAAAGTTCGCCATAGCTGCAACTTCGCGTACTTCGTTTGTGTTCAACGACCAGACAAAGGCGTCACAGAACCCCACCTTGATCAATAAAGCTTTCATCTTATATTCGCAATATCCAGATTGCAATCTCAGTTTCTTGCTTGTTCTTCGTTTGCTCGCAGGAAACAGACCCTCGTGGTCAGGTTGATCGTGCTCCGGCGTGGTCAATAACCTCTCGGAGTTGGTTTAGCGATTGCTAAGGCGCGACGTCCTCGCACGTTCGTAGTCGGATCGTCAAAGTCGACTTCCACCAAAGCGAAATCCATCATCTCATCGAAAGACGGGACACCTTTGCCTCTATCAGAAGGACGCGCCCTGGCACCGTTGTTGGTGTCTTGGAGGCCGCCGTGCCGCCGTCGGGCGGCACTGCGATGCCCCTGGAGGGCCCATGCCACCTGCGGGGGGCCAACTTCGTCTCTGGAGTTTGCGGCGTGCGGCATGTCGCCTGGCGCATGAACGACGCCGCTGGCCAGGCCCGGACTACCAAGGTGATGTGGGTGTTCGCGGGTAGCGCCACGGGTCCTTTCCATGACTGGCCCGCTACTGGTCCGCACCGGTACAGGCAGTCCGGTCCCGGATGAACCGATCGCCGTGGTCGTCTTCCTCTTGGGAGCCATGGCAACGAAGAGTTGTTCGACTAGCTGCTAAACCGGATTCTCACAACTGCGCCCCCTACCTGGCGTGCCAAAGATGTCGGTGGGAAAGACACCTATGGGATCACAAGAATCCCTACTACGGTTGCGGGGCGCGGGGTCATGATAAGAGCGGGATCAACAATCAGCACAAGCACACGGGTCGTTTACCCAGGTTCGGGCCACGAGGAGGCGTAATACCCTAGTCCTGCTTTGGTGTGTATATCAGTGTTCTTGGAGTTCTTGAGCTAGCCATGATGAGTGTCAGTTGTCCAAGGGTCTGAATCCTTCTCCTGGATGCCTTGGGCCTCCTTTTATAGTCAAGGGGATCGCCACAATGGCACACAGGAGGTGGCATCGGTGTACAGTGGCTAAGCTTATCGCTTAGCCATTACGAGACAAGACGCATTAAATGTGCCTCTGAAGTGTCCCCTTGCTTTACCGCCGCCTCGCCCTGCTTCGACACGCGCCCGACCCAGCGAGGCATTCAGCGTCATGTAGGCTGGCAGGCTGCTGAGGTGGCGCGGTGGTAGGGCCTTCACAAAGATTTGCATGCCACCACGTAGGCCTGCGCTGAGTTGGCTTGGAAGCCTCATGTCGACACACAGGTACTTGCCTAGCTGGTGGGCTGGTAGCTGCATGGCAGCGGCAGTGGAAACTTGGCGGGCATGGGCTTGGCTGTGGCCCCGCGGATGTCCTTGACAAGGGACTTGCCGGGGCCCCGGCAAGGGTCTTGCTATGGCGTTGTGGTCGTCCCCGGCAAGGATCTTGCCAGAGGTCTTCTGGGTTTCCTCGGCAAAGATCTCGCTAAGGTTCGTCATCTTCTAATCCTCATCTGACTTCGAGTGTTCATGATCTTCACAAAGATCTGCATTCCATCATGGAGGTGCCTCCCGAGCCTTGGCTTCAGCATGGTCGTCGGAAATGCTGGGCTCGAGGGTGACGCGATCCATTAGGGTTGGGCAAGCTGTCCCGGCAAGGTCCTTGCCAGGGCTGCGGAGGCCGCTCAGCAAGGGTCTTGCCAGGGGAGCCCACCTCGCCCTCTTGATCTTCGTGTCTCTGTCTTGGCGTTGCTTTGACCATCTTGCGGCTTTGACCCCTCCCTCTGCCCTGCTAAGTGTGGCCGCGGGCGCGGCTCTGACTTCCCGTGCACAAGTAAGGGGTACAAAGGAGTGCCCCTACTTTAGTACACCGACAGGTATCAATGACGATGAGTAGCAAATGGACATGAAGGTAAACTGTGTCTCCTTGGTGACCTAATACTATTACTTCATGTTCCTTGTTTTGATTGGTGATCAACCTTCTGTATAGTTTTTTTGATGTGATCCTGATTAGTTTTTGTACTACAATTCTCTCCAGGTAGCAAAATGCATGAGACTGATGGTTGTAGTGACGGAGAGGCAAATGGTGACGATACAATGCAAAATGATGTAATGATCATGACGGCTCTACTGATGGAGGCAGATAGTGATGTAGTTTTGGTGTCATTTTCTTAGTTTTGGTCAGAACTATTGATTGTGATGTGATCCATCAGACATATTAAAAATGTTGTCTTGTCATGCTTGAAGATTCCAAAATATTTGATGAAGTTTTCTTGAACTGAATTGAGATGTTGCTTTTAGAGCTGTTTCAGTTAATGTTGTTGCTTTAACTGAATTTTGTACTCCATCAGACAGACATGGGCATGCTCCATCAGACAGTCATCTGATTCCACGTGAGGCTCAAAGAAAGTGGGCAAAAAAATATGCATGAGCAGGAACTCGAACCCACGACCATGCGCTCATTTCACTTTGTTAGTACCACTGGGCTAGGAAGAGGTTGTTGGTTGAGTACTCTATGCCCACTCTTTTCAATATATCAAACCAGTTATGCATCAACCACACAACTAGCTGACAAGTCGGACCCACTCTTTTCCCCACTCGACCCACTCATCCAACCCGCCGCCGGTTCCTTCCTCTCCCACCGTCGCAAAATCCTTCCTCTCTCCTGCGGTGATGGCAACACACAAGGCAGGTATGGAGCCACCGACTCCTTCCTCTTCCTCTTCCTATAACTTGGTTTTCTCATGCTGTTTAGATTAGGGTATGATTCCATTGATTAAATTAGGATAGATTGTATTAGATTAGATAGGGATTGGATTAGGTTTCTTGTCACCGCTGTTGTATTGTATTGGATTGGTTTGGAAATTATGGTCAGCTTTGGTAGTAGAAAAATATGATATGGTTCATTGCCATCCATTGTAGATAGAGTAGTAGCAAAATTAGGTAACACCTCTGTATTCCAAATTGATGCCCTGGCAAACACAGCTAGTAAATATTCTACTGTCCTTGTTTTTGCCATCATAAATTGAGGCCCTAGAATGAGTAGAAGACGAAAACAAATGTGTTCTTGCCATCATAAATGTCCTTGTTTTTTTACTACTGTTCTAAGGGTGTTGTTGATGTTGATGTTTGATGTAGGGTAGAACCCTAGATGCTCGCTCTTTCACGATTGGAGGGGATCCTATGAAGAACACGAAGAACACAAGGGGAAAACGAGGGGAACACGAGGGAAAACACAAGAGAAATCACTCAACCAACAAGATCCAGTCACACATATGCTAGATCATCGAGACACAAAGAGTGATACACGATTCAAGGTCAACAAAGTACGATACAAAAGGTCTTCTCCGCGAGGAGTTCTTGAAGGGTCTTCCCGTGATGGGGTCTTGAATCCGTTTGGGAGATCTTCTCCGAAGAGGTCGTGATCTCTGAGGAGAAGTAACCAAGTGGATGAGCATGGCTCTATCTCAAATATGAGCTATCACAATGCTGACCCTAACTAGGAGGAGGAGGTCTATTATAATCTAAGTGCAAAAGGGGGCGGAATGAAGGGGTACATGGGCTTTGGGCCCGAGGCTGCGCACACACAGGCAGCGGACGTTCGGTCTCTACCGGTTGTCCGGTCACTCGCGGAGGTTCGGACGTCTGGTAGGGCTTGGACTTCCGCTAATTACATTATGGGAACGTTGTGCCGGACGTCCGGAGGTGGCCGGTCATCCGGTCGCTGGTCGTCCGGTTGCTTCGATCTTCCGCTGAAATGCTTCGGGTGTGGACTTGCCGGTCGTCCGGTGTGGGCCGGACGTCCGCTCGCTGGACAGTGTTGACGGACGTCCGGAGGGGGCCGATCATCCGCTCCCTGTAGCTCTCGTCGGCTGGGACTTGGGTCGACAGGGCCTTCAAGCGCCGGACATCCGGTCCTAGTCGTACGTCTGCTGGCTGGAGCGTCAGGCGCCGGACGTCCGGTCCTGGGCGGATGTCCGCTTGTTGGAGCTTCTTCGGTAGCTCTTCTTCTTGTCCTTCGTACTCGATGTCCTCGTTGTCTTGTCCATTGGATGTAGCTATTCTGCGTCCTTCCTCCAAGTTCCTGATCACACATAGTGTTTCCACTTGAGGTAGTAGCCATGTCTCATGTGCAGAAAGTGGGAGTTCACAGAGGAGTGAGTTCACCTTATCTTTGATAGCCTTTGCTTGAGCTCTTGTCATTAGTCCAAGTGGTGTCATGGGAGATGTAGATACGTCCATGGGGATGATCGTGGGATGCTCCACATCATCTCTCCTACCTTGGGAAAGATCCGACCTCGGATCAAAAGCTTCATCACCATGGTATGGCGAAAGGTCTTTGATATTGAAGATGTCGCTCACGTTGTACTTGTCGCTTGGGAGGTCGATCTTGTAAGCGTTGTTGTTTTACCGTGCTAGCAACTTGAAGGGTCCATCGGCTCGTTGTAGAAGTTTGGACTTGCATTCGTTGGGGAAGCATTCCTTGAGAAGGTGTAGCCAGACAAGACCTCCTATGTTGAATATCATGGGTTGCTTGTTGATGTTAAGCTTGGTCATGAGTCGTTGTACTTGGCGCTCGATGGTGAGCTTTGTATCTTCATGCATCTTTATGAGGTAGCTTACTCGTGCACTTGTGTCCATGTTGGTGCGCTCTTGTAGGGGAAGAGGAAGAATGTCCAATGGGGACAACGGGTTGAAACCATAGACGACCTCGAAGGGGGACTTGCCGGTTGTGGAGTGTCTTGCACGGTTGTAGGCGTCCTCAGTGATAGGTAGGCACTCCTCCCTCTCCTTGATGTTCCTCTTGATCAACACGCGTAGTAGAGTGGAGAGTGTTTTGTTTGACACCTCCGTTTGGTCGTAGGTTTGAGGATGGTATGCCGAGGAGAAAAAGAGCTTGATTCCAAGCTTGGCGCATAGAGTCTTCCAAAAGTAACTCAAAAGCTTGATGTCGCGGTCCGAGACAATCGTCTTTGGCACTCCATGGAGGCACAAGATTTCCCTACAAAAAAGATTTGCAATATGTGAAGCATCGTCTATCTTGTTGCATGGGATAAACCGAGCCATCTTGGAGAATCAGTCCACAACAACAAAGACGGAATCCTTTCCATTTTGAGTTCTAGGCAAACCAAGTACAAAATCCGTGCTAATGTCTTCCCAAGGTTGATAAGGAATAGGAAGGGGCATGTAAAGACCATGGGATTGAGCTTTTGACTTAGCTTTGCGACATTTAGAGCTTCGATTGGTGAAGCGTGAGACGTCGTGGAACATCTTGGGCCAAAAGTTCTCTGAGAGCATAGGGAATGTCTCTTCACGTCAAAAGTGTCCCATTAGTCCGCCTCCATGAGCCTCTTGCAAAACGAGCAAATGAAGAGAAGACTCGGGAATGCAAAGATTGTTAGCTCTCATAAGGTAATCATCCTTGATGTGATAGCGTTCCCAAGATGTATGCGGCAAACACTTGGCATAAGGAATTGCAAAAGTAGGATCATGCGCATACAAGTCTTTAATGTTCTCAAAGCCAATGACATCCAATTCACGTTTAGTGACAAGCATGCATATGCGGGAAAGAGCATCCGCCACTACATTTTCCTTACCTTTGATGTACTTGATGACATAAGGAAATGACTCAATGAATTCACTCCATTTGGCATGATGCTTGTTCATCTTAGTTCGACCCTTTAGGTACTTGAGCGTTTCATGATTGGTATGTATGATAAATTCATGAGGGCGAAGATAATGTTCCCATTCACGCAAAACTCGCACTAAAGCATATAGCTCTTTGTCATAGATGGGATAATTGAGTTGCGCTCCGGAAAGTTTCTCACTAAAGTATGCTATGGGGCGCTTCTCTTGCGTTAACACACCTCCTATGCCATTACCACTAGCATCGCAATGAATTTAAAAAGGTTTGTCAAAGTTGGGTAATGCAAGAATGGAAGCATGAGTAAGAAAATTCCTAAGCTCATTAAATGCGGTATCTTGGGATGGTTCCCAAACAAATGCGCATTTTTCTTACTCAAAGAATGTAAAGGTGAAGCAATGGTGCTAAAATCCTTCACAAATCTATGATAGAAACCGGCTAAAGCAAGAAAACTACGCACTTGTTGCAAGTTGGTTGGTTGGGGCCAAGTTTTAATAGCATTGATCTTAGATTCATCTACATGAACACCCTTAGAAGACACAACGAACCCAAGAAAACAAGCTTATCAACACCAAAAAGGCATTTGTCCATATTAGCATAAAGGCGCTCTTTCCTAAGGGTTTGCAAGACGGTTCTAAGATTGGTGACATGATCTTTGAGGGATTTGCTAAAGACAAGAATATCATCAAACTAGACCACAGCAAATACACCAATATAGGGACGAAGAACAAAGTGAATGACTCGCATGAAAGTACCGGGTGCTTTGGATAAACCCATTGGCATAACTAGCCATTCATATAAGCCTAATTTGGTCTTAAATGTGGTTTTCCATTCTTCACCTTCTTGGATGCGTATTTGATAGTAGCCACTCTTAAGATCAATATTAGAGAAAATGGTGGCTCTGCTAAGCTCATCAAGCATATCATCTAAGCATGGAATAGGGTAACGATATCTAACGGTGATAGCATTGATGGGACGACAATCGGAACACATGCGATAAATACCGTCTTTCTTTGGAACAAGAATGACAGGAACGGCACAAGGGCTCAAGCTTTCACGTACATGACCATTGTCGATGAGTTGTTGTACTTGCCATTGGATCTCCTTAGTTTCCTCGGGGTTGATGCGGTAGGGAGCCTTGTTAGGTAGAGGTGCTCCGGGGATGAGGTCTATTGGATGTTCAATGCCTCGTAGTAGAGGTAGACCCGGAGGTAGCTCATCGGGGAAAACATCTTGGAATTCCTGCAAAAGAGAAGACAACACTAAAGGTAGATCATGAGAGGTGTTAGTTTTTGGTGCCTCGTGCTTGCACACAAGGACATAGTACATAACACTTGATGGGTTCGCACACACTTCTCTCATCTTACTTTTGGTGGCAAATAGGACTAAGTTTTTCTTGTCGCTCATCGTGGAGGCACTCGATTTTGGCTTGTGGCGCTCACTCTCTTTTGGGTGGGTCACTCTCTCACTCTTTTCTCCATGATGGGTGGCTTTCTTGTCGGCGATCACTTGACCTGGAGACATAGGTCGTAGCATGTACTCCTTTCCTTTCATCTTGAAGCTATAGTGATTGGTACGCCCGTTGTGGATGACGCCACGATCAAATTGCCATGGTCGACCAAGAAGAAGGTGGCAAACGGACATCAGGACGACATCACACTCCAAGGTGTCTTCATATGCTCCTATCTTGAAAGAAACTTGTACCTTATGCTCGACTTGGATGGTGCCGGAGTCGCTTAGTCATTGGACCTTGTAGGGGTGCGGGTGCTTCATCTTGACCAATTGGAGCTTTGAGCATAGTTCTTCACTTTCCAAGTTGTGACAACTCCCTCCATCGATGATGACCTTGACGGACCTTCCAATGATGTCGGCCTTGGTGTGGAAGATGTGGCATCTTTGGTCTTTGTCTTGTTGATGTTGAAGAGTCAAGACTTTGGAGACAACGAGAGCAGGGCTCGAATCCTCATCACAAAATACTTGATCATCCTCATCTTTGTTCACGTGCCGGTGCATGGACACTTGCTCAAGGGCTTCCATCTCCTCTTCACTTGTGGGGTCATAGGTTCCGTCGTTGTAGAGGATCATGGTGCGCTTGTTGGTACACTCAAAGGACTTGTGGCCTCGGCCGCCGCATTTGAAACACTTGATGGAACTTGCCTTGACCTTCTCATCGGTTGGAGTAGATGATGAAGCTCGTGTCTGAAGTTGCTTGTAGTATGTGGACGACTTGAGGTTGTCGAAGTTTTCTTGTAACTCGACTTGTCGCTGTTGTTTGTAGATGGCTTGGTTGAGGTAGAAGGTGTTGGAGTCGTTGAAGCTTGGGTGTTGGAGAAGCCGTAGCTCTTGGACGAGTACTTGGCGTACTTGCAGTCATCTTCCACTTGACGTTCCGCTTTGGTAGCTTGATGCACGAGCTCAATGAGGTTGGAGTACAATTGGAAGTCGGTGATCTTCTTGATGTGATGATTGAGGCCATTCAAGAAACAGTCCATAGTTTGCTCATCACACTATAGAAAAAAGACACATCCGTGACATTTAGGGCCGAACAAAAAAATTTCTGTCATACTTATGACACTTCTATGACGATAATTGTGACAAAACCAGGTATCATCATAGATGTGATGGGCTCCTACTTCTATGACAAAAAATCATGACAGAAAATGGCCCTTTCGTCCTGGGCAGGCCAGAGACGCAGCTGCATGACATTCTTTGGGCCGTCCATGACGGAAAAAACCGTGGTAGAAGCGAGGGCGAGGAAAATTTTGGCGAGTTCCCGGTTACGTTGGGTGGTCGGGGGCCGAGCGATGCGCGTTTCTCTCGTACACGTACGCACGTGTGTGTGAGGCGTTTGCTCTAAATGAACCCGAGTGAGGCGTTGGGCTCTAACTAAACCCGAGCAATTGCACTGCACGCTACGCGTTACTGAACCAGACCAATCAATCGATGGCTGTTAACTGAACCCGATCGAGCGATTCCTTCGGTACTGCTGCTAACTGAAGCCGATCGATGCTGCCTCTGGATGAACAGTGAGCTTTGTGGGGGGTTTGGATGAACAGTGAGCGGTGCGGGTGGATGAATAGGACTCCGTGGCGTTGCCTCTGGATGAACAGGACCCCGATCGATCGAGCCGGTTGAGGTTGGATGAACAGTAGCCCGTGGAGGGTTGGTTTAACAGGAGCCCGTGGAGAGGGGTGGTTGAACAGTAGCCGGTGGAGTAGCACGTGGTGGAGGCTGGATGAACAGGAGCCCGTGGATGAACAGTCGTAGGTGGAGGCTGGAGGAGGTCGACGGTGGATGAATAGTAGCTCGTGGAGGCTGGAGGAGGTCAACGGTGGAGATTAACACCCGTGGAGTCCCGTTCTGCGGTACGCCACACCCCTCCCGATGAACAGGACCCCCGTTTCGACCGTAGCACTCCAACACAAGTCCGTTTCGTCCGTTTTGCGGTATGCCACACCCCTTCCGAGCAACAGGACCCCGTTTCGACCGTAGGAGGTCTGTTTCCTCTCTTTTGCGGTACGCTAGACCCCTCTCGATGAACAGGATCCCATTTCGAATGTGGCTGGTCGAACACAAGGTCGTTTCCTCCATTGTGTGGTACGCCGGGCCTCGTTTCCATCGCCTGTTCCATCCAAGCCCTCCCAATGAACACGACGACGCATTCCGTTCCAACCCAGTCGGTTGGCTCCCCATGAACACGACGACGATGATGTTTCTCCATTCTGACCCAGCCATGTACACGGGCCCTGGCCATACGTATGCATGAGTAGGCGTTCGAGACCCCGCCTATATGTACACATATGTGGCCGTATTTTCTTTCTTGCACACTGGCCGATGTACGTACGTGTACATGCTACGTGCACGCCTCTACTACGACCGTGCGTGCCTCTACATCCACCAGCATGTACGTACACGTTCGCTGCCAGAATGACAACGCTACGTACGCTTCGACCAGGTGGGTCCCGACTGTCATGCACTTCCTTGCGTGCGAAGATGTAGCTGGTAAGTCCCAGCAGTCAGGGGGGCAAATCGTTTCTTTTGCCCGGGTGCATTTCCTAGCGTGCGAAGATGTAGCTGGTGGGTCCCAACAGTCAGGGGGGGAACGTTTTTTTTGTGAACTACGGTGGCCCGTCCGGTGGGTCCCTGCTGTCAGGTGGAGGAATCATTATTTTGCACGTAATAAGGAGGCACTTCCTTGTTGCGGGCGTGGACCCAGCTGTCAGCCTCTCCACGTACAGTCCACGTCCGATGGAAGTCATTCCTTGGCCACGTTGACCATGCCGCGCCGAGAGCACCAGGGCGGTGGACGAGGGCGAGGCCTAGGAAGGGGACAACGCGGAGCCGCGGAAGACGTCGCAGTGGATGCCCACGCATAGAGGAGTATGAGGGTCCACTGGTTCGGCTACGGTGTGAGGCTGCCGTCACCACAGAATAACAGGGGGTGTGGGTGAGTAGAGGGATGGCCTGGCCAGAGGTGGGAGTAGTAGGGGGCGGTGAGGCCTCCGCGGCATCACAGCCGGCCATGGGAGGCAGGAGCATGCGGCACGATCGACGCTGCTTTGGGCGGCTGGAGCAAGAAGACCAGAGGTTGAAGAAGCACTATGGCTGTTGGATGGACATCGTATGGTCACTGGAGCTAGAATCGTTCATATTGACTAAGTTGACAAAGCCCTCCGTCCCCATCAACTTAGTAGGCCCACAAGTCAGCCTCCCACCAAGGTGGGTCCCAGCTAGCATGGGGAGTATGATGGAGTCCTGGATTAGGGGGTCCTCGGACAGCCGGACTGTTGGACTATGAAGATACAAGATTGAAGACTTCGTCCTGTGTGCGAGTGGGACTCTCCTTTGCGTGGAAGGGAAGCTTGGCAGTTCGGATATGTAGATCTCCTTCTCTGTAACCGACTCTGTGTAACCCTAGCCCCCTCCTTTGTCTATATAAACCGGAGGGTTTAGTCCGTAGGACAAGAACAATCATAATCATAGGCTAGCTTCTAGGGTTTAGCCTCTACGATCTCGTGGTAGATCAACTCTTGTAATACTCATATCATAAAGATCAATCAAGCAGGAAGTAGGGTATTACCTCCATCGAGAGGACCCGAACCTGGGTAAACATTGTGTCCCCCGCCTTCTATTTCCATTAGCCTTAGACGCACAGTTCGGGACCCCCTACCCGAGATCTGCCGGTTTTGACATCGACATTGGTGCTTTCATTGGGAGTTCCATTGTGCCATCACGGTAAAGCTTGATGGCTCCTTCAATCATCTGTAACGATGCGATCCAGGGTGAGGTTTTCCTCCCCGGTCAGATCTTCATATTCGGCGGCTTCATACTGCGGGCCAACTCGCTTGGCCATCTGGAACAGATCGATAGCTACGCCCCTGGCCATCAGGTCAGGTTTGGAAGCTTGAACTACACTGCCGACATCCGCGGAGACTTGATCTTCGACGGATTCGAGCCCTTGATAGGCGCGTTGTACAGTCACGATGAGCAACACTTAGTTCTGTCATCGGACAACATTAGGGAGAACGCACCTGCAGCTACCCTGGCCTTAGATCCGGAGCAGATCATGCCATCCAAGGACGGGTGGATAGACCCCTCCACGGAAGCCGCACACTCATCGGTGCTAGAGCCGAACATAGACTCCACCTCCAAAGAGGTCTGTGTCATCGGACCCTCGGACTCGTCTCCGGCCATAGGTTCTAAACCACGCACATCTGTGCCTATCCAATCTGATTGGGCACCGATCAGGGGAGTTTACCTCCGCGGATATCTTTCAGCACTCACCCTTGGGCGACGTGCTAAATTCACTGAAATCTCTCTCCCTGTCAGGAGACTCTTGGCCGAGCTATGTTCGGCTTGAGTGGGAAGTGGATGATGAAGAAATTCGTTTCCCACCCACCACCCACTTGGTAGCCACTGTCGATGACTTAACCAACATGCTTGATTTCGACTCTGAAGACATCGACGGTATGAACGACGATGCCGAAGAAGAACAGGAACCACCGCCCAAAGGGCATTGGACTGCCACCCCATCATATGATATATACATGGTGGACACACCCAAATTAAACAATGGCGGGGAATGAAGGGATGCAACGGAGGATAATCCTCTTGAAAAGCAACCAAAGCGACGACGTCGGCGCCGCTCTAAATCCCGCCACAGCAAAAACAGTGATAACAGCACAAGAAAGAATAAAACCCCGGTCAACTCCAAAGGCAACGACGACCCCATGGACCCAGCGATGGAGCAGGATGAGCCAAGGGACGGCGAACATAGTCCGGGACCGCTGTCCGATCACAGCGATGGCGGAGATAAAACTCATAAACCTGTCTCCGGAGAGGAGAGCAGTCCGGACGATGATGCACTCATCATCCCGGAAAAGCACTTGGAACAAGAGAACCTCCATAGAAGGCTTATCGCCACCGCGAGGAGCTTGAAGAACCAGAAGCAAAGGCTTAAGGTCGCGCAGGATACGCTCAACCGCAGATGGAACAAAGTGCTCGACACTAATGAAATATACGGTGGCGATCGCCACACAAAGAGCTACCCAAAGCGCAAGCTGCTGCCCGAATTCAACGACGAGGCCATAGAGCCCATGCCGTCGAAAAATAATACGGCCGATCTGCCGGACCGACCACCCCGTGGCGGAGACAGGGTGGCTAACGACGCCGCACACAAGTTCGCACACGATTTACGTGAGCACCTGGACAAAAAAGCCGGTATGGCCAGGTCTATCTATGGATCTAGGAAGCGTGCTCCGGCGCAGGATCACGGCCACCAAAATGACTATACTGATCGAATACCAGCTCAGAATTAACACCGAACACTACAACCATCGACATCATGCCATGACACATCCAAATACAGGGGTGCCACACACCCCCTATGGTTCACCGATGAGGTGCTGGATCATGAATTTCCAGAGGGATTCAAACCCGTAAACATAGTGGCATACGACGGAACGACAGACCCTGCGGTCTGGATTGAGGACTTTATTCTTCACATCGACATGGCTCGCGAAGATGATATCCATGCCATCAAATACCTGCCCCTCAAGTTGAAAGGACCAGCTCGGCACTGGTTGAAAAGCCTCCCCGACCACTCAATTGGAAGTTGGGAAGAACTTGAGGATGCTTTCAGGGCTAATTTTCAAGGGACCTATGCCCGGCCTCCGGATGCGGACAATTTAAGTCATATAATCCAACAACCCGGAGAGTCAGCCCGTAAGCTTTGGAACAGATTTCTCACGAAAAAGAATCAAATCGTCGACTGCCCGGATGCTGAAGCCTTAGCGGCTTTCAAGCACAGTATCCGGGACGAATGGCTCGCCAGACACCTCGGCCAGGACAAGCCAAGGACAATGGAAGCCCTAACAAGCCTTATGACCCGCTTTTGCATGGGCGAGGACAGTTGGTTGGCCCGCTGCGGCACCAGCGACCCAGGCACATCCGATGTCAGAGATGGCAATGGGAAGCCGCGACACAATAAAAATAAGCATCGAAATAATGAAGACAACCCAGACAACACGGCGGTAAATGTTGGATTCAGGGGCTCTCGACCCAGTCAATGGAAAAAGCCATTTAAAGGTAGTAGAGATGGACCGTCTAGCCTAAACAAAATTCTAGACAGATTATGTCAGATCAATGGCACCCCCGAGAAACCTGCAAATTACACCAACAGAGAATGCCGGGTCTTCAAGCAGGCCGGCAAGCTAAATCTGAACACAAAGGGAGGGAGAGCCAAGTGAAGACGAGGACGAGCCTCGCCAGCCGAACACTGGGGGACAGAAAAAATTTCAACCAGAGGTCAAAACGGTGAACATGATTTACGCAACCCACATACCAAAGAGGAGGCGCAAACGCGCACTCCAAGATGTATACGCGGTAGAACCAGTCGCCCCCAAATTCAACCCATGGTCGGCCTGCTCGATCACTTTCGATCGCAGGGATCATCCGACTAATAACTGGCATGGAGGTTCGGCCACCTTGGTGCTCGACCCAATAATTAACAGATACCATCCCACCCGAGTCCTCATGGATGGCGACAGTAGTCTTAATCTGATATATCAGGACACTGTCCGCAAGATGGGGATAGACCCGTCCAGAATCAGCCTAAGCAATACCACCTTTAAAGGAGTAATACCAAATGTAGAGGCCCGCTGCACGGGCTCTCTGATACTAGAGGTTGTATTCGGTCCGCCTGACAACTTCCGAAGCGAAGAACTAATCTTCGACATTGCTCCATTCCGAAGTGGCTACCATGCAGTACTCGGAAGAACGGCCTTCGCTCATTTCAATGCAGTTCTGCATTACGCTTACCATAAACTTAAGATGCCTGGTCCACGTGGTGTCATCACAATTAGCGGAAATACAGAGCGTTCCTTGTGTGTGGAAGAATATGTGGCGGCTCTAGTAGCCGAACCACTGAATGGCCTCCCCAACCCGAACAAATGATCGATCATCAAGACCACAGACACGGCTAGACGAGTCCGGCGCACCACTAGTTGTAGTAGCCCAGATAAACCCGAGCTTGGTCGACGGATACGCTCCCATATGTGGTGCTAGGGGATGCTCGCATGTAAAAGGGTCCATAGTTCGGTTCGACCCTACTAATATACAATAGATTAAATTCTCATGATTCATTAAGAATAACCAACTTTTCGCACGGTCACACCAGATTCTTTCACCTGGGCTTTTCTTTTTTTCAGATGACCATGGTGCTACGCCCTTCCGGATACGGCACAACGGAGACAAAGGCGCAGACATGGAGCAGGGCCCCGTTCAAAGGTTTCTTTTTAGATTAAGACCCTGTGTAAACCTTTCTATTGTCTCTTGTTGCTTCACACCCTCCGGGCACTTAAAACAACCGAGAGGGATACTGGTGTTATTGGCATTTCGTCACACCAGATTAATGCGCGTATCCAGAAATTCAGGGATCATTATCGAGGGCGATAATCAGCCCAGTATATATTTTAAAGTCCGAATACCTTCGGGAGTGTTCGGCGTCGCGAGTTTGGCCTTATATGCATCAGCTACGAATCATGTCTTTGGTCAATAGTTGGGTTTGCCCGGCTCCCGTGTTTTGCTACCTTACGTTCCGCTCTATCGGCTAAGGCGGCACCAGGAGAACTACTGCGATTATGCCCTAGTTCATCTGGATGAGCACCTCAGTAGAGAAAGCCGAAAACTGACTGTCATGATAAAGCGAGAGACCGGTCAACCACTCGAGGACTCAGCGGAATCTTCGATATTCCTCCGCATTAACGAAGGACCGGTTTCCCGGTAACGTATGTACTCGCACCTTATCCAAATGAGCGCGGACACCTATGGCTAAGTGAAAGTGTTAAAGCAATATAGTCTGATTGCCTTGTGCGCCGCGCTATCACCTCCTCAAACAGACAAAGACATTGGATCAAGTGTGACTACGTGCTTTACCAAACACCCCCGCATATATGCGTGGGGGCTGAAGCCGATGACTGCAAACTTTCAGGTTATATACATACATAAATAAACGGCCGCACAGGAGACATTATAATACTTTACGGGCAAAAGTATAAATACAACCTTTATAATCAAAATAGCATTGTTTTTACAATCAAGATACATGTCACTGGAACATGGTATTCTTTGAGCACTGAGCCTCTATTAAATGGGCACCTTCTAGGACTTCTTAAAAATAGTGCTCGGGCAAGTCCTGGCCCCCGGGCGGACCCCTGGCTGCAACAGCGGTGGCCTCCATCTTCGCCCAATATGTCTTAACACGGGCAAGAGCCATCCGCGCACCTTCTATGCACGTCGACCGCTTAGCAGCATCGATATGTGGTACAACACGAAGAAATCGTTGCACTAAACCAAAATAGCTATCCGGACTTGGTTCCTTCGGCCACAGATGATCCACGACAGTCTTCATGGCAAGCCCTGACAACCTATGGAGGTCGGCCCACTCGGCCATTTGCTCATTCAACAGTAGTGGACGCCTCGGATTACTGAACTGCGACCAGAACAACCTTTGCACCTCATGATCTTTCTGATCATTGAAATACTCAGTCGCATCAGCAGCACTCTTTGCTAAATCCAAGTATGCGTCCACAATAAGAAGGGCTTCCCAGCCGCGATATCTTCGGCTTGATGAAGCTCCTCCCGCGCCGCTCTGATCTCAGAGCGCGTCTCCTTGGCTGGTTCCAAGGCCTTCTTCAAGTCAGCCCCTTTTGCTTGGTTTTCCCTTTCAAGGAGCTCATAGCGGCTGGCGGCATTCTGCACCTCAAGAGCCATGTTGGCTATTTTCTCTTCGCTCTGGCGATGAGCAGCCTGTTTGGCTTTTAACTCTTTAGCTACCTTCAGGGCGGCCGCATCGCTTCTCCTGGCTTGTTCCTTGGCTTGGGCAAGTTCTGCCCGAAGGGTCTCCACGGCGACAGCTCCATCTGCAGTCAAAGCATATTATAGATACTAGCATCATGCTCCTCTTAATATTTGCTGACCACCCGAATATACATACCCTTGTGCCTCATCAAGCCGCTTGTTCACAAGCGTGATGTCCGCATCCGCCACGTCAAGCTACCGCTTCAGTTCGGCAAAATCAGCAGACCGGTCATCAGCCGGACCCTCAACCACCTGCGCATGAAACCAGCACTATCATTACCTGAGACTATGATCCTCTGTTTGCCGCCTCTAGACAGCAACCAGAGTCTCAGGGGCTACTATCTATGTAGAGCATACCTAGCATGTGCGGTACAGTCAAAAACATATATATTACTTTACATACCTCAAAGCCTCTTAGCAGGCTCGTAAAAGCTTCATTCAATCTGCTTTTCGCGGACGAAATCCTCTCAACCACCGTACCCATTAAGGTACGATGTGCCTCGGAGATAGTCGCTTGCTCCAGAAGACCTATTACTATGTCCGGTTGTCCATCGGACAAGCCCGGGCTCTTTTTGTTGTTCTTCTCAGGAGCCGAATACTCCAAACTTCGGGCGGCCGAAGAGTTACCTTCTGGCTTTTGCGGATCGAGAGAAATCCTCCGCGATGACACCTCGGGGTCGTCAGCCCCATGAGGCGGGGAGGTAGGAGGAGGCGTTTCGCTCTCCATCATCCCTGGAAGAAGATCCCCCGAAGACAAACTTTATTGAGAAGGGCTACGAGCCAGACTACAAAAATATATGTCTCGGTTATTATTCTCAGAGATAAAGCAGGATATATTTACCAAAGTGCTTTTATTCACTTACGGCTCGGTTGATGGCTGGCCCCCTTGCGGGCGCTGTGCGGTAAGGATGCCCTTCGGGGTAGGGCCCCATGGTGAAGGTTTCTTCCCTCGTTTGGAAGCCTCTGCTTCTAAATCTTCAGGAGCGCCCCTTTTCTTCCTGCGGGGAGAGGGGGTTGTAGATTCGCCTCCCCGATCATCCTCCTTCATGGAGGCACTAATTCCCCCGGTTTGGATGGGTAATGTATGAAGCCCGCTTTCGGCTTCCCTATTCCTCCCCTCATCCTCTTCTGATGGCACTTGATAGGGTGCCTGAGCCAGCATCCTAGTTAGTACAGGATTCGGCGACCCTTCGGGAAGAGGGGCTGAACACCTGATCCTCTTCACCTTTCTTATCTAGTCCTGGGCGAGGGCAATTTTTCAGAATGATGTTGTGACAAATAACAACATGTTTGGTCGTGGAGTTACTTACTTGGGTATCTGGGCAGTTGCAGTTCAGGCCCGCATCCTCGGTGGTGTCCGGACACTTTATTCGTGATCCGAAGAACAATCGATACATCCCTTCAAGCGTCATGCCGGATAAGTGTTGAATAGTTTGCGGTCCTTCCAGGTTGAGCTCCCACATATGGAGAGATCGACGTTGGCATGGCAGGACCCGACGAACTAGCATTACCTGAATCACTTTGACGAGACTGACATCCCTCTTGAGGAGATCTCGGATGCAACTTTGCAATGTCAGCACGTCATTTACCGGCCCCCAGTCCAGCCCTTTGTTGACCCATGACGCCATTTTGGGCGGAGGGCCCGGGCGGAAGGCTGGGGCTGCCGCCCGCTTTGTACCTCGGGGTGTTTTTATGTAGAACCACTCCCGTTGCCATAAGTCGGACACCCCCGGGAAGGAGCCCTTTGGCCATAGGGCCTTGGCACCTTTGCTTATTATAGCGCCTCCGCACTCCTTGTGTCACCCGTCGATCATCTTTGGTTTCACATTGAAGGTCTTGAGCCATAAACCAAAGTGTGGGGTAATGCGGAGGAAGGCCTCACACACGACGATAAAGGACGAGATGTGAAGGATGGAATCTGGAGCTAGATCATGGAAATCTATCCCGTAATAGAACATGAGCCCTCTTACGAAGAGATCAAGACTAAAGCCTAGCCCTCGGAGGAAGTGGGAGACAAATACGACACTCTCGTTGGCTTTGGGAGTGGGGATAACCTGTCCTTGAGCAGGTAGTCTGTGGGGGATTTAGGCGGTCAGATACCTAGCCTCCCTAATCTTCTTGATGTCCTCCTCTGTGACAGAGGAGGCCATCCAGCGGCCTTGAAGGTTGGATCCAGACATGGTTGAAGGTCCGAAGCGCTTAGCCTGAACCTTGGGTGTTGGAACTCGAGGTGGGGGAAGGGAAGGATCGAGCGTGGAAAGAAAAGGACAGGTCTTGGCCCCTTTATAAAGAGGGTGAATATCAAGCGTCCTCCGCGTGGCCGTTTGGAACTTGCCTAAAATCGAGGAGTCATACTAACATGCACGGTTGGGTTACCCACACCCGTATTGATGAGAATCCCATGATAAGGGGAACACGATCTCTGCTTCGACAAGACGTGCCAATAAAACCACCTCGCAAGACGTGCAGTAGCAGGTTGAGAAAAACGGTTTATATAATAACCAGGCTGCGGCATGATGTCACGCTATGAAAAGTTGTCAGCAAATTAGATTTGTGGAATATTATGCTCTCTACGGTGGTATGTGGAAATTGTTTTGCAGAGCTGGACACGATCCTTGTGTTCAAAATCTTCTATGGAAAATTCGGAGAAGGAACCTGCCTTGCAATGCCGATGACAATCTGCGCGCCGGACTCATCGTCATTGAAGCCTGGTTCAGGGGCTACTAAGGGAGTCCTGGATTAGGGGGTCCTTGGACAGCCGGACTATGTACTTGTGCCGGACTGTTGGACTATGAAGATACAAGATTGAAGACTTCGTCCCGTGTCCGGGTGGGACTCTCCTTTGTGTGGAAGGCAAGCTTGGCAATTCGGATATGTAGATCTCCTTCTCTGTAACCGACTCTGTGTAACCGTAGCCCCCTCCAATGTCTATATAAACCGGAGGGTTTAGTCCGTAGGACAACAACAATCATAATCATAGGCTAGCTTCTAGGGTTTAGCCTCTACGATCTCATGGTAGATCAACTGTTCTAACACTCATATCATCAAGATCAATCAAGCAAGAAGTAGGGTATTGCCTCCATCGAGAGGGCCCGAACCTGGGTAAACATTGTGTCCCCCACCTCCTGTTACCATTAGCCTTAGACGCCCAGTTCGGGACCCCCTACCCGAGATCCGCCGGTTTTGACACCGACAGAGTATTCATTTTTTTGTGCGTAATAAGGAGGCACTTTCGGTGGGTCCGAGCTGACAGCGGGTCGAACATTTTTTCGCGAAATGCGGTGGCCCGTCCGGTGGGTCGCAGCAGTCAGGGGGAAACGATTTTTTTGCAAAATATGGTGGCCCGTCTGGTGGGTCCCTGCTGTCAGGTGGAGGAATCATTATTTTGCGGAGAGGAGTATGAGGGTTCACTGGTTCGGCTGCGGTGTGAGACTGCCGTCGCCACAGAATAACAGGGGGAGTGGGTGAGTGGAGGGATGGCCTGGCCAGCGGTGGGAGTATTATGGGGCCGGTGAGGCCTCCGTGGCAGCATAGCCGGCCACGGGAGGCAGGAGCATGCGGCACGACCGGCGCTGCTTTGGGCGGCTGGAGCAAGAAGACCAGAGGTTGAAGAAGCACTACGGCCATTGGATGGACATCATACGGTCACTGGAGCTAGAATCGTTCATATATTGACTAAGTTGACAAAGCCCTCCGTCCCCGTCAACTTAGTAGGATCACAAGTCAGCCTCCCGCTATGGTGGGTCCCAGCTGGCAAGGGGTATTCATTTTTTTGTGCGCAATAAGAAGGCACTTCCTTGTGTGCAAAGATATAGTTGGTGGGTCCGACCTGTCAGCGAAGGGAACTTTTTTTCGCAAAATACAGAGGCCCTTCCGACGGGTCCCAGATGTCAGGTGGAGGAATCATTATTTTGTGAGTAATAAGGAGGCATTTCCTTGTGTGCGGCCGTGGACCCAGCTGTCAGCCTCTCCACGTACAGTCCACTTCCGATGGATGTCGTTCATTCACCAAGTTGACCACGCCGCACCGAGAGCACCAGGGCGGTGGACGACGGCGAGGCCTACAAAGGGAACGTGAAAGTGCAACTATCCCTGGGTGGTTTTCGTAATTCCTAACAACATATATCTCATTGAGCTAATGCAATTTCAAGATAAATATTTCAGGAAAGCTCAATGATTGGCATGGCATGGATGAGAAAAGTGGATCCCTCAAAATGCTAAGGACAAAAGGATTGGCTCAAGCTCAAAGCACAAGAATCTACATTTTCTATTTTAGTGATCCAAGATCACATTGAGTCTATAGGAAAAGCCAATACTATCAAGGAGGGATGAGGTAATGCTTAGTGATATGCTCCAAAGCCCTCAACTACTTTCTCATATCCACATTTGACCCAAACTAAAAGTCCAACTCGGCCCCACCGATTCTTTCTATCCAGCGCCACCGAGTTCAGATGTCACTGCCACTGCCACAAACCCTAGTCAGATCGGTCTCACCGATAGGGATCTCGGTCCCATGCAAGAAATGAGAATGAGTGTCAAACACCTTGACACCGTCGCTCGGCCGCTAATATTGAGATACCTTGTTTTTAAATTCTAGTAAATCTAAAGTGCGCTGAAATTTATGAAACTTGACATCCTAGCATGGAACAGCATCAACATGCAATGGTAAAAATATTGTCCTATTTGGGGCAGGTTGGGGTATATAAGCTTCTCACAAACCTAAGCTTCTCACAGCAAGCCTCATGCTTACGGTAGGTAACGTTTCACCTTTCTGGACAAAATGATATCTATTGCCTCTTCTTGATTTCAATTTTTTTCTAGTGTCAACATAGAACAACATGGGTGTTGTGTTAATTTTAGGAATTTTTCGGGGCTCGTTTGGACATTTTAATACATCAACTGAGTTTTCTATGCATTTATGTGCATAATTCAAATTTGAACTACAGACACATGCTCCAATGCATATAAATTAGTTGAAAATTCAAATTTGTGTCCTTGGTTGCATGCTTAGGTCCCATGCAAGAAATGGGAATGAATGTCAAACACCCTGCCACTGTAACTCGGCCGCAAACATTGAGATACATGGTTATTAAATTCTAGTAAATCAAAAACTCGTCTGGAATTCACGAAACTTGGCATGCTATCATGAAGCGGCATCAACATGTCGTGGTAAATTGTTTGTCCCATTTGGGGCAGGTTTGGGTATATGCTTCTCACAAACTAGAGCTTCTCACAACAAGCCTGATGGTTTCGGTAGGGAACTTCGCACCTTTGGGGATGAAGCGATATCTGCCTCTTATTGCTTTCAAAAAAATTCTAGTGTCAACATAGAACAACATGAGTGTTGGGTTAAATTTTGGAATTTTTCGAGGTTCGTTTGGATATTTTTATGCATTAATAGAGTTCTCAATGCATTTATGTGCATAATTCAAATTTGAACTACATGCACATGCTCTAATGCGTATAAATTGGTTGAAAAATCAAATTTATGTCCTTGGTTGCATGCTTAGGTCCCATGCAAGAAATAGGAATGAATGTCAAGCACCCTGCCACCGTCGCTCCGCAAACATTGAGATACCTGGTTTTTAAATTCTAGTAAATCCAAAACTCGTCGGAAATTCATGAAACTTGGCATGCTATCATGTAGCGGCATCAACATGATGTGGTAAATTTTTTGTCCCATTTGGGGCAGATTTGGGTATAAGGTTCTCACAAACCAGAGCTTGTCACAACAAGCCTGATGGTTTTGGTAGGGAACGTGCCACCTTTGGGGACGAAATGATATATGTTGCCTCTTATTGCTTTCAAAAAATTTCTAGTGTCAACATAGAACAACAAGAGTGTTGTGTTAAATTTTGGAAATTTTCGGGGTGTTTGGACATTTTTATACATTAACTAGGTTTTCTAGTCATTGTATGTGCATAATTCAAATTTGAACTGCATGCACATGCTCTAGTGCATATAAATTGGTTGAAAAATCAAATCTGTGTCCTTGGGTGCATGCTTAGGTCCCATGCAAGAAATGGGAATGAATTTCAAACACCAGTGCACTGTTGATTGCCGGCAAAACGTTGAGATACTTTGTTTTTAAATTCTAGTAAATCCAAAACTCGTCTGAAATTCATGAAACTTGGCATGCTATCATGGAATGGCACCAGACATGCTGTAGTATTTTTCATGTCCATTTTGCGAGAAGGCGCACTCGAATAACAACCAACACAGGCATATTGAAAAATAGCTGCCACTTTAATATCTCAAACGTATCGTGTGCGTTCTGTTAACCATTCACGTGACGCCATGTGTCTTGGTTTTACTGGCTATAGGAGGTGCCATGCAGACAACTGCTTGATTGAACGATAGGCATGTGAGCGCAGTCCGATGCGTAGGCTGACCGAGAGGCGTGCAAGCTGTCGTCCAATGTGCAGGCTCATCGGGAAGCATGAGAGTTGTATGTTGCGCATGCTCTAGGAAGCGAGCCCTTTGACTTCCATGGCCGCCCGCCTTCCTCTCCATTAATGGCGCCCGAGCTGCTGTTTAATACGGGTGGCCTTACTGTTCGCCTCCTATTCCCCTCCCTCCCACAGACCTCCACCAACGCCATGGCGCAGAAGGATCATCTACCACTAGTCTTCAAGTTCGGTGAAGTCGACTCTGAGCCGGAGGAGATAGA
The DNA here is from genome assembly GCA_963921465.1 of Triticum timopheevii. NCBI lineage: Eukaryota > Viridiplantae > Streptophyta > Magnoliopsida > Poales > Poaceae > Triticum > Triticum timopheevii. Next base: position 350,404,995 of record OY997274.1, read on the forward strand.
AAATAAGGAGGAATGGGGCCTCATGGACATGGCCCTGAACGATATGGCCGCGGCGGTTGCTGCCCCCGCTCCAATCCCAGCTCCCATCCCTGTGCCCACGCCAGCGACCATCGCCATAGCATTGACAGGCTAGTCACCGAGCACTATCGCAGAGCTGGAAGCCGCGGGCGTCAGCGAGGTCTCCGCGGACCTGCGCAACTCGTGTACATGCCAGCGCTAGCGCCCGTGGCCGTTCCAGTGCATGTCTCTCCACGCACCACGGCGTCGGTCCCCATGCATTTGACTGCACGTGCCGCGCCCGTGCCAGTGCGCTCGCCCTCCTCAGCGGCATGGCACGCCGTCGTCGACCGCTACCTCCCAGCGCCGCCAGTTGCCGCCCTCCCGCGCCCCGCCCGTCGATTGCGCAACGACATGACGTTTGATTTACAAGTGAAGACCATTCTGTGTTGCCTTGAAGACTTCAATAACGGCGTCTTGGAGGACGACAACGACAACAACGGCGCTACACGCCGCCTCCGCTACTACAACTACTACTGCTGCTGCTGCTACTACTACTACTACTACTACTACTAGTACTACTACTACTACTGTTGCTGCTGCTGCTGCTACTACTACTACTACTACTACTACTGCTACTACTACTACTACTGCTCCTACTACTGCTCCTACGGCTACTACTGCTACTACTGCTGCTACTGCTGCTGCTGCTCCTACTGCTGCTACTACTGCTCCTACTACTACTACTACTACTACTACTACTACTACTACTACTACTACTACTACTACTACTACTACTACTACTACTACTACTACTACTACTACTACTACTACTACTACTACTCCTACTACTACTGCTGCTGCTCCTGCTGCTGCTGCTGCTACTGCTACTACTGCTGCTGCTGCTCCTACTGATACTGCTGCTACTTCTGCTGCTACTGCTGCTACTGCTACTGCTGCTACTACTACTACTGCTACTACTGCTGCTACTACTGCTACTGCTGCTACTGCTACTGCTACTGCTACTGCTGCTACTACTGCTGCTACTACTGCTGCTACTGCTACTGCTACTGCTACTGCTACTGCTGCTGCTGTTGCTACTACTGCTACTGCTACTGCTACTGCTACCGCTACTGCTGCTGCTGCTACTGCTGCTGCTACTGCTACTGCTGCTGCTGCTACTACTGCTGCTACTGCTACTGCTACTGCTGCTGCTGCTGCTACTACTACTACTACTACTACTACTACTACTACTACTACTACTACTACTACTACTACTACTACTACTACTACTACTACTACTACAGCTGCCGACGGGCAGCGGCAGCGGAGCGTGTGGTGGTGTTCCGCACACACCCAACAGGGACGGCACGCGCACAACACTACGCCGGGGACTGTGCCACCGCCGCGGTGTAGCCTCCCAGCTGAACCTGTCCTCTGATGACAGCAGAGTGGCTGAGCGACGATGACGGACCAGTGTCATTGGTGATTGTGGGAGAAGCAGATGAGATAAGCTATAGGGAGGGAGGGGAAAATGCGATGAAGGACTCGCCGGCCGTGAGGGTTTATATAGCAGCCCAGTAAGTGATACGTCCATTTTGCATCATGCTTTTATATCAATATTTATTGCATTATGAGCTGTTATTACACATTATATCTCAATACTTATGGCTATTATCTCTTATTTTACAAGGTTTACCATGAAGAGGGGGAATGCCGGCAGCTGGAATTATGGCTAGAAAAGGAGCGAATATTGGAAACCCTGAAACTCCACGGAAGTCATTTTTGGAATTAATAAGAATTATTGAGCGAAGAAAACACCAGAGGGGGCCCACACCCTAGCCAGGAGGGTGGGGGGCGCGCCCACCCCTACTGGGCGTGCCCCCTGTCTCCTGAGCCCCCTGGTGGCCCTCCGGTGCCCATCTTCTTCTATATGAAGGCTTTTACCATGGAAAAAAATCAGAGGCAAGCTTATGGGACGAAACTCCGCCGCCACGAGGCGGAACCTTGGCGGAACCAATCTAGGGCTCCGACGGAGCTGTTCTGCCGGGGAAACTTCCCTCTAGAAGGGGGAAATCATCACCATCGTCATCACCAATGATCCTTTCAACAGGAGGGGGTCAATCTCCATCAACATCTTCACCAGCACCATCTCCTCTCAAAACGCTAGTTCATCTCTTGTATCCAATCTTGTATCAAAACCACAAATTGGTACATGTGGGTTGCTAGTAGTGTTGATTACTCCTTGTAGTTGATGCTAATTGGTTTACTTGGTGGAAGATCATATGTTCAGATCCTTAATGCATATTAATACTCCTCTGATTATGAACATGAATATGCTTTGTGAGTAGTTACGTTTGTTCCTGAGGACATGGGTGAAGTCTTGCTATTAGTAGTCATGTGAATTTGGTATTCGTTCGATATTTTGATGAGATGTATGTTGTCTCTCCTCTAGTTGTGTTATTTGAACGTCGACTACATGACACTTCACCATTATTTGGGCCTAGAGGAAGGCATTGGGAAGTAATAAGTAGATGATGGGTTGCTAGAGTGACAGAAGCTTAAACCCTAGTTTATGTGTTGCTTCGTAAGGGGCTGATTTGGATCCATATGTCTAATGCTGTGGTTAGGTTTACCTTAATACTTCTTTTGTAGTTGCGGATGCATGCAATAGGGGTTAATCATAAGTGGGATGCTTGTCCAAGTAAGGGCAGTACCCAAGCACCGGTCCACCCACATATAAAATTATCCAAGTACCGAACGCGAATCATATGAGCGTGATGAAAACTAGCTTGACGATAATTCCCATGTGTCCTCGGGAGCTCTTTTCTCATTATAAGAAATTGTCCAGGCTTATCCTTTGCTACAAAAAGGATTGGGCCACCTTGCTGCACTTTATTTACTTTCATTGCTTGTTACCCGTTACCATTTATCTTATCACAAAACTATCTGTTACCTACATTTTCAGTGCTTGCAGAGAAAACCTTACTGAAAACCGCTTGTCATTTTCTTCTGCTCCTTGTTGGGTTCGACACTCTTACTTATCAAAAAGACTATGATAGATCCCCTATACTTGTGGGTCATCAAGACTCTTTTCTGGCACTGTTGCCGGGGAGTGAAGCGTCTTTGGTGAGTGGAATTTGGTAAGGAAACATTTATATAGTGTGCTGAAATTTTCTGTCACTTGTTATTATGGAAACTAATCCTTTGAGGGGCTTGTTCGGGAGTTTCTCCTCAACCTACTGAACCTACTAAAAATATTTACTTTGAGATTCTTTCGGGTAAGATAGAGAAACTGCTAGCTAATCCCTTTGCAGGAGATGGAACATTGCATCCCGATTTACACCCTATCTTTGTGGATGAAGTTTGTGGATTATTTAAGCTTGCAGGTATTCCCGATGATGTTGTCAAAAGGAAGGTTTTCCCTTTATCTTTGAAGGGAGATGCATTGACATGGTATAGGCTATGTGATGATACGGATCTTGGAATTATAAACGACTGAAGTTGGAATTTCACCAGAAGTTCTATCCTATGCATCTTGTTCATCGTGATCGTAATTACATATATATAATTTCTGGCCTCGCAAAGGAGAAAGCATCTCTCAAGCTTGGGGGAGGATTAATTCAATGTTATATTCATGCCCCAATCATGAGCTCTCAAGAGAAATGATTATTCAAAAAAATTATGCTCAACTTTCTCCCAATGATCGCAACATTCTCGATACTTCCTGTGCTGGTTCTTATATGCTGAAGACTATTTAATTCAAGTGGGATTTATTGGAAAGAATTAAACGCAACTCTGAAGATTGGGTTTCCGACGATGGTAAGGAGTTAGGTATAACACCTAAGTTTGATTGTGTTAAATCTTTTATGGATACCGATGCTTTTCGTGGATTTAGCACTAAGTATGGACTTGACTCTGAGATAGTAGCTGCTTTTTGTGAATCTTTTGCTACTCACGTTGATCTCCCTAAGGAAAAGTGGTTTAAATATAATCCTCCCATTGAAGTAAAAGTAGTTGCACCTATTACAGTTGAAGAAAAGACTATCACTTATGATGATCCTATTGTTCCTACTACTTATGTTGAGAAACCTCCTTTTCCTGTTAGGATAAAGGATCATGCTAAAACTTCGAATGTTGTTCGTAAGAGTTATACTAGGACTTATACACCTCCTGAGGAAATCAAAGTTGAACCTAGTGTCGCTATGGTTAAATATCTCTTGGATGATGATTTAGATGGGCATGTTATTTATTTCTATGGTGAGACTGCTAATATTGTTAAACCAGATGCTAAGATACATAGACCTGTAGTAGGCATGCCTGCTATTTCTGTTAAAATAGGAGATCATTGTTATCATGGCTTATGTGATATGGGTGCTAGTGCTAGTGCAATACCCTATGACTTATATAAAGAAATTATGCATGATATTGCACCCGCTGAAATAGAAGACATTGATGTTACTATTAAGCTTGCTAATAGGTAACCATTAAGCCCGTTGGGATAGTTAGAGATGTTGAAGTCTTGTGTGGGAAGGTTAAATATCCTGCTGATTTTCTTGTTCTTGGTTTCCCACAAGATGATTTTTGTCCCATTATTTTTGGTAGACCCTTCTTGAATATATTTAATGCTAGGATTGATTGTGAAAAGGATATTTTTGCAATTGACTTAGGGGATATATCTCATGAGTTTAATTTTGCTAAGTTTCATAGACAACCTCATGATAGAGAATCACCTAGTAAGGATGAGATTATTGGTCTTGCTTCTGTTGCCGTGTCCCCTACTGATCCGTTAGAACAATATTTGCTAGACCATGAAAATGATATGTTCATGAATGAAAGAAGGGAAATAGATGAAGTGTTCGTTCAACAAGGTCCTATTCTGAAACACAACTTACCTATTGAAATCCTAGGGGACCGCCCTTCACCCAAGGGTGATCCCGTGTTTGAACTCAAACCATTACCTGATAATCTTAAGTATGCTTATCTTGATGAAAAGAAAATATATACTGTTATTATTAGTGCTAACCTTTCAGAGCAAGAAGAAGAAAGATTATTGAAAACTCTGAAGAAGCACTGTGCTGCTATTGGATATACTCTGGATGATCGTAAGGGCATTAGTCCCACTCTATGCCAGCACAAACTTAAATTGGAGGGAGATGCCAAACCAGTTAGAGATCCTCAACGACGATTAAATCCTAAGATGAAGGAAGTGGTAAGAAAGGAGATACTAAAGCTCCTTGAGGCAGGTATAATTTATCCCGTTGCTGATAGTGAATGGGTAAGTCCTGTCCATTGTGTTCCTCAGAAGGGTGGTATTACCGTCGTTCCTAATGATAAAGATGAATTGATCCCGCAAAGAATTATCACAGGTTATTGGATGGTAATTGATTTCCGTAAACTAAATAAGGCTACTAAGAAAGATCATTACCCTTTACCTTTTATTGATCAAATGCTAGAAAGACTATCCAAACACACACATTTCTGCTTTCTAGATGGTTATTCTGGTTTCTCTCAAATACCTGTGTCAGCGAAGAATCAATCAAAAACTACTTTTACTTTCCCTTTCGGTACTTTTGCTTATAGACGTATGCCATTTGGTTTATGTAATGCACCTGCTACCTTTCAAAGATGCATGATGGCTATATTCACTGACTTTTGTGAAAAGATTTGTGAGGTATTCATGGATGATTTCTCCGTTTATGGATCCTCTTTTGATGATTGCTTGAGCAACCTTGATCGAGTTTTGCAGAGATGTGAAGACACTAGTCTCGTCTTGAATTGGGAAAAGTGCGACTTTATGGTTAATGAAGGCATTGTGTTGGGGCATAAGATTTCCGAGAGAGGTATTGAAGTTGATAAAGCTAAAGTTGATGCTATTGAAAAGATGACATGCCCCAAGGACATCAAAGGTATAAGAAGTTTCCTTGGTCATGTCGGTTTTTATAGGAGGTTCATTAAGGACTTTTCTAAAATCTCTAGGCCTCTAACTAATTTATTACAAAAAGATATTCCTTTTGTCTTTGATGAGGATTGTGTAGAAGCATTTGAAATACTTAAGAAAGCTTTGATCACTGCACCTATTGTTCAGCCACCTGATTGGAATTTACCCTTTGAAATTATGTGTGATGCTAGTGATTATGTTGTAGGTGCTATTCTAGGGCAAAGAGTTGATAAGAAATTGAATGTTATCCAGTATGCTAGAAAACTCTTGATACTGCCTAGAGAAATTATGCTACTACTAAAAAAGAGTTCTTAGCACTTTTGTTTGCATGTGATAAGTTTAGACCTTATATTGTTGATTCCAAAGTTACTATTCACACTGATCATGCTGCTATTAAATATCTTATGGAAAAGAAAGATGCTAAGCCTAGACTTATTAGATGGGTTCTCTTGCTCCAAGAATTTGATTTGCATATTATTGATAGAAAGGGAGCTGAGAATCCCGTTGCAGACAACTTGTCTAGATTAGAGAATGTTCTTGATGACCCACTACCTATTGATGATAGCTTCCTGATGAACAATTAGCGGTCATTAATGCTTCTCGTACTGCTCCTTGGTAGGCTGATTATGCTAATTATATTGTTGCTAAAATTATACCACCTAGTATCACATACCAGCAAAAGAGAAAGTTCTTTTATGATTTAAGACATTACTTCTGGGATGACCCACACCTTTATAAAGAAGGAGTAGATTGTGTTATTAGACGTTGTGTACCTGAGCATGAATAGGAACAGATCCTACTCAAGTGTCACTCTGAATCATATGGAGGACACCACGCTGGAGATAGAACTGCACACAAGGTATTGCAATCCAGTTTTTATTGGCCTACTCTCTTCAAAGATGCTCGTAAGTTTTTCTTGTCTTGTGATGAATGTCAAAGAATAGGTAATATTAGTAGATGTCAAGAAATGCCTATGAATTATTCTCTTGTTATTGAACCATTTGATGTTTGGGGCTTTGATTATATGGGACCTTTTCCTGCCTCTAATGGTTACACACATATTTTAGTTGCTATTGATTACGTTACTAAGTGGGTAGAAGCTATTCCAACTACTAGTGGTGATCATAACACCTCTATTAAGATGCTTAAAGAAGTTATTTTTCCAAGGTTTGGAGTCCCTAGATATCTTATGACTGACGGTGGTTCACATTTTATTCATGGTGCTTTCCGTAAGATGTTTGCTAAGTATGATGTTAATCATAGAATCGCATCTCCTTATCACCCGCAGTCTAGTGGTCAAGTAGAGTTGAGCAATAGAGAGCTCAAATTAATTTTGCAAAAGACTGTGAATAGATCTAGAAAGAATTGTTCCAAAAAACTTGATGATGCATTATGGGCCTATAGAACTTCATATAAAAATCATATGGGTATGTCTCCGTATAAGATGGTTTGTGGAAAAGCATGTCACTTACCTCTTGAACTTGAATATAAGGCTTATTGGGCTATTAAAGAGCTCAACTATGACTTCAAACTTGCCGGTGAAAAGAGGTTATTTGATATTAGCTCACTTGATGAATGGAGAACCCAAGACTATGAGAATGCCAAGCTGTTCAAAGAGAAAGTTAAACGGTGGCATGACAAAAGGATACAAAAGCGTGAGTTTAACATAGGTGATTATGTGCTATTATTCAACTCTTGTTTAAGATTTTTTGCAGGAAAACTTCTCTCTAAATGGGAAGGTCCTTATGTTATCGAGGAGGTCTATCGTTCCGGTGCCATAAAAATCAGCAACTTCGAAGGCACAAGTTCGAGGGTAGTGAACGGTCAAAGAATCAAACATTATATCTCAGGTAATCCTATCAATGTTGAAACTAATATTATTGAGGCCGTAACCCCGAAGGAATACATAAGAGACACTTTCCATAACATTTCAGCCTTCGAAAAGGAGTAGGTATGTGGTACGGTAAGTAAACCGACGCCAAAACAGTTCTAATGGCAACTTTTCTCCGTTTTGGAATATTTAAGAATTTTGGAAAGCAAGAAGTAATCCGGGAAGGACACGAGGCCTCCACGAGGGTGGAGGGCGCGCCCACCCTTCCTAGGCGCGCCCCCCTATCTCGTGGCCACCTCGTGTGCCTCCGGGACTCCGTTTTCTTGCACGTTAAGTATTTTGGTCGGTAAAAATTCATTATATAATCTCCCGAAGGTTTTGACCATTGTATCACGCAAAACTCCTCTGTTTTTGTTTTGAGCTGTTTCTGTCGCAGATTTAGAGCAAGATGTCTTCTCAAGAGTCAGTCAGGGAGAGTCGGGTGTCACACCCAACGCCAGGTCCAGAAGCAAACAGCGATGCTTATCACTTTGGACCATCAACGGAGGATGATATGGAGGCCGACTTGAAAAGGATAGATGCTATGGAGGAGGATCAAGAAGTTACCTCTCGCTTCCAAGCAGGATTCATGATGGGGGAACTGCAGAGCTCGGCTATTCCAAATTTGGTCATCCCTTCCAATGCTAAATTTATTTCTTATGAAAATTTGAAAAAGAGCGTCACTTGTTCTCCAGAAGCTATGCACCATCCTTGGGTAAAAGGAGCTTTAGCCATCATTGGCAAGCTCCGCAAGGAAATTATGGACCTCAAACAACATATACATAAGCTCGAGGAGGAGAATCGTATCCTGATAGGCATCATAGCCAAGAAGATCACAACACCAACTATGAAGAAGGAGACATAATCACATGGGTATGGGCACTCCCCTTGGCAACTGCCAAGCTTGGGGGAGGTGCCCCGGTACCGTATCACCATCACACTCCTATCTTTACCATTTTACTTAGTTCGATCCTTTTAGTAGTATCTTGATCTAGTAGATTGAAGCTTTGGTATCAAGTAGTTTTGAGTTTTGCTCTATGATCTCTTTATGTAATCGAGTCCGTGAGCTATCTATAATAAAGATTAGTGCTGAGTCAAGGGCTTTGCTATCTTGCTATGATCTTGAGAAAGTAGAAGAATAAAAGGAATAAAAAAGTTCATATTGATCTTATGGATAGTAATGACTTCACACATAAAAAGTATGAGACATAAAAGTTGTTGAGAGTTGACAAACATAGTTTTGGTCATCGTTGCAATTAATAGGAAGTAATAAGGAAAGAGAGGTTTTCACATACAAATATACTATCTTGGACATCTTTTATGATTGTGAGCACTCATTAAGTATGACATGCTAAAGGAGTTGATGTTGGACAAGGAAGACAACGTAATGGTTTATGTTTTCTCACATCTCAGTTAAAGTATATTGTCATTGATCTTCCCAACATGTTGAGCTTGCCTTTCCCCCTCATGCTAGCCAAATTCCTTGCACCAAGTAGAGATACTACTTGTGCTTCCAAATATCCTTAAACCCAGTTTTGCCATGAGAGTCCACCATACCTACCTATGGATTGAGTAAGATCCTTCAAGTAAGTTGTCATGTTGCAAGCAATAAAAATTGCTCTCTAAATATGTTAACTTATTAGTGCGGAGAAAATGAGCTTTATATGATCTTGTTATGGAAGCAATAAAAGCGACAGACTGCATAATAAAGGTCCATATACAAGTGGCAATATAAAGTGACATTCTTTTGCATTAAGATTTTGTGCATCCAACCCTAAAAGCACATGACAACCTCTGCTTCCCTCTGCGAAGGGCCTATCTTTTACTTTATGTTTTTACTTTATGCTTGAGTCAAGGTGATCTTCACCTTTCCCCTTTTCATTTTATCCTTTGGCAAGCTCCTCGTGTTTGAAAGATTTTGATATATATATCCAATTGGATGTAAGTTAGCATGAATTATTATTGTTGACATCACCCAAAGGTGAATACGTTGGGAGGCAACATTAAAAGCCCCTATCTTTCTCAGTGTCCGGTTGAAACTCCATAACCACAAGTATTGCGTGAGTGTTAGCAATTGTAGAATACTATATGATGGTTGAGTATGTGGACTTGCTGAAAAGCTCTATTCTTGACTCTTTCTGATGTTATGATAAATTGCAATTGCTTCAATGACTGACATTATAGTTTGCTAGTTCCCAATGAAGTTTCTGAACCATAATTGACATTGTGAATTGATTGTTACTTGAGCATAAGAAATCATATGATAAAATCTATATATGTTGTTGTTATAAGAATGATCATGATGCCCTCATGTCCATATTTTATTTTTGTCAACACCTTATCTCTAAACATGTGGACATATTTTTCGATTTCGGCTTCCGCTTGAGAACAAGCGAGGTCTAAGCTTGGGGGAGTTGATACGTCCATTTTGCATCATGCGTTTATATCAATATTTATTGCATTATGAGCTGTTATTACACATTATATCTCAATACTTATGGCTATTCTCTCTTATTTTACAAGGTTTACCATGAAGAGTGGGAAGGCCGACAGCTGGAATTATGGCTAGAAAAGGAGCAAATATTGGAAACCTATTCTGCACAGCTCAAAAACCCTGAAACTCCACGAAAGTCATTTTTGGAATTAATAAGAATTATTGAGCGAAGAAAACACCAGAGGGGGCCCACACCCGGCCAGGAGGGTGGGGGGCGCGCCCACCCCTACTGGGCATGCCCCCTGTCTCCTGGGCCCATGGTGGCCCTCCGGTGCCCATCTTCTGCTATATGAAGGCTTTTACCCTGGAAAAAAAAATCTGAGGTAAGCTTACAGGACGAAACTCCGCCGCCACGAGGCGGAACCAATCTAGGGCTCCGACGGAGCTGTTCTGCCGGGGAAACTTCCCTCCGGAAGGGGGAAATCATCACCATCGTCATCACCAACGATCCTCTAAACGGGAGCGGGTCATTCTCCATCAACATCTTCACCAGCACCATCTCCTCTCAAAACGCTAGTTCATCTCTTGTATCAAAACCACAAATTGGTACATGTGGGTTGCTAGTAGTGTTGATTACTCCTTGTAGTTGATGCTAATTGGTTTACTTGGTGGAAGATCATATGTTCAGATCCTTAATGCATATTAATACTCCTCTGATTATGAACATGAATATTCTTTGTGAGTAGTTACGTTTGTTCCTGAGGACATGGGTGAAGTCTTGCTATTAGTAGTCATGTGAATTTGGTATTCGTTCGATATTTTGATGCGATGTATGTTGTCTCTCCTCTAGTGGTGTTATGTGAACATTGACTACATGACACTTCACCATTATTTGGGCCTAGAGTAAGGTATTGGGAAGTAATAAGTAGATGATGGGTTGCTAGAGTGACAGAAGCTTAAACCCTAGTTTATGTGTTGCTTCGTAAGGGGCTGATTTGGATCCATAATGTTGTGGTTAGGTTTACCTTAATACTTCGTTTGTAGTTGCGGATGCTTGCAATAGGGGTTAATCATAAGTAGGATGCTTGTCCAACTAAGGGCAGTACCCAAGCACCGGTCCACCCACATATAAAATTATCAAGTACCGAACGCGAATCATATGAGCGTGATGAAAACTAGCTTGACGATAATTCCCATGTGTCCTCGGGAGCTCTTTTCTCATGCCACCTTGCTGCACTTTATTTTCTTTCATTGCTTGTTAACCGTTAACATTTATCTTATCACAATACTATCTGTTACCTGCAATTTCAGTGCTTGCAGAGAAAACCTTACTGAAAACCGCTTGTCATTTCCTTCTGCTCCTCGTTGGGTTCGACACTCTTACTTATCGAAAGGACTATGTTAGATCCCCTATACTTGTGGGTCGTCAGTAAGCGTTGGGATTTTTGGGGATTTCAACGAGTCGGGCGGGATGCTTGCGCAGAAACCTGCGAGGTTGCGCGCGAACGGGCTCACCAATGATTCATTGGCGCCACTTTGAGCCACCGTTTGCCCAAAAGGACGCCCCCGCGTGCTGTGCAAGCTTGCGCTGTAAGCCGTCCGTGGCAGCGGGGTGACAAGGTGTGCGAGAGGAGGACGAAAGGCCATGTACACATATGGTTAATAAAAAATGTTATGTGATTTAATTACCTACTATACCCCCGTCCTGGTTTATAGGTAGGATTTAACTAATAAAAATGAATGCATGTCGCCAAAGATTATATAGTTGGATTCCTATTTGAACATAGTTTCGAATTATATAATTTTTATAACATGCATTAACATTTTGTTGGTTAAATTTGAGGGGAAAAGTATGGCACATAATATAAAGGGGACTATAGACCAAGATGGAGGTAGTAGCACATGGCCGCTCTCTACGTAGCGACTCAACTGTCGGCCAGCTTGTAGGCGACCATTTCCTATGTGTTCAACTGCTCTATGCGTGTGGTTGCTTGCAGTTGAGGTGGCCGCGGCACGCTCTACTCGCGTCCCACCGCGCGCGCTCTGCTCTCGCGTCCCTTCGGGTGCTCTGCCCTTGTCCCTTCACGCGCGCTGCCAGTGTTTGGGGCTGACGCACAATCACGCACGTTCCTGTGCATGCGGTTGCGCCGGGCGCGGCGCCACGATGCAGTTACCCGCAGCAAAAACTGCCATGCGGACACGCCGAGAATCCAGGCTGCCCGGCCCCCATTTATTCCTGCGGCCATTTACCTTCATCCCTTGCATCATACGACACAATAAGCACACCCACGACGACACATACAGAAAGGACATCCAGCGGTTCCAATGGCGCTCCCCATGGCTCCAATGGTACTCCCAGCGGCCGCCGACGACAACGACGGGCAGTTCACCACGCATCACGTAGTGGACACCCACGTGAGGGGAAGGCCTTGTCGGTGGTGTACACGAACGATCCGGTCTTGGTGGAGAGCTCCATCCAAACAATGGAGCAGTTCCTTGCCGAGGACAAGTACCAAGTGGTCGGCTTTGACCTCGAGTACACCATCGGTCATCCCGGGCATGATCAGAAGGTTGTCATCGCCTAGTTGTGCGTGCGACATGACATCCTCGTCTACCACTACCACCTGGCCACAAGGCCTTGCGAGCGTTTCTCCTGGTTTATCAACAACTCCGACTATAGTTTCGCTACAGTGGACACCACCAACGATCTAAAAGCGCTCATAGTTTCGGGCTTGAAATGCCAGAATCTTGTTAACATCCAAGACCACTACAAGGTCTGGGGCAGCGACAACAACAAACTGAACTCCTTGGTTGACCTCGCCTCGGCCATCATCAACCCCTACTACATGAAGATGAAGGATGAGAGCAAGAAGGACAAGAATGCCTGGCATAGTGTTTGGCATGAGAGACTGGATGAACAACACGTCAAGTACGCGGACAAGGATGCGCACACAAGCTACGAGATGTACAGGCTGATCGTTCACATGAGGAAGTGTCTTCTTCCTGCACCAAACGAGGGATCGAGCCACAGAGCAGCGGCGGGAGCATCACAAGAAGTAGATGACTAGATGATCATTTATCCTAGTTTAGAATGCATGCAATTATTTATTGAGGTGTGTGCGAATGATCTGTATAGTCACTTATGTAATGGGAGGGTAAAAAGGAATAGCAAATGTAGTAATGTATTCATGTTCCATTACCACTTAATTACTAGCTTCCTCTTGGTTACCATCGAGGGGTCATGCGAACTAGACCCATTACCATGTTATGTTAGCCCGTTACGACCATGCCATGTACTGGAAGGATCGATTAGGCAAACCGGTTTACTTGGAGCGGGGCGTGCTCGAACGATGGACCAGCACGTAGAATAAGGAGTTTGCACTCAGGCTCACTTTAGCGGTCCTTTATACACACACACACACACACACACACACACATGTTATTCTTCCGTAGACAGAGCAAATCACACGGCTTATTAGCAGCACTCGCATGTGTTATTATTGGTCTTCACACACATTTCTGATTACGAACATGTTTGCCGTGTATCACACACATCTTGTTCAGTTGAACCATTTCATTATGTTGCCTAATCACACACAGTTCATCCTAGTGAACTGTGTGTCGTATATCGCACACACCCTCATCTTGCTGCCCATTTCTGTTGTTCTGCATCATCGCAAACAGTTCTTCTGGATTAACCATTTGCAACTCATCACACATGCAGATCTAATATGAACTGTGTTTGATGTCGCCGCAATTGCAAACATTTTGCATCTTTTTAACGGTTTAATTACATCACCGTTTGTGATTGATGCATCGCACACAGTTTCGTCGAAGGGTCTCTGATTCGACTGTTGCATTTGTACCATCCTGCAGTCCTTCATATTCACTCCATTCTTGGGATTTGTAAGCAATGTAGTAACTCCTTTGGTGCGGGTCTTGGGTTTAGAAGAGATAGATTGGATAAAGAGATAGATATACCCATACAAACATTTCACTAGTTTTCAAAATAACTTTTGATGTGCGCTATCAGTAAAATAGACACAACGACAGCTCACAAAACGCGTTTAACGATATATGTATATATAAATCTTGTATCTTCAAAGTCTCCAATGTTTGTAGCTTCAATCTTGCGAAGAAATCTTCATAACACCAAGTCTTGTCATAGCTCGCTCTTCTTGAATCTTGAAGCATATTAGTAGGTAGGGGTCTATAACAACGCAAACTTATTCTACTCGCAAAATAAATCAAAGAGCACATCACACAACATCAATCAATAAAAATCACACAAGTCACACCACCCAAGTAAATCCTACAGGTAAGGTCATATCTGCAAGAGATATGATCTCATCGTACTACGTGTGAATCGTTTATCGAACTTAAATCAGTAGAGGTGGTCTAAATTTAAGATTTGCCCTTCTCATCTAAATTAACCATGAAGATCATCTAGCATTCTAAAAGTTAGTCCTTCTTGAGTCGCGCAAAAATACTTCTTTCTTGAATTCCTTCACTCCTCATTATTGCATTGCTTCCCAAACATTACATCCTCAGTGACAGGGCGAATGGGGTTACTATAGGATGGCCAGCTACTTCAAGACAAGATGAGAAGTTCAGAATATGAATGGTAGATGAGAAATACGAGTATGATAGTAAGTGATCAAGAAGTGTTAAAATAATTTGTTCCTATGGTTTTTCCTAGTCCATTCTAAGGGTTATGACGTACAATCAACATGGGCTCTGATACCATCTGTAACGACCCAAACTTGACAAGATTCGATGTCTCTGTGCTCACTATGCTAGTCCCTGGATCAATAGCTAGCACACAAAGTACAAGATGTAATATCAAGAATAATCCACATGTCATAATATTACGCTGTAGATCCAGAATTTAATATAATACATACCTGCATATCTCAATCTAGCATACAAACAAAATGCACCAGAAAGCAAATAAAATCTCCATGAAGTCCATCAACACCATAGGCAAATGTCGAGTATAGACATTGTAACCCTACATTGTATCACCCACTCGTCGTATAAAATCTGCAACATGAAACGTTGCAGCCACGAAGGGTCAATACTTTGAATGTATTGGCAAGTCACACAGGGAATGATATAACAGACCTATGATAACCCACAAGTATAGGGGATCAGTTGTAGCCTTTCTCGAGAAATAAGAATGTCAAACCCAATGAGGATCTAAAGATAGAACAAATATCCCCTCAAGTTCTATCGACCACTGATACAACTCTACGCATGCTTAATGTTCGCTTTACCTAGAACAAGTATGAAACTAGAAGTACTTTGGAGGTGTTGTAGGATAGGTTTGCAAGATAATAAAGAGCACGCAAATAAAAACTAGGGGTTGTTTAGATAAATAAACAATTATGTTAGTTTAACGAGTGTGGAAAAGTGGTGGTAGGAGTTGCGGAATTGTCCCTAAGGAATTGATTACGTTACTAGACCGATAGCCAGTTTTATGTGGGAGAGTCCACTGCTAGCATGTCATCCCTTGCTTGGAACTCTATGCACTTATGATTGGAACTATTAGCAAGCATACGCAACTACTAACATTCATTAAGGTAAAACCCAACCATAACATTAAGATGTATTGGTCCCCCCTTCAATCAAGCATGCATCAATTTCTATTCTAGGCTGAAGCTGCTATCACCCTGGCCCCCAATACATAGTCCTATCAACATACAAATAGCCCTATGGTGTGATCCACACGTGCGCTCATATGATGGGCACTAAAGGACAGCAACATAACCACAAGGAAATTAAACCAATCATAGCAATTCACCAATCACCGATTGGACAAAAAAATCTACTCAGACATCGTATGATGGCAACACATCATTGGATAATAATATGAAGCATAAAGAACCATGTTCAAGTAAAGGGTACAATGGGTTGCGGGAGAGTGGACCGCTATAGATAGATGGGGGAAGGTGATGGCGTTGCTGGTGAAGATGATGGAGTTGTTGGAGTAGATCTTCATCACATGATGATTGCCCCGGCGGCGTTCCGGTGCCACCGGGAGAGAGGGGAGAGAGCCCCCTCCTTCTTCTTCCTTGGCCTCCCCCTAGATGGGAGGAGGATTTCCCCTCTGGTCCATGGCCTCAATGACAGCGGAGGGGCGGGAGCCCCTCCAATATTGGATCTCTCTCTCTGTTTCTGCATGCCCAGATTCTGGCCTTTCACTGTTTCCTAAATTCTCAGAGATCCCTAACTCCGATAGGGCTGAAATTTTAACACATTTTTATCCATATATTATCTTTCTTGTGGTGAAAGAAGGGCACCAACTACCTTATGCGGTGGCCACAAGCCCCCAGGGAGCGCCCAGGGTAGGGGCACCCCCGTAGGGCTTGTGGGCCCCTTGGGCATCATCTTGCGTTGACTCTTTTTCCCAAAAATCACATATATTCCAAAAAAATCTCTTTAAGTTTTTATCGCGTTCGAACTTCGTTTGATATGGATGCACTACAAAAAAATACACTTCCGTGATGATACGTGTTTGTCACAGTAGGTCACGTTTTTTGTCATGCATGTACATCCATGATGATTTTATGACAGAATCAAGATAGTCATACCTCTGCTGTCGTAGAAGTGTTCCATGACATTACCAAAATTATCATCACGGAAGTGTCCACTTCCATGACGATAAATCGCACGTCACAGAAGTGATTTCGTCAAGGGTAACCGACACGTGGCATCCACCATAACGGAACGCCGTTAAGCTATCGGGTCGGGTTTTGGATCCAATAACCCGTTAACAACCCCGACCAATGGGGATTTCCATGTGTAAAATCATCATTGGCTAGAGGAAACACGTGTCGTCTCATCGTTCGGACAAATGTCATCCACTCATTGGACAGAAGGCGCCTATGATACGTCGACATGTGGCACGGCCCAACAGAGGCCCATTCCTGTGAAAAGGTCAGCCCGTTTGACTTGGTCAAAAGGTGGCGGGCCGGCCCATGGAAAGCCTGTTAACGGCCTGTTTGCATATAGCCCATTTACAGCCCGCTAACCCAAGGCCCGTTACGCCCTATCCGAATTAGGCCCAGTAGCGTCATCTGGGCCATCCAATATGATTCCAGCCCGTTTTCACTTCTAGCCCATCACTACTAGGGAAAAGCCTAGCAGCAGAGCGGGTTTTGGGCCAATCAGTAGCACGGGCAGGAGCGCTACTGATAAGGCGCTACAGCTAATGCTTAGCAATAGCGCGCCTAGACCCACGCTACTGCTAAATTGACTTAGTAGTAGCGCTTCTTCAGAACAGCGCTACTGGTAATTAGTAGTAGCGCTTCTCCTCTCCCGCGCTACTACTATTATTTAGTATTTTATTTCTTTTCTATTTCATGTTGTATTCATACACCTTTACACAAGTTTTCATACAACAGGAATTTAGAGATTGTTTTTACATCATAATGAGTTATTACATCATGGGGTGAAAGAACCGTGGACTAGTTTCAAGTGGATGTCCATCCACTTGAAACTAATCCGCGGTTCTTTCACCCAATGATATAATAATAATATCATCATCATCATATCATTAACAACTTATCATCATAATACATCATTGTCATATAACACCTCCTCAAGATCATCGTTTTCATCATTGACATCACGTAACACCTCCTCAAGATCATCATTATCAACTCTAACACATTACCACATAATAAACATATTGTACCTCATAGGACCTATTACATTCGATTAAGACCTACTACATTTTCTAAGGTAAATAGCAAAAAACAAGATAGCCCCTGACTCTCCATTATGGAGAATGGAGATTAGCCTGTCTCCAATTCTTGCCTTTCGCTGAATGTTACTTCCAAGAACCTCCTTGTGAATCTCCATACATTTCTTCCATTCTTTGATGAACATGTGTTCACGGGTTTTAGAAATCCGATATGCACAGGTGAGCTCCGTAGATTTACCTGGCAGTATGTTCAGAACTGAGAGGCGACCATGCAAAGACATCAGATGAGGCACACAATCCATCGGGAGTTTCTGTTGAAAAACATAATAATAACTTCGTTTAGCAATGATGTACTAGTTTTAGAAGTATGCAAAATATGCACGGATGTCGTAATAGTAAAAAATCTTACCAGGGTATCTCCAGAGAAGTTACCGTGGTTCAACACATGCACTAGTGGCACGTATTCACCATAATTTGGAGGAGTTCGATAATAGTCATTGTAATTCTCAAGAAGAGTACAAAATGCGATCAGATGATTTTTCTCCTTATGCGTTAATTCGGTGCCATCGGTGTAGTGGGTTTTATCTACCATCTTCCGCACAGTCTTTGAAGAATCAAAATAAGATGTCTCAACTATTTTGAAATAAACAATATAAATTAGTTAATAACTATGTTTCAGAAACTCACATAGCGGTACAATCGGAAGTGTATCAACAAGGACCCAAATGTCCATATTGTCTTCCTCAATGTCAGGATCACCAAGATCCATGGTGACAATCATACCCTCATAAAAACCATACATTTTGCAAAGTGCTTCCCAATTTTGGCAACGAAGATGGGTTACGCTCTGAGCATTGCACAGATTTACTTCAAAATCCATATCATGATGGGTCCTTAGGTGTATTTTCTTTGTTTCAAAATTTTCATGGTCTTCAAAACCCATCCTCTCCAAGACATAGTGTCTTGCATGGCATGGGATAAGCTAGTCGAATTGTAAAATATGAAAATTAGACGTTGAAATAGTTGAAGTCATGCTTAATTACGAAAAAACACTTGTCGTTGTTGCGTACCGTTTCACAATCGAAGGTCTCCTCGAGCTTAATGCTGAAGCTCCGATCTTCGTCCAGCCGAACGAACCTGTCACACAAACCTCGATCATCGTGGCACCAGCTACACTCCCCCGGGAGACTGTCATCGTCCGAGTACGACATTTCCTACAATCATAATTCAAAGATTAAACTTGTACATATTCTAGCACAAGTCATGCCAGAATTCACGAAAAAATCCGGCATGACCTTTGCTAAAAAAGGACATATCGAGCGCCTGAAATTTGCTGGAACGGAAATTAATCAACACTCCGGCAAAACATAGGCCACTCGGAGATGTAAACTGAACATGAACGGCCACTTGGGCAACCACATATCCTATTTGAGCAACAACACAAGATATACAAGGATATTTGGCTGGTCTCACCTCGATGTCGGAGGGGGTCGGTGACTGGGACGACGGCGGGGATGTCGGAGGGGTCGGTGACGGGGACGACGGTGGTCACCTGAAACCATATAAGTTATCACTAATACATCCCGAATAATTGCTTAAACTAAAAAATAACAACAAATATGACATGTTCAACTAGTTTTATTAATTCAACTAGTTCTTACTAAATATAAACTTACTATAAATAGAAAAAAAACTAGTTCTTTCTAAAAATAAAGTAGTTCAACTAGTTATATTAATTATCTTACTAAAAATACATTAATTCTATTAATTCAACTAGTTCAACTAGTTTATTAATTTACTTACTAAACTAGTTCAACTACAACTAAAGTAGTTCAACTACCACTACTACTACTAAAAATCTAGTACTAACTAAGCAACATCTAGTACTAGCTATGAACCCAAAATTAACATCTACTACTACTACTAAATCTAGTACTAACTAGTGGCAGGGGGTGGGGGGCGACGGAGAGGTAGCTAGGGGCGGCGAGGTCGAGGGCGGTGGGAGGAGGGCTGCCGGCGGAGGAGGGAGGAGGGGCGGCCGCAAGCGGAGGGAGGAGGGCGGTGACGGAGGAGGGAGGGGCGGCCGCAGGCGGAGGGAGGATGTGCGAGGAGGAGGGAGGAGGGACGGAAGGAGTGGAGTACCTCGGCGGCGGACGGACGAAGGCGGCGGCGGCGACGCACGACGACGGTTACGCGGGCGAGAGTGAGAGTGTGAGTGAGAGGGCCGGTCGTGCGCGTGGAGATAAGGTAGGGATAGTTGTAGCGCGTTTGCCAAAACACGCTACAGCTAATCTGAATAGCAGTAGCGCTGTTTAGTATAGTGCGCTACTGCTATAACTAGCGGGGGGCAAGGTCATGGCAACTATAGAAGTAGCTCTGTATGCGGTGGACGCGCTACTGCTATTTTCCTATCAGCAGCGCGTTTTGATAGCACGCGCTGCTGCTAAATAGCAGTAGCGTGGTATTTTGAAGAGCGCTGCTGGTAAGATTCTGTGTATAGGCTTTTCCCTAGTAGTGCATGTATGGCCCATGACGTCTTTCGGCCCATATGAGGCCCTTTGTAACTCTTGGCCTATTAACGACCCGTGGTGAAACTGGCCCGTAATGAACAGCGTATCACTTTACACCCATTAACGGCCCGTGGTGAAACTGGCCCGTAATGAACAGTGTATCACTTTATACCCATTAACGGCCCATTATTCCGTTGGGCCGTTTCCAGCCCATGTTATCTTTCGGCCTTCTCAGAGCCCATTTATTCTTGGGCTCTTTTCCAGCATTCATTTACTTACGGCCCGTTACTGTCATTTTCTGCTTGGGGGCCAAATTCAGCCCGTGGTTACAATCGGCCCGTTTGTGGTCCGTTAATACGTTGGACCGTTTTCATAGCGTCATCAAATACGGCCTATTAACAATGGCCCGTTATGGTCGGCCCATGAATGGACGATTCCAACTCTAGCCCATTTACGGCCATAATGTGGTCTGTTTGGCCCATGTTTGGCCAATCGATCATACGGCCCATATAAGGCCCATTGATGATACGGCCCGCAGAAGGCCCATTGTTTCTATGACCCATAGAAGGCCCATTGTTTCTACGGCCCGTAGAAGGCCCACTGTTTCTACGGCCCGTAGAAGGCCCACTATTTCTACGGCCCGTAGGAGGCCTAGTGTCACTATAGTAAATATCAGCCCATGGTTATTGTGGCCTAGTTTTAAAAAATAGGTTATTGCAGCCACTAGCAAACCGCGGAAAAAGAACTGCAATGACTACAAGCAAACAAATAAACAAGACAACAAGGAAATAAATAAGAAAGCAACTAACGCTAGGCTATCACGGCTATTACACATATTACATCCACTGGGCATCAAAGTTCGCCACCAGTGCAAATATTGGGAACAAAGCAGCATATCATATACACTGGTTGTCAAAGTTGGCGACCAGCGCAAATAAATGCCACAGCAAAACAAATCCAGAACTGAAACCACTTCAGAACATCTCAATAAACAATATCCTGGGTACCCATAATGCTGGCAAGATGCTTAGCAAGCTTATTAACTTTCTCTTGTTTGGCGCTTAAATCCTCTAGCGCTTGCTATTGCACCAGGAAATATGCATCTGAATTCTGCAGGGACTTCCTCAGTCCTTCAGCTTCCTGTCGCAGCACATCTGATCGATTTCTTTCAACTTGAAGTTGAGACTCAAGAAGACGAACTGATTCAGGCAGCGAGTTTGAAGAGCTTGTGCCAGCAGTAGTGGCCAGTAACTCGAACACTACATCAAGACATCACTTTTGGGTTCTCTAACGGTCGTCAAGATAGTTTTTATCAGCTTTCTTGGAGACCAACAGGGATGTCTCACTATCTTGAACCTTATCTGCATTACTTTCTTTACCATTGGATAACGCGGTACTGTTCTCCAATATTTTTTCCGCATTCTAAAAGAGAAACAAGCAGACACATCACATGTTTACCTTGTTGTATATGAAACTCATTTTGGTAAATGGGTTCAGTAGTAAAGTGGACAGGATAACAGCATGAAACAAACATATACCTATGTACCATGGTCACTTTATGGTGTATATCATTCTAGTTTTTGTTACAAAATCAAGATAGAGACACAGTTCAAATAATATTTGTTCAAGACAAAGCAGAATAGACAGAATATAAGTGTAGGAAACTATAGAGCAATACCAACACTTGTAATGTGCATGACATGAGAACATAACTTTTTATTCAGTTGAAACTGAAATCAACATAGAGCAGGTTACAACAGCAAACAAGTTAAAGAAACAGGTTTAAAACATACCTGTTGCGCCATTGGAGTCTCAATTCCATCCTTCAAATTTGAAAATAGTTGGTATGAGTAAATACAGTAATGCAAGAGCAAAGGAGTATGAACCATAGCTACAGAACCTGACCTGAGAACAAATCTTCTTCTCCTTTAAGTGTTGAGTTGGGATTCGGAGTGGTGGTCCTCGTGCTTTGGGCACTGCAGTTCCCTTACTAACTGCTCATGTTTGGGTGCTCTGTGGTGGAGACGGTGTTGTGTCAATTGGAACTGGGTTACTATCTATAGGGGTTAGGGTTAGAAGGGGTGTAGCTGGTTCTCTGTCCAACTGGGTAGGGGTACAATCTGCATGAGTCTGGGTTATGTGTGGTGGATCTGGTCCTTCGGCAAGTACAACTGTGGTTCTATCTGCATCAACTGGTAGCACTATCTTTTCGGAAGACCATGTTGTTACTCCCTTAGATACTGCCATCACCCTCTCCAATTCAAATGGCTGATAAACAAGAACGTAATTGAAAGTATAGACATTGTATGATAGACAGGTGCAATGGATAGTGGGGAATAAAAGAGGGCATGAAATAATTCATATTTATGTTGTCTAACCAAACAGGATAGCATGACACAATTTCACATATATGATGGCTAACTAAACATGATAGCATGACACAATTTCACATTATGATGGCTAACTAAAAAAGATGGAAAGACATAGTTCAAAATATGAGACTATGTAAACAGGATGACATGATATAAATATATAATGTGTTTATTAAATAGGTTGGCATGCCATAATTCACATACATTCACGGATAGGATGCCATAATTCAAAATATGATGACTGTAAATACTAAACAGGATGAGATGATATAACTATATGATGTCTTTATTAAATGGCTTACCATGCCATAATTCAGATAGATGATGTGTATGTACTATGTAAACATGATGGCATGATATAATTCAAATATATGATTTATATAGTAAGCAAGTAAGCAGATGGCAATCCATATATGATGTAAAAACTAAGCAATGCAAGACAACATGCATGACATGGGTAATATAACCCTGCCAAGTTTGAGCATAGACCTCAGGGGAGAAATAGGACTGGTCATCAGTCTCTAAATCCTCCTCTGAGGAGCTCTCTGTAACCAGCAAGATGTCTGCTTCAGCAGGTAGCATTTTTCACTCCAGATACTTCCATCACCGCTTCAAATGGCTGATGCACAGGAAGAGTAGTTTAATATACAAACGTTGTTGATAAATGGAACACGTAATACAAAAAAACGATAGCATGATATAATTCACATACATGATGATTGGCTAAACAGCATGGCATTGCATAATTCACATATATAATGCCTTTGCAACAAGATAGCATTGCATAATTCACATATATAATGTCTTGCAACAAGATGGCATTGCATAATTCACATATATGGTAATTAGACACTGAACATGTCGCATTCACACAAAGCATGTCTAAACTAATCAAATGACATAGCAATGCAGGACACCATACGCACCAAATGAGCAACATAACCCTGCCAAGTTAGAGCATACACCTCGGGGGGAATAGGACTGGTCATCTGTCTCTGAATCCTCCTCTGAGGAGCTATCCGTAACCAGCGAGATATGCGCTTCGTCAGATAGCATAGTCTGCTCTGAAGACCTTGTTTTCACTCCAGAATTTGCCATCACCGTGTCAAATGGTTGATGCACACAAAGAGCAGTTGAATGTACTAACATTGTTGACAAATGTAATATGTAACGAAAAAAAGGATGGCCTGATATAATTTACATATAAGATGACTGGCTAAGCAGGATGGCATTGCAAAATTCACATATATGATGCCTGGCTAAACAAGATGGCGTTGCATAATTCACATAAATGATGAATAAACTGAACAGATGGCATTCACACAAAGGATGTCTAAACTAAGCAGATGACATATTTGATGTATAAAGTAAGCAATGAAAGACACCGTATGCATGATATAACCAACATCAGCATGCCAAGTTAGAGCGAAGACCTCAGGGGGTAAATAGGAGTTGTCTTCTCCTTCTGAATCCCCCTCAGAACAGATATCTTCCTCTCGATTACAATCCGAAATGCATGGAGGGGGGGCTGCCTTTGCTCCTACCATGGAGCGACGACTGCATGAAATTTTATTGCCACGCAAGGCTCGTCTCTTTTTCTCTACATGTTCAGTTCCATTGTTACAATAACTGTCATGCATAGGAATAAAACATAGTGAGATTATGTAAGGAGTGCATGCAGAAATCCAGAGTGATGGTAGCAACTTGTGGATAGACCCAAAACCAATAATAGCAGGCAGATAATGGCTTCAATTAAAAAATACAGATAATGGCTTCTTTACTGTTTGTTTCCCACCCAACATGAAACTCATAGTAGACACCGGAGATTAACCAGATAGTAGATAGATACTATTGATTGCGGCCCCGATATGTACCCCAGAACCATTTAAAAATCAAGTTTGACCATTAGTTTGGAGCTGACTCAGAGTCTAATCGGTGAACATGATGATAAAGTAGCATGTAATATTAAGCGATGCATAACGTAAGCAGACACGAAAGAGTGCGACCTCTCTTGCGGACCCGTGTAGTCCTCGAGGTCGTCTGCTCGGTTGATGATGGTAATGCAGTTTTCATGGCTGCCGGCGGCGCGGAAGAAGATCTGAGGCGGTGAAAGACAGTCTGGAGGCCGGATCCCTGCTGTGCTGGACCCTTCTGTCGTTGGAGCAGTTGAGCTGGGGTGGACGACGACGCAGCAGGAGTGGGACAAACCACGCAAGGTTTTCTTTGACAACTATCTATAAGAGAAGTAATTCTGTAAGGGCTCGTTTGAATTGGAGGATTCCAACAATGGAGGGATAGTAAATAGACAGGAATAGGATAGGAATGCACGTGCAAAATAGAGAATTTAAAAACACAGGATTTCTGCCAATCTGGGTGTTTGATTCACAACAATTGGAAGATCACAGGATGCAAAGAAGCATGGTGAGATTAAGTCAAACCACAAGAAAATGTACGGTTATAATACTATTATGCTACTATCTCTTAGTCTTGTGCTTCATGAATAGGAATTTGAAAAGGAGGACAAGTGAAAATTAAAATTCCTACATTTTTTCTTTCAAGGAGACACTAAAGGAACAGATCCGTGTGCTCAGTGGACAATATATATAACATGTAGTAAAAAAGAGATGCAACAAGTGTACAACCTCTTTGGCGAAGCCATGTCGATCTCAGCGTGATTGGGTTGGCCGGTGAGGATGCTCCAGCTGACTTGGCTGTTGGAGGAGGGGAAGAAGATCTTAGGCGTCTGGAGATGGAGCCCGAGGTACTGCTCCGATGTGATGGAGGGTTTCGTCATTGGAGCAGCTCCGGTGAGTTGTACGACGCCAAGGCTGAAGCAGGACAAGAGAGACAACATTAACCTGAGTGGAATTCTAATAGCATATCCAATACATGACGTAAAATACATAACCACAAAGTTCTAGATGTAACATACATCAGCCGCTCATCCCTGAACTTAACTGTCAAAACTGAATTTAAATGTTGAAACTGAACTTAACTGTCCAAACTGAACTTAACTGTCGAAACTGAATTTTGCTGTCGAAACTGAATTTTGCTGTCGAAACTGAACGCACTAGCAAGGTGAGGCTACACATCGGTCGACTGACTTTTTCATCTCTGGTCAGTCGATTTTGCAACCGTTGGATACGAAATCAAGGGCCTGCAGTTCATCTTCAACTTACACCCCCCCTGAGCCGCCAGCCACCACCGGCCAAATAGCAGCCCACCGCCGCCCACGGCCGGCGGTGCGCCGTCCCGCCCGTCCTAAAAAACACTCCCCACCACTGGTCCGCCGCCGCCCCGGCCATCCCTCTAGCCCCCCCCCCCCCCCCCCCCCCCCGTGTCGAGCTTTTTCTCCGGCGATCCGCACGCCACCGCCCTGCGACCGCCGGCGACTACCTCCCCCACCCTGAACCCTAAGATACATAGTGGGGTACCTCTCCGGCGAGCCCCCCTACCCATAGCGGCTGGTTCTTCCTTCACCCCGGTGAGCCCCCTCCCCACTGCGGCTGGTTCTTCCTTCACCCCGGCGAGCCCCCCCCCCCCCCCCCTGAAAATCGATTGGCCCAAAAGTCGATTCAGTCAACTGAAGTGTAGCTAAATCGGAGGAGCAGAGCAAGCAAGAGCAAGAGCAGCAGTGCGAGCAAGAGCAGACCAGGCAGGGGACCAAGAGCAAGAGCAGAGCAGCAGCGTGAGCAAGAGCTAAAGCAGCAGCAACTCCTACTGATGTGGATGTCGCTGCCGAGGGAGCGACGCCATGGAGGAAGTGGCCGGCGACGCCGCCGTGGATGGAGTCGTGCCGTGTCGGCTCGGGACCGAGCGTCGGCAGCACCGTGAGATCAAATCAAGAAGAAAATGCGGCAATTAGTGTACAACCTCTTTGGTGGCACCGATTAGGCCGCAGCTTCATCCGAGAATACGGTGATGATGATGCTCTTCCGGTGGTGCAGGTGAAGACGGCGGTGTGGGAATGGAGGTGGCGCAAAAGATGAGGGGAACATCGGGGCAGCTCCTTGGAGGTGGAGGACGGGGTGGCTGAACTGGCGGGACGGTGAGATCGACGACGGATCCTCATCCGGTACGGTGGATGAGGGACGTCGAGGTGTTGCTGTGGACGACATCGTCGGGGAAGAGGCTCCGGCTGGGTGGCGGACGAAGCAGGGTGTGGGGCTTCATCACAGGTTTTCGCAGCCTCGGTGTATGAATGGGTGGGCGGATGGGATGGCAGTGGGGAACCATGGCTTAGGGATGCGCTTGTCCGAAATGTGGGGTGAGTTATGAAAGTACCCCCACTGACTTGAGGCGGTTCTTTCGGTTCAGGGGTACCACGGGCATTTTGCGTGTCGGGATTTCACATGAGGTGGGAGTTTTCGCGTGCGTTGTAATTTCGGAATAGCAAGGCGCGGGTTGAGATGGAGGGAGTTGTCAGAGCACGACCGAGATAAAGATATATCTTAAATATTTCAGGCTAACAACGCGCGGGTTGAAATTTTTGGATAAGCCTAACATGTACTGTACCAAATCAATGCGCACTACAAATGTCATTCAAAACTTTGAATTCATGTTATGTTCAATTAAAATATTTCGCTATGTGTATAATGCATGCAACCTACTCAAATGAACGTTTTAGTGCATTCCAAACGTATATACTACCGCTTCAATATGAACTAAATTTGAATTTGTTTCTCTATTTGAATAAGATCTACAGTAATGATTGTTGTGAAGTCAAAGCATTTGAATTCATTTCTCTGTTTTAATAAGATCTACAATCATCATTATTGTCAACTTAAACCATCATTTGTGTATTATCTTCATAGCACACCACATGATTAGTCTCGAGTTACATATGAACTATTTGTACTATATGAACTCGAACTCGATTTTTTGAATCCACTTTATGTTGATTTCAAATCACATTACATTTCTAGCTCTAGCTAGATCTTCATAATCTAAACCATGTCTCATATGTATAATGTGTTTATCACATTATGTATGGTGCCCCGCCCCCTACGCCTACAAGTATTTAGATGTGAGTTGCGAACACCACACATTACCACAAATTCAAATAAAATGTGAGAATGTTCGATATATAGTATTGTTTAGATTGTTCGATATTTAGTTGTAAGCTGCAAACGCCACACATTATCACAAATTCAAATAAAATGTGAGATTGTTTGATGTATAGTATGGTATAGATTGTTCGGCATTTAGCTGTGAGTTGCAAACGCCATGCATTATCACATTATGGTATAACATGTGCACAACACGTGTATCACCGCTATATTCATGCATGCATATGTTTAAAACACTATGATCTCCTATTCAAATATATGAATCCGCTTTCATACCAAATTATGATCTTTGTTAGTCTCTTACACCCACACAATCCTCTACCTTTGTAGCTACCACTAACTTTCTCTCGTGCATGCACACGCCCTCCTCGCCCTCCCCCTCCCTCGGCATTCTATCCACCGGGCGCATTCATTTTTTTCTTTAGGTCGTTCTCCCAGAGTCTCCACAACTCCTTTCCGACACACACCGATCGATAAACCTCTCCAGCGATGCCTGCCTACAACATACACACACACCTTCAATCTCCTCCTTTATGTGTCCTTGCCTCGTGTCTCTCATACGGTCACACACACGTGTAAACTCTCGCCCCTCTTTTCATCGATCTCACAACCGCACACTTCTTCCCCTATCTAGCTAGTAGCTGGGCCTCTCTCACCACCTCATAGCTCCATTCTCTCTGTCTATTCGTCTCACTGGGCCTTATTTGCCTCTAACAAATGGACGTACACGGACTGATCTCTCGCTATACATATAGCTAGCTAGGTCCTTATAACTCTTTTTACCCACGCGTCGTTCGATCTACCTCATTAGTTATGTCTCTCCCTTCCTCCGACAAACAACAATTGATCTACCGATCTAGTTAGGTTTGCTTACCAAACACATGGTTCCCCTTCATCATCCATGGATGCGTCCCGACAGATCTATCATGCACACGCACACACAGAAACACATCCCCACTCTTATTGCTAACATTGCAATTCCACCCTCAGTTTATCTAGTAGGCCTCTCCACCATCTTCGAGAAGCAACTCCATCACCCATCCAGCACTCTACCTGCGACACCCCCGATTCAATCATACACTAATCATACACGCAAGCGTGTACGATCATGATCAGGGACTCACGGGAAGATATCACAACACAACTCTAAAATAAAAAAGTCATACAAGCATCATAATACAAGCCAGAGGCCTCGAGGGCTCGAATACAAGTGCTCGATCATAAACGAGTCAGCGGAAGCAACAATATCTGAGTACAGACATAAGTTAAACAAGTTGCCATAAGATGGCTAGCACAAACTGGGATACAGATCGAAAGAGGCGGATGCCTCCTGCCTGGGATCCTCCTAACTACTCCTGGTCGTCGTCAGCAGCCTACAAGTAGTAGTAGGCACCTCCAGTGTAGTAGTGGTCGTCGACGGTGGCGTCTGGCTCCTGGGCTCCAACGTCTGGTTGCGGCATCCAAGAAGAAGAGGAAAACTGGGGAAAAGAGGGAGCAAAGCAACCGTGAGTACTCATCCAAAGTACTCGCAAGCAAGGAACTACACTACATATGCATGGGTATATGTGTAAGGAGGCCATATCAGTGGACTGAACTGCAGAATGCCAGAATAAGAGGGGGATAGCTAGTCCTATCAAAGACTACGCTTCTAGCAGCCTCCGTCTTGCAGCATGTAGAAGAGAGTAGATTGAAGTCGTCCAAGTAGCATCGCATAGCATAATCCTACCCAGCGATCCTCCCCTCATCGCCCTGTGGAAAAGCGATCACCGGGTTGTCTGTGGAACTTGTCTGGGTGTGTTTCATTAGGTATCCGGTTCTAGTTGTCATAAGGTCAAGGTACAATTCCGGCTCGTCCTTTTACCGAGGGACACGGCTATTCAAATAAATCAACTTCCCTGCAGGGGTGCACCACATAACCCAACACGCTCGATCCCGTTTGGTTGGACACACTTTCCTAGGTCATGCCCAGCCTCGGAAGATCAACACGTCGCAGCCCCACCTAGGCACAACAGAGAGGTCAGCACGCCGGTCTAAATCTTATGCGCGCAGGGGTCTGGGCCCATCGCCCATTGCACACCTGCATGTTGCTAGGGCGGCTGGAAGCAGACCTAGCCCCCTAATACAAGAGCAGGCGTTCCAGTCCAATCCGGCGCGTGCCACTCCGTCGCTGACGTCAAGAAGGCTTCGGCTGATACCACGACATCGAGTGCCCATAACTGTTCCCGTGTAGTTGGTTAGTGCGTATAGGCCAGTGGCCAGACTCAGATCAAATACCAAGATCTCGTTAAGCATGTTATTATGAAGTAACTGCGGACGCCGACCAGGGCCAGGCCCACCTCTCTCCTAGGTGGTCTCAACCTGCCCTGTCGCTCCGCCACATAGTAACAGTCGGGGGCCGTTGGGAACCCAGGCCCACCTCTACCGGGATGGAGCCACCTGTCCTTCCAGCCTCCACACCGGAATCACTTGCAGGTACTCAACGAGCCAACCCGACTTTAGTCACCATCTGTATAATATGTACATATGTATAGTATATACCCGTGATCACCTCCCGAGTGATCACGGCCCAATAGTATAGCAAGGCATAATGACAAGAATGTAGGGCCACTAATAGTAAACTAGCATTCTATACTAAGCATTTAGGATTGCAGGTAAGGTATCAACAGATGTAGCAACAATGACAGGCTATGCAACATAATAGGATTAATCGAAACAGTAACATGCTACACTACTCTAATGCAAGCAGTAGAGGGTAGAATAGGCGATATCTGGTGATCAAAGGGGGGGCTTGCCTGGTTGCTCTGGCAAGAAGGACGAGTCGCCAACACCGTAGTCGAGCTGGGGGTCACCGGCAGTCTCGGGGTCTATCGGAAAGAAGTAACAGAGAGGGAACACAATAAATAACAAAGCAATCAAAGCATCACAAAGCGTAACAAGACAATACACGGTGTTCGGTGTGCCCTAATGCGGTAGTAGGTGATACCGGCGAAAGGGGGAAACATCCGGGAAAGTATCCCCGGTGTTTCACGTTTTCAGTCAGATAAACCGGAGGTGAAATGTTGCAGGTTCACTATGCTAGGGGTGCGTGGCGGACGAACGGGCTACCTATCTGGATTCGTCTCGTCGTTCTGAGCAACTTTCATGTACAAAGTTTTTTCATCCGAGTTACGATTTATTTCCTATGATTTATCAAAGTTTTATGCATTTTTGAAATTTATTTAATTATTTAAATCGAACATTATCCAGAATAGTGAAAGGTAATGCCAGCATGACATCACCATGATGTCAGCAGGTCAAACCCAGTTGACCAGAGTCAAACCTGGCATGTGGGTCCAGTGGGACCCACCTGTCATAGACTAAGGCTAACTAAACAGGTTTAATTAATTTAGTTAATTGATTAGGTTAATTAAACACAATTGATTAAGTTTAATTAATTTAGTTAATTAATTAATTAATTATTATTTGTATTTATTTATCTATTTATTTTGAAAATTCCTTTTTTATTAACGTTCCAGGGGCTCGGCCCCACGTGTCATTGGCACTGGGCCAAAGCGGGCGTAGGGTGGCGGTTACGGGCGTGGCCCAATTGGGCGCACGTCCAGGGGCGCACGGCGGCCGTGGCCGTGGCCAAAGCAGCGGCATGGCGGGGCTAGGCGGGCAGCGCGATGAAGCACGCACGCGGGACGAGCTCCGGCGCCCAGCAGCATCGCGTGCGAGCATCGTCGAGCCGTGCGGGGAGGAGGCCAGGGTATGATGGGCACGGACGGAGCGCAGCTGTGGACGCGGTGACCGCAGCCGCGAGCGGGGCATGTGCGTGGTGAGCGGGGGCTCAACGACGGGAGAGAGGGAGTGAGGGGAGGCAGCGGCTCACAAGGGTGCTACAGGGGTTCGGGCAGCGGGGGTCGAGGAGGTGGATAGGGACGGCGCGACGCAGGGGAGGACGACGGTGTGGCGGTCTGGCGGGGAGGCCTCCGGCGACGGTGACGGGGAGCGCCGGCAACCAAGAGGACCGTGGCGATGGCGTCCGGTGATGGGTCGCAGGGGGGTCGAGCGGCGCGGTCGATCCACGAGGGAGAGGCGCATGAGGTCCGGGGATGGCAGCGGGCACCGGGGCGCCGACGAGGTGCGGCGGGGTGTCACGCGGCATCGGCAGGGTCGTCGGGGGCTGGGGCGTGGTCGCCCCGATCCCGATCTGGATCGGGGGAGTGGGGGGAGAGAGCGAGTGGATCGTGCGGGGGGGGGGGGGGTGGGGACGAGTGGTGAGGGAACCGCTAGGGTTCCTGTTGCCCATGGGGATAAGGGTGCGATGGGGGTGGCTGGGCCTGAGGGCTGGTGGGTTGGATACCCAGTTGGGTCAGTGGCATGCTGGGCCGGTTGGCCTAGGGGGGGGTTGTTGTTGTTCTCCTTTTGTTTGTTTTGTTTTTCCTTTTCTTTTATTTATTATTTTCTGTTTCCATTTATAGTTTCTTTTATTTTAGTTTTATAAAATACCAAGTGAGCACCTCAATTAGTATTACTAATCAGTCCACTGCCACAATTATTTTGGCACACAACTAATTTAGTTTTATTATTATAACTTTATAAAAGGCATCTAATTAATTGGTTTTGCTGTCATTTCTATTACTTTAGTGCATTTAAATATTCTATTAAAAGATAATTTATCCACCAATATTTACTAAGGATTATTTGACACATTAGGAACAACTTAGGGTTGACTTTTGAAAACTTTATTTGTTTTAACTTAAATTCATCATTTGAATTTGATTCGTTTCGAACTAACGCGAGATTATCAACAGTAACCGAGGTGATGTGGCATCGTTAACGTGGGATCACTTTAACCTAATTATCCGGGCGTCACAAATCTCCTCCACTAAAGAAATCTCGTCCCGAGATTTAAGCAGGGGAGTAGCAGGGGGAGGTGCTGGTATCGAGAAACCTAACTAGTCTTCTCGGTCTTGGTTGTCCTTTCAAAGAGGTTGATCCCTTTCGTTGATGTCTTCATTTATCTGCTTCAAATCACCATGATCAACTCGTCATCCTTTCTCCGGGATCTCCATCGTCCTACGAACGCGACCAAGGGGAAAAACTCCGGAAGAACGCATCTCCACAAAGCTGGGCATCTAACCGTGAACTCAATGGGAAATACACAAGGTACCCCACGAGTTGTATTTCAGTGAATTATCTGAGTGCAATATACGATGGTACCGAAGTTTCAAACTGGTAGGCGATCATTCGATGACTAGACAGAAGCTGGAATGGGGGTTTGAACAACGAGAATAACATGTTGTTTGATTCCAGGATGATTAATGGTATAGAATTTACCTCGTGAATCACATACGAAGCCTGGTGCAAAGGATACATTAGAATCCGGGTTGTAAAGAAGAGTCAGGTCTCGATCCAGTGGACTTGTGGGTTATGGGCCCACCATGCAGGTTGAAAGTAGGAAGGGTGGTGACATCTTGCACAGCCACGACAGGGAGGCATGTCAGTGAATAGCTTGTCAGCTATGACGGCAACAATGTCGGTACCAAGGATGGGGAACGAAGAGAGCAATTTTCCTGCTTGTTGAACAAGGCGAACCAACTGGCAAAGTTATCACCCATCGGTGGTTACCAGTATGTCATCAACAATAGTAACAGGGTCTTAGACAGAGTGGTACAACAAGGAGCTTACCTAAGCAGGGAATTACCTCTGCTCAGTTAAGTCGGATTACAAGAAAGGTTAAACAAAAGAATGGAAAGGAAAACGAGATTATCAGATTAAACAGAATAATGGAAGGAAACTTGTGATTACACACAATTATTAGGAGTATACCCTTCCCATGTACAAGCACATGACATATATGGTAGGAGAGCAAGTACCCAACCATTCAGATAAGAGGCAAGGATTAATCAAGATGTTATCCATACAAGGGTGTTTGGATAACTGACCAAGAAACATTTAGCATTGCGCCTCCAATGTTCTTGTTGATGAGCGAAGTATCATAGTCATGCTTCGAGGTAGCAATGATATGGTGTTTCAATCAAGGGCCAGACTTTGGATACACAAATGATCCATCAGAAGCAACTTATAAAATAAGTCTTACAATTTCCTCCAGGAATTTCTCTCCACGATTGGTGGCTTGCTTGTCGGCTATCACTTGACTAGGAGACATAGGTCGTAGCACATATTCCTTCCCTTTCATCTTGAAGCTATAGTGATTGGTACGCCATTGTGGATGACACCACAGTCGAATTGCCATGGTCGACCAAGAAGGAGGTGGCAAACGGTCATTGGGACCACATCACACTCCAAAGTTTCCTCATATGCACCCATTTTGAAGGAGACTTGGACCGTATGCTCAACTCGTATAGTGCCGGAGTCACTTAGCCATTGAACCTTGTAGGGGTGCGGGTGTTTCCTCTTTACCAATTGAAGCTTGGAGCATAGTTCTTCACTTGCCAAGTTGTGGCAACTACCTCCATCAATGATGACTTTGACGGATCGTCCATTGATGTCGGCCTTAGTGTGGAATATGTGGCATCTTTGGTCTTCTTCTTGTTGATGTTGAAGAGTCAAGACCTTGGAGACAACAAGAGCGGGGCTCGTATCTTCATCACAAAAGACTTGATCATCTTCATCCTCGTTTACGCGCCGGTGCATGGCCACTTGCTCAAGAGCATCCATCTCCTCATCACTCATGGAGTCATATGTGCCATCGTCGTTGAGGATCATGGTGCGCTTGTTTGTGCATTCATAGGACTTGTGGCCTCGGCCGCCGCAAGTGAAACACTTGAAGGAGCTTGTCTTGATGGTCTCATCGGTCGGAGTAGATGAAGAAGCACACAGCTTGAAGTTGCTTGTAGTAGGAGGAAGACGACTTGAACTTGACGAAGTCTTCTTGTAACTTGACTTGTCGTTGTTGCTTGGAGAAGGCTTGGTTGATGTCGAAGTTGGAGTGGTTGTTGAAGCTTGGTTATTGGAGAAGCTGTAGGTCTTGGATGAGTACTTGGCGTACTTGAGGTCATCTTGCACTTGACGTTCCGCCTTTGTAGCTAGATGTACGAGCTCAATGAGGTTGGAGTAGGGTTGGAAGTCGGCGATCTTCTTGATGGGATGATTGAGTCCATTCAAGAATCGTGCCATAGTTTGATCATCATCCTCCGTGACATTGGCTCGAATCATGGCAATCTCCATTTCCTTGTAGTATTCTTCAACACTCTTTGTTCCTTGCTTGAGGAGTTGTAGCTTCTTGAAGAGATCGCGGTTGTACTAGGTTGGCACAAAATGTGCTCGCATGACATCCTTCATTTGAGCCCAAGTGGTGATTGGAGGTTCACCTCTTGCTTGTCGGCGCTCAACGACTTGTTCCCACCATATGAGCACATAGTCTTGGAACTCAGGTGATGCCATAGCAATCTTCTTCTCTTCCTCATAGTTGTGCAAACGAAAGATTTTGTCGACCTTCAATGCCCATGATAGGTATTCTTCGGGATCATTGCTTCCATTGAACTTGGGCATTGTGAATTTGAGCTTGCCATAGCGTTGCTCCTCATTGTGTTGTTGGCGATGGTGATGATGACGCCCTCGACGTGGAGGGTAGTCATCCTCATGTTGCTCTTGGCGTGGAGGAAGTCCATGATCAACTTGCTCTTGTTGAACTTGAGGTTGAGGTGGAGCTTGACGAGCTTGTGGAGGACCTTGAGGAACTTGACGTTGCACGCGCGGTTGGTAGTTCCTCTGTTGGATTTCTTCTCGAAGGGCTTCCTCTTGATTGCGCCATTCGCGATTGCGGTTGGCGATAGCTCGGCTTGAGTCTTGAAGGGCATGTTGCTCCTCGAGAGCTTGCGCTTCACGTAGTTGTTGTTGAAGACGTTGAGCCTCGGCATCTTGTTGCTCTTGGTGTAGACGCGCTCGTTCTTCTTCTTCTTAGCGACGAAGACGTTGTCGTTCTTGAGCTTGGGCAAAAGCGACTTGATTTGATTGAGGACGAGGTACTTGCTCATCAGCTTGCTCTTGTGAATTCTTGGCCTGTAGCGGGTTGCGAGATGCATGGCGGTCTTGACGCGTGGCTCGTCGAAGAGTGTTCGATGACGGTGTACTTGAGCCGGAGAAGGAGTCGTCGAAGTGTCAACTTGAGTGGCTCCGTCTTGAGTATGATGATGTAGGAGGCCGGTTGACCAACAAGGCGTGGATCTCGTCCATTCTTGCATCGTTCTCTTGCTTGTGCGCGTCGAGCTTGTTGTCGAAGTAGTCTCGTGTACGTTGCTCGGAGAGTTGCAAGTCGGTGGCGAGGTTGTCGATGCGGTCGTTCATTGCTTGTTGCTCTTGACGTAACGCTCGTTGTGCACCAAAGAGGTGGCTCTTGGTGACGTATGATGACATGTCATCGTCTTGCTCGATGAAGAGTGGGTTGGTAGAAGTACTTGGCCTATCCATCATTCCAAGCAAAATGTGAGTGGTAGAAGGAGAAGAACTTATACCAATGTACCTTTGACCGATGTTGATGATGAATCAAGTTCACTCAAATGCGGACAATGAAATAGTACTATTGGTACCAATTCTTGTCGGTTCTCACACCTACACAAGTAAAAGTTTATGGTGGAGCTTGGTTAGGATGGTGGCATAAAATTTGATGCAATTGAAAGTGATATTCAATAATGTTAGAAAAGATTCACAAATTTGCAAATGCAACAAGTAGACCAAGCTAGTAGGGGTACACGGAAACACACACGCAAATAGATAAATGGGATTGTGCAAACCAAAAGTGAGCTAAAATGTGAAATCCACGAAAATGCTCTTGTTGCACAATACTAGAGAGACGCTAGCACGATTGCACAATAGGCGGATATGGAGCTTGTGCACAACCTACTTGGCAAAAATGCAACGATCTCTATCCCAAGTATGCTATATGTATGGTATTTCGGTGCTATGATCCAAGATGATCTTATATGACAATCTTAATGTAGTATGATGCTATGGTTCTTGCTTATAAGCTCTTTGCTTATCTTTCCTCTTTGCTTAAAAGCTTGGGTGGCTCTTTCACTTTTGAGCTCTTTTCTCATGCAAAACTTCACGAACCAAGATAGCAGTTGTGTATGCTATGACAACTTTGTGACACACAAGTTGATTCCAAGATATGCACCACGGTGGTATGGTATGTATGCTATGGAGTATGATCACTAATGTGCACAAGTCACGTTGCCGGCAATACTCAATGGCTAGTCTCGATGGGTAAGCTACGCAAAAGTAAGGTCATGTGGGGTATCAATGCAATTGCAAGGTATGACAAAGATGTCGTCGAAGTTACCATCCTTGGCAATGTTGAGTAGTCGATGGAGATGAGCGGTGGTGATGTTGACGTCTAACCGTACCTATATAGCCGAAACACAATAGGACACGGGAACCACAACTCAAAATCTCAAAGACCAAAACGTGTCAAAATCGACATAGGGGGTAGCGGTTTGCGCTGGTGGTATGTTTGAAAGTGTTGGGGGTATGCGGAAGTAAGCGTGGGCACCGGGGCAAAATTGGGCGAAAGTATGGGGAAATGGGCGCGGGGGATGGAGTTGCTGCTCCCAGGGGCCGGATGTCCCGGCCAGCTGCCGGATGTCCGGGGTGCCGGATGTCCGGTGGACACGGGGCGGATGTCTGGGCTCTGGATCGGGGACGAACACGATGAACTCCACGGGAAAATTACAACTCCGGGGCAAAATTCGGACAAATTTGTGGATGGAAATTGTGGGAGAGATGGGGAACAGCTAGATCAACTCGAAGCAAAGCAGATCCGTGGATCAAATCCAACAAAACTTCATCACACCAACAAATCACAAAAAAAAATTGGGGCTATTTTTGGTGGGGATTTTCGGATTTAGGACGAAAACAACAAAATCAAGCTAGAAAACACGGAGTAGGGGCTCCAAAAACGTGATCAACGTGGCTCATGATACCAAGATGATGTAGGGTGGAACCATAGGGGCCGATCTTTCACGTTTGGAGTGGATCCTACGGGGAAACATGAAGAACGCGCGGAAAACACAAAGGGGAAAACACGGGGAGAAACGAGAGAATCACTAAACCGACAAGTAATCAATCACACAAGGGCTAGATCACCGAACACATAAGGTAGCACAAGATTCAAAATCAACAAAGGAAAGATAAAAGGGTAGCCGTTCTTCTCCGTGAGGAGGTCTTGATGGTCTTCCCTAGAAAGGGGTCGTGAATCCGCTTGGGGGATCTTCTCCGAAGAGGTCGTGAGCTCTGAGGAGAAGTAACCAAGTGGATGAGCAAGGCTCTCACACAAATATGAGCTGAACCCTAAAACGTACGGGAAGAGGAAGTATATATAGTCAAAGGGCGAAGGGGTACATGGGTCACGGCCCAAAGGAGCTGCGCGCAGGCAGAGGGCGCCGGATGTCCGGGCGCTCACGAGGTGCCGGATGTCCGGGCTGGAGGGGCCAGATGTTCGGGCCAGTGGAGTTGACTCTTCTGTTCACTGGATGGGTGACGCCAGATGTCCGCTCGGAGGGGCTGGATGCCCGCGGCTTCAGGAGGCACCGGATGTCCAGGGCAAACGCCGGATGTCCCGGCTTTCGGGGCAAGCTTCTGTGCTCCCTGGACGCCAGTGCCGGATGTCCGAGATTTAGGCCGAATTTCCGGTGGTGGCCGGATGTCCGGGCTGGACGCCGGATGTCCGGTCCCTGTAGCTTCTTCTGCAGATGCCTGGCCTTGTGGATCTCCAGGGGTCGGATGTTCGGGGTCCTGGCCGGATGTCCGGTGCCTGGAGGCTGTTCTTGCCTTCTTCCATTGGTTCTCTTCTTCCATGGACTTGGGGTCTTGACCATCTTCATGTGCATCCTCGAGAGGGTCCTCTTGGTACCTAATCATGCACAACATTCCGGATTGAGGTAGTAGCCATGTCTCGAGAGGATCATATGAGATATCATTAAGGAGAGAAGTCACCTCGGTCTCGAGATCTCTAGCACGTGCTCTAGTCATGGGTCCTCTTGGGGCTTGGTGAGGCGATGGAAGGTCCATGGGGATGACCGAAGGATGCTCCGCATCACAGTAGATACTTCAACCTTGCCAAAAATAGACGAGGCACTGGAATGAATTCCGATCAGATATATCAGATCAAGACATCATGGTCGGAACCATAACTGTAAGGAATCAATTTGAAGAATACCGAAAGAATCATACAGCTGGATAATCATTTTGCAAGAAGCTTCCGAGACGGTCTACATCATTTTCATGGGCATGAACACAAAGTTCAAGGTCGACTCCCACTTCTTTAATGCAGAACATTTCATTCATCTCTCGCTTTGATAAAACTGTAGTGTTGGAATTTTATTTGGTAGAACAGCGAAAGAGTATGAATTGTGAAAACTTTCGGGTTCTCACGGATTAGGGGAAGGCATAGGTTCAACCCATCGGGCATCTTAATAACATATACCACAAGTTTCAAAAGTAAATACACAAGCTCGAAAGCAGAGCATGGTTGACAAAGCAGAGGATACAATTTACCAAAAGCATTATATACCCATGGAAAGGCTCACAAGTTATTGAATATGAAGGATGATGTCGGATGAAATCCAACAATGGATCGGGCGATCCACAACGGAGCTGATGTGAGTATCGGTACTCCAGAAAGAATGCACGGGCATCATGTTATAGAACATCGGAATAATTCGATGCTTAGATAACAAAGGAATTATGATTTCCAAAACAAAGGATCAGAAGTAGACGCTCTGATCAAGGATGGATAACTTGGATAGACCAGAGGCACAATTGACGACAAATAGTTTGGTCGAGAACCAGCTCATGTTCAAAATGACGTCTGAGCCGGAAAGATAATTTAGAAGGGTTGATAGATGATTGTGTGCAGTCGCACACATGTTGAATCAATAGGATCAAAATGACAGTATCAAAACATACTAGTGAATATTGCTAGTGATATGGGAGCATCCATAATGTAAGCATACAAGTATTTGCAGAGCAATAGTTTGAAGAGGATGCTCAGAAGGTCGGATAGTATTTCAGTGTATCTTATGAAGAATATGAACAACTGGGGATGAACAGATACTCAATAAGTGCGAGGAATTTTCAATAGGGATATTCATGTGGTAAAGAACTGCAAGGCAGTAAGCTTAAAGGATTTTCGGAACAACGGAGAGCAATTTAGGTCATCTTGTAATAACAAGAGCAACTGAGGATGAAGGTATGAACGACAATTGTAGGTAGTTATCCATAAGGGTATATCGGTGGTAGGGGATTGTAAAGTCGGTGGGCGCAAGGGTCTCGGGAAAACCTCGGAGAGTATCTTCGGAATCTTTTGGTGCAGCAAGCGGTCATCTGGAGTGAGGGGCTCTCCGGGAGAAAGTCTTTTGAGAACCTAAAGTTAGTCTTTTTAGCA
The DNA here is from genome assembly GCA_963921465.1 of Triticum timopheevii. NCBI lineage: Eukaryota > Viridiplantae > Streptophyta > Magnoliopsida > Poales > Poaceae > Triticum > Triticum timopheevii. The sequence continues at coordinate 350,445,287 of OY997274.1, forward strand.
AAATCATTTAACCCGAATAGGGGAGAGATTAGAGTCCTAGAGTAAAGATCGAGGAGTAAAAGATCCTAGTACCCCCCAATGGCGACGTGGGCCCGTAAGGAACACAGCCATGTTAGTAAAAGTTTTGCAATGTCTAGACTCGACTTCAACCAAGGAGTGTGGAAGGGGGATTTCTACAGGCAGTCGGCTCTGATACCAACTTGTGACACCCCCGATTCAATCATACACTAATCATACACGCAAATGTGTACGATCAAGATCACGGACTCACGGGAAGATATCACAACACAACTCTAAAATAAAAAAAGTCATACAAGCATCACAATACAAGCTAGGGGCCTCGAGGGCTCGAATACAAGTGCTGATCATAAACGAGTCAGCGGAGCAATAATATCTAAGTACAGACACAAGTTAAACAAGTTGCCATTAGATGGCTAGCACAAACTGGGATACAGATCGAAAGAGGTGCAGGCCTCCTGCCTGGGATCCTCCTAACTACTCCTCGTCGTCGTCAGCAGCCTGCACGTAGTAGTAGGCACCTCCAGTGTAGTAGGCGTCGTCGACGGTGGTGTCTGGCACCTGAGCTCCAACGTCTGGTTGCGGCATCCGAGAAGAAGAGGAAAACGAGGGAAAAGAGGGAGCAAAGCAACCGTGAGTACTCATCCAAAGTACTCGCAAGCAAGGAACTACACTACATGTGCATGGGTATATGTGTAAGGAGGCCATATCAGTGGACTGAACTGCGGAATGCTAGAATAAGAGGGGGATAGCTAGTCCTATCGAAGACTACGCTTCTAGCAGCCTCCGTCTTGCAGCATGTAGAAGAGAGTAGATTGAAGTCCTCCAAGTAGCATCGCATAGCATAATCCTACCCGGCGATCCTCCCCTCGTCGCCCTGTGGAAAAGCGATCACCGGGTTGTCTGTGGAACTTGTCTGGGTGTGTTTTATTAAGTATCCGGTTCTAGTTGTCATAAGGTCAAGGTACAACTCCGGGACTTCCTTTTACCGAGGGACACGGCTATTCGAATAGATCAACTTCCCTGCAGGGGTGCACCACATAACCCAACACGCTCGATCCCATTTGGCCGGACACACTTTCCTGGGTCATGCCCGGCCTCGGAAGATCAACACGTCGCAGCCCCACCTAGGCAGAACAGAGAGGTCAGCACGCCGGTCTAAATCCTATGCGCGCAGGGGTCTGGGCCCATCGCCCATTGCACACCTGCACGTTCCTAGGGCGGCCGGAAGCAGACCTAGCCCCCTAATACAAGAGCAGGCATTCCAGTCCAATCCGGCGCACGCCGCTCCGTCGCTGACGTCAAGAAGGCTTCGGCTCATACCACGACGTCGAGTGCCCATAACTGTACCCGCGTAGTTGGTTAGTGCGTCTAGGCCAGTGGCCAGACTCAGATCAAATACCAAGATCTCATTAACGTGTTATTATGAAGTAACCGCGGACGCCGACCAGGGCCAGGCCCACCTCTCTCCTAGGTGGTCTCAACATGCCCTGTCGCTCCGCCACATAGTAACAGTCGGGGGCCGTCGGGAACCCAGGCCCACCTCTACCGACATGGAGCCACCTGTCCTTCCAGTCCCCACATCGGAATCACTTGCGGGTACTCAACGAGCCAACCCGACTTTAGTCACCATCTGTATAGTATGTATATATGTATAGTATATACCCGTGATCACCTCCCGAGTGATCACGGCCCAATAGTATTGCAAGGCAGACTGACAAGAATGTAGGGCCACTAATAGTAAACTAGCATCCTATACTAAGCATTTAGGATTGCAGGTAAGGTATCAACAGATGTAGCAACAATGAAAGGCTATGCGACCGAATAGGATTAATCGAAACAGTAACATGCTACACTACTCTAATGCAAGCAGTAGAGGGTAGAATAGGCGATATCTGGTGATCAAAGGGGGGCTTGCCTGGTTGCTCTGGCAAGAAGGACGAGTCGAACTGGGGGTCACCGGCAGTCTCGGGGTCTATCGAAAAGAAGTAACGGAGAGGGAACACAATAAATAACAAAGCAATCAAAGCATCACAAAGCGTAACAAGACAATACGCGGTGTTCGGTGTGCCCTAACGCGGTAGTAGGTGATACCGGCGAAAGGGGGAAACATCCGGGAAAGTATCCCCGGTGTTTCACATTTTCGGTCAGATGAACCGAAGGTGAAATGTTGCAGGTTCACTATGCTAGGGGTGCTTCGCAGACGAACGGGCTGCGTATCTGGATTCGTCTCGTCGTTCTAAGCAACTTTCATGTACAAAGTTTTTTCATTCGAGTTACGGTTTATTTCCTGTGATTTATCAAAGTTTTATGCATTTTTGAAATTTATTTAATTATTTAAATCAAACATTATCCAGAATAGTGAAAGGTGATGTCAGCATGACATCGACATGACATCAGCAGGTCAAACCCAGCTGACCAGAGACAAACCTGTCATGTGGGTCCAGTGGGACCCACCTGTCATAGACTAAGGCTAACTAAACAGGTTTAATTAATTTAGTTAATTGATTAGGTTAATTAAACACAATTGATTAAGCTTAATTAATTTAGTTAATTAATTAGTTAGTTATTATTTGTATTTATTTATCTATTTATTTTTAAAATTCTTTTTTATTAACGTTCCAGGGGCTGGGCCCCATGTGTCATTGGCACTGGGCCAAAGCGGGCGTAGGGTGGCGGTTACGGGCGTGGCCCGATTGGGTGCACGTCCAGGGGCGCACGGCGGTCGTGCCCGTGGCCAAAGCAGCGGCGTGGCGGGGCTAGGCGGGCAGCGCGGTGAAGCACGCACGCGGGACGAGCTCTGGCGCCCAGCGGCGTCGTGCGCGAGCATCGTCGGGCCGTGCGGGGAAGAGGCCAGGGTGTGCTGGGCACGGACCAAGCGCAGCCATGGACGCGGTGACAGCAGCCGCAAGCTGGGCATGTGTGCGGTGAGCGGGGGCTCAACGACGGGAGAGAGGGAGTGAGGGGAGGCGGCGGCTTACAGGGGTGCTGCAGGGGTTCGGGCAGCGGGGGTCGAGGAGGTGGACGGGGACGGCGCGACGCAGGGGAGGACGACGGTGTGGCGGTCCGGCGGGGAGGCCTCCGGCGACGGTGACGGGGAGCGCCGGCGACGGAGAGGACCGTGGTGATGGCGTCCGGTGATGGATCGCAGGGGGGTCGAGCGGCGGGGTCGATCCACAAGGGAGAGGCGCATGAGGTCCGGGGATGGCAGCGGGCACGGGGGCGCCGACGAGGTGCGGCGAGGTGGCACGCGGCATCGGCGGGGTCGTTGGGGGCCGGGGCGTGGTCGCCCTGATCCCAATCTGGATCGGGGGAGTGGGGCGAGAGAGCGAGTGGATCGTGCGGGGGGGGGGGGGGGGAGGGGGGTGAGGACGAGCGGTGAGGGAACCGCTATGGTTCCGGTTGCCCATGGGGATAAGGGTGCGATGGGGGCGGCTGGGCCTGCGGGCTGGTGGGTTGGATGCCCAGTTGGGTCGGTGGCATGCTGGGCCGGTTGGCCCGGGGGGGTTGTTGTTGTTGTTCTCCTTTCGTTTGTTTTGTTTTTCCTTTTCTTTTATTTATTATTTTCTGTTTCCATTTATAGTTTCTTTTATTTTAGTTTTATAAAAATACCAAGTGAGCAAAATATCAAGAGAGCACCTAAATAAGTATTACTAATCAGTCCACTGCCACAATTATTTTGGCACACTACTAATTTAGTTTTATTATTATAACTTTATAAAAGGCATCTAATAATTGGTTTTGCTGTCATTTCTATTACTTTAGTGCATTTAAATATTTTATTAAAAGATAATTCATCCACCAATATTTACTAAGGATTATTTGACACATTAGGAACAATTTAGGGTTGACTTTTGAAAACTTTAATTGTTTTAACTTAAATTCATCATTTGAATTTGAATCGTTTCGAACTAACGCGAGATTATCAACAGTAACCGAGGTGATGTGGCATCGTTAACGTGGGATTACTTTAACCTAATTATCCGGGCGTCACACTACCCCTCTCCCTCCCTCTCTATCTCCTCTCCCTCTCTCTCTCTCTCTCTCTCTGTCCCATCATATTTCCCGTCCTTCATTTATGTATGGATGTCGACCGATCTCCCTCAAGACATACCTGGGTCTCTCCTTCTCAACACATATACGAGTCATTCTACCTCTATAGTTAGGCCTCTTCCTACCCCTCCCCCAGCCCCCTCCCCCCACACACATTGATACATCGAGTGCTCTAGTCATGTCTCCCTGCCACACACAAACTTGACATGTGCCCTCTAACATTCCGGTAGGTCAGTCGCCCTATATCTTTGACTTGCACACACAGACAATTTCGATGGCTCTCTTCATCGATCTCGCACCCACCCACTTGATCCTCTCTTCGACTCTATCTCGTGGATTGCCCGACCCTCTATATATGATATGGATAGGCCTCCATTTCACACACATTGCATGCAAAATTTTGTTTGAGATGTCATCGACACATATTCCCACAAATAATGCATGAAATCAACCCCCCACCCCACCCCACCCCCACCCCAAAACAAAAAACACTCACGAACGTGGTTTGTATCTCTCACACACACCCACGTAGGTGGGGGACATGCACGAAGAGAAGAGGTGCATGCACGGCGCACGTACTCCCGTCTCTTTCCCAACCACACACGCGCGGGTACACGGTGGAGCTCATTTCTATACGAAAAAGGTAGCCCACATGGTAATTTGGCACGTGTATTGGTTGTCCACTTGGTGGCGGGAGGATCGTCTACCACGAGTGAACAAACAAATTGCGACTTGACGCGTTATGTTAAATTAAAAAAAGAGGCAAACCATGTGGGGCCTACCTTAGAGGCAAGGCTCTATACACTGGAGTACTTTTGATGTGTCCCGTCAACTCACAGAACGAGGAGAAACTTGCTTAGTACGCCGTCTCCCCCGCCCACGGGCGCGGTCGCCTGCAGCATGAGGTGAAGCTTGCTCCGCCTTACGCCCGCTCCCTCGCCCATGCGCGCGGTGGCTCGCAGGATGAGGAGAAAAATTTACTACTCCCTCCGTTTACTCCTCGTCCCTACTACCTTGGTTATAGAGATTATATCATATTGTTTGGAATATATATGTCCTTTAGTAGATTTCAATATGAACTACTAGTACATACTCCAAACACTGATGTATATAGACGTATTTTAGAGTGTAGATTCACTCATTTTGCTCCGTATGTAGCACTCTTCCTCGCCCCTCGACCCTCGCCCACGTGGTGGACGTGCAGCAATTCATTCGGTCTCATATAGCCAGAACGATATATACTGCACTACCATTATTGCTCGACTTCCCGAAGAGGCAAAGAGCCAATCGCAAGGTTAATATTTTGGAGATGCCAAGCGCAAGGTTATAGGAGAACGAGTAGTAGGTGCCGCTCATTTATAAATAAAGTTTTTTTTCTTCAGTGGCACGTACGCAATATGATAGGTTCATATGGAGAGAAAAGGAAACCGCTCCACTATATACATAGTCAGGACGGGCCAGCCTACACGGTTGTGTGCTGGGGTTGCTCTCTTCACACTCTCTCGCACAAAACGACTGTGGCCACATCTCTAACATCCCGGCGGATCACGTCCGCCGGGGGAAGGGGTGGATGCTTAGTGTAGATGCGGTCGCCGTCGCCGACGGCGACAACCCACTGTCGGCACGTCCCGATCAGGGGTCCCCGCCGTTCTCTCTCACAAAGCCGGTGAGGTTGCCTTCGTCCCTTGCTCACTGCCGCGACGTGGTTAGCTGCCGCCTCCCGCCGCCGTCCTGAAGGTTGAGCTACGTCCCTCAGGTACAACTCCCTTCACAGTCGGCTTGCACCACTGCTCCAGCTGCCCACATCACTCCATGTGGATATTTCTCTACTTCTTTGCCCCGCACATACCTCTACTGGCTTCTACGTACTCTATTTGTGATGAGTTTATGTCTCATCAATTAGTCCCAGTAATCTTATTCTAATCACGCTTCTTCAATTTCTTTGCCACGGGGATGCTTATCTCGATTTTGGTGAAACTGCACAAAATGATCCGATGGTCAAAAGGTTGCAAACTTCATTTATTAGGAAGCTCGAACGTTGCCAGCAAATTGAAGCTTGGTTAGGGTTCACGGTTCAAGGGCTAGGGACTGCATGGATCGTTTTTTCTTTAGCTGCATCTGTTCCAAAATAAGTGTCAACTTTAGTAGTAGTACAACTTTGTACTAAAGTTTGCACAAAGTTGAGACACTTATTTTGGAACGGAGGGAATACATATTTGCTATGATCTGTCAATCATTAAGATGCAATAGCATGCATGTTAGTCTCCTTTGTATTTGATGAAATGTTGCAACGGGCAACCTTGGATGCAAGATACATGTAACAGAAGCTGGAAGCTTCATAGCATTGTACAAATTTATCTCGCTGATAAATTACAGTACATACTATACTAGTACTTCCTCCTTTCCTAAATATAAGTCTTTGTAGAGATTTCACCATGAACCACATGCGGATGTATATAGATGCATTTTAAGTGTAGATTCATTCATTTTGTTCCGTATGTAGTTCACCTACTGGAATCTCTACAAAGACTTATCTACTAGTAATAGCTAGCCCCCACTACTAGGAATTCTCTATCCTCTCCTTGAGCCACATCATCAAAATTAATGTAGCCATTAGATGAACTAAATCAGTCCATAATAGCCGTCTGATCTAGACGTTGAGAGGCTCCGCACTAAGCCACATGCAAGCATGCAGAAATACCATGGCATGCATGTGAGTGGGTTTTAAATCACATCAACATGTCCGCATGCAAGCATGCACCGGTAGCATGCATGTAAGTGAGCTTTTAAGTCCCATTAACATGTCAAAAAGAAAAATATAATCCCATTATGCAGTAGGAGTTGGTTGATCTTTTTTCCTTACGTGGGATGATCTAAATGATGATGGGAGTTTATTTAGTTTGGCTACCACATTTGTCATGCGGTTATAGAGTTTTTTTTAGTTCTATGAAATCGATAATTTTGCATAGAGAGATATACGGCTGTTCAGTGGCAACGCGCGGGGACTCATCTAGTATTTAGGAAAGGAGGGAGTACTATGTAAAGAGTTAGGTGTCGCAAGGTGTCCAGAAAACATGGTGATAGTGTGAGGTGGGCCATGTAATCACTGAGCCTGCGTGTTTTCACTGCTCTTGCACTCCTCCACTGTAAGAGTGGAGAAAATTGTAATCTAGTAGTACCTCCTTTCGCCGAAAGCGTGGGACATCTAGTAGTAATAAAGACCAATGAGCCATCAAATCACATAGACCCAGCAGTAAGTTGGACGGACGAAGCAACCATCACTCTTGAGCTAGTGAGAGGTCACGTCCGCTCTGCCCGGGCATGAATGCGACACCGATTCTTTGGAGCGACGCTGACCGTTTCGGATGGGAAGCGCACGCGGGCTATGGAGGGGCTTTGGGTGGGACAGGCTGGTCAGGAGCGGGCGTGGCAGCTGTCCGCATGTCCCTACCGGACACGCCCAGAAACGAGCGGATGCACCGACTCTCGCGGCTAAAATCGTACACTACACACCATCTCTCTGTAGGAGTAGGTCGATCTGTCGCTCTCTCTAACACACACATGTTGTTAAACACACACACACACACACACACGCACACGCACGCACCTTGGTCCCGTTGCACCTTCTAACGTGACTTATTACACCTAGACGGAGGGAGTAGTAAGTATACGAGATACGGTGGCACACTGACTAAGGTCAAATACAAGTGCCCAAAATTGTGTGCATGTTATAATAAGGATTCACTTAAAATAGTACGTGAGCGAACAGAGTGATCAATTGGACAGTGTTCCCGAGCAGTAGCGAGATGTGTGAGGTAAGATACACCGTTGGCGCTTTTAATTTTTCTTATGAATTTGTTTGTTTCACCCTCTGACTGGTGGGACCCAACGTACTACGTGGAGAGAGGTAAGGAGACTAAGGTTGCAATATTTCTGCACCACTGTGGATAGTTGATACGTCCATTTTGCATCATGCTTTTATATCAATATTTATTGCATTATGGGTTGTTATTACACATTATATCTCAATACTTATGGATATTCCCTCTTATTTTACAAGGTTCACCATGAAGAGGGGGAATGCCAGCAGCTGGAATTCTGGCTGGAAAAGGAGCAAATATTGGAAACCTATTTTGCACACCTCCAAAAATCCTGAAACTCCATGGAACTTATTTTTGAAATTTATAAGAATTATTGAGTGAAAGAAACACCTGAGGGGGCCCACACCCTGTTCAGGAGGGTGGGGGCGCGCCCACCCCTACTGGGCGCGCCCCCTGTCTCCTGGGCCCCCTGGTGGCCCTCCGGTGTCCATCTTCTGCTATATGAAGGCTTTTACCATGGAAAAAATCGTGGTCAAGCTTACGGGACGAAACTCCGCCGCCACGAGGCGGGACCTTGGCGAACCAATCTAGAGCTCCGGCAGAGCTGTTCTGTCGGGGAAACTTCCCTCCGGGAGGGGGAAATCATCACCAATGATCCACTCATCGGGAGGGGGTCAATCTCCATCAACATCTTCACCAGTACCATCTCCTCTCAAAACCCTAGTTCATCTCTTGTATCCAATCTTGTATCCAAACCACAAATTGGTACCTGTGGGTTGCTGGTAGTGTTGATTACTCTTGTAGTTGATGCTAATTGGTTTACTTGGTGGAAGATCATATGTTCAGATCCTTAATGCATATTATTACTCCTCTGATTATGAACATGAATATGCTTTGTGAGTAGTTACATTTGTTCCTGAGGACATGGGTGAAGTCTTGCTATTAGTAGTCATGTGAATTTGGTATTCATTCGATATTTTGATGAGATGTATGTTGTCTTTTCCTCTAGTGGTGTTATGTGAACATCGACTACATGACACTTCACCATTATTTGGTCCTAGAGGAAGGCATTGGGAAGTAACAAGTAGATGATGAGTTGCTAGAGTGACAGAAGCTTAAGCCCTAGTTTATGCGTTGCTTCGTAAGGGGCTGATTTGGATCCATATGTCTAATGTTGTGGTTGGGTTTACCTTAATACTTCTTTTGTAGTTGCGGATGCTTGCAATAGGGGTTAATCATAAGTGGGATGCTTGTCCAAGTAAGGGCAGTACCCAAGCACCGGTCCACCCACATATCAAATTATCAAAGTACCGAACGCGAATCATATGAGCGTGATGAAAACTAGCTTGACGATAACTCCCATGTGTCCTCGAGAGCTCTTTCTCGTTATAAGAAATTGTCCAGGCTTGTCCTTTGGTACAAAAAGAATTGGGCCACCTTGCTGCACTTTATTTACTTTATTTACTTGTTACTCGTTACAATTTATATTATCACAAGACTATCTGTTACCTACAATTTCAGTGCTTGTAGATAAAACCTTATTGAAAACCGCTTATCATTTCCTTCTGCTCCTCGTTGGGTTCGACACTCTTACTTATTGAAAGGACTACGATAGATCCCTACAGTTGTGGGTCATCAAGACTCTTTTCTGGCGCCGTTGCCGGGGAGCGTAGCGCTTTTGGTGAGTGGAACTTGGTAAGGAAACATTTATATAGTGTGCTAAAATTTTCTGTCACTTGTTACTATGGAAACTAATCCTTTGAGGGGCTTGTTCGGGGTATCTTCACCCCGACCAGAAGAGCAAAGAGTTGCTCCTCAACCTACTGAAAATATTTACTTTGAGATTCCTTCGGGTATGATAGAGAAACTGCTAGCTAATCCATTTGCAGGAGATGGAACATTGCATCCCGATTTACACCTTATCTTTGTGGATGAAGTTTGTGGATTATTTAAGCTTGCAGGTATTCCCAATGATGTTGTCAAAAGGAAGTTCTTCCCTTTATCTTTGAAGGGAGATGCACTGACATGGTATAGGCTATGTGATGATACAGGATCTTGGAATTATAAACTATTGAAGTTGGAATTTCACCAGAAGTTCTATCCTATGCATCTTGTTCATCGTGGTCGTAATTACATATATAATTTCTGGCCTCACAAAGGAGAAAGCATTGCTCAAGCTTGGGGGAGGCTTAAGTCAATGTTATATTCATGCCCCAATCATGAGCTCTCCATAGAAATGATTATTCAAAAAAAATATGCTCGTTTTTCTCCCAATGATCGCAACATGCTCGATACTTCCTGTGCTGGTTCTTATATGCTGAAGACTATTGAATTCAAATGGGACTTATTGGAAAGAATTAAACGCAACTCTGAAGATTGGGGTTCCGACGATGGTAAGGAGTCAGGTATGAAGCCTAAGTTTGATTGTGTTAAATCTTTTATGGATACCGATACTTTCCATGGATTTAGCGCTAAATATGGACTTGACTCCGAGATAGTAGCTTCTTTCTGTGAATCTTTTGCTACTCACGTTGATCTCCCTAAGGAGAAGTGGTTTAAATATAATCCTCCCATTGAAGTAAAAGTAGTTGCACCTATTACAGTTGAAGAAAAGACTGTCACTTATAGTGATCCTATTGTTCCTACTACTTATGTTGAGAAACCTCCTTTTCCTGTTAGGATAAAGGATCATGCTAAAACTTAGACTGTTGTTCGTAAGAGTTATACTAGGACTTATACACCTCCTGAGGAAATCAAAGTTGAACCTAGTGTCGCTATGGTTAAATATCTCTTGGATGATGATTTAGATGGGCATGTTATTTATTTCTATGGTGAGACTGCTAATATTGTTAAACCAGATGCTAAGATACATAGACCTGTAGTAGGCATGCCTGCTATTTCTGTTAAAATAGGAGATCATTGTTATCATGGCTTATGTGATATGGGTGCTAGTGCTAGTGCAATACCCTATGACTTATATAAAGAAATTATGCATGATATTGCACCCGCTGAAATAGAAGACATTGATGTTACTATTAAGCTTGCTAATAGGGATACCATTAAGCCCGTTGGGATAGTTAGAGATGTTGAAGTCTTGTGTGGGAAGGTTAAATATCCTGCTGATTTTCTTGTTCTTGGTTTCCCACAAGATGATTTTTGTCCCATTATTTTTGGTAGACCCTTCTTGAATATATTTAATGCTAGGATTGATTGTGAAAAGGATACTATTACAATTGGCTTAGAGGGTATGTCTCATAGACAACCTCGTGATAGAGAATCACCTAATAAGGATGAGATTATTGGTCTTGCTTCTATTGTCGTGCCTCCTACTGATCCGTTAGAACAATATTTGCTAGACCATGAAAATGATATGTTTATGAAGGAAAGAAGGGAAATAGATGAAGCGTTCCTTCAATAGGAACCTATTCTGAAACACAACCTTCTCGTTGAAATTCTTGGGGACACCCCTCCACCCAAGGGTGATCCCGTGTTTGAACTCAAACCATTACCTGATAATCTTAAGTATGCTTATCTTGATGAAAAGAAAATATATCCTATTATTATTAGTGCTAACCTTTCAGAGCAAGAAGAAGAAAGATTATTGAAAACTCTGAAGAAGCACCGTGCTGCCATTGGATATACTCTGGATGATCTTAAGGGCATTAGTCCCACATTATGCCAACACAAAATTAATTTGGAGGACGATGCCAAACCAGTTACAGATCCTCAACGACGATTGAATCCTAAGATGAAAGAAGTGGTAAGAAAGGAGATACTAAAGCTCCTTGAGGCAGGTAAAATTTATCCCGTTGCTGATAGTGATTGGGTAAGCCCTGTCCATTGTGTTCCTAAAAAGGGAGGTATTACTGTCGTTCCTAATGATAAAGATGAATTGATCCCGCAAAGAATTATTACAGGTTATAGGATGGTAATTGATTTTCATAAATTAAATAAAGCTACTAAGAAAGATCATTACCCTTTACCTTTTATTGATCAAATGCTAGAAAGACTATCCAAACACACACATTTCTGCTTTCTAGATGGTTATTCTGGTTTCTCTCAAATACCTGTGTCACCTAAGGATCAATCGAAGACTACTTTTACTTGCCCTTTCGGTACTTTTGCTTATAAACGTATGCCTTTTGGTTTATGTAATCCACCTGCTACCTTTCAAAGATGCATGATGGCTATATTCTCTGACTTTTGTGAAAAGATTTGTGAGGTGTTTGATAGAGGCAAAGGTGTCCCATCTTTTGATGAGATGATGGATATCGCTTTGGTGGAAGTCGACTTTGACGATCTGACTACGAACGTGCGAGGACGTCGTGCCTTAGCAATCGCTAAACCGACTCCGAGAGGTTATTGACCACGCCGGAGCACGATCAACCTGACCACGAGGATCTATTTCCTGCGAGCAAACGAAGAACATGCAAGAAACTGAGATTGCAATCTGGATATTGTGAATATAAGATGAAAGCTTTATTGATCAAGGTGGGGTTCTGTGACGCCTTTGTCTGGTCGTTGAACACAAACGAAGTACGCGAAGTTGCAGCTATGGCGAACTTTAATCTAAACAAAACCCAAAGTCTAAACGGTGCCCTAAGGGCTGTATATATGGAGGAATAGGGGGTGAATTTCGTGGCCCTTGGGGGAGGGGTCCGAAACTAACCCTATCTCTTGTTTCCCCACACATACGAACTCTAAAAATAGCCTATACTTATGTATTTCGAAATTACATGGGCCTGGCCCAATAATAAGGTGACGCAGCACCTAGAAAAGCCTTTGGACGAAATTTATGAAGTGGCATTGATGTCTACTACACAACCTTCTTCTTGTAGACGTTGTTGGGCCTGCAAGTGCACAGGTTTCTAGGACAGTAGCAAATTTCCCTCAAGTGGATGACCTAAGGTTTATCAATCCGTAGGAGGCATAGGATGAAGATGGTCTCTGTCAAGCAACCCTGCAACCAAATAACAAAAAGTCTCTTGTGTCCCCAACACACCCAATACAATGGTAAATTGTATAGGTGCACTAGTTCGGCGAAGAGATGGTGATACAAGTGCAAAATAGATAGTAGATTTAGGTTTCTGTAAACTGAAAATATAAAAACAGCAAGGTAGCGAGTGGTAAAAGTGAGCGTGAACGGTATTGCAATGATAGGAAACAAGGCCTAGGGTTCATACTTTCACTAGTGCAAGTTCTCTCAACAATAATAACATAGCTAGACAATATGACAAGCCCTCAACATGCAACAAAGAGTCACTCCAAAGCCACTAATAGCGGAGAACAAACGTAGAGATTATGGTCGGGTACGAAACCACCACAAATCTATTCTTTCGGACCGATCTATAAAAGAGTTCATACTAGAATAAAACCTTAAGATACAAATCAACCAAAACCCTAATGTCACCTAGATACTCCATTATCACCTCAAGTATCCGTGGGCATGATTATACGATATGCATCACACAATCTCAGATTCATCCAACCAACATAGAAGTACTTCAAAGAGTGCCCCAAAGCTACTACCGGAGAGTCAAGAACGTGTGCCAACCCCTATGCATAGGTTCCCAAGTGCCACGAAACCCGCAAGTTTATCACCAAAACATACATCAAGTGGATCAATAGAATAACCCATTGTCACCACGGTTATCCCACGCAAGACATACATCAAGTGTTCATAAAAGACTCAATCCGATAAAATAACTTCAAAGGGGAAACTCAATTCATCACAAGAGAGTAGAGGGGGAGAAACATCATAAGATCCAACTACAATAGCAAAGCTCGGGATACATCAAGATCGTGCCATAGAAGGAACACGAGAGAGAACACGAGAGAGAGAGAGAGAGAGAGATCAAACACATAGCTACTGGTACATACCCTCAGCCCCGAGGGTGAACTACTCCCTCCTCGTCATGGATAGCGTCGGGATGATGAAGATGGCCTCAGGTGATGGGATCCCCCTCCAGCAGGGTGCCGGAACAGGGTCCGGATTGGTTTTTGGTGGCTACAGAGGCTTGCGGCGGCGGAACTCCCGATCTATCTTCTGTTCTGGAAGTTTTAGGGTACGTAGGTATATATGGGTGAAAGGGGTACGTCGGTGGACCTCCAGGGGGCTCACGAGGTAGGGGGGCGCGCCCAGGGGGGAGGGCGCACCCCCACCCTCATGGGAAGCCCGGGGATCCCCTGACGTGCACTCCAAGCCCATCTGGTTGGTTTCCTTCCAAAATTAACTTCTCCAGTTGATTTCGTTCCGTTTTGACTCCGTCTGATATTCCTTTTCCTCGAAACACTGGAATAGGCATAAAACAGCAAATCTGGGTTGGGCCTCCGGTTAATAGGTTACCCAAAAATAATATAAAAGTGGATGATAAAGCCCAATATTGCCTAAAACAGTAGATAAAGTAGCATGGAGCAATCAAAAATTATAGATACGTTGGAGACGTATCAAGCATCCCCAAGCTTAATTCCTACTCGTCCTCGAGTAGCTAAATGATAAAAAAGAAGAATTTTTGATGCGGAGTGATACTTTGGCATAATTTCAATGTAAATCTTCTTAATTGTGGCATGAATATTCAGATCTGAAAGATTCAAGACAAAAGTTCATATTGACATAAAAATAATAATACTTCAAGCATACTAACTAAGCAATTATGTCATCTCAAAATAACATGGCCAAAGAAAGTTCATCCCTACAAAATCATATAGTTAGGCTATGCTTCATTTTTGTCACACAAAGATGTTCCCAACTTCTATACCCCCGATGACAAGCCAAGCAATTGTTTCATACTCAAATAATCTCAAACTTTTTCAACCTTCACGCAATACATGAGCGCGAGCCATGGATATAGCACTATGGGTGGAATAGAATATGATGATGGGGATTGTGTGGAGAATACAAAAAAGGAGAAAGTCTCACATTGACGAGGCTAATCAACGGGCTATGGAAATGCCCATCAATTGATGTCAACATGAGGAGTAGGGATTGCCATGCAACGGATGCACTAGAGCTATGAATGCTCAACAAAAGAAAACTAGTGGGTGTGCATCCAACTTGCTTGCTCACTGAAGACCTAGGGCATTTGAGGAAGCCCATCGTAGGAATATACAAGCCAAGTTCTATAATGAAAAATTCCCACTAGTATGAACAAGACAACTTATGAGACTCACTATATGAAAAACATGGTGCTACTTTGAAGCACAACATATGAGACTCACTATGATGAGGACATCAATACCATTGTTACACCCACAGCCCCTACTGCTACATATACTGGACCAATTACTAGAGCTCGCGCACGCCAATTAAATTATCAGGTACTTTCGTTTCTTGGTAATGATTCTAATGTTCATGAGAATATGATGCTGCCTAAATTGGATACATTTGTTTTGCTTACAAATGAAGGGCCTAGCTTGGAGAAGGATGGACATTGGAGCAAGAGCAAGCATGGAGATGATGCCATGCGCAAGGGGAACCAGAACGGAGTTACAAGTGATGATTTCAGGACTTTGAAGCCACCATAAGAGTGCATGAAGCCTTGGACGAAATATACAAGATGTCACTTCATAAATTTCGTCCAGAGGCTATTATAGGTGCTGCGTCACCTTTTTATTGGGCCAGGCCCATGTAATTTCGAAATACATAAGTATAGGCTATTTTTAGAGTCCGTATGTGTGGGGAAACAAGAGATAGGGTTGATTTCGGACCCCTCCACCAAGGGCCACGAAATTCCCCCCCTCTCTTCCTCCATATATACAGCCCTTAGGGCACCGTTTAGACTTTGGGTTTTGTTTAGATTAAAAGTTCGCCATAGCTGCAACTTCGCGTACTTCGTTTGTGTTCAACGACCAGACAAAGGCGTCACAGAACCCCACCTTGATCAATAAAGCTTTCATCTTATATTCGCAATATCCAGATTGCAATCTCAGTTTCTTGCTTGTTCTTCGTTTGCTCGCAGGAAACAGACCCTCGTGGTCAGGTTGATCGTGCTCCGGCGTGGTCAATAACCTCTCGGAGTTGGTTTAGCGATTGCTAAGGCGCGACGTCCTCGCACGTTCGTAGTCGGATCGTCAAAGTCGACTTCCACCCAAGCGATTTCCATCATCTCATCGAAAGACGGGACACCTTAGCCTATATCAAGTGGTATCAGATTTCCAGGTTGCTCGGTGAGATTTTCCAGTTTTTCGTAGTTTAGATCGAGTCTGTTCTTCATACCTATAGTCCACGAAAAAGCCACAAAAAAAAATTAGGGTTAGTTCATCATATCCGAACCAATCTGAGCCTTTGCATAATCTTTTTAGGGTTTTGCTTTGTTGAATTTACGGTTGCATCGTCGGTCTAGTTGCTGGTCTTAGAGTCTAGTCTTTTAGAGTTTCGAGTTCTGGTCATAAGTTGTCACGCCGCCGCTGCACCATCAGCATCGCCCCTGCCATCTACCACCACCACTCCGAATCCGTATCCATATACCACCACCAATCCGTGTCCATATACCACCACCGATCCATATCCATATACTACCACCGCTACCACCACCGCTGCCATATACCACCACCATATATCCACCACCAATCCGAGTTCCTTGTTTATTAGGTTTGTTTTCGGGATCCATCTAGTTTCCGATTCGTGTTTCCTTGCCGGAGTAGGTTTCGGAAAAAAAAAAAAAAAAAAAACCACGCTCCGTTTAGGCCCAAAATTTTTCGAAAACGCATTTTTCGAAAAATTTTCTGGCTATCCTATTTTTAGGTGTTTCTGAGTGTTTTGAGACAGGTGCCATTATAGGAAGTTTTTTTTGACCCGTTTCCAGTTTTTGGGTCCGGGCAGTCGAAAAAACGAAAAAAAAATTTGGTCGAAAAAATTTCGTGGCCATCCTGTCAAGTTTGACCTCGGAAGAGTTTTGAGACACTCGCCATTATAGTGATTTTTCGCAAAAAAAAAAAAAAAGAGCAGCGCAAAAAAAAAAGAGCGCAAAAAAAAAAAAAAAAAAAGAGCGAAAAAAAAAAATCCAGAGTGTGCTTTTCCCTTGTTTACGTGCAGCGCCGTGATTTTGTTAGTGTTCTAGGCTCGCGTCTCTAGCACGGTCTAGCCTAGGACCAGCACAGTACCGTCGTTGAGCGTTTATTCAACTTTGCATCTCTGAATTGATTATTGCTGATCCTTTTTGCTACCATATTATAAGCCTTCCCAGCTCCACATACATCTACGTCGTGCGTTTGACTCTCCCTGGTACTCGCTCTATCCAAGCTTTGAGAGTTTTTGACTACAACGGTTGCCGATCACCGCCTGCTGCTGGGTAAGAACCGGTAAGAATTTGAGTTTTGCTTGACGGATTTGTGACACCCACCACCACCACTTGTTCGTAGTCTGTAGGATCATATTCTTGTGTGTTTCTATTGCTGCTAACCATGCCAGGATCACAAGCCGACGTGACTGACTGGGAGAATTTATCGAACAAGGAGCTTCATGATAAGTTTCAGCAAATGATGAGTGGACAGGTGCAAGATGTGCTAAACAGATTTGAAGAGGCCATGGAGAAGATAGATGGCATGGAGAAGACGTTCGAAACAAAGCTCGATAACAAATTTAATGAATTGCTCGCGCGTCTTCCACCACCACCACCCGCTGCACCTAACGTACCTCTCCAACAACAACAACAACAACAACAACGCATCCTTTCGAATCAGTATGGACGCGCGAGGCGTGTTCCTATTGAGGATGGCCAAACTTCTGGTGCTGCTGTTCATGTTGTTGATGCATCTTTCGCCCCTGCTACTGCTGCTGGTGGTACCCAGGAGGATGTTGAGTATGCGGGCGATTATGAGGATGAGGTTGATCAAAATCAGCACTACGTGCAGCCACCAGCACCATCACCACCAGGTCGACCTCAGGTATATATTCGTAATGGTAGGCCTGTACCACCACCTCAGGTACGAGATGATGTCCATATTCCTAAACTGAAATTGAATATTCCACCATTTGAGGGTAGATATGTTCCTGATATATATCTTACTTGGGAGTTAGAAACTGAACAACGTTTTACATGTTTACAATATCCCGAGGAGAGACGGGTTGCTGCTGCTGTTTGTGCTTTCACTAGTTTTGCATGTGTATGGTGGTCTGAACATTGTAGATTATATCCTATTCCCGCTACTTGGGCTGCTTTGAAAACTGCTATGCGTACTCGTTGGGTTCCACCATATTATCAACGTGAATTGCTTCAAAAATTACAGCGCTTAAGACAAGGAAAAAATTCTGTAGAAGAATATTATCAGGAATTACAAACTGGCATGATTAGATGTGGTATTGTTGAGGAGAATGAAGCTATGCTTGCACGTTTTCTGGGTGGATTAAATAGAGAGATTCAGACCATTCTAGATTATAAGGAGTATACTAATATCACTCGTTTATTCCATCTTGCTTGTAAAGCTGAACGTGAAGTGCAGGATCGACAGGCATTGGCGCGGACTAACTTTTCTGCAGGTCGACCTTCATCATGGACACCGCGTGCATCATCTACTTCCACACGTTCTGCTACACCGGCGCCTCCGTCGGCTGCCACCTCCAACCGTGATACAATAAAGCAGGCACAGTCACCACTATCTGCCAAGAGCACATCTTCTGGGCCTGCAAAGAGCTCTTCTTCATCCATGGCATCAACAGGGCAAACACATGATATTATTTGTCGCCGTTGCAAGGGTGGAGGTCATTATGCGAGAGAATGCCCCTCTAAGCGTGTGATGATTGTTACTGAGGATGGTGGGTATGAGTCCGCTAGTGACTATGATGAGGAGACTTTGGCTCTTATTACACGTGACGAACACGGTGGAGAAGATTCTGATCATGAGACGCAATACATGGCTCCTGAAGATGCTGACAGGTATGAATGTTTAGTTGCTCAACGTGTTTTGAGTGTGCAGGTTACACAAGCTGAGCAAAATCAGAGGCATAATTTGTTCCATACAAAGGGAGTTGTGAAGGAACGTTCTGTTCGCGTGATCATAGATGGAGGGAGTTGCAACAACTTGGCTAGCATGGAGATGGTGGAGAAGCTATCTCTCACCACAAGACCACATCCACATCCTTACTACATCCAATGGTTCAACAACAGCGGCAAGGTTAAGGTAACACGTACTGTTCGTGTGCATTTTAGTATCTCTACATATGCTGATTATGTTGATTGTGATGTGGTCCCTATGCAAGCATGTTCCTTATTACTTGGTAGACCATGGCAATTTGATAAAAATTCTATTCACCATGGTAGAAACAATCAGTATACTCTTGTTCATAAGGATAAAAATATTACTTTGCTTCCTATGACTCCTGATTCCATTTTGAAAGATGATCTTAATAGGGCTAATAAAGCAAAACAGGAGAAAACTAAGAGTGAAAATCAGATTGTGGCAAAAGAATTTGAGCAACAAATGCAGCCTAATAATAATAAACAATCTAGTGTTGCTTCTGAAATTAAATTGAAAAGTGCATGTTTACTTGCCACCAAATCTGATATTGATGATCTAGATTTTAGCAAATCTGTTTGCTATGCTTTTGTGTGCAAAGAGGCATTATTTTCATTCGAGGACGTGCCTTCCTCTTTGCCTCCTGCTGTCACTAACATTTTGCAGGAGTTCGCTGACGTCTTTCCACAAGACGTGCCACCGGGATTACCACCTATTCGCGGGATTGAGCATCAAATTGACTTAATTCCTGGTGCATCATTACCCAACCGTGCACCATACCGTACCAATCCAGAGGAGACGAAGGAGATTATGCGTCAAGTACAAGAACTGCTCGACAAAGGTTATATACGCGAATCCCTTAGTCCTTGTGCTGTTCCTATCATTTTAGTGCCGAAAAAGGATGGTACGTCGCGTATGTGCGTTGATTGTAGAGGCATTAATAATATTACTATTCGTTATCGTCATCCTATTCCTAGGCTAGATGATATGCTTGATGAATTGAGTGGCTCTACAATATTCTCCAAAGTTGATTTGCGTAGTGGATACCATCAAATTCGTATGAAATTGGGAGATGAATGGAAAACAGCATTTAAAACTAAGTTTGGATTATATGAGTGGTTAGTCATGCCTTTTGGGTTAACTAATGCACCTAGTACTTTCATGAGGTTAATGAACGAAGTTTTACGTGCTTTCATTGGACGATTTGTGGTAGTTTACTTTGATGACATATTGATTTATAGCAAATCTTTGGAGGAACATTTGGAACATTTACGTGCTGTTTTTATTGCTCTACGTGATGCACGTTTGTTTGGTAACCTTGGAAAATGCACCTTTTGCACCGACCGAGTATCTTTTCTTGGCTATGTTGTTACTCCACAGGGAATTGAAGTTGATAAAGCCAAAATTGAAGCTATTGAGAGTTGGCCGCAGCCCAAAACGGTCACACAAGTGAGGAGTTTCCTTGGCCTCGCTGGATTCTATAGGCGTTTTGTGAGAGATTTCAGCACCATTGCTGCACCTCTCAATGAGCTTACAAAGAAAGATGTGCCTTTTCTGTGGGGTACCGCACAGGAAGAAGCCTTCTCGGTATTGAAAGATAAGTTGACACATGCTCCTTTACTCCAACTTCCTGATTTTAATAAGACTTTTGAGCTTGAATGTGATGCTAGTGGAATTGGATTAGGAGGTGTGTTATTACAAGATGGCAAACCTGTTGCATACTTTTCTGAAAAATTGAGTGGGCCTAGTCTGAATTATTCTACTTATGATAAAGAATTATATGCTCTTGTTCGGACTTTAGAAACATGGCAACATTATTTATGGCCCAAAGAATTTGTTATACATTCTGATCATGAATCTTTGAAACATATTAAAAGTCAAGCTAAACTGAATCGTAGACATGCTAAATGGGTTGAATTCATTGAGACTTTCCCTTATGTCATTAAACACAAGAAGGGAAAAGAAAATGTTATTGCTGATGCATTGTCTCGTCGCTATACTATGCTTTCACAACTTGACTTCAAAATATTTGGTTTGGAGACCATCAAAGATCAATATGTGCATGATGCTGATTTTAAAGATGTAATGCAGAATTGTAAAGAAGGAAGAATGTGGAACAAGTTTGTCGTTAACGATGGATTTGTGTTTCGTGCTAACAAGCTATGCATTCCAGCTAGCTCCGTTCGTCTTTTGCTGTTGCAGGAGGCGCATGGGGGAGGATTAATGGGACACTTTGGCGTGAAGAAGACGGAGGACGTACTTGCTACACATTTCTTTTGGCCAAAGATGAGACGGGATGTTGAGCGTTTTGTTGCTCGCTGCACTACATGTCAAAAAGCTAAGTCACGACTCAATCCTCATGGTTTATATATGCCTTTGCCTGTACCTAGTGTTCCTTGGGAGGATATATCTATGGACTTTGTTTTAGGTTTACCTCGAACAAAGAAGGGGAGGGATAGCATATTTGTTGTCGTGGATAGATTCTCGAAAATGGCACACTTTATACCATGTCATAAAAGCGATGATGCTGTTAATGTTGCTGATTTGTTCTTTCGTGAAATTATTCGCTTGCATGGTGTGCCAAATACTATTGTTTCAGATCGTGATACTAAATTTCTTAGCCACTTTTGGAGATGTTTATGGGCTAAGTTGGGGACTAAACTGCTATTTAGTACTACTTGTCACCCCCAAACTGATGGACAAACTGAAGTAGTCAATAGAACATTGTCTACTATGCTTAGGGCTGTTTTGAAGAATAATAAGAAAATGTGGGAAGAATGCTTGCCTCATATTGAATTTGCTTATAATCGTTCATTGCATTCTACTACTAAGATGTGCCCTTTTGAAATTGTGTATGGTTTCCTACCTCGTGCACCTATTGATTTGTTGCCTCTTCCATCTTCGGAGAAGGTTAATTTTGATGCTAAAGAACGTTCTGAATTGATTTTAAAAATGCATGAGTTAACTAAGGAAAACATTGAGCGTATGAATGCTAAATATAAACTTGCTGGAGATAAGGGTAGAAAACATGTTGTGTTTGCACCTGGAGATCTTGTTTGGTTACATTTGCGTAAAGATAGATTTCCTAATTTGCGCAAATCAAAGCTAATGCCACGTGCTGATGGTCCCTTTAAGGTGTTAGAGAAAATAAATGATAATGCATATAAACTTGAGCTGCCTGCAGATTTTGGGGTTAGTCCCACTTTTAACATTGCAGATTTGAAGCCTTATTTGGGTGAGGAAAATGAGCTTCCGTCGAGGACGACTTCATTTCAAGAAGGGGAGGATGATGAGGACATCAATACCATTGTTACACCCACAGCCCCTACTGCTACATATACTGGACCAATTACTAGAGCTCGCGCACGCCAATTAAATTATCAGGTACTTTCGTTTCTTGGTAATGATTCTAATGTTCATGAGAATATGATGCTGCCTAAATTGGATACATTTGTTTTGCTTACAAATGAAGGGCCTAGCTTGGAGAAGGATGGACATTGGAGCAAGAGCAAGCATGGAGATGATGCCATGCGCAAGGGGAACCAGAACGGAGTTACAAGTGATGATTTCAGGACTTTGAAGCCACCATAAGAGTGCATGAAGCCTTGGACGAAATATACAAGATGCCACTTCATAAATTTCGTCCAGAGGCTATTATAGGTGCTGCGTCACCTTTTTATTGGGCCAGGCCCATGTAATTTCGAAATACATAAGTATAGGCTATTTTTAGAGTCCGTATGTGTGGGGAAACAAGAGATAGGGTTGATTTCGGACCCCTCCACCAAGGGCCACGAAATTCCCCCCCTCTCTTCCTCCATATATACAGCCCTTAGGGCACCGTTTAGACTTTGGGTTTTGTTTAGATTAAAAGTTCGCCATAGCTGCAACTTCGCGTACTTCGTTTGTGTTCAACGACCAGACAAAGGCGTCACAGAACCCCACCTTGATCAATAAAGCTTTCATCTTATATTCGCAATATCCAGATTGCAATCTCAGTTTCTTGCTTGTTCTTCGTTTGCTCGCAGGAAACAGACCCTCGTGGTCAGGTTGATCGTGCTCCGGCGTGGTCAATAACCTCTCGGAGTTGGTTTAGCGATTGCTAAGGCGCGACGTCCTCGCACGTTCGTAGTCGGATCGTCAAAGTCGACTTCCACCCAAGCGATTTCCATCATCTCATCGAAAGACGGGACACCTTAGCCTATATCACACTACATGAAGAACAAGGTGCTACTTTGAAGCAGAAGTGTGGTAAAAGGATAGTAACATTGTCCCTTCTCTCTTTTTCTCTCATTTTTTTATTTTATTTTTATTTGGGCCTTTTCTCTTTTTTTTATGGCCTCTTTTTTTTTATTTGGGCTTCCTTGGCCTCTTTTTTTTTCGTCCGGAGTCTCATCCCGACTTGTGGGGGAATCACAGTCTCCATCATCCTTTCCTCACTTGGGACAATGCTCTAATAATGATGATCATCACACTTTTATTTTTCTTACAACTCAACAATTACAACTCGAAACTAGAACAAGATATGACTCTATATGAATGCCTCCGGCGGTGTACCGGGATGGTTCAATGAATCAAGAGTGACATGTATGAAAAATAATGCATGGTGGCTTTGCCACAAATATGATGTCAACTACAAGATCATGCAATGGCAATATGACAAAAGTAAAGTATGTCATGATGAACGGAATGGTGGAAAGTTGCATGGCAATATATCTCGGAATGGCTATGGAAATGCCATAATAGGTAGGTATGGTGGCTGTTTTGAGGAAGATATAAGGAGGTTTATGTGTGAAAGAGCGTATCATATCATGGGGTTTGGATGCACCGGCGAAGTTTGCATCAACTCTCAATGTGAGAAAGGGCAATGCACGGTACCGAAGAGGCTAGCAAAGGTGGAAAGGTGAGAGTGCGTATAATCCATGGACTCAACATTAGTCAAAAGAACTCATATACTTATTGCAAAAATTTAGAAACCATCAAAAATCAAGTACTACGCACAATGCTCCTAGGGGGATAGATTGGTAGGAAAAGACCATCGCTCGTCCCCGACCGCCACTCATAAGGATGCACAAGCCAGGTACACTTCATGCTTCAAACTTATTACACAACTTTACCCATACGTGCATGTTACGGGACTTGCAAACTTCAACACAAGTATTTCTCAAATTCACAACTACTCAACTAGCACGACTTTGATATTATTACCTCCATATCTCAAAACAATTATTAAGCATTAAATTTATCTTAGTATTCAATTCACTCAAAAGAAAGTTTCACATATCTTGAACACCAAGTATATTAACATTAAGAAAATTACCATGCTATTAATGACTCTCAAAATAATCTAAGTGAAGCATGAGAGATCAAGTTTCTTTAAAACAAATCCACCACCGTGCTCTAAAAGATCTAAGTGAAGTACTAGAGCAAAAATTATCACGCTCAAAAGATATAAGTGAAGCACATAGAGTATTCTAGCAAATTCCAATTTGTGTAAGGCTCTCTCTCATTAAAGAATTTCAGATCTTGATACTTCATTCAAACAGCAAGCAAAGCTAAAGAAAACTACATTGCAAGGATAGCACAACTCATGTGAAGAAGCAAAAAACTTAGGCTCAACCGATACTAACCGATAGTTGTTGAAGAAGAAAGGTGGGATGCCTACCGGGGCATCCCCAAGCTTAGATGCTTGAGACTTCTTGAAATATTATCTTGGGGTGCCTTGGGCATCCCCAAGCTTGAGCTTTTGTGTCTCCTTAATTCCTCTCATATCATGGTTTCTCTTTTTATAAAAAGCTTCATTCACAACAAACTCAACAAGAACTCGTGAGATAAGTTAGTATAAACCAATGCAAAACCTTGTCATTTTCTACGGTAACAAATCACTATCATTATTCAACATTGCATAATAAATGCCTCTGCATATTTAATACTCCTATCATCAAATAGAATCATTAAACAAGCAAACATATGCAAACAATGCAACCATAACAGCAATCTGTCAAAACAGTCAGTCTGTAAAGAATGCAAGAGTATCAATACTTCCCTGACTCCAACAATTTTGAACTAAAATTTTCACTGTAATAAATTTATCAGAGCTCAATATGCAAAAATATTCAACGTTAGAACATGCTCTGACTTTTCTAGGCAATTTTTGCAACAGCGGTAAACTTTCTGTTTTCAAACAGCAACATACAAACTAGCAAAATAAGCATGGCAAAGGCTATCCTTGACTTTTTTATTGAAACTAAAGATGCAAAACATTATTCTAACTAACATCAAGCAAAAACTAACAAAAGTAAATGACGCTCCAAGCAAAACACATATCATGTGGTGAATAAAAATATAGCTCCAAGTAAAGTTACCGATGAACGAAGACGAAAGAGGGGATGCCTTTCGGGGCATCCCCAAGCTTAGGCTCTTGGTTGTCCTTGAATATTACCTTGGGGTGCCTTGGGCATCCCCAAGCTTAGGCTCTTGCCACTCCTTATTCCATAGTCCATCGAATCTTTACTCAAAACTTGAAAACTTCAACCACACAAAACTCAAAACAAAACTCGTAAGCTCCGTTAGTATAAGAAAATAAAACCACCACTTAGGTACTGTAATCAACTCATTCTAAATTAATATTGGTGTAATACCTACTGTAATCCAACTTATATATGGTTCATACCCTCCGATACTACTCATAGATTCGTCAAAATAAGCAAACAACACATAGAAAACAGAATCTGTCAAAAACAGAAAAGTCTATAGTAATCTGTATCAAACGTATACTTCTGAACCCCAAAAATTATGAAATAAATTTCTGGACCTGATAAATTTGTCTATTAATAATCTGCAAAAAGAATCAACCTAAAATCACTCTCCAGTAAAAAATGGCAGCTAATCTCGTGAGCGCTAAAGTTTCTACTTTTCACAGCAAGATCATATAAACTTCACCCAAGTCTTCCCAAAGGTTCTACTTGGCACTTTATTGAAACAAAAGCTATAAAACATGATTACTACAGTAGCTTAATCATGTAGACACACAAAAACAGTAAGGGTAAATATTGGGTTGTCTCCCAACAAGCGCTTTTCTTTAATGCCTTTTAGCTAGGCATGATGATGATAATGATGCTCACATAAAAGATAAGAATTGAAACATAACGGGAGCATCATGAAGCATATGACTAGCACATTTAAGTTTAACCCACTTCCTATGTATAGGGATTTTGTGAGCAAATAACTTACGGGAAGAATAATCAACTAGCATAGGATGGCACAACAAGCATAGCTTCAAGAATTTAAGCACATAGAGAGGAAACTTGACATTATTGCAATTCCTACAAGCATATGTTCCTCTCTCATAATAATTTTCAGTAGCATCATGAACGAATTCAACAATGTAACCAGCACCTAAAGCATTCTTTTCATGATCTACAAGCATAGAAAATTTACTACTCTCCACATAAGCAAAATTCTTCTCATTCGGAATAGTAGGAGTATCATAAGAGATTTGAACACTAAAAATTGTTTCCACATTAAAAGAGTAATGTTCAGAAAAATGGTAATCATAATCATGACAAGATTTGTAAATATACTCATCACTACTTTTTATAGCATAAGTTTCATCACAATAATCATCATAAGTAGCAACTTCGTTCTCATCATAATCGATTGAAACCTCTCCCAAGATAGTGGAATCACTAAATAAAGTTGACACTCTTCCGAACCCACTTTCATCATCATACATAGGAGGCATTCTATTATCACAACAACTTTGCATATCAAAACTTGGGATGCTAAAAATATCATCTTCATTAAACATAGCATCCCCAAGCCTGGGACCTTTCATATCATAAGCATAATCACTCTCATCATTAAAAATATTGATAGCACCAATAGTATAGCAATTATCATCATCACAAGTAGTAGTAGGAGCAACATCATTTGGGAGGGATACCTTTTTACCTTTGTTGCTCCTTCTTTTCTTTTTCTTCTTCACATTATGTGTAGTTTCAACCTTCCTCTTTGAGCTCCTTATTGATGAGATTGGTTGAATAGAAAGCTCCTCCTCGTTACCTGATTCATCATAAGAAATAATAGGAGGAGATTGGGAAGCCTCTTCCCTTTCATTAGTGTTCTCATCATCTTCCATTTGCTTTCTTTTCTTTAGGTAATTGGCAATATAAGGATTTTCAATGCAATTCACCGCACAATACATATAAATCTTCTCTAGATCAAAATCAAGAAATCTATCAAGATTAAATTTACCCTCGATTATACGTTTCATTTCTTCATAACCCAAAAGAAGGCTAAGATCTTTATGATGCTCAAGGGTAATCAAATTATCACAATATTTGGACACGACTTGATCATGAAACAAATAGCATTGGAGCTTTAAATGACCATGTTCATTGCAAAGTTCACAAGGAGCGCGAAAAATATTGAATCTTTCAGCACATTCATCTAGCTCTTCTGGCAACAATTTGGTTTCTAAGTACTTATGCTTCTTGCAATAAATATCTTCTCTATTTGGTGTGTTCATGCAAACATGCACTCCACAAAAGTTGACATGCTCATAAGAGATATTTTCATCATAACTAGTGCAATCATCATTAGCATCATGGATATTCAAAGAATTCGTACTAACAACATTGCAATCATGATCATCATTCAAAGATTTAGTGCCAAACAATTTAGAGATTTCTTCTTCTAGCACTTGAGCACAATTATCCTTTCCATCATACTCACGAAACATATTAAAAAGGTGAAGCGTATGAGACAAACTCAATTCCATTTTTTTTGTAATTTTCTTTTATAGACTAACTAGTGCTAAAACAAGAAACAAAAAGACTCGATTGCAAGATCTAAAGATATACCTTCACTTACCTAGCCTTCCCATCCACGGCGCCAGAAAAGAGCTTGATGTCTACTACACAACCTTCTTCTTGTAGACGTTGTTGGGCCTGCAAGTGCACAGGTTTGTAGGACGGTAGCAAATTTCCCTCAAGTGGATGACCTAAGGTTTATCAATCCGTAGGAGGCATAGGATGAAGATGGTCTCTCTCAAGCAACCCTACAACCAAATAACAAAAAGTCTCTTGTGTCCCCAACACACCCAATACAATGGTAAATTGTATAGGTGCACTAGTTCGGCGAAGAGATGGTGATACAAGTGCAAAATAGATAGTAGATATAGGTTTTTGTAAACTGAAAATATAAAAACAGCAAGGTAGCAAGCGGTAAAAGTGAGCGTAAACGGTATTGCAATGATAGGAAACAAGGCCTAGGGTTCATACTTTCACTAGTGCAAGTTCTCTCAACAATAATAACATAGCTAGATAATATGACAAGCCCTCAACATGCAACAAAGAGTCACTCCAAAGCCACTAATAGCGGAGAACAAACGTAGAGATTATGGTCGGGTACGAAACCACCACAAAGCTATTCTTTCGGACCGATCTATAAAAGAGTTCGTACTAGAATAACACCTTAAGATACAAATCAACCAAAACCCTAATGTCACCTAGATACTCCATTGTCACCTCAAGTATCCGTGGGCATGATTATACGATATGCATCACACAATCTCAGATTCATCCAACCAACATAGAAGTACTTCAAAGAGTGCCCCAAAGCTACTACCGGAGAGTCAAGAACGTGTGCCAACCCCTATGCATAGGTTCCCAAGTGTCACGAAACCCGCAAGTTGATCACCAAAACATACATCAAGTGATCAATAGAATAACCCATTGTCACCACGGTTATCCCACGCAAGACATACATCAAGTGTTCATAAAAGACTCAATCCGATAAAATAACTTCAAAGGGGAAACTCAATTCATCACAAGAGAGTAGAGGGGGAGAAACATCATAAGATCCAACTACAATAACAAAGCTCGGGATACATGAAGATTGTGCCATAGAAGGAACACGAGAGAGAACACGAGAGAGAGAGAGAGATCAAACACATAGCTACTGGTACATACCCTCAGCCCCGAGGGTGAACTACTCCCTCCTCATCATGGATAGCGCCGGGATGATGAAGATGGCCTCCGGTGATGGGATCCCCCTCCGGCAGGGTGCCGGAACGGGGTCCGGATTGGTTTTTGGTGGCTACAGAGGCTTGCGGCGGCGGAACTCCCGATCTATCTTCTGTTCTGGAAGTTTTAGGGTACGTAGGTATATATGGGTGAAAGGGGTACGTCGGTGGACCTCTAGGGGGCTCACGAGGTAGGGGGGCGCGCCCAGGGGGAGGGCGCGCCCCCCACCCTTGTGGGCAGCCCAGGGATCCCCTGACGTGCACTCCAAGCCCATCTGGTTGGTTTCCTTCCAAAATTAACTTCTCCAGTTGATTTCGTTCCGTTTTGACTCCGTTTGATATTCCTTTTCCTCGAAACACTGAAATAGGCATAAAACAGCAAATCTGGGTTGGGCCTCCGGTTAATAGGTTTGTCCCAAAAATAATATAAAAGTGGATAATAAAGCCCAATATTGCCTAAAACAGTAGATAAAGTAGCATGGAGCAATCAATTCTTGTCTCCAACGTATCTATAACTTTTGATTGCTCCAAGCTACTTTATCTACTGTTTTGGACTATATTGGGCTTTATTTTCCACTTTTATATTATTTTTGGGACTAATCTATTAACCGGAGGCCCAGCCCAGAATTGCTGTTTTTTGCCTTTTTAGTATTTCGAAGAAACAGAATATCAAACGGAGTCCAAACGGAATGAAACCTTTGGGATCATGATTTTCCAACCGAACGTGATCCAGGAGACTTGGACCCTACTCCAAGAAGCTTCCGAGGAGGTCAAGAGGGTGGAGGGCGCGCGCCCCCCTAGGCGCGCCCCCTACCTCGTGGGCCCCTCGGAGCTCCACCGACGTACTCCTTCCTCCTATATATACCTACGTGTCCCCGAACGATCAGAACAGGAGCCAAAAACCTAATTCCAAAGCCGCAACCTTCTGTATCCACGAGATCCCATCTTGGGGCCTGTTTCGGAGCTCCATCGGAGGGGGCATCCACCATGGAGGGCTTCTACATCATCACCATAGCCCCTCCGATGAAGTGTGAGTAGTTTACTTCAGACCTTCGGGTCCATAGCTAGTAGCTAGATGGCTTCTTCTCTCTTTTTGGATCTCAATACAATGTTCTCCCCCTCTCTCGTGGATATCTATTCGATGTAATCTTCTTTTTGTGGTGTGTTTGTTGAGACCGATGAATTGTGGGTTTATGATCCAGTATTATCTATGGAAAATATTTGATTCTTCTCTGAATTCTTTTATGTATGATTGAGTTATCTTTGCAAGTCTCTTCGAATTATCCGTTTGGTTTGGCCAACTAGATTGGTAGTTCTTACAATGGGAGAAGTGCATGGCTTTGGGTTCAATCTTGCGGTGTCCCTACCCAGTGACAGAAGGGGCAGCAAGGCACGTATTGTATTGTTGCCATCGAGGATAACAAGATGGAGTTTTTATCATATTGCATGAATTTATCCCTCTACATCATGTCATCTTGCTTACGGCGTTACTCTGTTTTTAACTTAATACTCTAGGTGCATGCTAGATAGCGGTCGATGAGTGGAGTAATAATAGTAGATGCAGAATCGTTTTGGTCTACTTGTCTCGGACGTGATGCCTATATACATGATCATTGCCTAGATATACTCATAACTATGCTCAATTCTGTCAATTGCTCAACATTAATTTGTTCACCCACCGTAGAATACTTATGCTCTTGAGAGAAGCCACTAGTGAAACCTATGGCCCCCGGGTCTATTCTCATCATATCAATCTATATCACTTTATTTACTTGCCTTGTTTTTACTTTGCTTTTACTTTTTTACTTAGCATCTATCTATCAAAAATACCAAAAATATTATCTCTATCAGATCTCACTCTCGTAAGTGACCTGAAGGGATTGACAACCCCTAAGCGTTGGTTGCGAGTTGCTACATTTTGTGTAGGTACGAGGGACTTGTGTGTGGTCTCCTACTGGATTGATATCTTGGTTCTCAAAAACTAAGGGAAATACTTACGCTACTTTACTGCATCATCCTCTCCTCTTCAGGGAAATCCAACGCAGTGCTCAAGAGGTAGCAATGTCCATGATGAAGGTCGACCTGCAGAAAATTTAGTGTGCGCCATTGCTTGTCGATCCTGCACTTCACGTTCAGCTTTACAAGCAAGATGGAATAAACGAGTGATATTAGTATACTCCTTATACTCTAGAATGGTCTGAATCTCTCTATTTAATCCACCCATAAAACGTGCAAGCATAGATTCATTCTCCTCAACAATACCACATCTAATCATGCCAGTTTGTAATTCCTGATAATATTCTTCTACAAAATTTTCCTCTTGCCTTAAACGCTGCAATTTTTGAAGCAATTCACGTTGATAATATGGTGGAACCCAATGAGTACGCATAGCAGTTTTCAAAGCAGTCTAAGTAGTTGGAATAGGATATAATCTACAATGTTCAGACCACCATACACATGCAAAACTAGTGAAAGCACAAACAGCAGCAGCAACCCGTCTCTCCTCGGGATATTGTAAACATGTAAAACGTTGTTCAGTTTCTAACTCCCAAGTAAGATATACATCAGGAATGTATCTACCCTCAAACGGTGGAATATTCAATTACATTTTAGGAACATGGTCATGATCTCGTACCTGTGGTGGTGGTGCAGGCTTACCGTTGCGAATATATACCAAAGGTCGACCTGCTGGCGGTGGTGCTGGTGGCTGCACGTAGTTCTGATTTTGATCAACCTCATCCTCGTAATAGTCCTCCACCTCTGCAGTAGCAGGAGGAGCTAGAGAAGCACCAACAGCAGTAGCAGCGGCACCAGAATTTTGTCCTGGCTCAATAGGAGCACGCTATGCTCGCCCTACAGTATCATGGCGTAGAACTGGTTGTGGGAGACGTTTGAGTAATTCATCGAACTTGGCATCCAACTTGGTGTCAATTGTCTTCTCAATGTCATCCATCCTCTCCAATGCCTTTTCAAAGCTGGCCATCACGTCTTCCACCTGTTGACCCAAAATTTGATGAAACTTATCATGAAGCTCCTTGTTCGTCATGTTCTCCCAATCAATCTCGTCGGCTTGTGTTCCTGCCATAGTTAGCAGCAATAGAAACAGACAAGAATATGATCCTACAGACTACTGGAATATGGTGGTGGTGGGGTGTCACAAATCCGTCAAGCGAATCTCAAATTCTTACCAGTTCTTACCCAGCAGCAGGTGGTGATCGGCAACCATTTTAGTCAAAACTCTCAAAGCTTGGATAGAGTGATTACCAGGGAGAGTCAAACGCACGACGTAGATGTATGTGGAGGTGGGAAGGCTTATAATATGGTAGCAAAAAGGGTCAGCAATAATCAATTCAGAGATGCAAAGTTGAATAAACGTTCAACGACGGTACTGTGTTGGTCCTAGGCTAGACCGTGCTAGAGACGTGAGCCTAGAACACTAAAAAATCACGGCGCGACACGTAATCAAGGGAGGAGCACACTCTGAATTTTTTTTCTCTGCCTTTTTTTCTCTCTTTTTTGCTCCGCAACAATTTTTTTTCGAAAAAGTCTACAAATGGCCTAAAAACTGCCTAGCCAGAATTTTCCAGACTTTGTTTTTTTTAAAACTGGAACTATTTTTCTTGTATGGGTAGCGCCGAAGTTGGGGAATCCGACTTGTTCATGACTCGTAGTATTGCATGCTCTGGAACTCGAAGATAAAGGAACAAACACTGGACTCGGACTAGGACTGGTGGCGGAGATGAATCTGGTGGAACTCGCACTGGTGATGGTATATGACGATGGTATATGTGGACTCGGATTGGTGGTGGTATATGAACTCGGACTGGTGGTGGTATATGGACTCGAATCGATGATGGTATATGGACTCGGATTGGTGGTGGTATATGGACTTAGAGAAGTAGCGGATAAGCGGTGGTGGTATATGGCATGGCGATGATGATGGTGCGTCGGCGGCATGACGACTTGTGAACAGAACTCAAAACTCTAAGAACTAGACCTAAGACCAGCAACTTGACACGACGAAGCAACTGCAAATTCAACAACGCAAATACAGAAAAGATTATGCAATGGCTCAGACTGGTTCGGATATGATGAACTAACCCTAATTTTTTTGTGGCTTTTTCGTGGACTATAGGTACGAAGAACAAACTCGATCTAAACTACGAAAAACTGTAAAATCTCACCGAGCAACCTGGAAATCTGATACCACATGATAGAGGCAAAGGTGTCCCGTCTTTCGATGAGATGATGGATATCGCTTTGGTGGAAGTCGACTTTGACGATCCGACTACAAACGTGCGAGGACGTCACGCCTTAGCAATCGCTAAACCAACTCCGAGAGGTTATTGACCATGCCGGAGCACGATCAACCTGACCACGAGGGTCTGTTTCCTGCGAGCAAACGAAGAACAAGCAAGAAACTGAGATTGCAATTTGGATATTGCAAATATAAGATGAAAGCTTTATTGATCAAGGTGGGGTTCTGTGACGCCTTTGTCTGGTCGTTGAACACAAACGAAGTACGCGAAGTTGCAGCTATGGCGAACTTTAATCTGAACAAAACCCAAAGTCTAAACGATGCCCTAAGGGCTGTATATATGGAGGAAGAGGGGGTGAATTTCGTGGACCTTGGGGGAGGGGTCCGAAACTAACCCTATCTCTTGTTTCCCCACACATACGGACTCTAAAAATAGCCTATACTTATGTATTTTGAAATTACATGGGCCTGGCCCAATAATAAGGTGACGCAGCACCTAGAATAGCCTCTGGACAAAATTTATGAAGTGGCATCTTGTATATTTCTTCCAAGGCTTCATGCACGCATTATGGTGGCTTCAACGTCCTGAAATCATCACTTGTAACTCCGTTCTTGTTCCCCATGCGCATACCATCATCTCCATGCTTGTTCTTGCTCCAATGTTCATCCTTCTCAAAGCTAGGCCCTTCATTTGTAAGCAAAACAAATGTATCCAATTTAGGCAGCATCATATTCTCATGAACATTAGAATCATTACCAAGAAACGAAAGTACCTGGTAATTTAATTGGCGTGCGCGAGCTCTAGTAATTGGTCCAGTATGTACAGCAGTAGGGGCTGTGGGTGTAACAATGGTATTGATGTCCTGATCAGTGTTCATGGATGATTTCTCCGTTTATGGATCCTCTTTTGATGATTGCTTGAGCAACCTTGATCGAGTTTTGTAGAGATGCGAAGACACTAGTCTCGTCTTGAATTGGGAAAAGTGCCACTTTATGGTTAATGAAGGCATTGTCTTGGGGCATAAGATTTCTGAGAGAGGTATTGAAGTTGATAAAGCTAAAGTTGATGCTATTGAGAAGATGCCATGTCCCAAGGACAAAAAAGGTATAATAAGTTTCCTTGTTCATACCGGTTTTTATAGGAGGTTCATTAAGGACTTTTCTAAAATCTCTAGGCCTCTAACTAATTTATTGCAAAAAGATATTCCTTTTGTCTTTGATGATGATTGTGTAGAAGCATTTGAAATACTTAAGAAAGCTTTGATCACTGCACCTATTGTTCAGCCACCTGATTGGAATTTACCCTTTGAAATTATCTGTGATGCTAGTGATTATGCTGTAGGTGTTTTTCTAGGGCAAAGAGTTGAAAAGAAATTGAATGTTATCCAGTATGCTAGTAAGACTCTTGATACTGCCCATAGAAATTATGCTACTACTGAAAAAGAGTTCCTAGCAGTCGTTTTTGCATGTGATAAGTTTAGACCTTATATTGTTGATTCCAAAGTTACTATTCACACTGATCATGCTGCTATTAAATATCTTATGGAAAAGAAAGATGCTAAGCCTAGACTCATTAGATGGGTTCTCTTGCTCCAAGAATTTGATTTGCATATTATTGATAGAAAGGGAGCTGAGAACCCCGTTGCAGACAACTTGTCTAGGTTAGAGAATGTTCTTGATGACCCACTGCCTATGAATGATAGCTTTCCTGATGAACAATTAGCGGCCGTTAATGCTTCTCGTACTGCTCCTTGGTATGCTGATTATGCTAATTACATTGTTGCTAAATTTATACCACCTAGTTTCACATACCAACAAAAGAAATAGTTCTTTTATGATTTAAGACATTACTTCTGGGATGACCCACACCTTTATAAAGAAGGAGTAGATGGTGTTATTAGACGTTGTGTACCTGAGCATGAACAGGAACAGATCCTACGCAAGTGTCACTCTGAATCCTATGGAGGACACCACGCTGGAGATAGAACTGCACATAAGGTATGACAATCTGGTTTTTATTGGCCTACTCTCTTCAAAGAAGCTCATAAGTTTGTCTTATCTTGTGATGAATGTCAAAGAATTGGTAATATTAGTAGACGTCAAGAAATGCCTATGAATTATTCTCTTGTTATTGAACCATTTAATGTTTGGGGCTTTGATTATATGGGACCTTTTCCTCCCTCTAATGGTTATACACATATTTTAGTTGCTGTTGATTACGTTACTAAGTGGGTAGAAGCTATTCCAACTAGTAGTGCTGATCATAACACTTCTATTAAGATGCTTAAGGAAGTTATTTTTCCGAGGTTTGGAGTCCCTAGATATCTTATGACTGATGGTGGTTCACATTTTATTCATGGTGCTTTCCATAAGATGTTTGCTAAGTATGATGTTAATCATAGAATCGCATCTCCTTATCATCCGCAGTCTAGTGGTCAAGTAGAGTTGAGCAATAGAGAGCTCAAATTAATTTTGCAAAAGACTGTCAATAGATATAGAAAGAATTGGTCCAAAAAACTTGATGATGCATTATGGGCCTATAGAACCGCATACAAAAATCCTATGGGTATGTCTCCGTATAAGATGGTTTATGGAAAAGCATGTCACTTACCTCTAGAACTTGAACATAAAGCATATTGGGCTATTAAAGAGCTCAACTATGACTTCAAACTTGCCGGTGAGAAGAGGTTATTTGATATTAGCTCACTTGATGAATGGAGAACCCAATCCTC
The DNA here is from genome assembly GCA_963921465.1 of Triticum timopheevii. Classification (NCBI taxonomy): domain Eukaryota; kingdom Viridiplantae; phylum Streptophyta; class Magnoliopsida; order Poales; family Poaceae; genus Triticum; species Triticum timopheevii. The sequence continues at coordinate 350,481,146 of OY997274.1, forward strand.
TGAGAATGCCAAGCTATTCAAAGAAAAAGTCAAACGCTGGCATGACAAAAGGATACAAAAGCGTGAGTTTAACGTAGGTGATTATGTGTTATTATTCAACTCTCGTTTAAGATTTTTTGCAGGAAAACTTCTCTCTAAATGGGAAGGTCCTTACGTTATCGAGGAGGTCTATCGTTCTGGTGCCATAAAAATCAACAACTTCGAAGGCACAAGTCTGAGGGTGGTGAACGGTCAAAGAATTAAACATTGTATCTCAGGTAATCCTATCAATGTTGAAACCAATATTACTGAAACCGTAACCCCGGAGGAATACATAAGGGACACTTTCCAGAACGTTTCAGACTCCAAAAAGGAATAGGTATGTGGTATGGTAAGTAAACCGACTCCAAAACAATTCTAATGGCAATTTTTATCAGTTTTGGAATATTTAAGAATTTTAGGAAGAAAGAAGTAGTCCAGGAAGGACACGAGGGCTCCACAAGGGTGGAGGGCACGCCCACCCTTCCTGGGCGCGCCCCCTGTCTCCCGAAGGTTTTGGAATATTTAAGAATTTTATCAGTTTTCTTGCATGTTACATATTTTGGTCAGTAAAAATTCATTATATAATCTCCCGAAGGTTTTGACCACCGTATCATGCAAATATCCTCTGTTTTTGTTTCGAGCTGTTTTTCTGACAGATCTAGAGCATCATGATGTCTCCAAGCGCTCCCAAGGACAAGTTTTTCGAGAGGGTTATCAACCCTTATCTCGCGGAGGTGCTGCAACACCCTCAAACCATTGAGATGCGTGCGGGGGTGCTGCACATCCGTGATGTGGAGGGACCAAGGCGTACCGGAAGCGTGGAGACAAAGCTCGAAGCCATGGAGCAACAAGTTTTCAAGTGCCAAGGGATGGTGGAGCGTGGACTCAACGCCAACCAGATGATGATCACGGAGTTCACCAACAACCACAAGCTAGATGCGAAGGTCATTGGGGAGACCATCTTCAAGCTTCAAGAGAAAATCGAGCACCTCCAAGCCCAGATCTATGACCTGCAAAACCAAAACTGTGAGTATGAATATAGATTTAAGAGGATGAGTTTGGCTGCAGATTTAAGGATCCCGGAGACTCGATCGTCCTTCTATGATGGTGAGCCTATGCCTTGGAAGATGGACGACAAGCCTACATCATCAACAACTCCTACTTCACCACCTCCGAGGACATAATCACATGGGTATGGGCACTCCCCATGGCAACTGCCAAGCTTGGGGGAGGTGCCCTAGTATCGTATCACCATCACACTCCTATCTTTACCATTTTATTTAGTTCGACCCTTTTAGTAGTATCTTGATCTAGTAGATTGAAGTTTTGATATCCAGTAGTTTTGAGTTTTGCTTTGTGATCTCTTTATGTAATCGATTCCGTGAGCAATCTATAATAAATATTAGTGTTGAGTCAAGGGCTTTGCTATTTTTTTATGATCTTGAGGAAGTAGAAAGAATAAAAAAGAATAAAAGAGTTCATATTAATCTTATGGATAGTAATGACTTCACACATAGAAAGTATGAGCCATAAAAGTTGTTGAGAGTTGATAAACGTAGTTTTGGTCATCGTTGCAATTGATAGGAAGTAATAAGGAAAGAGAGGTTTCACATACAAATATATTATCTTGGACATCTTTTATGATTGTGAAGCACTCATTAAGTATGACATGCTAAAAGACTTGACGTTGGACAAGGAAGACAATGTAATGGTTTATATTTTCTCACATCTTAGTTAAAGTATATTGTCATTGACCTTCCAAACATGTTGAGCTTGCCTTTCCCCCTCATGCTAGCCAAATTCCTTGCACCAAGTAGAGATACTACTTGTGCTTCCAAATATCCTTAAACCCAGTTTTGCCATGAGAGTCCACCATATCTACCTATGAATTGAGTAAGATCCTTCAAGTAAGTTGTCATGTTGCAGGCAATAAAAAACTCTAAATATGTATGATACGATCTAGTTGTGGAAGCAATAAAAGCGATGGACTGCATAATAAATGTCCACATACAAGTGGCAATATAAAGTGACGTTCTTTTGCATTAAGATTTCATACATCCAACCCTAAACGCACATGACAACCTCTGCTTCCCTCTGCGAAGGGCCTATCTTTTACTTTATGTTTTTACTTTATGCTTGAGTCAAGGTGATCTTCACCTTTCCCTTTTTCATTTTATCCTTTGGCAAGCTCCTCGTGTTTGAAAGATCATGATATATATATCCAATTGGATTTAAGTTAGCATGAACTATTATTGTTGACGTCACCTAAACACAATAAGCCCCTATCTTTCTCAGTGTCCGGTTGAAACTCTATAACCACAAGTACCGCTTGAGTGTTAGCAATTGTAGAAGACTACATGATAGTTGAGTATGTGGACTTGCTGAAAAGCTCTATTCTTGACTCTTTCTGATGTTATGATAAATTGCAATTGCTTCAATGACTGAGATTATAGTTTGTTAGTTCCCAATGAAGTTTCTGAACCATGCTTGACATTGTGAATTGATCGTTGCTTGAGCATAAGAAATCATATGATAAAATCTATTTATGTTGCTGTTATAAGAATGCATGATGCCCTCATGTCCGTATTTTATTTTTATTGACACCTCTATCTCTAAACATCTGGACATATTTTTCGATTTCGGCTTCCACTTGAGGACAAGCGAGGTCTAAGCTTGGGGGAGTTGATACGTCCATTTTGCATCATGCTTTTATATCAATATTTATTGCATTATGGGCTGTTCTTACACATTATATCTCAATACTTATGGATATTCTCTCTTATTTTACAAGGTTCACCATGAAGAGGGGGAATTCTGGCTGGAAAAGGAGCAAATATTGGAAACCTATTTTGCACAGCTCCAAAAATCCTGAAACTCCACGGAACTTATTTGGAATTTATAAGAATTATTGAGCAAAAGAAACACCTGAGGGGACCCACACCCTGGCCAGGAGGGTGGGGGCACACCCACCCCTACTGGGCGCGCCCCCTGTCTCCTGGGTCCCCTGGTGGCCCTCCGGTGTCCATCTTCTGCTATATGAAGGCTTTTACCCTGGAAAAAATCATGGGCAAGCTTACGGGACGAAACTCCGCCGCCACGAGGCGGAACCAATCTAGAGATCTGGCAGAGCTGTTCTGCCGGGGAAACTTCCCTCCGGGAGGGGGAAATCATCACCAACGATCCTCTCATCGGGAGGGGGTCAATCTCCATCAACATCTTCACCAACACCATCTCCTCTCAAAACCCTAGTTCATCTCTTGTATCCAATCTTGTATCAAAACCACAAATTGGTACCTGTGGGTTGCTAGTAGTGTTGATTACTCCTTGTAGTTGATGCTAATTGGTTTACTTGGTGAAAGATCATATGTTCAGATCCTTAATGCATATTATTACTCCTCTGATTATGAACATGAATATGCTTTGTGATTAGTTACGTTTGTTCCTGAGGACATGGGTGAAGTCTTGCTATTAGTAGTCATGTGAATTTGGTATTCGTTTGATATTTTGATGAGATGTATGTTATCTTTTCCTCTAGTGGTGTTATGTGAACGTCGACTACATGACACTTCACCATTATTTGGGCCTAGAGTAAGGCATTGGGAAGTAACAAGTAGATGATGGGTTGCTAGAGTGACAGAAGCTTAAGCCCTAGTTTATGTGTTGCTTCGTAAGGGGCTGATTTGGATCCATATGTCTAATGTTGTGGTTAGGTTTACCTTAATACTTCTTTTGTAGTTGTGGATGCTTGCAATAGGGGTTAATCATAAGTGGGATGCTTGTCCAAGTAAGGGCAGTACCCAAGCACCAGTACACCCACATATCAAATTATCAAAGTACCGAACGCGAATCATATGAGCGTGATGAAAACTAGCTTGACGATAATTCCCATGTGTCCTCGGGAGCTCTTTTCTCATTATAAGAAATTGTCCAGGCTTGTCCTTTGATACAAAAAGGATTGGTCCACCTTGCTGCACTTTATTTACTTTATTTACTCATTACTCATTACAATTTATCTTATCACAAAACTATCTGTTACCTATATATTCAGTGCTTGCAGAGAAAACCTTACTGAAAACTGCTTATCATTTCCTTCTGCTCCTCGTTGGGTTGGACACTCTTACTTATCGAAAGGACTACGATAGATCCCCTACAGTTGCGGGTCATCAATAGTCTTACCACCAAATCCACAACACACGATTATGATTGAAATCCCAATGACTTCCACACACACACAAAAAAACACGGCATGCTTGTCACACGATGCAGGAATGTATAAAAGGTTATTTTCCTCTCGTTGAACATAACGGGAGGGTTGTGTAGCTGGTTAGCCAAGCTGCAGCCTCGGTGCTTGTTTTCTAGGGTTTGCATGCTTCACACTCTCTCTCCAGTATATATATACATGCTGGAGCCTCAGCGCTTGTAGTTGCTCTCTTCACACTCTCTCGCCCTCTCCACTCTTCACACTCTCTCGCCCTCTCCAGATCTAAACAAGACTTCATTGGCCTCTCTCTCCCCTCATTGCTGCTCAAAGAGCTGGCAGGATCCGTCCGTCGGGAAGGGAAGGAGGCTTAACACTGTCGCCGTCGGCAAGGGAGGGAATCCACTACCAGTGCAGCTGTTCACTTTCACCCAGCAGCGGCGCGGGAGGGCCTCCGACCCCTTCTTCTTTACCGCCATCCCGTCGCCCACCGAACCACGCCCCAAGAACCTTGAGGTATAATTTACTTACTCCACATGCATTGCTCTAGCTGCATGTATACCATGAATCTAGGACGTGGTTCAAGAGGAAAGGAGTGGGGGAAAGTAGTGGGAAAAGCTGTATATAGCATGAATCTAGGACATGGTTCAAAGAGGAAAGGAAGGGGGAAAGTTGTATAGCATGAATCTAGGACGTGGTTCAAAGAGGAAAGGAATGGGGGAAAGTAGTGGGGAAAGTTGTATCGCATAAATCTAGGACGTGTGATGTAGGGTGGAACCCTATAGCGACGATCTTTCACGTTTGGAGTGGATCCTATGGGGAATCACGAAGAACACGCGGAAGCACAAAGGGAAAAAATGGGGAAAATGAGAGAGAATCACTAAACCGACAAGGAATCAATCACACAAGTGCTAGATCACCGAATACAAAGAGATACACGAGATGCAAAGTCAACAAAGGTAGAGGATACAAAGGAACCGTTCTTCTCCGCGAGGAGGCCTTGATGTTTTTCCCTAGAGAGGGGTCTTGAATCCGCTTGGGGGATCTTCTCCGAAGAGGTCGTGAGCTCCGAGGAGAAGTATCCAAGTGGATGAGCAAAGGCTCTCACACAAATATGAGCTAATCCAATGCTAAGCCTCAAAGTGAGGAGGGGGAGTCCTATATATAGACTAGGGGCGAAGGGGTACATGGGCTCAGCCCAACATGCGCGCGCAGGCGCTGGCCGGATGATCCGGGAGTGGAGCCGGATGATCCGGGCTGGTCCGGATGGTCCGGGTGGAGGCCCGGCTGGTGGCGGCGCAGGGCCAGATGTCCGGCTGGGGGTCCGGACGTCCGGGCAGGGTCCGGATGATCCGGGACGGGGTCCGGATGGTCCGGCTTCATGTGGGAGCTTCGGGTGCCTTCGGTGTGAGTTAGCTGGATCGTCCGGGTGGTGGTCCGGATCGTCCGGGCTCTGTCCGGATCGTCCGGGCTTTGTCCGGATCGTCCGGGCCGCCGTCCGGATCGTCCGGCCAGTCTGGGCCTTGGTGCTTTTCCTCTCCATCTTCACGCATGTCTTCCGCTTCCGGTTCTCCTTGCTTTCTAGCTTCTTCACGGTTAACTCCTTGGTACCTGAGTATGCATAGCGTTTCCGTTTGAGGTAGTAACCATGTTCCATTTGTGTCCATATGCAAGTCTAGTAGGAAGGAGTTCACCTCGGTTTCCAAAGCACGTGCTCTAGCTCCTATCATGGGTCCTTGTGGGGTTGGATGTGTTGATGTAGAGTCCATGGGGATGATGGAAGTATGCTCCGCATCATCTCCCCTCCCTTCGAAAGGATCCGACCTCGGATCAAGATCTTCATCACCATGGAAAGGCGAGAGGTCTTTGACATTGAAGAGGTCGCTCACGTTGTACTTGTCTCATGGGAGTTCAATCTTGTAGGCGTTGTCGTTGTAGCGTGCTGGCACCTTGAATGGTCCATCGGCTCGAGGTAGTAGTTTGGACTTGCGTCCGTCGGGGAAGCGGTCCTTGCGAAGGTGTAGCCACACGAGATCACCTATGTTGAAGATCATGGGTTGTTTGTTGACGTTGAGCTTGGTCGCTAGTCGATGTACTTGGCGCTCGATGATGTTTCTTGTATCTTCATGCATCTTCTTGATGTAGCTTGCTCGTGCACTCGCATCCATGTTGGTGCGCTCTTGTAGAGGTAGAGGTAGAATGTCCAATGGGGACAATGGGTTGAAGCCGTAGACGACCTCGAAGGGGGACTTGCCTGTTGTTGAATGTCTTGCGCGGTTGTAGGCGTACTCGGCGATGGGTAGACATGCCTCCCACTCCTTGATGTTCTTCTTGATCAACACACGAAGTAGAGTGGATAGTGTCCGGTTCGTCACCTCTGTTTGGCCGTCGGTTTGAGGATGGTATGCGGATGAGAACAAGAGCTTGATTCCGAGCTTGGCGCATAGAGTCTTCCAAAAGTAACTCAAGAACTTGACGTCGCGGTCGGAGACGATTGTCTTTGGTACTCCATGGAGGCGCAAGATTTCCCTACAAAAGAGATTTGCAATATGTGAAGCATCGTCTACCTTGTTGCAAGGAATGGAATGTGCCATCTTAGAAAATCGGTCCACAACAACAAACACGGAATCCTTTCCATTTTGAGTTCTAGGCAAACCAAGTACAAAATCCATACTAATGTCTTCCCAAGGTTGATAAGGAATAGGAAGAGGCATGTAAAGACCATGAGATTGAGCTTTTGACTTAGCTTTGCGGCATGTAGAGCATCGAGTAGTGAAGCGTGAGACGTCGCGGAACATCTTCGGCCAAAAGTAGTTCTTGGAGAGTGTGGCAAAAGTCTTGTCGCGTCCAAAGTGTCCCATGAGTCCGCCTCCATGAGCTTCTTGCAAAAGGAGTAAACGAAGAGAAGACTCGGGAATGCATAGTTTGTTAGCTCTCATAAGATAACCATCCTTAATGTAGTATTGTTCCCAAGATGTATGCGTCAAGCATTTAGCATAATGAGGTGCAAAAGATGGATCACTAGCATACAAATATTTTATGTGCTCAAAGCCAATAACATTCAACTCAAGTTGAGTGACAAGCGTGCATATGCGTGAAAGTGCATCGGCAACTACATTTTCCTTACCCTTAATGTTCTTGATCACATATGGGAAAGATTCAATAAATTCACTCCATTTGGCATGATGCTTGTTCAATTTAGTTTGACCTTTTAAGTACTTTAGCATTTCATGATCGGTGTGTATGACAAACTCATGAGGTCTAAGATAATGTTCCCAAACATGTAGTACACGCACTAAAGCATGCAATTCTTTGTCATATATGGGATAGTTAAGTTGAGCACCGGAGAGTTTTTCACTAAAATATGCAATGGCTCGTTTTTCTTGCATCAAAACTCTGCCAATTCTGGTACCACTTGCATCACAATGAACCTCAAAAGTTTTGTCAAAATTGGGCAAAGCAAGAATCGGAGCATGAGTAAGGAAAGACTTGAGCTCATCAAAAGCGATGGATTGCAAAGATCCCCAAACAAAAGGAGCATTCTTCTTACTCAAATCATGCAAAGGAGCTGATGAGGACATCAATACCATTGTTACACCCACAGCCCCTACTGCTACATATACTGGACCAATTACTAGAGCTCGCGCACGCCAATTAAATTATCAGGTACTTTCGTTTCTTGGTAATGATTCTAATGTTCATGAGAATATGATGCTGCCTAAATTGGATACATTTGTTTTGCTTACAAATGAAGGGCCTAGCTTGGAGAAGGATGGACATTGGAGCAAGAGCAAGCATGGAGATGATGCCATGCGCAAGGGGAACCAGAACGGAGTTACAAGTGATGATTTCAGGACTTTGAAGCCACCATAAGAGTGCATGAAGCCTTGGACGAAATATACAAGATGCCACTTCATAAATTTCGTCCAGAGGCTATTATAGGTGCTGCGTCACCTTTTTATTGGGCCAGGCCCATGTAATTTCGAAATACATAAGTATAGGCTATTTTTAGAGTCCGTATGTGTGGGGAAACAAGAGATAGGGTTGATTTCGGACCCCTCCACCAAGGGCCACGAAATTCCCCCCCCCTCTCTTCCTCCATATATACAGCCCTTAGGGCATCGTTTAGACTTTGGGTTTTGTTTAGATTAAAAGTTCGCCATAGCTGCAACTTCGCGTACTTCGTTTGTGTTCAACGACCAGACAAAGGCGTCACAGAACCCCACCTTGATCAATAAAGCTTTCATCTTATATTCGCAATATCCAGATTGCAATCTCAGTTTCTTGCTTGTTCTTCGTTTGCTCGCAGGAAACAGACCCTCGTGGTCAGGTTGATCGTGCTCCGGCGTGGTCAATAACCTCTCGGAGTTGGTTTAGCGATTGCTAAGGCGCGACGTCCTCGCACGTTCGTAGTCGGATCGTCAAAGTCGACTTCCACCCAAGCGATTTCCATCATCTCATCGAAAGACGGGACACCTTAGCCTATATCAAGTGGTATCAGATTTCCAGGTTGCTCGGTGAGATTTTCCAGTTTTTCGTAGTTTAGATCGAGTCTGTTCTTCATACCTATAGTCCACGAAAAAGCCACAAAAAAAAATTAGGGTTAGTTCATCATATCCGAACCAATCTGAGCCTTTGCATAATCTTTTTAGGGTTTTGCTTTGTTGAATTTACGGTTGCATCGTCGGTCTAGTTGCTGGTCTTAGAGTCTAGTCTTTTAGAGTTTCGAGTTCTGGTCATAAGTTGTCACGCCGCCGCTGCACCATCAGCATCGCCCCTGCCATCTACCACCACCACTCCGAATCCGTATCCATATACCACCACCAATCCGTGTCCATATACCACCACCGATCCATATCCATATACTACCACCGCTACCACCACCGCTGCCATATACCACCACCATATATCCACCACCAATCCGAGTTCCTTGTTTATTAGGTTTGTTTTCGGGATCCATCTAGTTTCCGATTCGTGTTTCCTTGCCGGAGTAGGTTTCGGAAAAAAAAAAAAAAAGAGTCTGGAAACCACGCTCCGTTTAGGCCAAAAATTTTTCGAAAACGCATTTTTCGAAAAATTTTCTGGCTATCCTATTTTTAGGTGTTTCTGAGTGTTTTGAGACAGGTGCCATTATAGGAAGTTTTTTTTGACCCGTTTCCAGTTTTTGGGTCCGGGCAGTCGAAAAAACGAAAAAAAAATTTGGTCGAAAAAATTTCGTGCCCATCCTGTCAGTTTGACCTCGGAAGAGTTTTGAGACACTCGCCATTATAGTGATTTTTCGCAAAAAAAAAAAAAAAAAAAGAGCGAAAAAAAAAATCCAGAGTGTGCTTTTCCCTTGTTTACGTGCAGCGCCGTGATTTTGTTAGTGTTCTAGGCTCGCGTCTCTAGCACGGTCTAGCCTAGGACCAGCACAGTACCGTCGTTGAGCGTTTATTCAACTTTGCATCTCTGAATTGATTATTGCTGATCCTTTTTGCTACCATATTATAAGCCTTCTGATGAGGACATCAATACCATTGTTACACCCACAGCCCCTACTGCTACATATACTGGACCAATTACTAGAGCTCGCGCACGCCAATTAAATTATCAGGTACTTTCGTTTCTTGGTAATGATTCTAATGTTCATGAGAATATGATGCTGCCTAAATTGGATACATTCGTTTTGCTTACAAATGAAGGGCCTAGCTTGGAGAAGGATGGACATTGGAGCAAGAGCAAGCATGGAGATGATGCCATGCGCAAGGGGAACCAGAACGGAGTTACAAGTGATGATTTCAGGACTTTGAAGCCACCATAAGAGTGCATGAAGCCCTGGACGAAATATACAAGATGCCACTTCATAAATTTCGTCCAGAGGCTATTATAGGTGCTGCGTCACCTTTTTATTGGGCCAGCCCATGTAATTTCGAAATACATAAGTATAGGCTATTTTTAGAGTCCGTATGTGTGGGGAAACAAGAGATAGGGTTGATTTCGGACCCCTCCACCAAGGGCCACGAAATTCCCCTCTCTTCCTCCATATATACAGCCCTTAGGGCACCGTTTAGACTTTGGGTTTTGTTTAGATTAAAAGTTCGCCATAGCTGCAACTTCGCGTACTTCGTTTGTGTTCAACGACCAGACAAAGGCGTCACAGAACCCCACCTTGATCAATAAAGCTTTCATCTTATATTCGCAATATCCAGATTGCAATCTTAGTTTCTTGCTTGTTCTTCGTTTGCTCGCAGGAAACAGACCCTCGTGGTCAGGTTGATCGTGCTCCGGCGTGGTCAATAACCTCTCGGAGTTGGTTTAGCGATTGCTAAGGCGCGACGTCCTCGCACGTTCGTAGTCGGATCGTCAAAGTCGACTTCCACCAAAGCGATTTCCATCATCTCATCGAAAGACGGGACACCTTTGCCTCTATCAAGTGGTATCAGATTTCCAGGTTGCTCGGTGAGATTTTCCAGTTTTTCGTAGTTTAGATCGAGTCTGTTCTTCATACCTATAGTCCACGAAAAAGCCACACAAAAAAATTAGGGTTAGTTCATCATATCCGAACCAATCTGAGCCTTTGCATAATCTTTTTAGGGTTTTGCTTTGTTGAATTTGCGGTTGCATCGTCGGTCTAGTTGCTGGTCTTAGAGTCTAGTCTTTTAGAGTTTCGAGTTCTGGTCATAAGTTGTCACGCCGCCGCTGCACCATCATCATCGCCCCTGCCATCTCCCACCACCACTCCGTATCCGTATCCATATACCACCACCAATCCGTGTCCATATACCACCACCGATCCATATCCATATACTACCACCGCTACCACCACCGCTGCCATATACCACCACCATATATCCACCACCAATCCGAGTTCCTTGCTTATTAGGTTTGTTTTCGGGATCCATCTAGTTTCCGATTCGTGTTTCCTTGCCGGTGTAGGTTTCGGAAAAAAAAAAAAAAAAAAAAAAAAAAAGAGTCTGGAAACCACGCTCCGTTTAGGCCCAAAATTTTTCGAAAACGCATTTTTCGAAAAATTTTCTGGCTATCCTATTTTTAGGTGTTTCTGAGTGTTTTGAGACAGGTGCCATTATAGGAAGTTTTTTTTGACCCGTTTCCAGTTTTTGGGTCCGGGCAGTCGAAAAAACGAAAAAAAAAAATTGGTCGAAAAAATTTTGTGCCTATCCTGTCAGTTTGACCTAGGAAGAGTTTTGAGACACTCGCCATTATAGTGATTTTTCGCAAAAAAAAAAAAAAAAAAAAAAAAGAGCAGCGCAAAAAAAAAAAGAGCGCAAAAAAAAAAAAAAAAAACAAAGAGCGAAAAAAAAATATCCAGAGTGTGCTTTTCCCTTGTTTACGTGCAGCGCCGTGATTTTGTTAGTGTTCTAGGCTCGCGTCTCTAGCACGGTCTAGCCTAGGACCAGCACAGTACCGTCGTTGAGCGTTTATTCAACTTTGCATCTCTGAATTGATTATTGCTGATCCTTTTTGCTACCATATTATAAGCCTTCCCAGCTCCACATACATCTACGTCGTGCGTTTGACTCTCCCTGGTACTCGCTCTATCCAAGCTTTGAGAGTTTTTGACTACAACGGTTGCCGATCACCGCCTGCTGCTGGGTAAGAACTGGTAAGAATTTGAGTTTTGCTTGACGGATTTGTGACACCCACCACCACCACTTGTTCGTAGTCTGTAGGATCATATTCTTGTGTGTTTCTATTGCTGCTAACCATGCCAGGATCACAAGACGTGACTGACTGGGAGAATTTATCGAACAAGGAGCTTCATGATAAGTTTCAGCAAATGATGAGTGGACAGGTGCAAGATGTGCTAAACAGATTTGAAGAGGCCATGGAGAAGATAGATGGCATGGAGAAGACGTTCGAAACAAAGCTTGATAACAAATTTAATGAATTGCTCGCGCGTCTTCCACCACCACCACCCGCTGCACCTAACGCACCTCTCCAACAACAACAACAACAACAACAACGCATCCTTTCGAATCAGTATGGACGAGCGAGGCGTGTTCCTATTGAGGATGGCCAAACTTCTGGTGCTGCTGTTCATGTTGTTGATGCTTCTTTGGCCCCTGCTACTGCTGCTGCTGGTACCCAGGAGGATGATGAGGATGTGGGCGATTATGAGGATGAGGTTGATCAAAATCAGCACTACGTGCAGCCACCAGCACCACCACCACCAGGTCGACCTCAGGTATATATTCGTAATGGTAGGCCTGCACCACCACCTCAGGTACGAGATGATGTCCATATTCCTAAACTGAAATTGAATATTCCACCATTTGAGGGTAGATATGTTCCTGATATATATCTTACTTGGGAGTTAGAAACTGAACAACGTTTTACATGTTTACAATATCCCGAGGAGAGACGGGTTGCTGCTGCTGTTTGTGCTTTCACTAGTTTTGCATGTGTATGGTGGTCTGAACATTGTAGATTATATCCTATTCCCGCTACTTGGGCTGCTTTGAAAACTGCTATGCGTACTCGTTGGGTTCCACCATATTATCAACGTGAATTGCTTCAAAAATTACAGCGTTTAAGACAAGGAAAAAATTCTGTAGAAGAATATTATCAGGAATTACAAACTGGCATGATTAGATGTGGTATTGTTGAGGAGAATGAAGCTATGCTTGCACGTTTTCTGGGTGGATTAAATAGAGAGATTCAGACCATTCTAGACTATAAGGAGTATACTAATATCACTCGTTTATTCCATCTTGCTTGTAAAGCTGAACGTGAAGTGCAGGATCGACAGGCATTGGCGCGGACTAACTTTTCTGCAGGTCGACCTTCATCATGGACACCACGTGCATCATCTACTTCCACACGTTCTGCTACACCGGTGCCTCCGTCGGCTGCCACCTCCAACCGTGATATAATAAAGCAGGCACAATCACCATTATCTGCCAAGAGCACACCTTCTGGGCCTGCAAAGAGCTCTTCTTCATCCATGGCATCAACAGGGCAAACACATGATATTATTTGTCGACGTTGCAAGGGTGGAGGTCATTATGCGAGAGAATGCCCATCTAAGCGTGTGATGATTGTTACTGAGGATGGTGGGTATGAGTCCGCTAGTGACTATGATGAGGAGACTTTGGCTCTTATTACACGTGACGAACACGGTGGAGACGATTCTGATCATGAGACGCAATACATGGCTCCTGAAGATGCTGACAGGTATGAATGTTTAGTTGCTCAACGTGTTTTGAGTGTGCAGGTTACACAAGCTGAGCAAAATCAGAGGCATAATTTGTTCCATACAAAGGGAGTTGTGAAGGAACGTTCTGTTCGCGTGATCATAGATGGAGGGAGTTGCAACAACTTGGCTAGCATGGAGATGGTGGAGAAGCTTTCTCTCACCACAAGACCACATCCACATCCTTACTACATCCAATGGTTCAACAATAGCGGCAAGGTTAAGGTAACACGTACTGTTCGTGTGCATTTTAGTATCTCTACATATGCTGATTATGTTGATTGTGATGTGGTACCTATGCAAGCATGTTCCTTATTACTTGGTAGACCATGGCAATTTGATAAAAATGCTGTACACCATGGTAGAAACAATCATTATACTCTTGTTCATAAGGATAAAAATATTACTTTGCTTCCTATGACTCCTGATTCTATTTTGAAAGATGATATTAATAGAGCTAATAAAGCAAAACAGGAGAAGAATAAGAGTGAAAATCAGATTGTGGCAAAAGAATTTGAGCAACAAATGAAGCCTAATAATAAACCATATAGTGTTGCTTCTGAAATTAAATTGAAAAGTGCATGTTTATTTGCCACCAAATCTGATATTGATGAGCTAGATTTCAGCAAATCTGTTTGCTATGCTTTTGTGTGCAAAGAGGCATTATTTTCATTCGAGGACGTGCCTTCCTCTTTGCCCCCTGCTGTCACTAACATTATGCAGGAGTTCGCTAACGTCTTTCCACAAGACGTGCCACCGGGATTACCACCCATTCGAGGGATTGAGCATCAAATTGACTTAATTCCCGGTGCATCGCTACCCAACCGTGCACCATACCGTACCAATCCAGAGGAGACGAAGGAGATTATGCGTCAAGTACAGGAGCTACTCGACAAAGGTTATATACGCGAATCTCTTAGTCCTTGTGCTGTTCCTATTATACTCGTGCCTAAAAAGGATGGTACGTCACGTATGTGTGTTGATTGTAGAGGCATTAATAATATTACTATTCGTTATCGTCATCCTATTCCTAGGCTAGATGATATGCTTGATGAATTGAGTGGCTCTACAATATTCTCCAAAGTTGATTTGCGTAGTGGATACCATCAAATTCGTATGAAATTGGGTGATGAATGGAAAACAGCATTTAAAACTAAGTTTGGTTTATATGAGTGGTTAGTCATGCCTTTTGGGTTAACTAATGCACCTAGTACTTTCATGAGATTAATGAACGAAGTTTTACGTGCTTTCATTGGACGATTTGTGGTAGTCTATTTTGATGATATACTGATTTATAGCAAATCTTTGGAAGAACATTTGGAACATTTACGTGCTGTTTTTATTGCTCTACGTGATGCACGTTTGTTTGGTAACCTTGGGAAGTGCACCTTTTGCACCGACCGAGTATCTTTTCTTGGCTATGTTGTTACTCCACAGGGAATTGAAGTTGATAAAGCTAAGATTGAAGCTATTGAGAGTTGGCCGCAGCCCAAAACGGTCACACAAGTGAGGAGTTTTCTTGGCCTCGCTGGATTCTATAGGCGTTTTGTGAGAGATTTCAGCACCATTGCTGCACCTCTCAATGAGCTTACAAAGAAAGATGTGCCTTTTATTTGGGGTACCGCACAGGAAGAAGCCTTCACGGTATTGAAAGATAAGTTGACACATGCTCCTTTACTCCAACTTCCTGATTTTAATAAGACTTTTGAGCTTGAATGTGATGCTAGTGGAATTGGATTAGGAGGTGTGTTATTACAAGATGGCAAACCCGTTGCATACTTTTCTGAAAAATTGAGTGGGCCTAGTCTGAATTATTCTACTTATGATAAAGAATTATATGCTCTTGTTCGGACTTTAGAAACATGGCAACATTATTTATGGCCCAAAGAATTTGTTATACATTCTGATCATGAATCTTTGAAACATATTAAAAGTCAAGCTAAACTGAATCGTAGACATGCTAAATGGGTTGAATTTATTGAGACTTTCCCTTATGTCATTAAACACAAGAAGGGAAAAGAAAATGTTATTGCTGATGCATTGTCTCGTCGCTATACTATGCTTTCACAACTTGACTTCAAAATATTTGGTTTGGAGACCATCAAAGATCAATATGTGCATGATGCTGATTTTAAAGATGTAATGCAGAATTGTAAAGAAGGAAGAATGTGGAACAAGTTTGTCGTTAACGATGGATTTGTGTTTCGTGCTAACAAGCTATGCATTCCAGCTAGCTCCGTTCGTCTTTTGTTGTTGCAGGAGGCGCATGGAGGAGGATTAATGGGACACTTTGGCGTGAAGAAGACAGAGGACGTACTTGCTACACATTTCTTTTGGCCAAAGATGAGACGGGATGTTGAGCGTTTTATTGCTCGCTGCACTACATGTCAAAAAGCTAAGTCACGACTCAATCCTCATGGTTTATATATGCCTTTGCCTGTACCTAGTGTTCCTTGGGAGGATATATCTATGGACTTTGTTTTAGGTTTACCTCGAACAAAGAAGGGGAGGGATAGCATATTTGTTGTCGTGGATAGATTCTCGAAAATGGCACACTTTATACCATGTCATAAAAGCGATGATGCTGTTAATGTTGCTGATTTGTTCTTTCGTGAAATTATTCGCTTGCATGGTGTGCCAAATACTATTGTGTCAGATCGTGATACTAAATTTCTTAGCCACTTTTGGAGATGTTTATGGGCTAAGTTGGGGACTAAACTGCTTTTTAGTACTACTTGTCACCCCCAAACTGATGGACAAACTGAAGTAGTCAATAGAACATTGTCTACTATGCTTAGGGCTGTTTTGAAGAATAATAAGAAAATGTGGGAGGAATGCTTGCCTCATATTGAATTTGCTTATAATCGTTCATTGCATTCTACTACTAAGATGTGCCCTTTTGAAGTTGTGTATGGTTTCCTACCTCGTGCACCTATTGATTTGTTGCCTCTTCCATCTTCGGAGAAGGTTAATTTTGATGCTAAAGAACGTGCTGAATTGATTTTAAAAATGCATGAGTTAACTAAGGAAAATATTGAGCGTATGAATGCTAAATATAAACTTGCTGGAGATAAGGGTAGAAAACATGTTGTGTTTGCACCTGGAGATCTTGTTTGGTTACATTTGCGTAAGGATAGATTTCCTGATTTGCGCAAATCAAAGCTAATGCCACGTGCTGCTGGTCCCTTTAAGGTGTTGGAGAAAGTAAATGATAATGCATATAAACTTGAGCTGCCTGCAGATTTTGGGGTTAGTCCCACTTTTAACATTGCAGATTTGAAGCCTTATTTGGGTGAGGAAGATGAGCTTTCGTCGAGGACGACTTCATTTCAAGAAGGGGAGGATGATGAGGACATCAATACCATTGTTACACCCACAGCCCCTACTGCTACATATACTGGACCAATTACTAGAGCTCGCGCACGCCAATTAAATTATCAGGTACTTTCGTTTCTTGGTAATGATTCTAATGTTCATGAGAATATGATGCTGCCTAAATTGGATACATTTGTTTTGCTTACAAATGAAGGGCCTAGCTTGGAGAAGGATGGACATTGGAGCAAGAGCAAGCATGGAGATGATGCCATGCGCAAGGGGAACCAGAACGGAGTTACAAGTGATGATTTCAGGACTTTGAAGCCACCATAAGAGTGCATGAAGCCCTGGACGAAATATACAAGATGCCACTTCATAAATTTCGTCCAGAGGCTATTATAGGTGCTGCGTCACCTTTTTATTGGGCCAGGCCCATGTAATTTCGAAATACATAAGTATAGGCTATTTTTAGAGTCCGTATGTGTGGGGAAACAAGAGATAGGGTTGATTTCGGACCCCTCCACCAAGGGCCACGAAATTCCCCTCTCTTCCTCCATATATACAGCCCTTAGGGCACCGTTTAGACTTTGGGTTTTGTTTAGATTAAAAGTTCGCCATAGCTGCAACTTCGCGTACTTCGTTTGTGTTCAACGACCAGACAAAGGCGTCACAGAACCCCACCTTGATCAATAAAGCTTTCATCTTATATTCGCAATATCCAGATTGCAATCTTAGTTTCTTGCTTGTTCTTCGTTTGCTCGCAGGAAACAGACCCTCGTGGTCAGGTTGATCGTGCTCCGGCGTGGTCAATAACCTCTCGGAGTTGGTTTAGCGATTGCTAAGGCGCGACGTCCTCGCACGTTCGTAGTCGGATCGTCAAAGTCGACTTCCACCAAAGCGATTTCCATCATCTCATCGAAAGACGGGACACCTTTGCCTCTATCACCTTCCCAGCTCCACATACATCTACGTCGTGCGTTTGACTCTCCCTGGTACTCGCTCTATCCAAGCTTTGAGAGTTTTTGACTACAACGGTTGCCGATCACCGCCTGCTGCTGGGTAAGAACCGGTAAGAATTTGAGTTTTGCTTGACGGATTTGTGACACCCACCACCACCACTTGTTCGTAGTCTGTAGGATCATATTCTTGTGTGTTTCTATTGCTGCTAACCATGCCAGGATCACAAGCCGACGTGACTGACTGGGAGAATTTATCGAACAAGGAGCTTCATGATAAGTTTCAGCAAATGATGAGTGGACAGGTGCAAGATGTGCTAAACAGATTTGAAGAGGCCATGGAGAAGATAGATGGCATGGAGAAGACGTTCGAAACAAAGCTCGATAACAAATTTAATGAATTGCTCGCGCGTCTTCCACCACCACCACCCGCTGCACCTAACGTACCTCTCCAACAACAACAACAACAACAACAACGCATCCTTTCGAATCAGTATGGACGCGCGAGGCGTGTTCCTATTGAGGATGGCCAAACTTCTGGTGCTGCTGTTCATGTTGTTGATGCATCTTTCGCCCCTGCTACTGCTGCTGGTGGTACCCAGGAGGATGTTGAGTATGCGGGCGATTATGAGGATGAGGTTGATCAAAATCAGCACTACGTGCAGCCACCAGCACCATCACCACCAGGTCGACCTCAGGTATATATTCGTAATGGTAGGCCTGCACCACCACCTCAGGTACGAGATGATGTCCATATTCCTAAACTGAAATTGAATATTCCACCATTTGAGGGTAGATATGTTCCTGATATATATCTTACTTGGGAGTTAGAAACTGAACAACGTTTTACATGTTTACAATATCCTGAGGAGAGACGGGTTGCTGCTGCTGTTTGTGCTTTCACTAGTTTTGCATGTGTATGGTGGTCTGAACATTGTAGATTATATCCTATTCCCGCTACTTGGGCTGCTTTGAAAACTGCTATGCGTACTCGTTGGGTTCCACCATATTATCAACGTGAATTGCTTCAAAAATTACAGCGCTTAAGACAAGGAAAAAATTCTGTAGAAGAATATTATCAGGAATTACAAACTGGCATGATTAGATGTGGTATTGTTGAGGAGAATGAAGCTATGCTTGCACGTTTTCTGGGTGGATTAAATAGAGAGATTCAGACCATTCTAGATTATAAGGAGTATACTAATATCACTCGTTTATTCCATCTTGCTTGTAAAGCTGAACGTGAAGTGCAGGATCGACAAGCATTGGCGCGGACTAACTTTTCTGCAGGTCGACCTTCATCATGGACACCGCGTGCATCATCTACTTCCACACGTTCTGCTACACCGGCGCCTCCGTCGGCTGCCACCTCCAACCGTGATACAATAAAGCAGGCACAATCACCACTATCTGCCAAGAGCACATCTTCTGGGCCTGCAAAGAGCTCTTCTTCATCCATGGCATCAACAGGGCAAACACATGATATTATTTGTCGCCGTTGCAAGGGTGGAGGTCATTATGCGAGAGAATGCCCCTCTAAGCGTGTGATGATTGTTACTGAGGATGGTGGGTATGAGTCCGCTAGTGACTATGATGAGGAGACTTTGGCTCTTATTACACGTGACGAACACGGTGGAGAAGATTCTGATCATGAGACGCAATACATGGCTCCTGAAGATGCTGACAGGTATGAATGTTTAGTTGCTCAACGTGTTTTGAGTGTGCAGGTTACACAAGCTGAGCAAAATCAGAGGCATAATTTGTTCCATACAAAGGGAGTTGTGAAGGAACGTTCTGTTCGCGTGATCATAGATGGAGGGAGTTGCAACAACTTGGCTAGCATGGAGATGGTGGAGAAGCTATCTCTCACCACAAGACCACATCCACATCCTTACTACATCCAATGGTTCAACAACAGCGGCAAGGTTAAGGTAACACGTACTGTTCGTGTGCATTTTAGTATCTCTACATATGCTGATTATGTTGATTGTGATGTGGTACCTATGCAAGCATGTTCCTTATTACTTGGTAGACCATGGCAATTTGATAAAAATTCTATTCACCATGGTAGAAACAATCAGTATACTCTTGTTCATAAGGATAAAAATATTACTTTGCTTCCTATGACTCCTGATTCCATTTTGAAAGATGATCTTAATAGGGCTAATAAAGCAAAACAGGAGAAAACTAAGAGTGAAAATCAGATTGTGGCAAAAGAATTTGAGCAACAAATGCAGCCTAATAATAATAAACAATCTAGTGTTGCTTCTGAAATTAAATTGAAAAGTGCATGTTTACTTGCCACCAAATCTGATATTGATGATCTAGATTTTAGCAAATCTGTTTGCTATGCTTTTGTGTGCAAAGAGGCATTATTTTCATTCGAGGACGTGCCTTCCTCTTTGCCTCCTGCTGTCACTAACATTTTGCAGGAGTTCGCTGACGTCTTTCCACAAGACGTGCCACCGGGATTACCACCTATTCGCGGGATTGAGCATCAAATTGACTTAATTCCTGGTGCATCATTACCCAACCGTGCACCATACCGTACCAATCCAGAGGAGACGAAGGAGATTATGCGTCAAGTACAAGAACTGCTCGACAAAGGTTATATACGCGAATCCCTTAGTCCTTGTGCTGTTCCTATCATTTTAGTGCCGAAAAAGGATGGTACGTCGCGTATGTGCGTTGATTGTAGAGGCATTAATAATATTACTATTCGTTATCGTCATCCTATTCCTAGGCTAGATGATATGCTTGATGAATTGAGTGGCTCTACAATATTCTCCAAAGTTGATTTGCGTAGTGGATACCATCAAATTCGTATGAAATTGGGAGATGAATGGAAAACAGCATTTAAAACTAAGTTTGGATTATATGAGTGGTTAGTCATGCCTTTTGGGTTAACTAATGCACCTAGTACTTTCATGAGGTTAATGAACGAAGTTTTACGTGCTTTCATTGGACGATTTGTGGTAGTTTACTTTGATGACATATTGATTTATAGCAAATCTTTGGAGGAACATTTGGAACATTTACGTGCTGTTTTTATTGCTCTACGTGATGCACGTTTGTTTGGTAACCTTGGAAAGTGCACCTTTGGCACCGACCGAGTATCTTTTCTTGGCTATGTTGTTACTCCACAGGGAATTGAAGTTGATAAAGCCAAAATTGAAGCTATTGAGAGTTGGCCGCAGCCCAAAACGGTCACACAAGTGAGGAGTTTCCTTGGCCTCGCTGGATTCTATAGGCGTTTTGTGAGAGATTTCAGCACCATTGCTGCACCTCTCAATGAGCTTACAAAGAAAGATGTGCCTTTTCTGTGGGGTACCGCACAGGAAGAAGCCTTCTCGGTATTGAAAGATAAGTTGACACATGCTCCTTTACTCCAACTTCCTGATTTTAATAAGACTTTTGAGCTTGAATGTGATGCTAGTGGAATTGGATTAGGAGGTGTGTTATTACAAGATGGCAAACCTGTTGCATACTTTTCTGAAAAATTGAGTGGGCCTAGTCTGAATTATTCTACTTATGATAAAGAATTATATGCTCTTGTTCGGACTTTAGAAACATGGCAACATTATTTATGGCCCAAAGAATTTGTTATACATTCTGATCATGAATCTTTGAAACATATTAAAAGTCAAGCTAAACTGAATCGTAGACATGCTAAATGGGTTGAATTCATTGAGACTTTCCCTTATGTCATTAAACACAAGAAGGGAAAAGAAAATGTTATTGCTGATGCATTGTCTCGTCGCTATACTATGCTTTCACAACTTGACTTCAAAATATTTGGTTTGGAGACCATCAAAGATCAATATGTGCATGATGCTGATTTTAAAGATGTAATGCAGAATTGTAAAGAAGGAAGAATGTGGAACAAGTTTGTCGTTAACGATGGATTTGTGTTTCGTGCTAACAAGCTATGCATTCCAGCTAGCTCCGTTCGTCTTTTGCTGTTGCAGGAGGCGCATGGGGGAGGATTAATGGGACACTTTGGCGTGAAGAAGACGGAGGACGTACTTGCTACACATTTCTTTTGGCCAAAGATGAGACGGGATGTTGAGCGTTTTGTTGCTCGCTGCACTACATGTCAAAAAGCTAAGTCACGACTCAATCCTCATGGTTTATATATGCCTTTGCCTGTACCTAGTGTTCCTTGGGAGGATATATCTATGGACTTTGTTTTAGGTTTACCTCGAACAAAGAAGGGGAAGGATAGCATATTTGTTGTCGTGGATAGATTCTCGAAAATGGCACACTTTATACCATGTCATAAAAGCGATGATGCTGTTAATGTTGCTGATTTGTTCTTTCGTGAAATTATTCGCTTGCATGGTGTGCCAAATACTATTGTTTCAGATCGTGATACTAAATTTCTTAGCCACTTTTGGAGATGTTTATGGGCTAAGTTGGGGACTAAACTGCTATTTAGTACTACTTGTCACCCCCAAACTGATGGACAAACTGAAGTAGTCAATAGAACATTGTCTACTATGCTTAGGGCTGTTTTGAAGAATAATAAGAAAATGTGGGAAGAATGCTTGCCTCATATTGAATTTGCTTATAATCGTTCATTGCATTCTACTACTAAGATGTGCCCTTTTGAAATTGTGTATGGTTTCCTACCTCGTGCACCTATTGATTTGTTGCCTCTTCCATCTTCGGAGAAGGTTAATTTTGATGCTAAAGAACGTTCTGAATTGATTTTAAAAATGCATGAGTTAACTAAGGAAAACATTGAGCGTATGAATGCTAAATATAAACTTGCTGGAGATAAGGGTAGAAAACATGTTGTGTTTGCACCTGGAGATCTTGTTTGGTTACATTTGCGTAAAGATAGATTTCCTAATTTGCGCAAATCAAAGCTAATGCCACGTGCTGATGGTCCCTTTAAGGTGTTAGAGAAAATAAATGATAATGCATATAAACTTGAGCTGCCTGCAGATTTTGGGGTTAGTCCCACTTTTAACATTGCAGATTTGAAGCCTTATTTGGGTGAGGAAAATGAGCTTCCGTCGAGGACGACTTCATTTCAAGAAGGGGAGGATGATGAGGACATCAATACCATTGTTACACCCACAGCCCCTACTGCTACATATACTGGACCAATTACTAGAGCTCGCGCACGCCAATTAAATTATCAGGTACTTTCGTTTCTTGGTAATGATTCTAATGTTCATGAGAATATGATGCTGCCTAAATTGGATACATTTGTTTTGCTTACAAATGAAGGGCCTAGCTTGGAGAAGGATGGACATTGGAGCAAGAGCAAGCATGGAGATGATGCCATGCGCAAGGGGAACCAGAACGGAGTTACAAGTGATGATTTCAGGACTTTGAAGCCACCATAAGAGTGCATGAAGCCTTGGACGAAATATACAAGATGCCACTTCATAAATTTCGTCCAGAGGCTATTATAGGTGCTGCGTCACCTTTTTATTGGGCCAGGCCCATGTAATTTCGAAATACATAAGTATAGGCTATTTTTAGAGTCCGTATGTGTGGGGAAACAAGAGATAGGGTTGATTTCGGACCCCTCCACCAAGGGCCACGAAATTCCCCCCCTCTCTTCCTCCATATATACAGCCCTTAGGGCACCGTTTAGACTTTGGGTTTTGTTTAGATTAAAAGTTCGCCATAGCTGCAACTTCGCGTACTTCGTTTGTGTTCAACGACCAGACAAAGGCGTCACAGAACCCCACCTTGATCAATAAAGCTTTCATCTTATATTCGCAATATCCAGATTGCAATCTCAGTTTCTTGCTTGTTCTTCGTTTGCTCGCAGGAAACAGACCCTCGTGGTCAGGTTGATCGTGCTCCGGCGTGGTCAATAACCTCTCGGAGTTGGTTTAGCGATTGCTAAGGCGCGACGTCCTCGCACGTTCGTAGTCGGATCGTCAAAGTCGACTTCCACCCAAGCGATTTCCATCATCTCATCGAAAGACGGGACACCTTAGCCTATATCAGGAGCGGCTATTGTGCTAAAATCTTTCACAAAGCGGCGATAAAAACCTGCAAGACCAAGAAAACTTCGCACTTGTTGCAAATTGGTGGGTTGGGGCCAAGTTTTAATTGCTTCAATTTTAGTTTCATCAACATGGATAGCCTTGGAAGAGACAACGAAACCCAAGAAAACCACTTTGTCAACACCAAATGTGCACTTTTTCATGTTGGCATAAAGACTTTCCTTGCGAAGTGTTTGCAAAACAAGCTTAACATGATCAAGATGCTCTTTCATGGTTTTGCTAAACACAAGAATATCATCGAAGTAAACCACAACAAAGACTCCAATATAAGGTCGAAGTACATGATGCATGAGACACACAAAAGTACCGGGAGCCTCCGATAAACCCATAGGCATAACTAACCACTCATATAAGCCAAATTTGGTTTTAAAAGCAGTTTTCCATTCATCACCCTCATGAATGCGTATTTGATAATAGCCACTTTTAAGATCAATTTTTGAGAAAAAGTTGGCTCCACTAAGTTCATCAAGCATATCGTCTAAGCGAGGAATGGGATGCCTATAGCGAACGGTAATAGCATTTATAGGTCTACAATCGGAACACAAGCGGAAACTTCCATCGGGCTTAGGCACAAGTATGACAGGAATGGCACAAGGGCTTAAGCTTTCACGTACATGACCGTTGTCGATTAGTTGTTGTACTTGCCATTGAATCTCCATGGTTTCGTCGGGATTGACCCGGTATGGAGCTTTGTTTGGAAGTGGCGCTCCGGGGATGAGGTCGATTCGATGCTCAATGCCTCGAAGAGGATGTAGACCCGGAGGTAGCTCATCGGGGAAAACATCTTGAAATTCCTGCAAAAGAGATTGAAACACCAAAGGTAGCTCGTGAATGGTGTTAGTTTTTGGTTCTCTATCCTTGCACACAAGGACAAAGTGCATCACACTTGATGGGTTCTCACACACTTCTCTCATCTCACTTTTTGTGGCAAATAGTATGAGGTTTTTCTCTCTAGGCGAAGAGGTGCTCAAGTTTGGCTTGTGGCTCTCACTCACTTTTTGGTGGATCTCTTTTCCGCTCTTCTCTCTATGGTGGGTGGCTTGCTTGTCGGCTATCACTTGACTAGGAGACATAGGTCGTAGCACATATTCCTTTCCTTTCATCTTGAGGCTATAGTGGTTGGTGCGCCCGTTGTGGAAGACACCACGGTCGAATTGCCATGGTTGACCAAGAAGGAGGTGGCAAACGGTCATTGGGACCCCATCACACTCCAAAGTGTCCTAATATGCACCAATTTTGAAGGATACGTGGACCGTATGCTCAACTCTTATAGTGCCGGAGTCACTTAGCCATTGAACCTTGTAGGGGTGCGGGTGCTTCTTCTTGACCAATTGAAGCTCGGAGCATAGTTCTTCACTTGCCAAGTTGTGGCAACTACCACCATCGATGATGAACTTGACGGATCGTCCATTGATGCCGGCCTTTGTGTGGAAGATGTGGCATCGTTGGTCTTCTTCTTGTTGATGTTGAAGAGTCAAGACCTTGGAGACAACAAGAGCGGGGCTCGTATCTTCATCACAAAAGACTTGGTCATCTTCATCTTCATTCACTCGCCTATGCATGGCCACTTGCTCAATAGCTTCCATTTCATCTTCACTCATTGAGTCGTAGGTGCCATCGTCGTTGAGTATCATGGTGCACTTGTTTGTGCATTCATAGGATTTGTGGCCTCGGCCTCCGCAAGTGAAACACTTGAATGAGCTTGTATTGACGGTCTCATCGGTTGGAGTAGATGACGAAGCACGCGGTTTGAAGTTGCTTGTAGTAGGAGGAAGACGACTTGAACTTGTGGAAGTTTTCTTGTAACTTGACTTGTCGTCGTTGCTTGGAGAAGGCTTGGTTGATGTCGAAGTTGGAGTAGTTGTTGAAGCTTGGTTATTGGAGAAGCCGTAGGTCTTGGAGGAATACTTGGCGTACTTGAAGTCATGTTGCACTTGACGTTCCGCCTTTGTAGCTTGATGCACGAGGTCAATGAGGTTGGAGTAGGGTTGGAAGTCGGCGATCTTCTTGATGGGATAATTTAGTCCATTCAAGAATCGTGCCATTGTTTGCTCATCATCCTCCGTGACATTGGCTCGAATCATGGCAATCTCCATTTCCTTGTAGTATTCTTCAACACTCTTTGTTCCTTGCTTGAGGAGTTGTAGTTTCTTGAAGAGATCGCGGTTGTAGTAGGTTGGCACAAAACGTGCTCGCATGACATCCTTCATTTGAGCCCAAGTGGTGATTGGAGGTTCACCTCTTGCTTGTCGGCGCTCAAGGACTTGTTCCCACCATATGAGCACATAGTCTTGGAACCCAAGTGATGCGATAGCGATCTTCTTGTCTTCCTCATAGTTGTGCAAACGAAAGATTTTGTCGACCTTCAATGCCCATGAGAGGTATTCTTCGGGATCATTGCTTCCATTGAACTTGGGCATTGTGAATTTGAGCTTGCCATAGCGTTGCTCTTCATTGTGTTGTGGGCGATGGTGATGATGACGCCCTTGACATGGAGGGTAATCGTCCTCATGTTGCTCTTGGCGTGGAGGAAGTCCATGATTAACTTGCTCTTGTTGACCTTGAGGTTGAGGTGGAGCTTGACGAACTTGTGAGGGAGCTTGTGTAGCTTGACGTTGTACACGCGGATGGTAGTTCCTCTCTTGGATTTCTTCTCGAAGGGCTTCCTCTTGATTTCGCCGTTCGCGATTGCGGTTGGCGATAGCTCGACTTGATGCTTGAAGGGCACGTTCCGCCTCAAGAGCTTGTGCTTCTCGTTGTTGTTGTTGAAGACGTTGAGCCTCGGCGTCTTGTTGCTCTTGGTGTAGACGCGCTCGTTCTTGTTCTTCTTGGCGACGAAGACATTGTCATTCTTGAGCTTGAGCAAACGCTACTTGGTTTGATTGAGGACGAGGGACTTGTTCATCGACTTGCTCTTGTGAATGCTTGTCGTGTAGCGGGTTGCGAGATGCATGACGGTCTTGACGCGCGGCTCTTTGAAGAGTGTTTGATGACGGTGTACTTGAGCCGGAGAAGGAATCGTCGGAGTGTCGACTTGAGTGGATCCGTCTTGAGTATGACGATGTAGAAGGAGGCCGGTTCACCAACAAGGCGCGGATCTCGTCCATTCTTGCATTGTTCTCTTGCTTGTGCACATCGAGCTTGTTGTCGAAGTAGTCTCTTGTACGTTGCTCGAAGAGTCGCAAGTCGGTAGCGAGGTTGTCGATGCGGTCGTTCATTGCTTGTTGCTCTTGATGCAACGCTCATTGTGCGCCAAAAAGGTGGCTCTTGGTGACGTATGATGACATGTCGTCGTCTTGCTCGATGAAGAGTGGGTTTGTAGAAGTACTTGGCCTATCCATCATTTCAAGCAAAATGTGAGTGGTAGAAGGAGAAGAACTTATACCAATGTACCTTTGACCGATGTTGAAGATGAATCAAGTTCACTCAAATGCGGACAATGAAATAGCACTATTGGTACCAATCCTTGTCGGTTCTCACACCTACACAAGTAAAAGCTTATGGTGGAGCTTGGTTAGGATGGTGGCACAAAATTGATTGCAATCGTTAGTTTGACTCAAAGATGTTGAAAAAGATTAGCAAATTCGCAAATGCAACAAGTAGACCAAGCAAGTAGTGGTACACGGAAACACACACGCAAATAGATAAATGGGATTGTGCAAACCAAAAGTGAGCCAAAATGTGGAATCCACGAAAATGCTCTTGTTGCACAATACTAGAGAGACGCTAGCACGATTGCACAATAGGCGGATACGGAGCTTGTGCACAACCTACTAGGCAAAAATGCAACGATCTCTATCCCAAGTATGCTATATGTATGGTATTTCGGTGCTATGATCCAAGATGATCTTATATGACAATCTTAATGTTGTATGATGCTATGGTTCTTGTTTATAAGCTCTTTGCTTATCTTTCCTCTTTGCTTAAAAGCTTGAGTGGCTCTATCTCTTTTGAGCTCTTTTCTTATGCAAACTTCACGAACCAAGATAGCAATTGTGTATGCGATGACAACTTTGTGACACACAAGTTGATTCCGAGATATGCACCATGATGGTATGGTATGTATGATATGGAGTATGATCACTAATGTGCACAAGTCACGTTGCCGGCAATACTCAATGGCTAGTCTCGATGGGTAAGCTACGCCAAAGATGGGGTATGATGGTTATCAATGCAATTGCAAGGTATGACAAAGATGTCGTCGAGGTTACCGTCCGTAGCGAAGATGAGTAGTCGACGAAGATGAGCGTTGGTAATGTTGATGTCGTACCATACCTAAATAGCCGAAACACAATAGGACACGGGAAATCACAACTCAAATTCTCGAACCCAAAGTCGAATGGTGGTACGGAGGTTGTGTCGTGGGATTTTGGCAGGTGGAAGTGGTGGTGGTTGAAGTGGGGCAGTATGTAGACGTAGGTGGTGGTGGAGGAGAACTGCAAAAATGCAGTTTCGGCAGAGGAAGCCGGATGATCCGGGTCAGGAGCCGGATGATCCGGGCGTGTCCGGATGATCCGGGTCAGGGTCCGGATGATCCGGGCAGGTCAATCGCGGTCGGGAACTGCTCGGGATGAACTCGAAAACGGCGAGAATTTGACGAATCCGCGGATTTTGGATGGATTTCGAGGGGGAGAAGGTGGGGAAAAGCAAGATCCACGAGTTACACACCGAATCCACGGATCAAAATCAACAAATCATCATCAAAACCAACAAATCACAAAAAAACTTGGGGGCTATTTTTGGTGGGGATTTTCGGATTTAGGACGAAAACAACAAAATCAAGCTAGAAAACACGGGGTAGGGGCTCCAAAAACGTGATCAACGTGGCTCATGATACCAAGATGATGTAGGGTGGAACCCTATAGCGACGATCTTCCACGTTTGGAGTGGATCCTATGGGGAATCACGAAGAACACGCGGAAGCACGAAGGGAAAACACGGGGAAAACGAGAGAGAATCACTAAACCGACAAGGAATCAATCACACAAGTGCTAGATAACCGAATACAAAGAGATACACGAGATCCAAAGTCAACAAAGGTAGAGGATACAAAGGAACCGTTCTTCTCCGCGAGGAGGCCTTGATGTTCTTCCCTAGAGAGGGGTCTTGAATCCGCTTGGGGGATCTTCTCCGAAGAGGTCGTGAGCTCCGAGGAGAAGTATCCAAGTGGATGAGCAAAGGCTCTCACACAAATATGAGCTAATCCAATGCTAAGTCTCAAAGTGAGGTGGGGGAGTCCTATATATAGACTAGGGGCGAAGGGGTACATGGGCTCAGCCCAACACGCGCGCGCAGGCACTGGCCGGATGATCCGGGAGTGGAGCCGGATGATCCGGGCTGGTCCGGATGGTCCGGGTGGAGGCCCGGATGAGCTGGAGGCCCGGCTGGTGGCGGTGCAGAGCCGGATGTCCGGCTGGGGGTCCGGACGTCCGGGCAGGGTCCGGATGATCTGGGACGGGGTCCGGATGGTCCGGCTTCATGTGGGAGCTTCGGGTGCCTTCGGGGTGAGTTAGCCGGATCGTCCGGGTGGTGGGGCGGATCGTCCGGGCTCTGTCCGGATCGTCCAGGCCGCCGTCCGGATCATCCGGCCAGTCTGGGCCTTGGTGCTTTTCCTCTCCATCTTCACGCATGTCTTCCGCTTCCGGTTCTCCTTGCTTCCTAGCTTCTTCACGGTTAACTCCTCGGTACCTGAGTATGCATAGCATTTCCGTTTGAGGTAGTAACCATGTTCCATTTGTGTCCATATGCAAGTCTAGTAGGAAGGAGTTCACCTCGGTTTCCAAAGCACATGCTCTAGCTCTTGTCATGGGTCCTTGTGGGGTTGGATGTGTTGATGTAGAGTCCATGGGGATGATGGAAGGATGCTCCGCATCAACGTGGTTCAAAGAGGAAAGGAAGGGGCAAAAGTACTAGTACAGACTGGCTATCCAGCACCTACGTTGGTCGAAAAGGGAAAACAATGACAAACGCAGTACGCATATCTGTAACGAACTGATCTTTGTTTTGGGGGACAAGGCTGAAGAGTTTGAGCAGGACTAGATTTGCTGCGCTCACATAGGGAAAGGTGTCTAAAGATAACAAAACTGGGACCAACACAAATATGCTCCTTGGTTGTTTGTTCTTTGTTGCAACAGACTGTGCATGACCACAGTACATTGGTAGATGCACATGGTGCTGGTGCGTCCACTGTCCCGTGCAACTCATTAGCTGTTGTTAATCTAAGGCCCTGTTTGGCTAAAAACTCCATAGTCCCTACCTGCTTGGTTCCAGGGACTAAACATGGACTAGAGGTTATTAAATGACATGCTAAAAGACCATGTTACCCCGAGTAATGAACTAATAGAGACAAAGTGTGATGCGTGGCAGGGGCAACTGTTAGAAAAAGTCCCAAAAAGACTCCCTCGGGGTCTTCTTTCTTTAGTCCCAAATGCCCACTTTTAGTCCCTAAAAGTCCCTCCTGTTTGGTTTAGATGGGACTGACACGGAGTTTTTTTAGTCCCTACACCAAAATGTCCCTGTAAACACACACCCTCTAATAATGCTGCTGGAAAATTGATGCAATTCCACAGTTAAAAGCAAATTACATGTTTAACAAATTTTATTGTTAATATAATCTCTATGTTAATATTAATCAATGCCACCGTTTGAGAAATGCTACTGTCTTGCTTTCTTTCCCATTAGATAAGGTAGATACTTCTTTTTGTTGACTTCTGTGTCATCCATCGTTATTGACCACTAGTTGTTTCCTTTGCACCTCTATGTAAACAGGGTTATCTACTTCACCTCATTGCCATTGTGATCTTTTGTTGCACTGCACAAAACACTTTTGTTTTAAGAGTGTTTTGTGCAGTTCAACCAAAATGTCACACCGACAATGTTGCTTGATTTGTTGATCTTAGTGGAACTGCACAAGAGGAGATCTTACTTCCTATCCGTGTTGGCAAATTTGGTTCAGATCTTCTTCTTGTGAGTTGTTTGAATTCCGCATCATGAGAGGTCAGTACTAGCCTTCTTTCACATGATTCTGCAGTGTGCTTTCATATGTTGTGCTACTTGTACGATAATGTTGCTTGATTTTAGTGAACTGCACAAATGGAGACACGACTTCCAATCTGTATGTGCACGGTAATATCCCACTGAGGTAAGATAAGGATATTTCACAATTGTTGGCCTGTATTTTGCCACTTTCATTAGAAAATTAAGTTTAGTACTATACTTGTGCTCCCTAATTGACATGCCAAATCTTACATTGAAGGCGAAGCTTGTCTGTTATTTAACCAAGTGATGAAGGGGAAGAACAAGCGGAAGAAAAAAAATCAACTCTCGGTGCTGTAATGAAGCACTGGAACTATGATGACACAAGTAATGATATAGTTTTGCATCTTAATTT
Organism: Triticum timopheevii; assembly: GCA_963921465.1. Lineage (NCBI taxonomy): Eukaryota > Viridiplantae > Streptophyta > Magnoliopsida > Poales > Poaceae > Triticum > Triticum timopheevii. The sequence goes on from OY997274.1 coordinate 350,512,251, forward strand.
ATTGCTATGGCTGGAACAAGCAATTGTTTTGCCATTGATCTGATGCCACTCTTAATGTAATACGTAATTATCTCTACTTGTGCAAAAAGGGATCATCTTTGAAGATACCATATATTTTAGTGGAACTGCACAAGAAGATGTTGAAAACATTAAACTAATCAAGGAGTATATAGTAAGCATGGCCACCACCGTAGATAGCAACAGATGGTTCCGGAGAAGTGCTTCATGTGTATGCTCTACACAATAAGCCTCCTGACAAAGGTTGGTACTCGCCCACTGATTTCATCCATATGATTTGAGCTTTGTCATCTCTATTTGCGTTGTGCTACTGTTTAGATACTGTCATGAAAAGGTGGTATTGTCCTTGAGAAGTGCTTCATCTGAGCTGTTTTAAATATTTCCTTTCCTTTTTTCGAGCAAACAGGGATGCTAGCATTTAGTTGTCCTCTTGTCTTTGCACAACAGGATCATCTTCCTCTGAAGAAGAATATGGACTACGTGAAGTGACTAGTTCCGATTATGCCAGTATGAAGAAGCCTTGTCTATCTTCTCATCAGAAGGAGCAGTTGAAGGATGGTTACATTACTCCCCACAAGACCAAACTAACTTCAGCTCAGAAGGACTGACAAATCTCCATTTTTTTGCTGTGATGCGCGAGTACAATGTTGTTCTAGGAATCTTTCTGGTGAGTTCCATTTTTCTAAAAGTGTGCTCTACATGGACCATGTAGGTGCCTGTTTAAACTGTCAATTCATAGTACAGTTTGCTTTATACTAATCACTTTTTTGGTATTTGTGCAAATAGGGGTGCTCAGCTTGATTTCAATGGGAACTGCACAAAATGTTCATGAATACATCGAATCATTCATTTCCACCACAAGAAAGGAGGTGCCGATAAGTTCAAGGCATTGCAACATATAAGGGTGAAATCATACAAGCTACACGCGAATTTGGTTGATTTTGGTGGAACTGCACAAAAAGAACAGCTGGTTTATTTAGCACGAGGTGCCATGTCAATGTCCGAACTGATGGCAAAGCCTGCCCATTCCACAATCGTAGGCATTTGATATTTTGGAATGGGACAACTTTGTCAAATTTTGCTCATTGATTTTAGCAAGACATGCGTTATGATATTTTTGAACGGGACGCCCTTTGCTGTCAGCAGCGTCGATCAATTTTTTCTTTATTTTTTAGTTGTGAAGTAAATATTGCCTCTGACATGTGAGTCGCTGAGATGCATAATCATCGATTGTTTTGAATGTTCTCTATGAACCCTGTGTGTTTGATTGCAATGTACAGAAACGCTAAAAAGCTGCTCAAACTCTTTGTACTCCTTCTGTTCCTTTTTACTTCACACATTGTGAAAGTGCATAAATTTTTCTATAAAATTGGTCAAAGTAGAGATACTTTGACTGCAGACAAAACTTGTATGCAGACTAGAAAGGACCGGAGGGACTACATGTGAAACTGCTGCAAACGAGGTGATCACCCTGGGAATAATGCTAGCACATATTGTTTTGCATGTTCATCATATGCCAATGATACAGGAATTCGAACTAATCGAAATAAATTCATTCATACACGGCCGGATTTCATATAAACATGTCGGATTTCATTACATTTCATACATTCTTCAACTAAAAAGGGATGCGCTAGAGGTATAATTAATTAACCGAAGCTACCCACCTGTGTCCCGCTGAGCCGAACAGAAGCTTCAGTGACTTAACTGTAAGTGCAGTTGCGTAACTGACATGTGGCATGTTGGGCCCATGTGTCAGTCAGCCAACTGCACCAGCAGTTAAGTAGAAGCAGCGTTCTTCTCCAACACAGCTCTCCGACTCCACGTCGCCGCCAAGAAGCTAATCGGCCTTCAATGGTCAACCCGCCTAGCTTGGCTTCAACCGGAGGGTAGCAGCGTTGGCCTTACTTGGACCCGAGCGGCGGCGACCTACCGTGTTCTACTCTTCCTCGTTTTCTGTGTGGCGCGGCCTCGTTGGCAGCGGGGCGGGGCCTCGGCGGAGCCAGCGATGTCCTCTATCTCGTTGCCGACGGGCGGCGCCTCGGCGGAGCGGTGGAAATCTTCCCCCTCGTTGCCGGTAGGGTGGGGCCTCGGCTAAGCCGACGATGTCCTCTTCCTCGTTGTTGGTGGGGCGGGGCCTCGGCGGAGCCGGCGGTGTCCTCTGCCTTGTTGTTGGCACCGCGGGGCCTCGGTGGAGCATGGCCTCATTGACACCAGCGGAGCGGGCACTCGTCGGAGCCGGCATTGTCCTCTGCCTCGTCCTCGGTCTCGCCAAACAGCGCCTCGCCCGCTTCATCGCCCTCTTTGTAGGCGGCCGCAGCCTCCGCTACCTGCATGCGGTACCGCCAGCGCTAGAGGCGGCCCTCGCGGGTGGAGCGGTACGAGTCGAGCAGCGCCTCCTGCTCCGCCCGCTCCGCGGCGATCTGCTCCTCCTCCTGCAGGTGCTCCTGGAGGAGATGGTGGTTGTAGGCGGCGTCGGCCTGCGCCTCCCGGAACTGCTCCTCACGCATCTGCCTCACCGTGTCCATATATTGGGCACGGGCCTCGCTGATGGTCATGGTGCAATGCACCGGCGAGGATGGCGCGGAGGAGGGGGTTGGCGCCGGATCGTCGACTACCAAGTTCTCCATGACGTCGTCGTCCTCCGGCTGCCTGCCGGCCAGCCGGTTGGCAGCAATGGCTGCTATCTTCTTGTGGTCCGTCGTCCGCCCGTCCCGAAGAGCGCTGGAGCGCGAGGAAGCCATTGTGGGGAGTAGTGGTGTGGACAGGAGAAAGGGAACATATGCGGATGACTGCGGCTATGGCCGGCGCAGCAGTTTATATAGCAATGGTGGGCGGCGGAGGGACGGACGTGTGGCGCCGAAGTAGCCGCCTCGGCAACCGCGTATCATAATGGGCGGCAGATGGACGGACGGACAGCACTTGTGCCGTTTGAAGGCGGAGCAATCGCCTGCACCGGCAAGCGGGGCGGGCGGTGCTGACTGTTTCGGGCGGAAAGCGCGCGCGGGCGAGGAAATGACTTTACTTGGAGAGGATGACAATGGGGGCCCACCAGGGCCATAGCCTCACGTACGCAAGTGCCTCCTTATTTTATATATATATATATATATATATATATATATATATATATATATATATATATATATATATATATATATATATATATATAATTTTTTTGCTTCCTCCTGGTTTTCTGACATCACGGTCCCACACCATTGTCAACCTATGTAGTCAATAAACAAGAGAATTGCACAAGAAGCTGCCGACAGCTGGGACCAAGCAGCTCGAGCAGTATTTGTGTTTTTGAGGTGTGAGCACTATAGAGTTTTTCGATGTTTAGCCCAGATATTAATTTTTCTCCTCTGAACAACAACGAAAACATCGCTGCAGGTATTAATTGGGCGGGCTGTGGCCCGTCTAGCCCAGGCCAGATATCCAGCCCAGATATTAATTTTTTTTCACGCTGAAACTGGCTAGCCCAGCTATACTTTTTTTAGGAATACCCAGGCAAGGTCAAGTTGTTATTCTCCATCCCGCTGGGCTGCAAATCTTTCCTCCTAACCAGAAAATGGGCTTTAAGAAATAATAAATGGGATGTAATTATAAAAACTGGGCAGTAACTATAAAAAAATGCACCAAAGACATAATTTCTTTATAAATATTATTTTTGGATATTGAAAATTTTAATTTCATTAATTGTTGCGAGCGCAAAGTTTCGCTGGATTTTTACGTAATATAAATTTATATTGAAATTGTATTTAATCTGACTAGAAATTTCGGGATAAAAATATTTCGGATCCCATCAAAATGTGGGAAGTTCTATTGAATTCTGTTTTGAACGGTTGGTTGAAATGGGTTGTACTTTTAACAAAGTGTAAATGGGCTATAGTAAATTCCATTAGAATTCAAAAATGGGCTGCACATTCTTACAAATCTCAAATGGGCTATAAGTTCTCTGCCACACACTCGTGGCCTTACTAAGTTGATGCGTCCCCTAAAAAAAGAGTTGACAAGTATGCAAGGCTTTGTCAACTTATAGTCAACACACAGTTCTAGCAGCAGTGGCCGTTGGATGTCCATCCAACGGATGCCGTGCTTCTTCTTCAATCTCGGATATTCTAGATTCACCCGCCCAAAAAATGATTCCTCCCCCTGACATCTGGGGCGCACCATTTCGGAAGCTGACCTGTGGGCCTACTAAGTTGACGTACTAAGGGCTTTCGTCAACTTAGTCAATATAAATGATTCTAGCTGCAGTGACCGTACGATGTCCATCCAACGACCGTCGTGCTTCTTCAACCTCTAGTCTTCTTGCTCCAGTCACCCAAAGCAGCGCCGGTCGTGCCGCCTGCTCCTGCCTCTCGTGGCCGGCTGTGCTGCCACGGAGGCCTCACCGACCCCTACTACTCCCACCGCTGGCCAGGCCATCCCTCCACTCACCCACACCCCCTGTTATTCTGCGGCGACGGCAGCCTCACACCGCAGCCGAACCAGTGAACCCTCGTACTCCTCTCCGCATGGGCATCCACTATCGCGTCTTCCCCGTCTCCGTGTCGACCCCTTCCTAGGCCTCGCCGTCGTCCACTGTCGTGGTGCTCTCGGCGCGGCATGGTCAACGTGGTCAAGGAACGACTTCCATCGGACGTGGACTGTACATGGAGAGGCTGACAGCTGGGTCCACAGCCGCAGCAAGGAAGTGCCTCCTTATTACGCGGAAAATAATGATTCCTCCACCTGACAGCTGGGACCCACCGGACAGGCCACTGTATTTCGTGAAAAAACGTTTCCCCCTGACTACTGGGACCCACCAGCTACATCTTCGCACGCAAGGAAGTGCGTCCGGGCAAAAAAAATGATTCTCCCCCTGACTGCTGGGACCCACCAGCTACACCTTCGCACGCAAGGAAGTGCGTACGGGCAAAAAAATGATTCGCCCCGCTGACTGCTGGGAACCACCAGCTACATCTTCGCACGCAAGGAAGTGCGTCCGGAAAAAAACGATTCGCCCCTGACTGCTGGGACCCACCAGCTACATTTTCGCATGCAAGGAAGTGCGTCTGAAAAAAAATGATTCGCCCCCCCTGACTGCTGGGACCCACCAGCTACATCTTCGCACGCAACGAAGTGCCTGACAGTCAGGACCCACCTGGTCGAAGCGTACATAGCGTTGTCATTCTGGTCGCGAACCTGTACGTACATACTGGTGGATGTAGAGGCGCGCATGTGTCGTAGTAGAGGCGGGTACGTGTCGTAGTAGAGGCGCGCACGTAGCATGTACACGTACGTACAACGACCAGTGTGCAAGAAATCAAAAATGGCCACATATGTGTACATACAGGCGGGGTCTCGAACGCCTACTCGCGCATACGTACGGCCAAGGCTCATGTACATGGTTGGGTCGGAACGGAGAAACAACATCGTCGTTGTGTTCACGGGGAGCCAACCGGCTGGGTCGGAACGGAATGCGTCGTCGTGTTCATCGGGAGGGCTTGGACGGAACAGGTGTTGGAAACGAGGCCTGGCGTACCGCAGAACGGAGGAAACAGCCTTGTGTTCGCCCGGCCATGTTCGAAACGGGATCTTGTTCATTGGGAGGGGTCTGGCGTACCGTAAAACGGAGGAAACGGACCTCCTACGGTCGAAACGGGGGTCCTGTTGATCGGGAGGGGTGTGGCGTACCGCAAAACGGACGAAACGGACTTGTGTTGGAGCGCTACGGTCGAAATGGGGGTCCTGTTCATCGGGAGGGGTGTGGCGTACCGCAAAACGGGACTCCACGGGATACTATTCATCTCCACCGTCGACCTCCTCCAACCTCCACGGGCTACCGTCGACCTCCTCCAACCTCCACGGGCTCCTGTTCATCCAGCCTCCACCGCGCGCTACTCCACCCGCTACTGTTCAACCACCCCTCCACGGGCACCCCTTCACCGTATACTGTTCATCCAGCCCTCCACGGGGTCGTCCTGTTCATCCAGAGGCAACGCCACGGGGTCCTGCATCCACCCCCACCGCTCACTATTCATCCAACCCCCTCCTGCAACGCTCACTGTTCATCCAATCGATCGGTTTCAGTTAGTAGCAGTAGCGAAGGGATCGCTCGATCGGGTTCAGTTAACAGCCATCGATCGATCGCTCAGGTTCAGTAACGTGTAGCCTGCAGTGCAATCGCTCGGGTTTAGTTAGAGCCCAACGCCTTACTCAGGTTCAGTTAGAGCCAACGCCTCGCACACACGTGCGTATGTGTACGAGAGAAACTGAGGGATCGAAGAAGGTGAGAGTGTCTAGAGGGGGGGGTGATTAGACTACTCGACAAGATAAAAATTCTGTCTTTTATCAAGGACATATTTTGGCAGATTTTGCATAACATACAAGTCAAGTAGCACACTACACATGCAATTCTAGAGTATGGGCAGCGGAAAGTAAATTGCACAAGTAGTAAAGAGAAGTGGAGAAGATCAAACGCAATTTGGAGACGCGGTGATTTTTCTCGTGGTTCCGATAGGTGGTGCTATCGTACTTCCACGTTGATGGAGACTTCAACCCACGGAGGGTAACGGCTGCGCGAGTCCACGGAGGGCTCCTCCCACGAAGGGTCCACGAAGAAGCAACCTTGTCTATTCCATCATGGCCTACGCCCACGGAGGGCTAGCCTTACTCGGGGTAGATCTTCACGAAGTAGGCGATCTCCTTGCCCTTACAAACTTCTTGGTTCAACTCCACATCTCGATGACGGAGGCTCCCAAGCGACACCTAACCAATCTAGGAGGCACCACCCTCCAAAAGGTAATAGATGTTGTAGATGATGATGAACTCCTTGCTCTTGTGCTTCAAATGATAATCTCCCCAACACTCAACTCTCCTCACTGATTTGGCTGTGGTGGAAGAAAGGATTGAGTGGAAAGCAACTTGGGAAGGCTAGAGATCAAGCTTCATATGGTGGGAGTGGAGCAACTTGATCTCAACACAAGGGTAGGTAGTTCTCTTCTCAGAAATATAAGATAGGAGTGGTAGTTCTTTCTGATGGCTTTCTCCACGAATGAAGAGGGGGTGGAGGGGTATAAATAGCCTCCACACAAAATCCAACCGTTACACACATTTGAGCAATCTCGGTGGGACCGAAGTGGACAACTCGGTGAGACCGATAGTTCAAATAATGTGAATGTTGGGATTTTCGGTGGGACCGAAAATACCATCTCGGTTAGTCCGATTCGTGCAATGACAAGAGCATGCCAGTTTCGGTGGGACCGACTTCATCATCTCGGTGACACCGATTTGATGACAGAAGGTTACAGAAGCTTGGCAACTCATGTTTCGGTGAGACCGAGTTCAGAATCGGAAAATCCGAGTTTTCTTGGGTTTGGCTTATGGCTGAGGTGGTTCATCTCGGTGTGACTGAGTTTGGAATATCGGTGGGACCGAGACTACTTATGAGTGTATATGGCAGTGAAAATTGCTGATAGTTTAGGAGATGTATCACTAAGCACTTGAGCAACCAGATCATCATAACCTCATCCCCTTTTAATAGTATTGGCTTTTCCTATGGACTCAATGTGATCTTGGATCACTAAACCAAAATGGAGTCTTGAGCTTTTGCCAATGCTTGCCTTAGCATTTTGAGGGGTCCACCTCTTTAGTCCTTTTGCCATGCCAATGTGATTGAATTTCCTGAAACATACTTGGTAAAAGCATTAGTCCAACCACAAAGTATGTTGTCATTAATTACCAAAACCACCCGAGGAGCAAATGTGCTTTCAGAAACGCGCATCGCTCGGCCCCCGACCACCCACCGTAACCGGGAACTCCCCGAAATTTTCCTCGCCCTCGCTTCCACCACGGTTTTTTCCGTCATGGACGGCCCAAAGAATGTCATGCAGCTGCGTCTCCGGCCCGCCTAGGACGAAAAGCCCATTTTCTATCATGATTTTTTTTCATAGAAGTAGGAGCCCACCACATCTATGCTGATACCGGGTTTTGTCATAATTATCGTCATAGAAGTGTCATAAGTATGACAGAAAAAAATTTCGTTCGGCCCAAAATGTCACGGATGTGTCTTTTTTTGTAGTGATATTTTGCGAAACAAAGAACATACAACAAATAGGGACTAGCACTGGGCACTGGATCAATACGTTAGTCCCAAAAATAATATAAAAAGTTGCCAAAAGTATATGAAACTTGTAGAATATTGGCATGAAACATTCAAAAAATATAGATACGATGGAGACGTATCAACCTACTTCTATATGCAAGGTATATCAAGAGGATATTGTAGTGGTTGTTTTGCAGAAAGCTAGTTTTTCCCTGAAAGCTACATAATATAATAGTCAAATTTTAATAATGTCTTACTACAATTAATACATATGGTTGAATTGGGCACTCCAATTCCAACATAACCCCATTATTAAGTTTCCCATCAAGTTTTAGTAACTATATCATCTATCAGGATCATCCAACAATTGTAATGGCATAGTTGCTCAAATTTGTCCATAATCGGGGACACGGCTAATCATGATTCACTTTTAATACTCTGCAGAGTTTAGTACGCTTTACCCACTGGACCCAATCCGAAGATTGAGACGAAGTCTTTCAGAAGAGGTTTCCTTAACCACCTGACGGCGACATATGCTACATCTGTCGACACTGTCTGGGCAAGGGTTCCAACAACTGATCAACTTAGCTAGAGCCCATATAGCCAGTGGACGTACATGGAAGGTACTAGTCACTAAGTCTGTCTGATCTCTTTGAACCTGGGTGGCATTCCACTTAGGGTGCACTCTCATGGGCGCATGGCCTTAGAAAAGGTGCAAGACCCCATGATGCCTTCCCTCAACACCATGCAATACCACTTCCGCCCAGAGGTGAATTAAATATTATGTTTTTACTCAAGTTATATTATATATAGTCCTCACATAAATTCCATGAATACACGACCAATCCCCTTCTACATAGCATAGCAAGAATACACTACCACGGTCTACAATAAGACCATATTAAGCTGAAACACAATAGCAATATCATACTACCCTAATTTTCCTACACATGCATAATGTGGTATTGTGATATAGAACTACATGCATGGAAAAATAATAGGATAAAGGATGATCAAGGTGTAACTTGCCTGGTATATTTGATGAAGATCGTCGCACTCATAATTCCTGATAACTCTACTCATCATGCTCCGAGCAATCTATCGCACATGAAAGAATCCAAATAAATAACCATGTCATATATAAGAACCAAAGAGCAAGAAAAAACAAATATGGCAAGGTTGAACAACACCAATAGGCTTAGTAATATAATATAGGGTCTTTCTGTGCTATAATGTGACAGGGTGAAGGAATGAACTCAAAAGAGTTAATACAGAGAGAGATATTGCTATAAAATCTTATGTTTGAGATAATATGGAATAGGATCAAAACTCTATGGAAAACAACAAACATGTTGAACAGAAAGCATACGACATAGGTACTCATTTGCAAAAAAAATTAAATAAATAGGAGGATTATAAATCAAATTATAGTGAGATGAAGTTTGAATTGAATTTAAATTCAAATAGGTCAAAAGTATTTGAAGAGCAACATGCAAGTTGTTTGACATATGGACTCATTTGGCGAAAGAATTGATTGAAAAGAAATACTACAACATACGTTATAGCGTAATGAAGTATGAACTGAATTCAGATTCAAAACAGGTCAAAAAGTGTTTGAATATGAGTGTATAAAATATGACCAGCAAGTATTTGATACAAAGGTTCGGACGAAAAAGGAATCAATTGAATAGGATATACATTTTGCACGATATGACCTCTAGAATGTGGAGTTCAAATTTGAAAAAAAAAAATTGAATTTGAACAGTTCAAACGTGTGAAAAGTTAGTTCTACAGGATTCTCCTGGTCAATATGAGTTCACAGGAAAAAGAATTACCTAAATTGGGCATATGGTTTAAGAGATATAGCTAACTGAAATTATGTGGGAAAAACTCTAAAAAAACAAAAAGAAAGCTCGTTTGTTTACTGCTGCTGCGGCTACTGTACCACCCTGCCACATGTCCAGCTTGGATTGGCCAAAGTGGTTTGTGCATGCGTGCTCACCCTGTACAGGGGAAGACAGCGGCGGTCTTGGTCGTGGGCGGCGGCATTCCTCCGGTCGTACCCAGGCGAAGTAGAGGTGACGGGCGGGCGCGGAATTCAACAGTGAGGATGATGGGGTCATCGGTGGTGAAGCTAGCTCTCTCGGGAAGCGGTGGTTGGCGGCGTTGATCTTCTCCGGTGGGGATTTGTGGCCCCTTAGGCGCTATCCTATGGGGAATAGAAGGCGTGAGCGAGAGAGAGAGAGAGAGAGAGAGAGAGAGAGAGAGAGAGAGAGAGAGAGAGAGAGAGAGAAAGAGAGAGAGAGAGAGAGAGAGAGAGAGAGAGAGAGAGAGAGAGTACGGAGATGAGCACCAAGGAGAAATAGAGAGGCTAGGAACCCTTTGTGGCGACGAAATCAGCCGGGGACGAAGCTTCCTGATGGTGGTCTCCGGCGAGATCAAGAGCTCATAATCGGGGCCCTTTCTGCAAGGTGACGATGGGAATTAAACGAGATGGATCCAGGGGATCTCCCAGTGGCTTCGGATTGGAGAAACGGTTTGGGGTCAGGCGAATCGGGGAGTTCGCATCGGCCTGGTTTGCTCTGTCATGCAGAAACAGGAGACCGAGCGCGAGGTGGAAGAAGGAGGCGGTGGAGTCCGCGTGTCAGTCGAACAGGGACGAAGAGAGAGCCTGGCAGGTGGGCCTGAAGCTTTTTTAGGCAAAGGGCCTGAAGTTGCTGACGCCGGCCGGTTGGCTTTCTGGGCTGGGCCTAGCGCTAATGTTGCTGTTGTGCTGCTGCGCTCGGGTAGAAATAGGTCCATGTTTTATTTTCTTTAAACAAATACTAGAAAAAGAATATGGCGAGATAGATGCGAGATTACATCCTAAAAAAACAGAACACTCACGAAAGTGTATACACCAAAATATAAAATAGTGAGCATTTATTTCTGTCGACACACTTATATAAAATACATATAATATTTTTATAAAATGTTCTATAAAATATTTTTGGACTCTAGAGAGAAATTCAAATAACATTTAGAACATATCCAAGTCTCTTTAACATTGACGGAGTCATATTTCCTTCTCTCATAAGAATTTAGTTCTGAGATAGAATGGTTTTAAATATTCAAAATCCAAATGGGAGAATATTCAATTATTCACCAATATTACTTTTGAGGAAGTCATGACATCCTCTCTCATATTTAAATTGGAAATAGTCTGAATATTCTCAAACACAAAATAAGATGCAAATGAATAATTGGGAAAGTCATTTTATTCCCTCTTTTTTGTATATTCATTTAAACTCCAAAAGTTTGAAATCCTAGTCAAAATTTACTAACAACAAGTAACACAAGCAAGTTTTTAATTACTCCTGTTTAAATAATTAACATTCCAAAATTTAGAATTTTGTGATGTTACAAATCTACCACCCTTAAAATGAATCTCGTCCTCGAGATTTGAAGACGCTAGAAAGAAAAGGCTAGGGTCCGGGTCTCCTTGAATATCCATTGTTCATCTGAGAGTGTGGAGTACTACCACCCTTAGAATAAAAGTCACCGATCTTCAACAATCTTACTCCTTCGATGAAATCCTTCACTCATATGTCTTACACTCCTTCTACAAGGGTCAACCGTCATACCATTCTAAGATTTAGGCTTAACATCGTCGTCTCTCAGTTATTGGCAAGTCACTCTAGATTTGCCATCCCACATAGCAAGAGCGAATAATAAGAGTAAGTCAGCATGGTGATCAATCAATTCCGCACCCAAATCATTTCCTTGTGTATGGTCTAGCAAGTCTCGAATTCTAACACTCGGGCATCCTCACACGCATTGTAGAAACTTCTCTTGTTCACTAACTGGGTTCGGATAAATCCATTTGTTCTGCATGCCAAACAAAACAATCTATCGTTCCTTTGAACTCACAGGGTTGCGTCAACTACCATAAAACGTCTAGTAATGAATTGTAGCTTCCTCCAGGTTTCTTCTTTCAGTAAGATTGTGCTTGCCTCTTGGTTGATCCTGGCATCTATGGGCTTAGCTTGAACTCATCCCTAGGTTGCATCCATATTCACTCCATTCTTGGGATTTGCAAGCAATGTAGTAACTCCTTTGGTGCGGGTCTTGGGTTTAGAAGAGAAAGATTGGAGAAAGAGATAGATATGCCCATACAAACATCACATTAGTTTTCAAAATAAGTTTTGATGCGCATTGTCAGTAAAATAGACACAACGACGGCTAACAAAATGCGTTTAACGATATATGTATATATAAATCTTGTATCTTCAAAGTCTCCAATGTTTGTATCTTCAGTCTTGCGAAGAAATCTTCATAACACCAAGTCTTGTCATAGCTCGCTCTTCTTGAATATTGAAGCATATTAATAGGTAGGGTTCTATAACAACACAAACTTATTCTACTTGCAAAATAAATCATAGAGCACATCGCACAACATCAATCAATAAAAAATCACAAAATTCACACCACACAAGTAAATCCTACATGTAAGGTCATATCCGCAAGAGATATGATCTCATCATACTACGCGTGAATCATTTATCGAACTTAAATCGGTAGTGGTGGTCTGAATCTACGCTTTGCCCTTCTCATCTAAACTAACCATGAAGATCATCTAGCAATCTAAAAGTTAGTCCTTCTTGAGTCGCGCAAAAATACTTCTTTCATGAATTCCTTCATTCCTCATTGTAGCATTGCTTCCCAAACATTACATCCTCACTGACAGGGCGAATGGGGTTACTATAGGATGGCCAGCTACTTTAAGACAATATGAGAAGTTTAGATTATGAATGGTAGATGAGAAATACGAATATGATAGTAAGTGATAAAGAAGTGATAAAATAATTTCTTCCTATGGATTTTCCTAGTCCATTCTAAGGGCTACGACGTACAACCAACATGTTGTAGGGTCAAACCCTAGGAAGGATCTTTTCACTCTTGGAGGGGGGGGGGAAGGAGAAAAAACTCAAGAACACCAAGAACACCAAGAACAAAATCTCTCAAACAAACCAAGTATCACATCCACTAGAGTGGCACACATAAGATCCACATGATTAAAAGATCAATACAAGGAGAGTAGCACTTGGTAAATTCTTCCCACTATGTGAGGTCTTGATGATCTTCTCCAAGAGGAGGCTTTGATAATCCTATGGATTCTTCCCAAGGTGGGGGCTTGAGCTCCTAAGAGGAGGGGATACAAGGAGCAAAGGCTCACAATGTTTAGTCTAATATTTGCTAACCCACAAATGACCTAGGAGTTCCACTTATATAGTCTAGGGACGAAATATTAGGGAGAGGGGATACAAAGGACTAAAAAGTCCCTAAAAACGCGTAGCCATGGGAAAGGGTCCGGGCACCCGGGGTGGAACCGGCCGGGCACCCGGACCGGTCAGGGGCTGCGCCCAGGCGGGGCCGGGAACCCGGAGGGGAAGGGGCCGGGCACCCGGCCAGTACAGGAGCATGTGGGTGAGGGGCCGGGCACCCGGGGCGCCAAGCCCGGGCACCCGGGGTGGCTCCCAGCGGGCGGCTGGGCGAGGGCCGGGCACCCGGGGCCGGCTGGGCTGAGCCCAGGCGAGGGGCCGGGCACCTGGGGCCGGCTGGGGCATGGCCCAGGTAGAGACCGGGCACCCGGGGCTGTCGTGGCCGGGCACCCGGGATGTCCAGGGGGTTTTGCCCCTTCTCCTCCTTCTTCCTTCTTCTCGTTCTCTCCTTCCTTCTCTTCTTTCCCTTGCTTCGTGGTCACTTGAGTCTCCGTCTTCTCCTTCTCATTATCATCTTCTTGGTACCTAAGCATGCACAATGTTTCCGATGACGGTAGAATCCAACTCTCTTGTGAAATAGAGTGAAACTCGAAGAGGAGAGAATCAACCTCGTTCTCGATGGTGCATGCACGTGCTCGTGTCATTGGTCCACTTGGATCTTGCGTTGGTGATGGAGTGTCGGTGCGAGTAGTCGAGGGATTCTCCGCATCATCTTCCCCCCCTTGGGAGAGATCCGTCCACGGATCGTGCTCTTCATCACCATGGTACTTGGCCAAGTCTTTGACGTTGAAGATGTCGCTAATGTTGTACTTGTCGCGTGGGATGTCGACCTTGTAGGCGTTGTCGTTGTAGCGTGCGATCACCTTGAATGGGCCGTCAGCTCGTGGTAGTAGCTTGGACTTGCGTTCGTTGGGGAAGCGGTCTTTGCGGAGATGTATCCATACTTGATCACCCGGTTGGAACACCATCGGAGATTTGTTGAGGTTGAGCTTGGCGGAGAGGCGTTGCACTTGGTGCTCGATCATGGAACGTGTTTCTTCATGCATCTTCTTGAGGTAGGCGGATCTTGTACTTGCGTCCATGTTGGCTCGTTCTTGAAGCGGTAGAGGAAGGATGTCCAATGGTGACAAAGGGTTGAAACCGAAGACGACCTCGAAGGGGGACTTGCCGGTTGTAGAGTGTCTTGCACAATTGTAGGCGTACTCGGCGATTGGTAGGCACTCCTCCCACTCCTTGATGTTCTTCTTGATCAACACACGTAGGAGAGTCGCAAGCGTCCGGTCGGTAACTTCCGTTTGGCCATCGGTTTGAGGATGGTATGCCGTGGAGAATAGTAGCTTGATCCTGAGCTTGGTGCATAGTGTCTTCCAAAAGTAGCTTAAGAACTTGACGTCTCGATCCGACACAATTGTCTTTGGCACGCCGTGCAACCTCAAGATTTCCCTACAAAAGAGATTGGCAACATGTGAAGCATTGTCTATCTTATTGCATGGAATAAATTAGCCATTTTAGAGAAACAGTCCACAACAACAAAAACCGAATCCTTGCCATTTTGAGTTCTAGGTAATCCAAGCACAAAATCCATGCTAATGTCTTCCCAAGGGTGATGTGGGATAGGTAAAGGCATATGTAAACCATGGGATTGAGAGTGTGACTTAGCTTTGCAACATGTAGAGCACCGGTTGGTGAAGCAGGCAACATCGCGAAACATCTTGGGCCAATAATAGTTCTTGGAGAGTGTGGCGAAAGTCTTGTCGCGTCCAAAGTGTCCCATGGGTCCACCTCCATGAGCCTCTTGCAAAAGGAGCAAACGAAAAGAGGACTTGGGAATGCATAGTTTGTTAGCTCTCATAAGATAACCATCTTTGATATAATATCGTTCCCAAGAAGTATGCGTCACACACTTAGCGTAAGGAGTAGCAAAAGTCGCATCACCCTCATACAAATCTTTGATATGATCAAATCCTATAACATTCAATTCAAGTTGAGTAAGTAACATGAATTTGCGGGAAAGGGCATCCGCCACCACGTTTTCTTTGCCCTTAATGTACGTTATCACATAGGGAAAAGATTCAATGAATTCACTCCATTTAGCATGCCATTTATTCAACTTGGTTTGACCTTTGAGGTATTTAAGTGTTTCATGATCGGTATGTATTACAAACTCATGCGGTCTAAGGTAATGCTCCCACACATCTTGAAATTCCGGCAAAAGAGATTGAAACACCAAAGGTAGCTCGTGAGCAGTGTTATCTTTTGGTTCTCCATCCTTGCACATGAGGACAAAGTGCATCACACTCGATGGGTTCTCACACACTTCTCTCATCTCACTTTTTGTGGCAAATAGTATGAGGTTTTTCTCTCTAGGCGAAGAGGCGCTCAAGTTTGGCTTGTGGCTCTCACTCACGTTTGGGTGGCTCACTTTCTCACTCTTCTCTCCATGGTGGGTGGCTTGCTCGTCGGCTATCACTTGACTAGGAGACATAGGTCGTAGCACATATTCCCTCCCTTTCAACTTGAAGCTATAGTGATTGGTATGCCCATTGTGGATAACACCACGGTCGAATTTCCATGGTCGACCAAGAAGGAGGTGGCAAACGGTCATTGGGACCACATCACACTCCAAAGTGTCCTCATATGCACGAATTTTGAAGGAGACTTGGACCGTATGCTCAACTCGGATAGTGCCGGAGTCACTTAGCCATTGAACCTTGTAAGGGTGCGGATGCTTCCTCTTGACCAATTGAAGCTTGTAGCATAGTTCTTCACTCGCCAAATTATGGCAACTACCTCCATCGATGATGACCTTGACGGACCTTCCGTTGATGCCGGCCTTGGTGTGGAAGATGTGGCACCGTTGGTCTTCTCTTGGTGGTGTTGGAGCGTCAAGACCTTGGAGACCACGAGAGAGGGACTTGAATCATTGTCACAAAAGACTTGGTCATCTTCATCTTCATTCACGCGTCGGTACATGGCCACGTGCTCAATGGCTTCCATTTCTTCTTCACTCATTGAGTCATATGTGCCGTCATCGTTGAAGATCATCGTTCGCTTGTTGGTGCATTGGAAGGACTTGTGGCCTCGGATGCCACATGTGAAGCACTTGATTGAACTTGTCTTGATGGGATCATCGGGAGGCGCCGAAGATGAAGGAGTCTTGGATTTGTAGGTGCTTGCCTGAGGACGAGTCGAGGAAGGTGCCACTTGCTTGGAACTTGACTTGTCGCCAATACTTGGTGATGCTCGAGTTGATGTAGGAGGTGCCGAAGTCGCGGGAGCTTGAGAGTAGGAGCCGTAGGTCTTGGATGAGTACTTGGCATATTTGAAGTCATCTTGCACTCGCTCGGCCTTGGTCGCTTGATGAACTAGCTCAAGAAGGTTGGAGTATAGTTGGAAGTCGGCGATCCGCTTGATTGGGTGGTTGAGGCCGTTCAAGAAGCGTGCCATTGTTTGCTCGTCATCTTCCCTGACATTGGCTCGTATCATGGCAATCTCCATTTCTTGGTAGTATTCCTCCACCGTCTTGGTGCCTTGCTTGAGGAGTTGCAACTTCTTGAAAAGATCTCGAGTGTAGTGAGTAGGCACAAAGCAGGCTCTCATGACTTCCTTCATAGCTTCCCAAGTTGTGATTGGTGGTTCGCCTCTTGTATGTCATCGCTCGATCACTTGTTCACACCAAATGAGGACGTAGTCTTGGAACTCGAGGGAGGCCATTGCTATCTTCTTTTCTTCATCGTAGTTGTGGAGGCGAAAAATCTTGTCCACCTTCAATGCCCAAGAGATCTATTCTTTGGGATCATTGCTTCCGGAGAACTTTGGCATGGTGAACTTGAGCTTGCCGTAGCGGAGTTCTTCATCTTGATAGCGGTTGTGATATCGCTCTTGCCATGGAAAGTCCTCAAATGCTTGTTCCTCATGATGTCGCTCTTGGCGTGGAGGAGGGTCTTGAAGCACTTGTTCCACTTGGTGTCGCTCTTATCTTGGAGGAGGTCGAGGAATGTGCGCTTGGTTGCGCCTTTCTTGTTCTTCTTCGTGTCGAGCGCCTTCTTCTTGTATCTCGTGTCTAAGAGCTTCCTCTTGTTCTCGCACTTGGCGGTTGCGGACTTCAACGGCTCTAGTGGCCTCGCGTAGAGCTTGTTGTGCTTCAAGTGCTTGAGCTTCACGGTCGAGGGCTTGTGCTTCATGTTGCTCTTGTGCTTGTCGAAGTGCATCACCGTCTTGAGGGGCTTGAAGTGGTACTTGTGGGGGTATTTGCTCTTTCTCCATTGCTCCATGAGGGACTTGGTGTCGCATCCGTTCGCGTGCTCAAACTCAGCCTTGTAATCCATTGCCATGGAATGGATTTTCTTGAGCTTGGCGAGCTTGATGATGATCACGTCGAGGAGGGCGAGCTCGTGGTGGACTTGCATCATAAGAGGAGTAGTCCGAAGATTGCCGACTTGTACGGTGACTTGAGTGGCGCCGTCTTGAAGAAGCCGATGAGGAAGACAGGCGTCGAACGATCATGTTGCGGAGCTCTTCCATTTGTGTGTTGAATTTGTCGTCGATGTTTTGACAAAGGTCGGAGGCGAGTTGTTCGAAGCGTTGACCCAATGCGACGTTTTCTTGATGAAGCGCTCGTTGCGCGATGAAGAAGTGGTTCTTGGAGACATATTCAGAATCATCACCTTGCTCCTCGAAAAGTGGGTTCGACGACGCGCTTGGCCTATCCATCATAACCAAGTGGGGTGAGTAGGAAAGTGAGAGAACAATACCAAAGTTACCTTCTCCGAGGATTGAAGATGTAACAAGTGTCACTCAATGTAATGCCACAATAGGAGAATTGGAACCGGGTTTGTTTCTCACACCTATAAGTAAGAGGCTTATGGAGGAGCTCGGTTAGGATGGTGGCAAAAATTTCAAGCAAATGTTAGTCAAGATATCGATAAGGTTGAGAAGGCTCACAAAATTGCAAGTAAAGCAAATAGATCAAATCCAACGGTATCACTAGGTACACACGCACGGAAGATAGATGGGATCCGCACAACCAAGGGGTGAGCTCAAAATGTGCAACCATGGAAAATGCTCTTATTGTGCGAATGCTCGAGAGACACTAGCTCGATTGCTCAAATGGGCAAGATACGCTTGTGCACCTACCTATGAGAGAACCGTGCCATCTTCAATCCCAACTATGGTATGTATGCGATGACCAAGATGATATAGGTATGCAAATGGCTCACTCTATTTCTTACAAGCTCTTTGTTGCTCCTCTTTTGCTTAAAAGCTTGTCTTCTTTTTTTTCTATGCTTGATGCTCAAGCCGAGTAAGATATGAAACAAGTATGTATGATATCCACGGGAGGGACTTATGGCACTAAGATGATACGATCACTACGGTGCACAATGGCGTGGCCCGGCAATTCTCAACTTGCTAGTCTCAATGGGTAAGCGACGCAAAGTGGCTCGGGCTATCAATGCAAAAGCAAGGTAAGGAGTAAGTGTCGTCAAGGTTGCCATCCTTTCTTACGGTTAGCGATGAAGATGACTCCGAGTCGATGATGGTGCCGAAGATGTCACACGCTCCTAAGTAGCTGAAACACCTTAGGAAACGCAAATGGCAACACAAAACCGGTCAAATGCGGAAGGTGGGTGTATTTGTGATGATTTTTGGATGGGGGTTAATGGTGGTGGTAGTGGGATGAGTGGATGGGGGATGTCAAGGGCTTCTAAACGAGCTAAAGAACACGAAAAATGGGCTTGGGAGGTGGAAGTTATGGCCAAAATGGTGTTGGTAGTGGGCTGATTTTGGGGAGTGCGGGCACCCGGGGGTGTGAGGTGCGGGTGCCCGAGGGTAGCTGGGCATGGTGCGGGTGCCCGGTGGTTCGAGGTGCGGGCACCCGGTGGTGGCCAATTTGGGCGGAAATTTTGGGGGAAAGGCCAAATTCGGTGGATTTCGTGGTGGGAAGGGTGGGGATTGTTGGGGAGGGGCTAGATCCACTTGCCAAACATCAAATCCATGGACCAAAACAACCAAATCTCACAAGATCCAACAAATTGCAAGAAAATTTTTTGGGGCTATTTTTGTGGGGATTTTCGGATTTGGACGAAAAACAACAAAATCAAGCTAGCAAATGGGGGGAGGGGACTCCAAGATGTGAATAAACCTTGCTCCTGATACCAAGATGTTGTAGGGTCAAACCCTAGGAAGGATCTTTTCACTCTTGGAGGGGGGAAAAGGAGGAAAAACTCAAGAACACCAAGAACACCAAGAACAAAATCTCTCAAACAAACCAAGTATCACATCCACTAGAGTGGCACACATAAGATCCACATGATTACAAGATCAATACAAGGAGAGTAGCACTTGGTAAATTCTTCCCACTATGTGAGGACTTGATGATCTTCTCCAAGAGGAGGCCTTGATAATCCTATGGATTCTTCCCAAGGTGGGGGCTTGAGCTCCTAAGAGGAGGGGATACAAGGAGCAAAGGTTCACAATGTTTAGTCTAATCTTTGCTAACCCACAAATGACGTAGGAGTTCCACTTATATAGTCTAGGGACGAAATATTAGGGAGAGGGGATACAAAGGACTAAAAAGTCCCTAAAAACGCGTAGCCACGGGAAAGGGTCCGGGCACCCGAGGTGGAACCGGCCGGGCGCCCGGACCGGTCAGGGGCTACGCCCAGGCTGGGTCGGGCACCCGGAGGGGAAGAGGCCGGGCACCTGGCCAGTACACGAGCATGCGGGCGAGGGGCCGGGCACCCGGGGCGCCAAGCCCGGGCACCCGGGGTGGCTCCCAGCGGGTGGCTGGGCGAGGGCCGGGCACCCGGGGCCGGCTGGGCTGAGCCCAGGCGAGGGGCCGGGCACCCGGGGCCTTGGGGCCGGGCACCCGGGGCC
Source organism: Triticum timopheevii (assembly GCA_963921465.1). Classification (NCBI taxonomy): domain Eukaryota; kingdom Viridiplantae; phylum Streptophyta; class Magnoliopsida; order Poales; family Poaceae; genus Triticum; species Triticum timopheevii. The sequence goes on from OY997274.1 coordinate 350,532,495, forward strand.
GGCTGGGGCATGGCCCAGGTAGAGGCCGGGCACCCGGGGGTGACGTGGCCGGGCACCCGGGATGTCCAGGGGTTTTTGCCCCTTCTCCTCCTTCTTCCTTCTTCTCATTCTCTCCTTCCTTCTCTTCTTTCCCTTGCTTCGTGGTCACTTGAGTCCCCGTCTTCTCCTTCTCATTATCATCTTCTTGGTACCTAAGCATGCACAATGTTTCCGATGATGGTAGAATCCAACTCTCTTGTGAAACCAAGCGAAACTCGAAGAGGAGAGAATCAACCTCGTTCTCGATGGCGCGTGCACGTGCTCGTGTCATTGGTCCACTTGGAGCTTGCGTTGGTGATGGGGTGTCGGTGCGAGTAGTCGAGGGATGCTCCGCATCACAACATGGGCTCTGATTCCATCTGTAACGTGTGCTCATTGTGCTAGTCCCTGGATCAATAGCTAGCACACAGAGTACAAGAAGTAATCTCAAGAATAATCCACATGTCATAATATTACACTGTAGATCCAGAATTTAATATAATACATACCTGCATAGCTCAAGCTAGCATAAAAACAAAATGCAGCTGAAAAGCAAATAAAATCTCCATGAAGTCCATCAACACCATAGGCAAATGTCGAGTATAGACATCATAACCCTACATCGTATCACTCACTCGTCGTATAAAATCTGCAGCATGAAATGTTGCAGCCACGAAGGGTCAATACTTTGAATGTATTGGCAAGTCACACCGGGAATGATATAACAGATCTATGAAAACCCACAAGTATAGGGGATCAGTTGTAGCCTTTCTCGATAAATAAGAGTGTCGAACCCAACGAGGAGCTAAAGGTAGAACAAATATCCCCTCAAGTTCTATCGACCACTGATACAACTCTACGCACGCTTAACGTTCGCTTTACCTAGAACAAGTATGGAACTAGAAGTACTTTGTAGGTGTTGTAGCATAGGTTTGCAACATAATAAAGAGCATGTAAATAAAAACTAGGGGTTGTTTAGATAAATAAACAATTACGTTAGTTTAACAAGTGTGGAAAAGTGGTGGTAGGAGTTGCGGAATTGTCCCTAAGCAATTGATTACGTTACTAGACTAATAGCAAGTTTTATGTGGGAGAGGCCACTGCTAGCATGTCATCCCTTACTTGGAACTCTATGCACTTATGATTGGAACTATTAGCAAGCATACGCAACTACTAACGTTCATTAAGGTAAAACCCAACCATAACATTAAGATTTATTGGTCCCCCTTCAATCACGCATGCATCAATTTCTATTCTATGCTGAAGCTGCTATCACCCTGGCCCCCAATACATAGTCCTATCAACATACAAATAGCCCTATGGTGTGATCCACAGGTGCGTTCATATGATGGGCACTAAAGGATAGCAACATAACCGCAAGGAAATTAAACCAATCATAGCAATTCACCAATCACCGATTGGACAACAAAAAATCTACTCAGACATCGTATGATGGCAACACATCATTGGATAATAATATGAAGCATAAAGCACCATGTTCAAGTAAAGGGTACAATGAGTTGCGGGAGAGTGGACCGCTATAGATAGATGGGGGAAGGTGATTGAGTTGTTGTTGAAGATGAAGGAGTTGTTGGAGTAGATCGTCGTCACATGATGATTGCCCCGGCGGCGTTCCGGTGCCACCGGGAGAGAGGGGGAGAGAGCCCCCCTCCTTCTTCTTCCTTGGCCTCCCCCTAGATGGGAGGAGGGTTTCCCATCTATTCCTTGTCCTCCATTAAGGTGGAGGGGCGGGAGCCCCTCCGATATTGGATCTCTCTCTCTATTTCCTTCTGTTTCTGCGTGCCCAGATTCTGGCCTTTCACTGTTTCTTAAATTTCTGGAGATCCCTAACCCCGATTAGGCTAAAGTTTTAACACAATTTTTATCCGGATATAAACTTCCTTGCGGTGAAAGAAGGGCACCAATCGCCTTACGGGGTGGCCACAAGCCCCCCAGGCGCGCCCATGGTAGGATTATGTTTGAGATAATATGGAATACGCTCAAAACTCTATGGAAAACATCAAACATGTTGTTGAACAGAAAGCATACGACATAGGTACTGATTTGCAAAAAGAATTAAATAAATAGGAGCACTAGAACTCAAATTATAGTGAGATGAAGTTTGAATTGAATTTAAATTCAAATAGGTCAAAAGTATTTGGAGAGCAACATGCAAGTTGTTTGACATATTGCATATGACATATGGACTCATTCGGCAAAAGAATTAATTGAAAGAAACACTACAACACAGGTTATATCAAGATGAAGTATGAACTGAATTCTAATTCAAAATAGGTCAAAAAGTGTTTGAATATGAGTGTACAGAATATGACCAGCAAGTATTTGGTACAAAGGTTCAGATGAAAAAAGGAATCAATTGAATAGGATATACATTTTGCAAGATATGGCCTCCGGAATATGGAATTCAAATTTGAACAAATTTGAATTTGAACAGTTCAAACATTTGAAAAGTTGGTTCTATAGGATTCTCCTGGTCAATCTAAGTTCACAGGAAAGAGAATCACCTAAATTGGGCATATGGTTTAAGAGGTATAGCTAACTGAAATTAGGTGGAAAAATGTCACACCCTGATTTTCATGCCACAACACTTAAGCTAATAAATCATGGTAAAATGTGGTTTGAAAAAACCTTTTGAGTGTTTTGGACTTTGCTTGATTGGATTTCTGTGTGCTGTTTTCAAGTGCTCTAAAAATCAAATAAATCCGCAACCTCTTATACTGCTTCTCCTTGATCCAAAACATTGCCCAATGAGCATGCCATGTGTATAGGACAGAATAGTATTTTCTTACAAAAATAATTTGGCCAGAAAGTATTTTCTAAATTAGGTTTTCCGAAAACTCCTGAATTGAGACTTGAACTACAAGTACTTAATTTAGAGCATGAAAAGTATTTCAAAAATTGTATTTGACTCCTATTAGATATAGGGCTCCCATAAACCACAAAAATATTTTTTTTAAAGTTATTTTGCTATTTTATTTAAAGGCTTTTTCTTAAGGCCAAAAATGGTCTTTAATAGGTTAAAATTATTTTAATGTTTCAAAAATATTTGAGAAAACTTAGGGAGACTCAGTGGGCATATATTGTCCATATATATGAGTTTCCACAAATGGTCTTGACCAAAATATTCTACAAAACCCTCCAAAAGCACTTCCCATAATTCAAGGATTTGAAATATTTCTGAAAGAAATATAGTCAAATAAATCCAGGAAAATTCTGGCAAGTAACATATGCCTAATGTGATGATCTTGCAAAGTTTCATCCCAATGAAAATAGTTTTGGTTCACAAAAGTGCCCAAACCCATTCCTGTCCAGATCAAAATTTGAGCAACTCTACATTGCCAATTGTCTCCTTTTGATCTCAATTTTTGTGGACATGCTATAGTCCCTAAATTATGACACTACACCAAGTGGTGCCTCAAGGAGGATAGATTTGCATGACTAAGTCTTGCAAATCTATTTTTGTTGATTTCTAGGGTTTTATACATTGGAAACTTTCTTCAAATGAGCTCAAACTTGGTGGTACACCTTATTTCTATCTGCCCTTTGATCCTGTTAAACCTCATGGCAAGGGGAATCCATTTACTTGCCCAAATCACCATAAAACACATTCTACCATTTTACCAAAACCACTATTTTGACCCCTTCCACTATTATCCATAAGTTCAACTTTTTACCATAGATCCTACTAGTTCTCTTCTACCTCCAGTAAGTTTTGTATGACCATGGCTCAACCATTGGTGGGTGAAAACCCCATTTTTCTTCTCTAGATAGCCATTATTCCTTCTCCCTCCCCTCCTCACACCAGGGCACCTCCAGACCATCTAAAGCTGCCTCCCCTTTGTTTACTACCCCCTCAACCCCTAGACACTATAGGCCGCGCCAGGGCGCCTAAAAAATGGCCATGCCAACCAAAGGCATGCTCTGGAGCGCGCTATAGTGCGCCCTTCCACTGTAGCCGTCCTCTGCCCGATGCCCCCGGCGACCTCGGGCCTCCCTCGCACGCCTACTGGAGCCCCTTGGCATCCACAACATGCTAAGCCCATGTCCCCTTCTCTTTCTTCCTCCTGCCTCCCTCCACACGCGCGTCGGCCGCCCGAGAGCTCCGATGAGAAGCCTCACATGTGCGACGCCTCTGGCCTTCCCCGCTCTCTCTCTCTCTCTTTCCCCCTGGTCACACGAACACCTCGGACACTCCACAAACGCCCCGGATGCTCCCCTGCGAGCTCACGTGGCCCCTAGCCTCGACTGCATCCTCGCCGGCACACGAGTCCACGGAGAGCATCGGGCATGCTATTTAAAGCCTCCCCAAGCGTCTCCCCCGCCACCACTTGCTCCCTCTCCCTCCCAATTGACCACCTCCAGAGCCCCCAGCTCCTCTCTTCCTCTTTGTGCTCGGGATCGAGCTGAGAGCCGCCGCCTCTGGTCGCTGGAGTAAGCATGATGCAGGCCTCCTCCACCCCTGTTCTCTCTCGATTTAGAGCCACCTCACCTCACTGACCCTTTCCCCTCCTTTTCCCCTTCATTTGCAGCCGGAGGCGACCGGAGTGAGCTCTCCTAAAGCACCGCTGCCCTACCACCTTGTCGCCGGCGAACCGCGGCTCCCCTCCATCCAACTCGGCACCCCTCGAATGGCGACTCCCTCTTGAGTCGAACGGTGTCCCCCACTCCTCCCGTCGTGCCCTGCATCATTGCCAGTGAGCATGTCAGCCCCTCTACCGTGAGGTTTGAGATGACAGGTGGGGCCCACCTGTCATCCTCATCTCTCCCTCGCCTCTCTCTCTCTCTCTCTCTGCCTCTCTCTTTGATGCCCGGGTCCCACCCGTCAGGTTTAAAATGCACACGCGCGCGTACCGGTTCGCTATGTCGGCTGAAGGCGTATTTTGCCTTTACACCTTCGACGTGTCAGCCTCGCGCGGGCTGGATTCTCTCTAGGCCTGCAGCACTGTGGCCAAATCAGCCAGTTGCACAGTTCCTTTTCTCTTTTTTCTCTTTTTCTTTATTTCCGAAACTTGCAAAAATTCCACAGAGATAAATATTTGTCCAAATGAAATAATTCCAATTCCTATATTCTTCTAAAGATACCACTTATTTAATGATGTAACCTTCATGCAAATCCATACCTTTCTGTATGGTTAAAAATTTAAATTCAAATTTGAGCATTTAAATCCCTCTTTGAAAGTCCATTTCTCTATTTCTATAAGCTCCAATTCCAAAACTAAGAATTTTTCCATTCAGTTTTCATCCTAATATTTATCAAAAATGATTGAACATTTTTATGAGCACTTTTATTTTTCTGTTTGTGCTATTGCCTCATTGTGTGCCGTTATTTTGCGATGTTATATATGACGTTGACGAAGGAATTGGACCAGAGACATTTGAAAACCCCAAGGACTTTGTTGAGCCAGGCAAGTAGCCCTTTGACCATGATTCACCCCTCTTGTTCATTGATAAATTTTTCGTATGCATGATGATGTTGTTGAATATGAGCTGGATATAGTCGTTGCATTGATGCATGCCCGTTGGTACTTGCTCTACCTTGTGCTAGAGATGCGGTCAAAAATACGTGATATTGACGCATGATGTTGCATCTATGCCATGATCATCTCTTGGTTACAATCCTTTGAAAACCCCATCGAGTGCCCCTAATGCCCGTGGGTAATGTTGAACTAGGTCACCACGTGATGAAGAAGTGGTACACCGAAGCAAGTGAACATGTGTTGTTTACAGAGATGGGTTAGATTTAAGATTTGTTGACTGTCCCAACCAAACATGCGCAACCACTCTACCATTATATAGGAAAGGGCATTATTGATTACCTAGTCCGCGCTAGCATGGAGGATGCATTACTAGTGATGGGAGTGGTGTGGTCACTATCGGGGCGGGGTCATGCTTGGATAGGCGGCCATGATTGTTTCCACAGGGCACCGGACACACCGTTGGTACCCTCGTGCTTGTGTTCTGTGATGAATAAGGGAGCATGGCTCCAAAGAATTTCAACATGTAAGAATATATGGCACGGGGGATGGTGTCAATCGAGTAGACTCCATGTTAGTGGCATCTAGAAAAAGGTAGTGATCGGGTGCTTACCTCAGGTACTTGAGGTAGCGCCAATCGTGGTTGACACGAAAGCTAGCCAGATCTTGTGGGTAAAGTGTGCAACCTCTGCAGAGTGTCAAACTATTCGAATAGCCGTGTCCACGGTCAAGGACAATTGGGTGGTGCTACTTAGACTATGTCCATATGTTTATGAAAAACAACACAAATTGAAAATCTCGATGAGAATCACGATGAGTTTGAGACTGAGTTTTGTGAAAATCCTTCTCAATATTGAGATCTATAATCTCTTGATTCATGATCATATTTGCATTATTAACACCACACGTATTGATCATACTTGCATGAGAAAAACTAACTTACCACCAACATGCCAACATAGTGATATTATCATGCATATGTCATTTTGTTACCATTCATGGGATGCTTGCGAGTACATTCAAACGTACTCATTGGCTTGTCCCTGGCTATTAACTTGGCCAGGCATGGAAGAGCAGGAATGTGAGGAAGAGTTCTTCGGTGATGAACATGCGAACTAGGACGCCTTCCCAGTATGCCTGTAGGGTTAAGGCAGATGGCATGGGTTCTACTTGTCGACGAAGATTTCTGCTGCTTGTGTTTTAACTGATGTTCAGCCCCTAAGGCTTTATCTATGTAAGACTTGACCATAATAGTCATAATTTGTGTAAGACTCCTGTTATTCGGCTTCTATGTGTTTAGTGAGCACTGATCTCTGAGATCACTGTACACATGCATTCGTTGATCATGACTTATGAGTTGGGGTCCCCACAAAAAATCTGTAAAAAGACAAAAAGAAAGCTCTATTTGTTTACTGCTGCTGTGGCTACTGTAGCACCCTGCCATGTGTCCTGCTTGGACTGGCCGAAGTGGTATGTGCACGCGTGCTCACCGTGTACCGGGGAGGACAGCGGCAGTCTCGGTTGTGGGCGGCGACACTCCTCCGGTCGAACCCCGGTGAAGTAGAGGTGACGGGCGGACGCGGAGTTTAACAGTGAGAATGATGGGGTCGTCGGTGGTGAAGGTAGCTCCCTCGGGAGCAGTGGTTGGCGGCATTGATCTTCTCCTGTGGGGATTTGTGGGCCCTTAGGCGCTCTCTTGTGGGGAATAGAAGGCATGAGAGAGAGAATATGGAGATGAGCACCGAGGATAAATAGAGAGGCTAGGAACCCTCTGTGGCGACGAAATCAGCCTGGGACGAAGCTTCTTGATGGTGGTCTCCGACGAGATCGGGTGCTCATAATCGGGGCCTATTCTGCGAGGTGACGATGTGAATCGAACGAGGTGGATCCAGGGGATCTCCCAGTGCCTTAAGATTGGAGAAACGGTTTGGGGTAAGGAGAATCGGGGAGTTCACATCGGCCTGGTTTGCTCTGTCGTGCAGAAACAGGAGACCAAGCGCGAGGTGGAAGAAGGAGGTGGTGGGGTCCGTGTGTCAGTCGAACAAGGAGGAAGAGAGATTCTGGCAGGTGGGTATGAAGCTTTTTTTCAGGCAAAGGGCCTGAAGCTGCTGACGTGGGTGGCGTCGGCCGGTTGGCTTGCTGGGCTGGGCTAGCGCTAATGTTGTTGCAGCGCTGCTGGGCTCGGGTAGAAAATAGGCCCAGGTTTTATTTTCTTTAAACAAATACCAGAAAAAGAATATGGCGAGATGGATGCGAGATTACATCCTAAAAAAATAGAACACTCACAAAAGTGTATACACAAAAATAGAAAATAGTGAGCATTTATTTCCGTCGACACACTTATATAAAATACATATAATATTTTTATAAAATGTTCTATAAAATATTTTTGGACTCTAGACAAACAACATTTAAAACATATCCAACTCTCTTTAACATTGACAGAGTCATATTTCCTTCTCTCATAAGAATTTATTTTTGAGTTAGAATTGTTTTAAATATTCAAAATCCAAATGGGAGAATATTCAATTATTCACCAATATTACTTTTGATGAAGTCATGACACCCTCTCTCATATTTAAATTGAAATAGTCTTAATATTCTCAAACCCAAAATAAGATGCAAATGAATAATTTCAAAAGTCATTTTATTCTCTCTCTTTTGAATATTCATTTATACTCCAAAAGTTTCAAATCCTAGTCAAAATTTATTAACAACAAGCAACACAAGCAAGTTTTGAATTACTCCTATTTAAATAATTAACAGTCCAAAATTTAGAATTTTGGGATGTTACAGCAGGTGTATGACACATTTGTACAATTTACATATGAAGTTTAGGTGATGTTCAAAAAGTCCTCTCACATCACTTTTGGGCCAAGAGAAGATAGAGTCCAAGTCTCTCACGTTCTGGACTCAGATTCAGACTACAAGGATATACCTGACTCAAAATGCCAAGAACTCTTTTATCCAGACTCCGAATTTGGTGATTCTTATTTTTGTTGGGAAGTAGATTTCGTGCTCTTTCCAACCCAATTGGATTCACCTTCAAATTCTTCTGGAGCTTCGAGATATTGATGAAACAATCTGATGCTGCAGCAGAATCCCAGTCAAACTACAAGTCCAAAGGTGTTTCATCACCTCCACTTGGGCCCATGGGTCTTGTATGACTTAGGGTTAGTTTTAGGCTGCCTTGGGACGTCCTCCCACCTCCTTGGCCGCCACCCCTTGCTCCTATATAAGTAGATCAATATAGTAGTTTTTTTCCTTGGGATTTGTTTAGTTAAAAGTTAGCCATTGCAACTTTATGTACTTCGTTTGTGTCCAACGACCAGACCAAGACCACTTTTGGATCCCCACCTTTATCAATACTTCATCTATATTCGCAATATTCAGATTGCATTCTCATATTCTTGCTTGTTCTTTGATTGCGTGCAGGAATAGACCTTCGTGGTTAGGCTGATCGTGCTTCCAGCATCGTCAGTAAGCTCAGGAGATTGGTTTACCGATTGCTAAGGCGCAACGTCGTGCACGGATCATCAAAGTCAGCTCCACCAAATGGATAGTTATCATCTCATCCAAAAATCGGTACCCTCGCCTCTATCAAGTGGCAACAATATTCTCCACATAACAACCATCATAGAAATCTGTAAACGCACTATTCTCCACAGCCCTATCAAGACGGACTTCAACATGGCTGTTTTGGTCCTAACGACTGCACCAAGTAAATTTAGGACCGAAGAAGCCCAAGTCCCTTAACTCACACTACTGCAAGCACTCACGAATGCAGCAATCTGTTGCTTCGAGCAGTCACGAGGACCAATGTGCTCATCTTGAGAAAGAACCTCGTTGAAATCCCCACAAATAATCCACAGACCATTCCGCATCGGCTTCAGATGCCGAATAAGGATCCAAAAAATGAACTTTATCTTCTCTCCTTGGTTCCCCATAAACAAAAGTAACTCTCCATGTAGGAGCCAAGTCAGAAGATACATGAACATCAATACATCTCTAATTGCATGCCGTCAGAGATACAGTCACCGAGTCCTTCCAATAAAGAGCTAGTCCACCACTTTAACCCTCTGAACTGATAGCAAAGCAACCAGAAAAACCTAAAGACAACATAAAATTACAGACACGGGAATCCCTTCTTTGTCTCAAACAGAAAGAGGAGGGTCGGTCAGTGAAGCTTCACCGAATCCTTCATAAGTTCCATTTGGTTACGGTAACAAATCTGAAGATAATGAAAGATTGGTTTCTGCAAAACGAAAAACTGAGTTTTAGGGCCAGTTTTCTTTAACAAAACATCAGCTTATTTATTGGAACAAATGGTTACATAGTCAATAAGAGAAGATACTATATCATTGATAGGTTCCTCAAACCAATCCCTTGTCAAGAAAATTAGCTAACACCTTAATTGCTTCCCTATTACAATTTTCAAACCTAATAAGAGAAAAAACAAATGCCATAAAATAACAATCGTCGAACACTGCCACCGCCGCTCCATTTTCCATTGTGCCAATCACTTACATCTTGTCAGAGTTAACAACAAGATGATTGCATCCTGCCTTCTGTGCAAGTAATAAGCATGTCTTAGAGCCAACACTTTCGTTGTCAAAATATGTGCACACCAATCCATCCTCGAATTCCGGCCAACAATCAACCTTCCTTTGTCATCTCTAAGGACAGCCCCAGCTGTGCCCCTAAGCAGGTCATGATTAAAAGAAGAACGATATTCAACTTCACAAAACCCATATGAGGTATTCTCTATCCCTCTATTCTATTTGTTGCCTTCGGGGAGTGTGCATTAACATAGTTTGCCGTTATAACACGGACCCCCATCAAAGTTTGGTATGCATCTTGGGACTTTCCTTTATGAAGTGGCTTACGTCTGTCCCACCATAAATACCAAGCTGTTACAGCGATCAATTCACTTACATTCTGGATGCCCAATATAAATAGCTCTTGCTCTGGCATAAGAAGTAAGAACTCAAAAACTTCCTATCCCGCATGATCAATAGCACAAGCTTTACTAATGGCCTCATGCAATCCCAGCTTCTCCCAAACCTCTTTCGCCTTCTGACACAGAAATAACACGTGTTTTGTATCTTCTGCTCCATTCAAATATGATGGAGAGATAGGCGAAACTTTTATATGTCTATTAGCAAGCGTAACACGACACAGGAGGGTTATGTGCAATGTCGCCAAATGAAAATTTTCACCTTTCTTGGATAAGATAATTTCCAAATCTTACCCTAAATAGGATTAACATTTTGTTCCCCATGTTGTTTATTCCATTCCTCCAAATAAGCTAAAAGAACCGTGAACAATCCATTTTTTTGTATAGATCCAAGCAATGAAATCCAACATATTATGGATGGGGAGGGGAATCCCGAGCACCCTTTGAGCATCAGTTGGCCACAACGTTTGTCTCACGAAATCTTCATCCTAAAAATTGGTGATTGGATCGATAAGATCAACAACTTTTGACAGAAGATGCCCTCTGCTAGGAGTAATAATTTTTCTATTCGCACAGTTCAAGATCCATGCATCTCTCCAAATATCAACATTTTGTCCATTTCCAACTCTCCGAATATAACATTTTTGAGAGGATCAACTCCCGCCATAATGCCTTGCCAAGTAAAATAGGAACCCTTTTTTAGACTTGCATTCATTAAGTCGGTATCCGAAAAATATTTAGTGCTAAAGATGGTGGCACATAGGGCATCAGGATTATCAAGCAAACACATGCTTGTTTGGCTAACGAAGCCATATTGAAATAGTGTATATCTCGAAAGCCTATACCTCCTTGGTCTTTTGGGACACACATCTTCCACCACGCCATCCAATGCATTCTCTTCTGATTGTCATCGTAACCCCACCAAAATTGGTACATCGCATCAATGATTCCCTTGTATTTTTTTAGGAATTTTAAAGACGTACATGGCATAAGTTAGGATAGCTTGTACAACCAATTTGAGTAAAATTTTCTTCTCTAGTGGATAACAGTTTTTATTTCCATCCACTAATTTTCAGAAAACGTGACCTGTGACAAACACGTATTATCATGGAAATGGATTTTTTGTAGTGCTAGTGGCTGCAACACCTCCTTCCACAGTACCGACATCTCAACGAGTTACTCGTTCGAATGCTCCGCAAGTGGCATATTCCCAATATGCCTTCCCACCTAACACTACTTCCAAAGCACTGCTGACACTACAAGACTTGGCAAGATCAGATGAACCTCATGAGCATCAACACCAAGAATGTGCGTGACCGAGTCAAGTCGCAGTTGCATGCTCTTTTATATATACTCTCATAGTCTAATGTGCACTAAAACTTTCCATATTCATTGTTGAACTAGCACCTCACCGCAGGAAGAAATAGACATCAGGGATAATGCTTGATAGGTTAACAAAATCTAAAAGAGGAAGAATGAAGATCTATTTTGAGGCAGGTTTAAGAAGGCCACGTGCTGCTACAGAGTCAGCCAAGTTAATATCAAAGGCAGTCGTTGCCATTAGGTGTCATGCATGTATCCTCCCAACATGGATCTAGTATAGGAACGACAAATATGAAACCAATTTTAACACCTTCCTTGACCATTTATTCGTTATTAATATTGTTCATTAGCTTAGTCACGTACTTCCTAGCTTGATCCTAATGAGACTCCCATTCTTTTTTCAACTGACGAGGTTAAAGTTGGATCCGAAAGATGATTCAACGAAACAAGCATGCACTCATGTTTTTCAGTCTGCTCTACGACAGTATGGGTATCACCTTAAAAAACTCACTTTGAAGACAAGGCTAACAATAAAATCGCCCAAACATCTCAAGTGGAATATATTACGGATGAAGACTGGACATCCCTTGTTAAATACTGGTCTGATCCAAAGTATCAGGTATGGTATATGTATGTGATTAGATCACATATTGAACTCGTATTTGCGCATGTGCCTTACAAGGGATCTTCTTCTTGGCTAACAGTTTGAAGAACAAGACCAACCGTTCTAAAGTGAAATTCCAACAAACAATAGGATCTGATAGCTATACTGCACACTGTGAGGCTCTTGTATATAGATTCTATTTCCTTCTTTTTGTTGTGCCATATTATCATATCTATATTGACTTGTTCCAAATATAGAGGGGAACCCGTGCGGACCAAAAAGAACCTAAACCGAATGTAGTGCAAATCAAGGATTATCACACTAGCAATATGAAGGGCATGACTACACTAGTCCAAGCCGCTATTGTAAGCCCTTACTCCTCATGCCTTTGAACTATTTGTTACTGTGACGTGTGCATTTAACTACTTGATTTTCAACCAATCTCATTTACTCTGTTCACTTTCATACCCAGTTGTCCTAACGTATCATTTCACCTTACACAGTTTAAAAGAGAGGAATGATATTCTTTTGTTCTTGATCTGTAATCTAGTTGTGATGCTTACGTGCCCGGGCAATAATACAATAGTCTGTTCGTTTGATGTCTGTTTGCACGTGATATGAATGAGTTCATACTATGTTCATCGTATTTTAAACCGTATCTCTTTATCCTTAGATGTCAATAAATGCGAGTAAATAGACAATACATTAGGCATGCTACATGGATATATGTTCCGAACATGATTTTATTATGTACTTTGCACTCAAGTACATGCTAATCTATTACAATGGTTCACCAAATAAGTTATGTATAAACGTGAAAGTTATTTTGTTTGCTTTTGTGTCATTAGTAACTTCTTATCTGGTACTACTAATCTACAAATTCAAACTTTCAGCAAGCTATGGAACAAATGATTGAACAACCACAACCTTCTTGAGGTGACGAGGCAACCACGGGCACAGTGTCACCTCTTGTTGAAGTGTGTCAGTATCTCTCCAATAATAGTGCCAAAAGTACCTTCCTGCGTAATTCTGGGTTGGTTGTTAAGGTAACCTCATTGAAAGCGCCTCTTGAACAAGATCTTCCGGCTAGACAAAGTGATGTATCTATGCTCGAGACACAAGTCCAATCCCTAATGGAGGTTATTTCTGAAACAAGAATAGTGGTTGACAAATGTCATCAAGATATGAATGGTTTTGAAACCAAACTATCAGACATTTGCTTCGTTGTTCAAGAGCAATGGCGAAAAAAGGGGAATGTCAAGCTGCTCCATCAGATTCTACAGCCTGAAACATTACCACTCAGGTCAAATGATCTACGCTTCTATACTTCTCATGGTGCATTTATCTGCATTGACTATAAAATTTTATGCCAACCGGCCTTTTGTTGTATAGTTGTAATTTATTTTGTTGTGATACAACATTTATCGTGCTGCGAAAGGCCGTAGAAATTAGCAAGCCATTTTTGTATAGTGTAGGTTTATTCTTAGTAATGTATTTGGCATCATCGATCTCCTTTGGGCCGAAAGCATCATAGGATCCCAAAGCGACAATATTCGTCTGGCCCACAACTCGAGTGCAACTAAAAACAATTATGAGCTGCAATCGGCATGTAGCCCACAGAAAATAACTGGGCCTAAATACCGATCGTCCCATTGGTAGGCTCGTGACCATATTGGGCCATTAACAGGCCTAAACATAATATGGGTTCATAATAATAATGGCCATTAACATGTCTAAATATCTCATAGGCCTTATTTGGCCCATAAATGTCGTGGGCCATTAACAGGCCGAGACACAGATTGGGCCTTCATTGGGCCAGAATATACCCAGGGCTTGCAGTAGGCCGAAATATGATTGGGACTAAAGTGTGCCAAATAGCCCACTGGCCATTAGCAGGCTGAAATGTATCTCCGCCCATGGTGGCCCATTTACATGGCGGGCCGTTAATAGGCCAAAAGTCAACACGAGCCGTAAATGCGCCGACCTACTACACATGCCTTTACCAGGCCAAAAGTGTGGGCAGGCCGGATTTGTGTCATCAAGAATATGGGTCATTAATAGGCCGGATGTCACGTCGGGGCGCATATGACCCATGGGTTGCACCAGCCATTAACGGGCCGAAAAACACATCGGGCTGGAAGTGTCCCAACACTACAATGGGCCGGTAACATGTCGAAGTTAGACCTGCCCGAAAATGGCCCAATTCCAGCACGGGTCGTTTATGGGCCGAAAATTGTTGGAAATATGCCCTAAAGGCAATAATGTATTATTATATTTCCATATTCATAATTACGTGTTTATATTTCATGCTATAACTGCTACGGTCCTGGAATATGCGATTCAGTGAAAAACTTATATGCACGTGTTAAACGGTAAACAGATAAAATAAAGGTTCGTAGTCTCCCCTCCAAGACTAGCTCAAGCATTGTTGGTGATCACATTTTCCAGATCTTAGGATATCATCAAGTGTAACGATAGTCCTAAAACAACATTGAGATTATGACGTTGGAAGAACGATCATATTGAATCGACCCAAACTTGTTTGTTATGAATTGAGATAATATTGTTTGTAATCAATCGTAATAACACAGAGTGTTAACATGTGATTTTGCTCCTTAGACCATGAGAGTATCGTGGTCACTTCTTACCGTACAGTGGAATTTGGGGTTTCTCAAATGTCACCTGTAACACGGTGATCATAACGATAACTTATAGGCTCATCGGGAAGTTTGCAAGTGGCCGAATAGCTCAAGAGTGGGATTTTCTCCTCCGATGATGGACATATATTCTTAGGCCTCTTGGTGTGACGATATCCATCATCTTCTAGCCAAGCACAGGTGACTACATCACGGGGATGCCAGAACACAATAACGAGAAAGAAGAACAAAACTGGTAACTAGGATTTTGGTATAGTGAGCATGGTGATGACCCAAGAGGATACCAATGAATCCCAGGTTTTGTGAAATATTGTGAAGCAAAGGGACATCACATAATAACCAAAGGTTCGGTGGAATATCATTCGTGTACTCATAGGAACCAATATGGGCGTCCACGGTCCCGCTGGCGGTCATTGATAGGTTACTAGGACAGGAGTCATGATAATACATTTGTGGAATTATTTCATGAATAATAGGAATAGTTCAGAGAGGATCCGAAAGCATTTCGGGGTGACTGAAAGGGTTTCGATGAGTATCGGGTAATACCGGGTATTATCGATAAATTATATATAAGTGGAAAAAGTTTTTCCACTTATATATACGACATCACTATTCTAATCCCAGGATTAGAATAGTTATTTGGATCACACCACGCCTATATAGGGTCTGATGAGGTGTTCCCGGACCCCTAGCCAACAGCGACAAGAAAAAACCCACGACCACGAACTGCCAGAACTTCCCCCGATCCCCGCTGATGGCCGCACCTACCTCTTCCCACCAGCCTCCGCCAGCGCCGGCGACGCGGCCACCGCCCACCGGCAGTATCTCGCATCGCCGCCACATCACCCCCGCCTCCAGGTCCGACACCACCTGGCTCGCCGCCAAGCTCCCACCCAGACCCCGACCACCCCTCACCCCCGCGGTGCGACCTTCCCAGACCCCCCCGCCGCCGCGGCGACCTCCCTGATCTGTGCTACCGCGCGACCTCTCGGACCTCCCGCCGCTGCGACCAGACCCCCGACCTTCCTACCACTGCCGCAGCCGCGCCCCACCTCCAACCGCATCGCCGGCAACCACCGCCCCACTTCCAACCGGCCTCCAACCACCTCGCACCCCCTCCACCGCTGGCAAGGCTTCTCCTACCCCTTGTTTCTTGGCCGGATCCAGTGGGAATGAGGCACTGATCGACCAATGAGACGCGGCCTTCTCTGCTTCCAACACGGGGACGCCCTCCCGCCCGCGCGCTGCTGTCAAATCACCAGTCATCACTTGCTGCTACTCTTGGGTGGTGGTTGTCAGTACCAGGGCACTGACGATAGGCAGGATCGATGGCAAGCAAAAGACGGGAGGAGAGGGCGGGTAATTCAAGTGGCGAGTGGGCCTTGGGTGCGGGTGGCGAGTGGGCCTTGGGTGCGTGTAGGCGTTGAGTCTTGGGCCGGCCCAGCATGTAATCGAACCGTGCATATATAAGCAACGGTCGACCTCTGTACGAAGGCATCGAGAGTTTGAAATGAAATTCTGAACTTATCCCCTCGTTGCCTTCTCTACCTTCCTACCACGCTCCTATCGATCCAGATCCTCTCCTCCACCTATGATCCCTACTCCGGCGAACGTGGCCGCCCCTAGGGCGTGAAAATCTGGTATCAGAGCCGTCGCTCCGCCGCGCCCAAATTTTTTCCCGAATCGTACCCGAAAAATCCAAGGCGATGGTCGCGGATCCCCTTTGGGTTGATCTGCGTAATCCCCGACCTGAGGTGGGTTGATTTAGGGAAAACGAGCCGCGACGACGACATTCAAGCCGAACCCGCAGACGCGCTTCCTCGCGGACGAGATGGAGGCGCTGCAGGAGCGGATGCTGCAGGAATTCGCCGAGTTGCTTGCGGCGTAGAGCAAGCTGACGGTCATCGACGGCATCAGCGCACAGCTTGAAGACCTCGATGCTAAGCTCACCGAGCAGTCGGCCCGCATCGACCAGGTCCAGATGAAGGTGAACCTCTCGTGCGACGCCCTGGGCAAGGTTCAGCAAGAGCAAGCGCACGCCGTTCACCTGGGGAAGCAGCCCATGCTGCACGAATCTGGTGAGAGTTCATCCCTAACAGCCTCAGGGGTGACGAACGACATTTTGGGCGCCATGCCAGGGCCACCACCACATCCTCCTCTGCGTTTCTCCCAGGTACATCCCCCAGCTCCAATAGATCACGCGGTAGTTCCGGGAACAGAGGATCAGTCAAGCAGACGACAGTGGATGCCTAAGATGGATTTCCCTAGGTTTGATGGCACGGATCTTCGGATCTGGTTGGATAAGTGCGAGGCCTTTTTTCGTCTGTATCACATCCCGGACAATTTCAGAGTCATGTATGCTTCCCTCTACCTCACTGACAATGCAGCGCACTGGTATCAGGCGTTCAAACAGCAGAGTGCCTTTCATACTTGGGAACAGTTTTGTGCTGCGGTGTTACAGGAATTTGATGTGAATATACATAGAGAAAGGATGGAAGAGTTAATGGTGCTCAAGCAAAGTGGTTCAATGGAAGAGTAGAAACAACAGTTCCAGCAATTGGTGTATCACATCAGGCTCTATGAGCCGTCCATAAGCAACACCTTCTGATGAGGACATCAATACCATTGTTACACCCACAGCCCCTACTGCTACATATACTGGACCAATTACTAGAGCTCGCGCACGCCAATTAAATTATCAGGTACTTTCGTTTCTTGGTAATGATTCTAATGTTCATGAGAATATGATGCTGCCTAAATTGGATACATTTGTTTTGCTTACAAATGAAGGGCCTAGCTTGGAGAAGGATGGACATTGGAGCAAGAGCAAGCATGGAGATGATGCCATGCGCAAGGGGAACCAGAACGGAGTTACAAGTGATGATTTCAGGACTTTGAAGCCACCATAAGAGTGCATGAAGCCTTGGACGAAATATACAAGATGCCACTTCATAAATTTCGTCCAGAGGCTATTATAGGTGCTGCGTCACCTTTTTATTGGGCCAGGCCCATGTAATTTCGAAATACATAAGTATAGGCTATTTTTAGAGTCCGTATGTGTGGGGAAACAAGAGATAGGGTTGATTTCGGACCCCTCCACCAAGGGCCACGAAATTCCCCCCCTCTCTTCCTCCATATATACAGCCCTTAGGGCACCGTTTAGACTTTGGGTTTTGTTTAGATTAAAAGTTCGCCATAGCTGCAACTTCGCGTACTTCGTTTGTGTTCAACGACCAGACAAAGGCGTCACAGAACCCCACCTTGATCAATAAAGCTTTCATCTTATATTCGCAATATCCAGATTGCAATCTCAGTTTCTTGCTTGTTCTTCGTTTGCTCGCAGGAAACAGACCCTCGTGGTCAGGTTGATCGTGCTCCGGCGTGGTCAATAACCTCTCGGAGTTGGTTTAGCGATTGCTAAGGCGCGACGTCCTCGCACGTTCGTAGTCGGATCGTCAAAGTCGACTTCCACCCAAGCGATTTCCATCATCTCATCGAAAGACGGGACACCTTAGCCTATATCAAGTGGTATCAGATTTCCAGGTTGCTCGGTGAGATTTTCCAGTTTTTCGTAGTTTAGATCGAGTCTGTTCTTCATACCTATAGTCCACGAAAAAGCCACAAAAAAAAATTAGGGTTAGTTCATCATATCCGAACCAATCTGAGCCTTTGCATAATCTTTTTAGGGTTTTGCTTTGTTGAATTTACGGTTGCATCGTCGGTCTAGTTGCTGGTCTTAGAGTCTAGTCTTTTAGAGTTTCGAGTTCTGGTCATAAGTTGTCACGCCGCCGCTGCACCATCAGCATCGCCCCTGCCATCTACCACCACCACTCCGAATCCGTATCCATATACCACCACCAATCCGTGTCCATATACCACCACCGATCCATATCCATATACTACCACCGCTACCACCACCGCTGCCATATACCACCACCATATATCCACCACCAATCCGAGTTCCTTGTTTATTAGGTTTGTTTTCGGGATCCATCTAGTTTCCGATTCGTGTTTCCTTGCCGGAGTAGGTTTCGGAAAAAAAAAAAAAAAAAAAAACCACGCTCCGTTTAGGCCCAAAATTTTTCGAAAACGCATTTTTCGAAAAATTTTCTGGCTATCCTATTTTTAGGTGTTTCTGAGTGTTTTGAGACAGGTGCCATTATAGGAAGTTTTTTTTGACCCGTTTCCAGTTTTTGGGTCCGGGCAGTCGAAAAAACGAAAAAAAAATTTGGTCGAAAAAATTTCGTGCCCATCCTGTCAGTTTGACCTCGGAAGAGTTTTGAGACACTCGCCATTATAGTGATTTTTCGCAAAAAAAAAAAAAAAAAAAGAGCGAAAAAAAAAATCCAGAGTGTGCTTTTCCCTTGTTTACGTGCAGCGCCGTGATTTTGTTAGTGTTCTAGGCTCGCGTCTCTAGCACGGTCTAGCCTAGGACCAGCACAGTACCGTCGTTGAGCGTTTATTCAACTTTGCATCTCTGAATTGATTATTGCTGATCCTTTTTGCTACCATATTATAAGCCTTCCCAGCTCCACATACATCTACGTCGTGCGTTTGACTCTCCCTGGTACTCGCTCTATCCAAGCTTTGAGAGTTTTTGACTACAACGGTTGCCGATCACCGCCTGCTGCTGGGTAAGAACCGGTAAGAATTTGAGTTTTGCTTGACGGATTTGTGACACCCACCACCACCACTTGTTCGTAGTCTGTAGGATCATATTCTTGTGTGTTTCTATTGCTGCTAACCATGCCAGGATCACAAGCCGACGTGACTGACTGGGAGAATTTATCGAACAAGGAGCTTCATGATAAGTTTCAGCAAATGATGAGTGGACAGGTGCAAGATGTGCTAAACAGATTTGAAGAGGCCATGGAGAAGATAGATGGCATGGAGAAGACGTTCGAAACAAAGCTCGATAACAAATTTAATGAATTACTCGCGCGTCTTCCACCACCACCACCCGCTGCACCTAACGTACCTCTCCAACAACAACAACAACAACAACAACGCATCCTTTCGAATCAGTATGGACGCGCGAGGCGTGTTCCTATTGAGGATGGCCAAACTTCTGGTGCTGTTGTTCATGTTGTTGATGCATCTTTCGCCCCTGCTACTGCTGCTGGTGGTACCCAGGAGGATGTTGAGTATGCGGGCGATTATGAGGATGAGGTTGATCAAAATCAGCACTACGTGCAGCCACCAGCACCATCACCACCAGGTCGACCTCAGGTATATATTCGTAATGGTAGGCCTGCACCACCACCTCAGGTACGAGATGATGTCCATATTCCTAAACTGAAATTGAATATTCCACCATTTGAGGGTAGATATGTTCCTGATATATATCTTACTTGGGAGTTAGAAACTGAACAACGTTTTACATGTTTACAATATCCCGAGGAGAGACGGGTTGCTGCTGCTGTTTGTGCTTTCACTAGTTTTGCATGTGTATGGTGGTCTGAACATTGTAGATTATATCCTATTCCCGCTACTTGGGCTGCTTTGAAAACTGCTATGCGTACTCGTTGGGTTCCACCATATTATCAACGTGAATTGCTTCAAAAATTACAGCGCTTAAGACAAGGAAAAAATTCTGTAGAAGAATATTATCAGGAATTACAAACTGGCATGATTAGATGTGGTATTGTTGAGGAGAATGAAGCTATGCTTGCACGTTTTCTGGGTGGATTAAATAGAGAGATTCAGACCATTCTAGATTATAAGGAGTATACTAATATCACTCGTTTATTCCATCTTGCTTGTAAAGCTGAACGTGAAGTGCAGGATCGACAGGCATTGGCGCGGACTAACTTTTCTGCAGGTCGACCTTCATCATGGACACCGCGTGCATCATCTACTTCCACACGTTCTGCTACACCGGCGCCTCCGTCGGCTGCCACCTCCAACCGTGATACAATAAAGCAGGCACAGTCACCACTATCTGCCAAGAGCACATCTTCTGGGCCTGCAAAGAGCTCTTCTTCATCCATGGCATCAACAGGGCAAACACATGATATTATTTGTCGCCGTTGCAAGGGTGGAGGTCATTATGCGAGAGAATGCCCCTCTAAGCGTGTGATGATTGTTACTGAGGATGGTGGGTATGAGTCCGCTAGTGACTATGATGAGGAGACTTTGGCTCTTATTACACGTGACGAACACGGTGGAGAAGATTCTGATCATGAGACGCAATACATGGCTCCTGAAGATGCTGACAGGTATGAATGTTTAGTTGCTCAACGTGTTTTGAGTGTGCAGGTTACACAAGCTGAGCAAAATCAGAGGCATAATTTGTTCCATACAAAGGGAGTTGTGAAGGAACGTTCTGTTCGCGTAATCATAGATGGAGGGAGTTGCAACAACTTGGCTAGCATGGAGATGGTGGAGAAGCTATCTCTCACCACAAGACCACATCCACATCCTTACTACATCCAATGGTTCAACAACAGCGGCAAGGTTAAGGTAACACGTACTGTTCGTGTGCATTTTAGTATCTCTACATATGCTGATTATGTTGATTGTGATGTGGTCCCTATGCAAGCATGTTCCTTATTACTTGGTAGACCATGGCAATTTGATAAAAATTCTATTCACCATGGTAGAAACAATCAGTATACTCTTGTTCATAAGGATAAAAATATTACTTTGCTTCCTATGACTCCTGATTCCATTTTGAAAGATGATCTTAATAGGGCTAATAAAGCAAAACAGGAGAAAACTAAGAGTGAAAATCAGATTGTGGCAAAAGAATTTGAGCAACAAATGCAGCCTAATAATAATAAACAATCTAGTGTTGCTTCTGAAATTAAATTGAAAAGTGCATGTTTACTTGCCACCAAATCTGATATTGATGATCTAGATTTTAGCAAATCTGTTTGCTATGCTTTTGTGTGCAAAGAGGCATTATTTTCATTCGAGGACGTGCCTTCCTCTTTGCCTCCTGCTGTCACTAACATTTTGCAGGAGTTCGCTGACGTCTTTCCACAAGACGTGCCACCGGGATTACCACCTATTCGCGGGATTGAGCATCAAATTGACTTAATTCCTGGTGCATCATTACCCAACCGTGCACCATACCGTACCAATCCAGAGGAGACGAAGGAGATTATGCGTCAAGTACAAGAACTGCTCGACAAAGGTTATATACGCGAATCCCTTAGTCCTTGTGCTGTTCCTATCATTTTAGTGCCGAAAAAGGATGGTACGTCGCGTATGTGCGTTGATTGTAGAGGCATTAATAATATTACTATTCGTTATCGTCATCCTATTCCTAGGCTAGATGATATGCTTGATGAATTGAGTGGCTCTACAATATTCTCCAAAGTTGATTTGCGTAGTGGATACCATCAAATTCGTATGAAATTGGGAGATGAATGGAAAACAGCATTTAAAACTAAGTTTGGATTATATGAGTGGTTAGTCATGCCTTTTGGGTTAACTAATGCACCTAGTACTTTCATGAGGTTAATGAACGAAGTTTTACGTGCTTTCATTGGACGATTTGTGGTAGTTTACTTTGAGAATATGATGCTGCCTAAATTGGATACATTTGTTTTGCTTACAAATGAAGGGCCTAGCTTGGAGAAGGATGGACATTGGAGCAAGAGCAAGCATGGAGATGATGCCATGCGCAAGGGGAACCAGAACGGAGTTACAAGTGATGATTTCAGGACTTTGAAGCCACCATAAGAGTGCATGAAGCCTTGGACGAAATATACAAGATGCCACTTCATAAATTTCGTCCAGAGGCTATTATAGGTGCTGCGTCACCTTTTTATTGGGCCAGGCCCATGTAATTTCGAAATACATAAGTATAGGCTATTTTTAGAGTCCGTATGTGTGGGGAAACAAGAGATAGGGTTGATTTCGGACCCCTCCACCAAGGGCCACGAAATTCCCCCCCTCTCTTCCTCCATATATACAGCCCTTAGGGCACCGTTTAGACTTTGGGTTTTGTTTAGATTAAAAGTTCGCCATAGCTGCAACTTCGCGTACTTCGTTTGTGTTCAACGACCAGACAAAGGCGTCACAGAACCCCACCTTGATCAATAAAGCTTTCATCTTATATTCGCAATATCCAGATTGCAATCTCAGTTTCTTGCTTGTTCTTCGTTTGCTCGCAGGAAACAGACCCTCGTGGTCAGGTTGATCGTGCTCCGGCGTGGTCAATAACCTCTCGGAGTTGGTTTAGCGATTGCTAAGGCGCGACGTCCTCGCACGTTCGTAGTCGGATCGTCAAAGTCGACTTCCACCCAAGCGATTTCCATCATCTCATCGAAAGACGGGACACCTTAGCCTATATCACCTTCCTGGTCACTCGTTTTGTCATGGGGCTGAAGGAGGAGCTTCGGGCAGCAGTGGAAATATAGTTACCAGCAACGGTGCAGTTGGCCGCTATGTATGCAGTGGTACAGGAGAGATTGACACAGCAACAGAAATACTTCAAATCAACATATCCAAAAAATTCAGTCACCAGGAATGAGAATAAGCAGAGTTTTGTTCCGGGGGAGTTGTGGAAGGCAAAACAACTTAAGGAGTATCGCAGAGCAAATGGGTTATGCTATGGATGTGGAGAGAAGTATGCCCCAGGTCATGCCTGTAAACCCACAGCTGCACCTGCAGCTCAATTGAAAGCAGCAGAGCTGAAGGATCCTCATGAAATCATATCAGATGCAGTGTTGGATGCCTTAGTGGAAAACTACCGGGAGGAGTGTGCCACCATCTCTGACACAACTCTATCTGGAGCATCACATCCCAAAACCATTCAGCTCAGAGCTCTGATTGGAAATCAGGTGGTGTTAATACTTCTGGATTCAGGGAGCACTCATACATTTGTGGACCAAGCACTGTTGGACAGAGTTGCAGTACCTGCCCAGACAATGAAAAAACCCATGCAAGTGAAAGTTGCAAATGGAGGACTGGTGGATTGCACCAAGTTTGTACCTGAACTGACCTGGTGGATTCAGGGGCATAGTTTTTCTAGTGCCATGCAAGTTCTTCCACTGGGAGGATATGATATTATTTTAGGAATGGACTGGTTAGAGAAATGGGGAGTGATGCAATGCCACTGGGCTGAGAAGTGGATTCAGTTTTAGTATCAATAGAAAACTGTCAGGTTGCAAGGGGTACTGCCAGCTAAAACAGAACCACTTAAGGAAGTTTCTATGGAACAACTCAAAAAGTGGGAAAAGGGAAATGACATATGGGCAACAACTATGCTGCATTATATGGTTGTCAGTCCTAGTTCTGAAATACCTGAAGAAGTTCAGCAAGTGCTTCTAGCAAACAAAGCTGTGTTCAATGATCCCAAAACCCTACCTCCACAGAGGGAATTTGATCATGAAATACACCTTGTACCTGGAGCAGTTCCTGTTAACTGCAGGCCTTACAGGTACTCTCCATAGCAAAAAGATGAAATTGAACGACAAGTATCTAAAATGCTACAGTCAGGGCTTATTACACCCAGTTTAAGTCCTTTTGCTTCGCCTGTCCTATTAGTTAAGAAGAAGGATGGCACCTGGAGGTTTTGTGTGGACTATAGAAGATTGAATGAGGTCACAATTAAGAACAAATTTCCTCCGCCTGTCATTGATGAACTGTTGGATGAGTTAGGGAGAGCCAAGTGGTTTTCTAAGTTGGATCTGAAGTCAAGATATCATCAAATTCGGATGGCCGAAGCAGATGAGTTCAAAACAGCTTTTAAAACTCACAATGGACAGTACCAGTTCAAGGTGGTGCCCTTTGGCCTAGCCACAGCACCAGCTACATTTCAGTGCTTTATGAACTACATCTTCAAAGGCTCTAACAGAAAGTTTGTCTTAATTTTCATGGATGACATATTGGTTTTCAGTGGTACTTTAGAGGAACACATAGTTCATCTACAATCAGTTTTTGATACATTGAAAGCAAACAATTTGGTAGTGAAGGAAAGCAAGTGTTCTTTTGCACAACAGTCCATGGAGTACCTTGGCCACATTATTTCTGACAAAGGAGTAAGTACTGACCCTGCAAAGACTGCTGCAATGTTAGAATGGCCAACTCCCACCAATGTCACTGAACTGAGGGGTTTCCTAGGTCTCACTGGCTACTAGAGAAAGTTTGTTCAAAATTATGGTCTGTTAGCTAAACCTCTCACAACCTTACTGAAGAAACAATCCTTCCAGTGGACTACAGATGCTGACACTGCATTTAAGTCCCTCAAACAAGCTATGGCCACAACACCTGTATTGGCATTACCAGATTTGAACAAAACCTTCACCATTGAGACAGATGCTTGCAATACTGGCATTGGTGCAGTGCTCACCCAGTCAGGCCATCCTGTCGCTTACTACAGTAAAGCTCTTGGAGTGAACAGTCAAAAAGTGTCCATCTATGAAAAAGAATTTCTGGCTATCATGATGGCCATTGAC
Organism: Triticum timopheevii; assembly: GCA_963921465.1. Classification (NCBI taxonomy): domain Eukaryota; kingdom Viridiplantae; phylum Streptophyta; class Magnoliopsida; order Poales; family Poaceae; genus Triticum; species Triticum timopheevii. Next base: position 350,557,958 of record OY997274.1, read on the forward strand.
AGGTGGAGATCCTACTTATCCAGAGCTCCATTTGCGATCAAGACTGACCACCAAAGTTTATGCCACCTGGGAGATCAAAACTTAACTTCTGATCTTCAAAGAAAGGCTATGACAAAGCTTGTGGGGCTAGATTTCTCTATCCAATACAAAAGAGGAGTTGAAAATACAGCTGCAGATGCCCTGTCCAGAGTGGCACATTTGTTTCCAGTTCAGGCATTGTCTACCAGTAAACCTGTCTGGATACAGGAAGTGTTGAATTCTTATATTGTGGACCCTGTTGCCCAAACAATGCTCACCAAGTTAGCTCTAGACAATCAGGCTTGTCCAGGGTTTCAGTTACAAGAAGGCCTCATTAAACAAGAAGGGAAAGTTTCGGTGGGAGCCAACTCTGGATTGCAAACTAAACTGATTCAGGCCTTCCATTCCTCTCCCATAGGAGGACACTCAGGTATGTTAGCTACTTACCACAAAGTGAAATAGCTGTTCACCTGGACTGGTATTAAGAAAGATGTGGAGAACTTTGTAAAACAGTGCAGTGTGTGTCAGCAAGCAAAACATGAACACTGCAAAGTACCAGGCTTGCTGCAGCCTCTCCCTGTTCCAGATGGCCCTTGGCAAGCAATCAGCATGGATTTCATTGAAGGTTTGCCTAAATCAGAAGGCTACAATGCTATTCTAGTAGTTGTGGACCGTTTCACCAAGGTGAGCCACTTCATTCCACTGAAACATCCCTTCACAGCAGCATCAGTAGCAAAAGTGTTTCTCCACCCTGTGGTAAGGTTGCATGGTTTGCCTCTGTTCATAGTGTCAGATAGAGACAAGATATTCACCAGCTCATTTTGGAAGGAGCTATTCAGAGTTTGGGGCACTGAGTTGCAAATGAGCACTTCATACCATCCTCAAACAGATGGGCAAACAGAAAAGGTGAACCAGTGCCTTGAAATGTACCTAAGGTGTGTTGTTCATGCCTCTCCAGCTAAGTGGGCTTCTTGGCTACCTCAAGCAGAATTCTGGTACAATACCACTTACCACTCTGCTTTGGGATGCACGCCTTACAAGGCTCTATATGGGTATGAGCCAAACGTGGGGAAACTATACAGTCCAGCTCAGTCTCACAATACTGATGTACAGCAGTGGTTGTCTATACATACTGAACACACAGCAACACTCAAAGAACAGCTAGCCAGAGCTCAAAGCAAATACAAAGAGTTTGCAGATCACAAACATACTGACAGACAATTCATCAAAGGGGAGAAGGTCTATCTGAAGCTCCAACCCTATGCCCAGTCTTCAGTGGTAAATCGCCCCTACCCAAAACTAGCCATGAAGTATTTTGGCCCTTTCAAAATCCTCTCCAAGATCGGTCAAGCAGCATACTGACTGGAACTGCCGCGTGGGAGCCTCGTGCATCCGATTTTCCACGTCTCTCAACTGGAAGAACATGTGCCTGATCACACCCCGGTGTTCACTTCCCTGCCAGCACCACTCGATTTGTCTGATTCGGAGATTCAGCCTGAGGAAATTCTGGATCGTCGACTGGTCAAGAAGGAAAATGCAGCGCACCTTCAAGTGTTGATCAAATGGACCAAGTTTGCCGCTACAGATGCTACCTGGGAGGACTACCAAGTGCTCATTACAGGTATCCGAATGCGCCAGCTTGGGGACACGCTAGCTCTCCAGGGGAGGATACTGTCAGTACCAGGGCACTGACGACAGGCAGGATCGACGGCAAGCAGAAGACAGCAGGAGAGGGCGGGTAATTCAAGTGGCGAGTGGACCTTGGGTGTGGGTGGCGAGTGGGCCTTGGGTGTGTGTAGGAGTTGAGTCTTGGGCCGGCCCATCTTGTAATCGAACCGTGCATATATAAGCAACGGTCGACCTCTGTACGAAGGCATCGAGAGTTTGAAATGAAATTCTGAACTTATCCCCTCGCTGCCTTCTCCTACCTTCCTACCTCGCTCCTCTCGATCCAGATCCTCTCCTCCACCTCCGATCCCTACTCCGGCGAACGTGGCCGCCCCTAGGGCGTGACAGTGGTGCGGTCTCCCTGCTTGGCCGCCATGGGGACCTGCTAGATGGCTCACGTGCCTCCCCAACTGCAGCGTCAAGGCCTTTCAACACCGCAACCCAAGGCCTTTCAACGTCACAACCCAATGTCGTTCAACTCCCATGATTTCCCTCTTCTCTGACCTTGCCGAGGAGTAGAGTGCAGCGCCACTGCCTTTGGTGCTTTTCCACCTCCTCTGAATCCCACTGGTGGAGTTCCCCTTTGAATAATGCCGCAAATTCCGAAGGAATTTGTTCCATTTAGCAATTTGTGTTACTTGCTGTTGTTACTCAACCCTGCCCTATGACGTTGCCGGCGGCCTCCTCCCGCGACGAGCTAGCTCTAATCCCACGGCCATGGCGGGCTCCCTTGCAGAGAGTTGGCTCTGGTCGTGCTCGAGGTCGCTGTCGCTTATGGCCACTGTACACCAAGTGCAAAGATGTTTTGTGAAAGTTCTAGTATAGCTATACGGCGGCCGCCCTGAAGTTCTACTATGGATGTATGCCAAGTTCTACGACGGCTATACACCGGCTGTCACGCTAGTTTGCATGACTTGCTGCTGCTGGTTATATACTTTCAACCTTTTAGCTTGCTGTTTTGAAGTCTCCCTAGAACGTTCTTCTGAACTTGTGATATGAAGTTGCTAGTTTTGTGATTGATTGGATATATAAAGAAGCCTGCTTTCGATTTCTTTCTCCCAGGCGTGTGTAGCTGTTTGCTTGTGCGGACACAACTCACATAGTCTTGCCAAATCTCTGAAAGAACCAAATTCAGTTTCTATCAAGTTACATGTTCAGAGTTTATTTCATAAATATCTGAAGAAGACTTCTAAACGATTATACCGTTCACTGCTCAAAAAGAAGACTTGTACTTCTCTTTGCTCGTCTCTCCCTGTGAACCATGATGTCTAGTAATTTGTGAAGAATGATGTTAACTACAAATGTATAGTAGTTTATGAACCATGATGTTAACTGAATTTTTTTGTAGCTCGGCGTATTGCTGCTGGAGCTGGTGTCCATGCAACAGCGTGCGCCAGGGACTCCTTCCTCATTGACACAAACAGAGGCGATCACAACCTTGGCACTGCAGAGCATTATACGTTGTTGTAAAGTTGGCTCACTTATATTTGGGATAAGGAAAAACGGCTGAAGGTCAAAAGACTCCCCTTTGCTCGCCCCCTGCTTCAGGCGGGCCCTGCCGTCGCCGGCTACCTCGCCTCGCACCGGGCGGGTTGCGCCTCAGCGCCTGGTGCCCGCACACCCGCACCCAGCGCCCACAAACCCACTAGGCTCCCCTATGGGCCAATGACAGGAGGGCCCCACCTCCAGAACGTTTCAAAAAAAAGAAGATAAAAAAATAAAAATAAAAATAATAAATTTAATTAATTAATTAATTACCTAAATTAATTAAGTTAATTAATCCTACTTAATTAATCTAATTGACCCGTTAGTTTAATTAAGTAGTATTTTGTTTAACCTAAACCCTAATCAACCTAACAGAGTATGACAGGTGGGTCCCACCGGGACCACACGTCAGTTTGACCCAGTCAATGCCCCGTTGACTACTGACGTCATGATGACGTCAGCAAACACTATTCTGGATAATGTTGAATTAAATAAATTAAATAAATTCTAAAAATGATTTAAAACTTTAGAAAATCATATAAAATAAACCGTAGCTCAGATGAAAATACTTTCTACATGAAAGTTACTCAGAACGACGGGACGGATCCGGATACGCATCCCGATCGTCCGCCACACATCCTAAACCTATCGAACTCTCAAGTTTTCCCCTCTAGTTCATCTGTCCAAAAACGCGAAACACCGGGGATACTTTTCCGGATGTTCCCCCCCTTCACAAGTATCACCTATCCCTGCGTTAGATCACCCCTGGCACCGTGTATTGCCTTGTTATATTTTGTGATGCTTTGTTTGCTCTGTATTCATTATTTGTTCCTCCCCTTATCACGCAGTTGCTGCCCAGTTCGACTACGGAGTTGACGACCCCTCCTTCTTGCCAGAGCAACCAGGCAAACCCCCCCTTGATCACCAGATATCGCCTATTCTCCTCTATACTTCTTGCATTAGAGTAGTGTAGCATGTTACTGCTTTCCGTTAATCCTATTCTGATGCATAGCCTGACATTGTTGCTACATCTGTTGATACCTTACCCGCAATCCTAAATGCCTAGTATAGGATGCTAGTTTATCATCATTGGCCCTACATTCTTGTCAGTCTGCCTTGCTATACTATTGGGCCGTGATCACTCGGGAGGTGATCACAGGTATATACTATACATATATACATACTACAGATGGTGACTAAAGTCGGGTCAGCTCGAGGAGTACCCGCGAGTGATTCATGGATTAGGGGCTGAAAGGACCTTTGTCCCGACGGCCCTCTGTGTGGATCTTTGTGGCGGAGCGACAGGGCAGGTTGAGACCACCTAGGCGAGAGGTGGGCCTGGCCCTGGTCGACGTTCGCGGTTGCTTCATAATAACACGCTTAACGAGATCTTGGTATTTGATCTGAGTCTGGCCACTGGCCTATATGCATTAACCAACTACGCGGGAAAGATATGGGCACTCGACGTCATGGTATCAGCCGAAGCCTTCGTGACGTCAGCGACTGAGCGGCGTGCGCCAGATTGGAACGTAAGCCTACTCTTGTATTAAGGGGGCTAGTTCTACTTCCGGCCACGTTCGCAACGTGCAGGTGTGCAAAGGGCGATGGGCCCAGAGCCCTGCGCCATAGGAGTTAGACCGGCGTGCTGACCTCTCTGTTGTGCCTAGGTGGGGCTGCGACGTGTTGATCTTCCGAGGCCGGGCATGACCCAGGAAAGTGTGTCCGGCCAAATGGGATCGAGCGTGTTGGGAAATGTGGTGCACCCCTGCAGGGAAGTCAATCTATTCGAATAGCCGTGTCCCTCGATAAAAGGACGACCCAGAGTTGTACCTTGACCTTATGACAACTAGAACCGGATACTTAATAAAACACACCCAGACAAGTTCCACAGACAACCCGGTGATTGCTTTTCCACAGGGCGATGAGGGGAGAATCGCCGGGTAGGATTATGTTATGCGATGCTACTTGGAGGACTTCAATCTACTCTCTTCTACATGCAGCAAGACGGAGGCTGCCAGAAGCGTAGTCTTTGATAGGACTAGCTATCCCCCTCTTATTCTGGCATTCTGCAGTTCAGTCCACTGATATGGCCTCCTTACACATATACCCATGCATATGTAGTGTAGCTCCTTGCTTGCGAGTACTTTGGATAAGTACTCAAGGTTGCTTTGCTCCCTCTTTTCCCCCGTTTTCCTCTTCTTCCCGGATGCCGCAACCAGACTTTGGAGCCCAGGAGCCAGACGCCACCGTCGATGACGACTACTACACTAGAGGTGCCTACTACTACGTGCAGGCTGCTGACGACGACCAGGAGTAGTTAAGAGGATCCCAGGCAGGAGGCCTGCGCCTCTTTCGATCTGTATCCCAGTTTGTGCTAGCCTTCTTAAGGCAAACTTGTTTAACTTAAGTCTGTACTAAGATATTGTTGCTTCCGCTGACTCGTCTATGATCGAGCACTTGTATTCGAGCCCTCGAGGCCCCTGGCTTGTATTATGATGCTTGTATGACTTATTTATGTTTTTAGAGTTGTGTTGTGATATCTTCCCGTGAGTCCCTGATCTTGATCGTACATGTTTGCGTGCATGATTAGTGTACGATTGAATCGGGGGCGTCACAAGTTGGTATCAGAGCCGACTGCCTGTAGGAATCCCCCTTCCCAACTACTTGGCCGAAGTTGAGTCTAGTCATTGCAAAACTTTTACTAACATGGCTGTGTGGCTTACGGGCCCACGTCGCCATTGGGTGGTATTAGGATCTTTTACTCCTCGTCTATACTCTGGGACTCTGATCTCTCTTCTATTCGGGATAAATGAATTTTGCTAAATCTAACATTAGGATCTCGTTATCACTTTCACCCGAAGAGCACCTTATTACCGATGATCGTCTACTACACCAGTAGACCCTGGGATACTCTTCGCTGTTAACCCGAGAACTTGTGTTCATCGCGTTTGCAATTCCCCTTCCACCATCAACCCATATGATAACTACATGCAGTTGTCATGATGAGGACATGACTACCTTGGATATGACCAAAAATATTGCATATATGCATATTTGTCAGGTGATTTCTAGTGCAAACTATTCAATAATCTATTTATGTTATCCAGAACAAAAATACTTCACACACTTTTGTGTTTTGTCTAATTGCAGGTGTATGGGACATTTGTACAATCCACATATGAAGATAAGGAAGAAAGAGATGTTTATTTGCTGTCCAAAAAGTTCTCTCACGTCACTTTTGGCCCAAGAGAAGATAGAGTCCAAGTCTCTCACGTTCTGGATTCAGATTCGGACTGCACAGACGTACCTGACTCAAAACGCACACAAGTTTTTCATACGGACTCCGAATTGGGTGATTCTTTTTTTGTTGGAAACTAGATTTCGTGCACTTTCCAACCCAATTGGAATCACCTTCAAATTCGTCCGGAGCGTTGAGTTGTGGACGAAACAATCTGATGCTGCAGCAGAATCCGAGTCAAACTACAAGTCCAAAGGTGTTACATCACCTCCACTTGGGCCCATTGGCCTTGTACGACCTAGATTTAGTTTTAGGCTGCCTTGGGACGTCCTCCCACCTCCTTGGCCGCCACCCCTTGCTCCTATATAAGTAGATCCATCTAGTAGCTTTTCCTTGGGATTTGTTTAGTTAAAAGTTAGCCATTGCAACTTCGTGTGCTTCGTTTGTGTCCAACGACCAGACCAAGACCACTTTTCGGATCTCCACCATTATCAATACTTCATATATACTCGCGATATTCAGATTGCTTTTATCATATTCTTGCTTGTTCTTCGATTGCTTGCAGGAATAGACCTTCGTGGTCAGGTTGATCGTGCTCCGGCGTGGTCAATAACCTCTCAGAGTTGGTTTAGCGATTGCTAAGGCGCAACGTCGTGCACGTTTGTAGTCGGATCGTCAAAGTCATCTTCACCAAATCGATAGTTATCATCTCATCGAAAGATCGGGACACCCCGCCTCTATTAAGTGGTATCAGTTTTCAGGTTGCTCGGTGAGAATTTCCAATTTTCCTAGATTAGATTTATTTTCTTACCTATTGTCCAAGAAAAAGCCACAAAAAAGAGTTAGATCTATTCATCCTTGGTCCAAGCCAGTCTGAGCCTTTGCAATTTTCTTTTCATTGCTTGCATAGTTGAATTATCGGTTGCATCGTCATGTCGAGTTGCTGGTCTTAGTGTCTAGTTCGTTTAGAGTTTCGAGTTCTGTTCACATTAGTCACGCCACCGCTGCATCATTATCTATTCCGCTGTCCACCACCCATCCATCAATTTCCACCACGTGCTACCCACCATTCATTGTCATAATAATAGTTGAGATCGTTCACATCTTCACTTGATCCAATCTGCATCTTATCTAGTTTGTTTTGGAAAGAGGGAGGAAAAAAAGAGAGAAAAAAAAACGAGAGAAAAAAAAAGAGAAAAAAAAGTCAGAGAAAAAAAAGGAGAAAAAAAATCAAAAAAATCGGCACAAACTTTTTCAGAGGAAAGTTGGAGACAAAGTTATTGTATATCCTGCTTGGCAGTTGTTTTTCATCATTATCTTCACTGCCGTTGTGATCTTCACTTATATCTTGCTGTCAAGAGCTACTTAGTATCCTTCATTGATGCTAGTTGTGCTACGCCGTGACCTCATTAGTGTTCTAGGCTCGCGTCTCTAGTCCGGTCTAGCCTAGGACCAGCACAGTACCGTCGTTGAGCGTTTATTCAACATTGCATCTTTGAATTGATTATTGCTAATCTTTTGCTACCATATATAGCCAACCCAGCTCCACATATTTCTACACCGTGTATACGTACGCTCCCCTGGCAATCGCTTTACTCAATATTCGGAGTTACTTGACACCGCTGGTTGCCGATCACCGCCTGCTGCATGGTAAGAACTTGTAAGACATTGATATTTGCTTTACTGTGAGCGTTTTACCACCACATCCTAGTAGTTATAGGAACATTATTTTTGGGTTTTGTTTCTTGTTCTACTAATCATGACAGGATCCAGAGTCAATTCATGGGCTTTGTCGATCGCGGGAGACGTGCCACCACCTTTGCAAATAACACAACCGTCACGAGAGGTGCACAAACATCCAAATGCACATGATCAGGTTAATGTATCTATACCACCATTTAATGGCCGTTTTAAACCTGCTTTATATATTGAATGGGAGTTCGACATAAAAAATATATTTGCTTCCCATAATTTCGATGAACATAAAAAGGTTAAGGTTGCGGTTGGTTCTTTCACTGGATATGCTTTGGTTTGGTGGAGTGAATATTGTCGGTTACACCCTGATTATATACCTACTACTTGGGATGATTTGAAACTTGCCATGCGACATACTTTCGTCCCTGCTTATTATACTCGTGACATGATTAAGAAGTTGCAACACTTAAAACAAGGTAGTGAAACTGTAACAAAATATTATGATGATTTACAAACTACCTTGTTGCATTCCTCTTTAGAAGAAAGTGAAGATGATTTTATGGATAGATTTTGGGGAGGATTAAACCGTGATATTCAAGAGATACTAATTCATGAAGAGTGTTATCCTATGGACCATTTGTTTCATCTTGCTTGCAAAGCTGAACAGGAAATAAAACAACGTGTTGGCCACGAGGAGAACAAGCGCACGGTGCACATTCCAAGAGTTGATATGATTGTTCCTTCAACTACTAGGCATACTATGACAACCACATCCATTGTTGTCAGCACTACATCACCTCCACCATGTGACACATCGCCCCCGAGAGTGGCTACTTCATCTGAGTTGATCATAAGAGGTAATGACAAAGGTACTGATCTTCCATCTCTACATGAGAATGATGAATGCCTTGTCAATTTGAATGCACCATCTGATGAGCTACCCACTACTTTGATCACACCACCTATTTTAGAGGACTACGTTGATAATTTGACTTTGCCATGTGATCAAACAACTGAAATACCAACAATTTTGAGTGCACCCATTGAATTAACTATTGATGCAAAAGAACCAATGTTTAATCATTTTGATATGACCTCTAATCTTGGTGATGATTCTGTGTTGAATGACTTATTGCATGTTTGCTTATTTAAGCATGTTGTAGCATGTAAATTTGATGCAAGTAAGGTTTATTCACCAATGTTGGGATGGTTTAATGATGAACATTGTCAATCTTTTGAAATGAATAAGAGCTTCACTTATATGTGCAAACTGAGTTGCAATATTTTCGTGCCTTCTACTTCTTGTGCTAATTTTTTGGCTTTAGATTTTATGAACTATGCAAGTTACTCATCTATTCATGTGTCATATATGCAAAAATCAAGGGAAGTAAAAATGGATGACATATACATATACAACATGTACACCTTGTCTCTTTTGTTAGCCACATTTCAGATTAAGCAACGCCGAGGACGGCTTTATTTTCAAGAAGGGGAGGATGATGAGGACATGACTACCTTGGATATGACCAAAAATATTGCATATATGCATATTTGTCAGGTGATTTCTAGTGCAAACTATTCAATAATCTATTTATGTTATCCAGAACAAAAATACTTCACACACTTTTGTGTTTTGTCTAATTGCAGGTGTATGGGACATTTGTACAATCCACATATGAAGATAAGGAAGAAAGAGATGTTTATTTGCTGTCCAAAAAGTTCTCTCACGTCACTTTTGGCCCAAGAGAAGATAGAGTCCAAGTCTCTCACGTTCTGGATTCAGATTCGGACTGCACAGACGTACCTGACTCAAAACGCACACAAGTTTTTCATACGGACTCCGAATTGGGTGATTCTTTTTTTGTTGGAAACTAGATTTCGTGCACTTTCCAACCCAATTGGAATCACCTTCAAATTCGTCCGGAGCGTTGAGTTGTGGACGAAACAATCTGATGCTGCAGCAGAATCCGAGTCAAACTACAAGTCCAAAGGTGTTACATCACCTCCACTTGGGCCCATTGGCCTTGTACGACCTAGATTTAGTTTTAGGCTGCCTTGGGACGTCCTCCCACCTCCTTGGCCGCCACCCCTTGCTCCTATATAAGTAGATCCATCTAGTAGCTTTTCCTTGGGATTTGTTTAGTTAAAAGTTAGCCATTGCAACTTCGTGTACTTCGTTTGTGTCCAACGACCAGACCAAGACCGCTTACGGATCCCCACCTTTATCAATACTTCATATATACTCGCAATATTCAGATTGCTTTTATCATATTCTTGCTTGTTCTTCGATTGCTTGCAGGAATAGACCTTCGTGGTCAGGTTGATTGTGCTCCGGCGTGGTCAATAACCTCTCAGAGTTGGTTTAGCGATTGCTAAGGCGCAACGTCGTGCACGTTTGTAGTCGGATCGTCAAAGTCATCTTCACCAAATCGATAGTTATCATCTCATCGAAAGATCGGGACACCCCGCCTCTATCATGTCATTCTTACATTCATCTCCAGTTGGTCTTGCTATTACAAGATACCCCGAAATACTTATCGATCTTTTGATAATCCTTTGTGCCTACTGCCTTGCAGTTCCTTGTCGTCTGAATACACTTACAAATTAATCCTCACACTTACCGAGGATTTGTTTCTCCCCAGTTTTTCAGGTGTTTCACAAAAGTCTTCGAAATACCATTCGATCTTTCGAAAATCCTAAGTAGCCTATTGCTCTTGAAATTCTTACTTGCTTGCACTATGGTTAATCGCATAAGTCTATAATCTTATTGGCATCTCTTGTCATTATCATTTTGAGTCCGTTGATTCAATTTGTTGCGAATGCTCGCAATCCTCAATCAGATCCTAGAATTCATCCTTCTGGCTCAGACGTCATTTCAAACGTGAGCTGGTTCTTGCCAATCAAATTGTCGTCGATTGTGCCCCTAAATATATTGAACTTATCCATCCTTGATCAGAGCGTCTGCTTCTGATCCTTCGCTTTGTAAATCATAATTCCTTTGCAATTGAGCTCTAAGTTACTCAGTTGTTTCTATAATCCAATGTCTTTGCATTGATTCTTCTTCTGGTTGTGAGCCGATACTCACATCAGATCCTTTACGGACCATCAAAACCTTGTTGGATTTTATCCGACAACATCCTTCATATTCAATCACTTTGGAAGTTCTTTCCCTAATACATAATGCCTTTGGTAAATCATATTCCTTGATTTGGCCAACCATGCTCTGCTTTCGAGCTGGTGATATTTACTATTGAAGCTTGTGGTATATGTTTCCACGATCCCCCGATGGGTTGAACCAACGCCTTCCCTAATCTATGTGAACCCAAAAGATTTCACGGGTCATACTTATCTGTTATTGCACCAGGTAAAACTTCCAACAACTAATGTCATTTTCGAATTACGAGGAGGTGAATGGAAGGTTATGCATTGAGGAAGTGGGAGTCGACCTTGAACCTTTGTGTTCATGCCCATGGACCCGATGTGGAACTTATCATGGAAGCTTCTTGCCAAATATTTACTCATTCGAGTAATTCTTTCAGTGTCATTAAATTGGACCCCTTGTAGTTATGGTTCTGACCATATTGTTCTTCTTTGATCCCATTTCTCGGGCAAGTTTAAGCATTTGTCTTCTGCGGATCAATACCCCACTCCAACCTCTACTTTGATCTATCGTCGAGTATTTCCCCTGGTATCGTGAGATTATCACGGAACAATATTACTTCTTATGAGTTCTTCATAAAGTACTACATTCTCACCGATTCCAATTTTTCCTAGGTTCTGATTGGTTAATCACTCGAGTACACAGTTAACTGAATCATGTCCGTTCAACGATTCAACCATTTTAAGCAATCTTCCTTGCTTATGAGTTTGTACCCGATTACTTCATTCCTAGCTTACGAGTTTGTACTCGATTACTTCATTCCTAGGTTCTGAGTGGTTAATCACTAGAGTGTAGGAAGGTAAGACCTTCTAGAGCGATAGGCGACAGAGGTCATCGAAAGCTCGGATTCAATTACAAAGTATCTTATGAAGCATAAGAATAACTGGGGACGAATGGATACTCGATAAGAGCGAGTAATTATCCGTAGGGGTATTCATGCGGCAAGGCTGCAGGGCAGTAAGCATAAAGAATTCTCAGAACATCGAAGAATATTTCAAGACTTCTTGTAATAGCAAGGGCAACTGGGGATGAAGGTATGAACGGCAATTCTAGGTAGTTACCCATAAGGACTTATCGGTGGTAGGGATTGCAACAACGAAGGGCACAAGGGTCTCGAGAAAGCATCAGAGAGTATCTTCAGAATCTTCTGTTGAAGCGGGCCATCATCTGGAATGAAGGGGCTCTTCGGGAGAAGTATTTACGAGAACCTAGAGTTATAGTTTGCAAAACCATTTAACCCGAATGGAAGAGAGATCAGATTCCCAGAGTATAGACGAGGAATAAAAGATCCTAATACCACCCAATTGGCGACGTGGGCCCGTAAGCCACACAGCCATGTTAGTAAAACCGTTTTCAAAACTAGACTCAACTTCAGCCAAGGAGTTGGAAAGGGGGATCCTACAGGCAGTCGGCTCTGATACCAACTTGTGACGCCCCCGATTCAATTGTACACTAATCATACACGCAAATGTGTACGATCAAGATCAGGGACTCAAGGGAAGATATCACAACACAACTCTAGACACAAATCAAAACAATACAAGCTTTATATTACAAGCCAGGGGTCTCGAGGGCTCGAATACAAGCTCGATACACAAGAGTCAGCGGAAGCAACAATATCTGAGTACAGACATAAGTTAAACAAGGATGCCTTAAGAAGGCTAGCACAAAAGCAACAACGATCGAAGAGGCAAGGCCTCCTGCCTGGGACCTCGTAACTACTCCTGGCCGTCGGCGGTCTTCACGTAGCAGCATCCATAGGCGGTGGCATCTGGCTCCAGGGATCCACCATCTGGTTGCATCAACCGGAAAGAAGAAGGAAGGGGGAAAAGGGGTAGCAAAGCAACCGTGAGTACTCATCCGAAGTACTCGCAAGCATCAGATCTATACTAAGTATGCACTGGTATCAAATGGAAGGTTTGTATCTGTGGACTAAACTGCAGAATGCCAGAATAGACGGGGAAGGCCTAGCCTATCGAAGACTAGCATCTTCAAGCAGCTCCAAGCATCTTGCAGCAAGTAGAAGAGTAAAGAATAGCAGTTTATAATTAACAAGCATGTTGTAACATTAATGCCCAGAGATCCTTCCTCGACTCCCTGCGAGAAAGCAATCCCGGAGCCACATATCTCAAGTATCCATTTGTAGTTGTATAAGATCAGGATATAAGTCTGAACGTCCATTACCGTGGACACGGTATTTGAATAAATATCTTCCCTGCAGGGGTGCACCACATTTTCCAACACGCTCGATCACTCTGGCCGGACACACCTTTCTGGGGTCAATGCCCGCCCTTGGAAGATCAACATGTCGCAGCCCGACCTAGGCTCAGCAGAGAGGTCCCCGCCAGTCTGCATCCTAAGCACTCCGGGGTCTGGGCCCATCGCCCGTTGCACTCCGGATCGTTGTGTGCAGGGTGGATACCAGCACCACCCGTGTAGTGGATGACACGATCCGACCGTGCCACAATGCTGAACTGGACGTCTGACAAAGCTTCGGCTGATACCACGACGTCGAGGCCCATAACTATTCTCGCGTGGTGGTTGGTGCGAAAAGGCCAAAGGCCAATTCAGAACAAATACCCAAACCATAGTGTATTATTAGCTTGTGGCGACGAGCAGAGACTCACGATCGAAAGTGACCCCGTCGCCCCGTCTCGTGGACTTACGACAAGGGCCTAGAATGCCCGGCCGTGCCACGTAACCATCTTGCGGGTGCTCTCCGGGCCCGCCCGACTTCCACCAAGGTCTCAAGTAAAGTCATTGTAACTGTGTGTCCAGACATCAAGGGGAAAACCCGAGGAATCACCCCCGGTGGATTCCACTCAATGTAATCATCAAGGTGAACGTAAGAGGGACCACCCTCGAGGTTCACACTTGAGGTGTTGAACGACAGAGCCGTATCGGGAATGGTGAAAGAGGAAATCACCCTCGATGACCATGACCGAATAGCTACACTACAGAATTATCATCATGAGTGCATTATGAGGGATCACCCTCGGCACTCGATAGTAGCTCTGCAGAGTCGAGCAACTAAAGGGGCATGATGTGAGGTGTCGGGCTCTGGTCGTCGATCACGTCGATCGAGGCGTCGATGATGAAGCAGGGGCAACAAGGACAAGGTGGGGGTCACTGATGGATCACTAACCAACCTATACTAAGCAGTTTAGGATAAGCAGGTAGGTAACAAAAGCAGGTACAAAAGCAGGCTATGCATCAGAATAGGAGCAAACAATAACAGTAGCAAAATCTAATGCAAGCATGAGAGTATAGAATGGGCGATATCGGGATGATCAAAGGGGGGGCTTGCCTGGTTGCTCAGACAAGAAGGAGGGTCGTCGTCGACGTAGTCGATCACAGGGGCATCAGCAGCGGTCTCGGGGTCTATCGGAGAGAAGAGGGGGAAGAAACAGTAAATACACGCAAACATATGTATAACAAGAAAACAAGCGGGGCTAGAGGTGTTCGAACGCGGTGCTAGGTGATACAGGCGAAGGGGGGAAACATCTGGTAAAGTTTTCCCGATTCCGGACGTTTGTCAGACAGATGAACCGGAGGGGAAAAGTTGCATGTTTGTGATGCTAGGGATGTGTGGCGGGCGAACAAACCGCATATTCGGATTCATCTCATCGTTCTGAGCAACTTTCATGTAGAAAACTTTTTCATCCGAGCTACGGTTTAATTTCTATGAATTTTCAAAGTTTTAAACAATATTTAGCAATTTAATTTAATTCGAAAATAAATGCTAAAATGCTAGGCGCACCCAGCACAGTGTACACAAAAGTGTACCCGGTGGCTGACAGGTGGGACAAGAGGTCCCAGTTGACCAGTCAATGTTTGACTGGTCAGCAGGGGGTGGGGCCCTCCTGTCATTGTCTCAGCTAACTAATTACTGTTTTAACTAACTAATCTAGTTCATTATATTAATAAATTAAGTTAATTAACCATTTAACTAATTAATTAAATACTTATTTTTATTAACGTTTATTTATTTATTTTTACAAAACTGGGGGGGTTGTGGGCCCCGGTTGCTAGTGGCCCGGGGGCTCACGCGGTTAACGGGTGCAAGGGGTTATCGGGCGCGGGTGTACGCCCGCACAGCGAGGCGAGCTGGGCGAGCGGGCACCAGGGCATCGGCGGCCAGGGTCGACAGGGGGTGTGGGCCGGGTGCGGCACAGGGCGCACGGGACGAGCGAGGCCACGACGGGGCCAGTGGCCGGTGAGGCAGGCGCGACCGCGGGCGCAGTGGTCGCCGTAACAGAGGGCAGAGGGGGAGGCGGAGGAGGTCCTCACCCCACATTGCAGGGGAGCGGGCGGCGAGGCTCGATGGAGCCTTTGGGGAGGAGGACGGGGACGGCCCGCGCAGGGGAGGAGGCGACGACGTAGGGGACGACGGGGAGGCAGTCCGGCGAGGTGGCGACGGGGGCGACGAGGCGTCCAGCAAGTCCGGGCTCCATGGAGGAAGGCGAGGCGACGAGGGAGACGGCGATGGGTGGCGACGTCGGCCTCGGGGCGCCGCGTGTGTCGGAGGAGAGGCGGGGAGGCGACGGTGACGAGGCCGGCGCGTCGGGGAGGCGGTCCGACGAGGGAGGCTTCGTGCGGCGGCGGCTGTCAGGCGACGGGAGAGCGCTGGGGGCACAACGGGGCTCAGCGGGCTCGGGCACTCTGCCCAGATCTAGACGGGAGGAGGAGAAGGGGATCGTGGGAAGAGAGGAGTGGGGGCGAGTGGGGATGGAACCGGCTAGGGTTCGACTCGGGGTGGGGGTTATGCAGGGCCGGATGGCCCTGGGGGGTTTCATTTCCTTTTCTTTTCTTTTTTTTACAGAAGAATGCTATGCAATATTTGAGCTGCCAAAAGGAGTTCTGTAAAATTGTGGGACTTGGCCAAATAAATACTTTACAATATTTGGCACCCGCCACAAAAAGTTTGGGAGGAGTTTGAATTGATTTGGATTTTTCACAAATGGAAAAGCATTTAAAAATGCTGATTTAGAACTGCTTTAATTCCCAGGGAAAAATTAGCTATCTCAAATGATGTTGAATCACTCATGACATTTAGTTAGTGAATATTTGCAACCCAGCGAACATTTTTGTTTTACTGTTTCGAGAAATAATTTATTTGACTTTATTTTAAAATCGAATTTGAATTGGTTTTGAATCTAAGTGAGATTAGCAACAGTAATAGTGATGACTTGGCATCATTAGTAAGGGATTACTGTAGCTTGATTATCAGGGCATTACAGGGCGTCACAGTGTGCTTTGGTGTGTGCGTTCTTATTGTGGTCTTAGTGTGGTGTGACTGCTTGAGTGTGTGTTTGTGTGCGTATTATAGCAAGCGTACTTGATGTGTGGTACCCCTTGTGTCCTTGCTGGGTGTGTGATCCCACACGTGTGATTTTAAATAGAAACTTTGTCCTTAAAAAGGCAAAAAAATTAAAACACAGTCTGCTTTTAACATGTACAATTTCAATTTGAAAAAAAGCCACACCTAACAAAGTCCATGATTCAAAATTTTGGAAGTTCATATATAATAATTAGGTCAGTGTATATATATACTACCATGTGGTACTATATATACTACTTTATCATTTTAAATATATTCGTATACTATATCTAAGATATGTCGAAGCAAGTTACATGAAAAAATTACATATGAACCCATAGTTTTTGTTATATTTGTGAAATACGTACATATTTGTACGTAAAAAAGAGCATACTCAAAACATGGTATATACTACCTAAAAATTAGTATATATACTACCTAATCATTGTTATATACAACATACTACACGTACATGCTCTCGGTTTCGACAGATACTACATACAACATACAAAATGCAAGTGATGGTAACTACCACTGCTTGTAGGAAACATTTATCCTATATATAACACAACAAAGTGTGGAAATCAGAATAAAAAACACTATTAGTTCACGAATAAAGAACAGAGAAGAGAAGGAAGAACAAAGAAGAGAAGGAAGTTCGATGTTTACGACAAATTATTGAGATATTTTTCATTACTAAAAGGAAAATAAAACCTAAAAAGGTGACTTTCTCGTTAAAAAAACTATAAGTTCAAATACATATAGTGGAGCGGTTCAATGCTTATTACCACATTAGGATTTTTTCCGTTACTAACGAATAACCCAAGAAGGCCAAACTAAAAAATAGAGCAACTCAAAATTTCTAGAGAAATGTAATTTCCCCGTTCTACAAAAAACGTAGAGGTTCAAATTTTAATAATGGGGAAGTTCAATGCTTATTATAATACCAAGAAGGTCAAATTGAAAAAACCTAGCAGTTCAAAAAATTTATAAAAAGAATATTTTCCTTCTTTTAAAACTAAGACCTAGAAGTTCAACATTAAATAATTGAGGAGTACGAAATTTATTACATAACTAGAACTTTTCCCTTTACTAATGAATAACATCAAGAAGTCCAAAACTTCAAAAAAATGTGAAGTTGTTTAATGTTTATAAAAACTGAGATTTTCCTCAATGCTAAAATATTAAAACCAAGAAGTTCAATTTCAAAAAAGGAGTAGTTCAATGTATATAAAAAAACTCAGGTTTTCACATTACTAGAGAATAAAACCAAGAAGTTCAATTGGAAAAAGCGGAGCAGTTTCATATTTATTTGAAAAATCGGATTTTTTCTATTTACTAAAGAATAAAACCAATAATTTTAATTTCAAATAATGAAGAAGTTCGATGTTTATAAAAATACACAATGAAGTTCAAATAAAAAAGGTGTGATTTTAGGTGAGCCAAATTTTTGTGCGGATGTGCTCTGCATGTGCTTGTGCGTAGTACATTGAATAGAAAAAAAAACTATTTTGGGTGCCCTCTAAAATGTTTGTCCTATAGTTTATGAGAATTGACGCAAATTTTCCTATTGTTTTTGCACATGTTCAAGGAAAAATGTGTATAAAAAAGGTGTGATTTCAAAAGTTCAGCTGTAACGAACATCGAAGTTCAAACCAAAAAAATGTAAACAAAAAAAATCATGGAATTCAAAGAATGAAAACTATGGATTTTATTAAAAAACATTAATAGCATGCAAAGTACATGTTTCTAAAATTTCGAAGTTCACGTGTACCACATACGGAAGAAAAATGATCAATTGAAAAAAGTGACTGCCTAGGCCATTTCACCGAAAAGCAAAAAATGCATAAAATGTCGCGACAAAATTCTATAAGAGGTTCAAATTTAAAAACCGAAGCAGGTCAATGTTAAAAAAATGAAGTTTTTAATATCTAAAAGACAAATTGGGAAGTTCAAAAAATTTGAGCAAGAAGTAAAAAAAAGTACTTCAAAAATCTTTATAACGGAATTTCCCCGTTTGTAAAAAATCAGAGAAGTTCAAATTGAAAAGAGGAGCATTTCAAAAAGATTGTATGAAAATTGACTTTCCCCATTCTATAAAAACTAGAAGTTCAAATTAAAATAACAGCGCGGTACCATTGTTTATATAAAAAAAGCATTTTCCCCGTTACTAACCAATAAAACTAAGAAGTTCAAAACTTTAAAAATGGTGAAGTTCGATGTCTTTAAAAAATTCAGAATTTTCATATTATTAAAAAAATCAAGAAGTTCAAAATTTTAAAATAGAGAAGTTCAAAAAACTCGATTTTCCTTGTTACTAAAGTATGAAACTAAGAAGTTCAAATTAAAATAACAGAGAAGTTCAAGTACTGCAAGGAATGCATTTTAGATGAGAATAAAAATATAGAAAAATAAAAGCTTAAAAGGATTGTTGAAAAAAAAATTAAAGTGCTCTATCCGGGGCATTTAAAAAATTCTTGTGAGAGAGGCTTACTTTGTATTTCCATGTTCGAAAACACAAAAAATAAAAAAAATGCGTTTTAAAATAATTCTCTCAATCCACAAGGAAGTTCAGTTATTATTTTGGAGCAATTTGATTTCAAAAATAAAATAAAAAGTTCAAATTATAAAAATGGAAAAAGTTCATATACTACATGGTGTGTGTTTAAATATGAGAAAAATTAATTAAAAGCCAAGGTCCAAATTCTTTGTTGTTATAAGTTCAAGTCCTCAGTCGGAGAAAGTTAAGAAAATTATTGTGATAGAGGTTTGTACAAAAAGAATATCATTTGTGTAACAATGACGAATGGATGAGAAAAATTACAAACGAAAATACGTCACATAAGTTCAACGTGAAAACAACAGGAAGTTCAACTTCTACACTAAATGAATTTCGGATGAAAAACTTTGAAAACCGTCGCGAGTATGTAAAAATGATCAACACGGGAAAGTTGCGTAGTTACAGCAGCTTTCCATTTGTATATCACATGCTCAATTCCGGTGAGTGGATGGAGAACTACGAGAAAAAAAAGCACGTGAAAACAAAGTGAAGTTCAAGTAGACATGGCGAGAAGTTTAATTTCTTCACACGGTGCATTTTCAAAGAATCTGTTTCACGATGAAGGCAGAACGAATGATCTTGCCGTTTTCAAAATTACTTGAAAACGGCTAGAAATCAGAGAAAACCGTCAAAACAAAAAAGTTTCGCGTTTTCTGTAGCTTTTCAACGGTATATTATTTGCCCCATTCTGATAAATTTGTAGAAATTATGTCGAAAATACGTTTTTGGCCATTTTCAAAATTGACTAAAAACCGTAAAGAATGGGGAGAAACAATATATGCCAAAAAGTTTCGCATTTCCTCAGGCTTTCCAATGCCATATCATCTGCTGCATTCGGACGTACGGTCAAAAAAATTAGTTCGAAAATACAAACTCGGTGCAACTTGGACCGTTTTCTAAATTACTTTTAAACCGTTCAAAATTAGAAAAAACTTTAAACATGAAAAAGTAGCGCATTTTCATAAACTTTCCAACGCCATATCATTTGCCACAATTGGACTAGCCATTTAGAAATGGCATAAAAAATATGAACTCGGCTGTTCAGTTTGCGAAATTTTACGATTTTCTAAATTACTCTTTAACCGTAGGGAATTAGAGAAAGCTTTAAACATGTTGAAGGGGTGGTTTCGTAGTAGCTTTCCAACGCTATATTATTTGCCTCATTCCGATTAACAGTATTGAAATGCGATCAAAAATACGATTCACATTTTTTGTATGAAGAAAAAACGGTTTTCAAAACTGCTCTTAAACCGCTTTCATTTTGCCAAAAATTTAACTTGGGTACATAGCTTTCCAACGGTATATCACAAGCCCCATTTGGGCAATGTTTGCGGAAGTTCAACCTAGCACTAGGGGAAGTTCAGGTCGAACAACTCTGGTAGTAAAATTGCAATAGAGGCATGTTTCATCACGACCCGAGAGCAAATCCGCTAATGAGCGAGATTCCTATTTAAAACAGGCATTTAGTTGCTAAAAACCGTATGTAGATTACACTTACATCACATAGAACATGGTTGACCAAAAAAATTCGTGCACGGAGACACGGTTGAAAAGATAGACCGAAGGTCGGGTTCCTACAGAGGGAAGTGCAGGCGTGTAACTCAGGAAGTTCATGTTGTGATCAGAATAATATTCTGATCCCGCGATCAGAATATATATATATATATATATATATATATATATATATATATATATATATATATATATATATATATATATATCTGTGTGTGTGTGTGTAATGGTCTAAAAGTATTTATAACATTTTATATTTAATTTAAATATCAATGGGCCTAAAAAGGCCAAAAGGTGGAAGGCAACTTGGGCCAAAAAGGCTCAAGTGCGAAAGTCCTTCCTTCACTAAGGAAGGAGGCCGAATTGGGAGTGGGGGAGGAGTCCAACTCGGGAGCTCCTATGTGACTCATTCTTCATCAACTTGATGTGCTTTCGCATAGGGTAGTTGGCTTGCGGGCTTTCTGGGCCTTGGTCCCGTGTTTCATTTGTTTCGCGTGCGTTTCACTATTTCTCGCGCGTAGTTTCTATTGTCTATGTTTCCGTTATTTGTGTTGTCTCTGTTTTAGATGTTTAAGTTGTTTCTGCTATTTATGAAACTTTATTGTAATAACTATTTTGGTTTTTTAAAACTTCATTGTAATAACAATTTCTGTTTCCAAAGAATCGGAAAAAGGAATATAAGTGTTTTCATTGGAACAATTGGGGTGGTACTTCCAACTAAACCTGGGGATGGTTTTCGTATAACCGGGTGTATTGGTTCAGTTTAATCAAGTGGGCTTCTTTGGTTTGGTCTCTAATGGATTCTCTACTAACAGTTTGGTTTGGTTCAGTTTCGTTTGAATAATAGGTGGGTGTGGTCAGGTATGGGCTTGAACCGTTCTATTTCCAACCAGGCTCAACCCGTGGTTCCAAACCGGTTTCTGAGGTTAGTTCGAACTTCATAGGTCTGCTTGACAACTAGCTCTTTCCTCGTTCCTCTAGCCGCCGCCGCTATCAACTCTCGCCGTCCTGGTGTCCCGCCCAAGCGATGCTGAGCCGCAGTGCCGCATCCAAGGAGAGTCATCCAGCGGAGCAGGCGGCGTTGACACCCTCGTCGGAGCAGCTGAAGATCATGCTCAGCTCGTGACTCGGAGGCGAGACGGCGGCCGTGCGCATGCACGACCCGCCGCACTGACAAGAACGGGTGGCGCTGGCGCTTGAGGTGCATCGCATTGCTCGACCACCGCCCCGCTCAACCACTCCCTTTACAATCTGTTCACAAAGGCAGAGAGATGGGAGCAGCACGAGGCCATTTGCCATGAACGTAGGAGGCATTATGGTATGGAACTGTTGTTTACCCATTGGCTAAAACCATGGTTTCAGCCATCGGTTTAGTTTAGTTTAGGTGGAGTGGGGACGTGGTTCAGTTTGGTTTGGGTTTAAATAAAAATTAAAGAGGTTTAGTTAGGTTCGGTTTGCCCAAATTGATCATGCGGGTTCAGTTGAGGTTTAGTTTAGTTCCCCAACCATTCTCAGATTTACTTCCAACCATGCATTTTTTTCCTAGTATTCCATAGTTTCGAGTTTTCCATCAAGATATTAGTCACTCATGGTTGATATTTACTTTCAATCATGTACACATATGCACTATGTAACCAGCCTTGCTTATTGGCTTCCAAAGCTTAACTTTCACTCCTACTTACAATAATGTAGAGTATTTAACAAAAAACTACCACTTTCAACCAGCCCTAGGAAGAATCTATTGTACAAAATATAGCAAAAACATACCCAAAATTTCTTAATCCACGCCAAAAACTACTACCTAGTACTCCTACCGATTAGGTTCGTTTAAACCCATTTATGATAGGGTTGGCCCACACGTCCGTGCTGACGAGGCAGCTTAAACCAACACATTTTGTTTGACCGTTGACATGAGGGACCCACATCTGACCTTCTATCCTGTTATTCCCCCTCAAATCATTATTTTTCCTGAACATTACTTCAAACAGTACTGATGTGTGTTCGACGGTGGCGCCGGTGAAGAGCGAGTTGGTCGTCGCTCCGCCGAACGGGCCGGACGCCGCGTTGGCCTCCGCATGGGTTGGCAGGCTGGCCCGAGCGTGACTCACGAGCGAGCAAGCCGCCGCGCTGGCCTTCTCTCGAGCCAGATGGCTGGCCTTAGCATGGCTCACGCGAGCAAGCCGCCGCGTTGCTGTGCCAATCTATCTAGCAAACCTTGCAGACAAGCGGCTGGACGGAGCTGGCATCCGGGCTGCCGCAACATGGGGTCCGCACCGCCGGCGGTTTTGACCTCGCCTTCTGCCGACGGTGGTAGCAGCATCCCATGGCCGAGGATGACTAGGTGGATGGGCCGGAGGTAGGAGGTCACTCGGGGATTTTTGTGTAGAGTGACATGTAGGTCCCACAAGTCATAACGCCCGGTCGAATAGAAGGCGTTGACTTAATGGGCGACATGGGCCCTGTCAAAGGTTAGAGCTAGATTCTATCCCTGAACTGACTCTAACCAAATTGGTGTTTGGATGGCAGGGTTAGATTGACAACAAATGTATCCAAACAGGGCCATGGGTTGAAACATGCCTATAACGACACTTTGTAGAGTAGTCATTTCCTGGTAGGGCTGGTTGGTAAGAGCATGTACAATGGTTGATAAGGTAGTCTTATCTTAAGCCTGCCACGTATGCAAGTGGTAGTAGTTTCTTGGCATTTTAGTGGTTTCCTGCATTATTAGGGGTTTCTTATAAGGAACAATGTACGTACTACTAGCGACAAAAGGCGATTCTAGGTTGCGTTGCACTCCAACGAGTACTACTAGTGGGCGCGGGAGTGTATACCTCGTTTTGTGGGTTCGATCCTGGCTGAATGCACGGCGGCCTTTTTTAAATAGTAACTTCGCTGCGAGCCAATATTTTACACGGGTAGTTTGAGTTTTGAAGTCAAACGGACGTGCGGCACCACAATCTGGGTGCACTGGATAGCCTAGCCACATGAACGGGTTTTCCTTCCCAGCATCCCGTGGCTCGCGTGCTCGCCCTAGCCGCACCTCGCTTGCAGCTTCTTTATCAGCTAGTAGCATATTTAAATTTAAACTAGCGCCTCCCAATTAAGCCCGAGTAGCCGGAAAAGCCTGGCAGGGCATTGGGAACTGTGCAATATGGCTCTGTGCGTAAAGTGCTCTACTACTACTCTGTAGCTTGTGGCGTTGCATGCATGGACTTCACTCCATTATCGCCTCTACTATAAAAGAAATTCCTCTTGACGTGTTTTTTTGAAACGGAGGCAAAAGCTTTGCTTCATCTCATTCATAAAGAAGGAACTACTAACAAAGTTCGACGAGATCCATTACACCTCCACAAATGGAAGCGAAAAGCCTAGTCTCGCTGTATCAAATAACTCAAATGTTCTGCCCCCGCAGTAACCGTCGCTAATAAACAGGCTGCTAGTGTGTGCGTGAGAGGAGCGGCTGAGTAGGCCAGCTACGTGAGAGGAGCGGCTGAATAGAGCACCGAGAGTACCCACTAGGCCACTACACAGGTGTACTTTCCCTGCATTGATAGTACAGCGATGGTTCTAGAGAACAGTAGTACCCTCCACTTCCAACTGTAGCTCCTTGGCCCTAAGATTCAAGAGTTCAAAATTGGTGCACTATACTAGACTAGACTAGAAGTACAGTACATCACACTACTAGTTGAGAAAAAGTAGTACTAGTACTGCTGCAGTACAAGTACGTACTCCTCCGTCACATAATGTAAGACGTTTTTTGACACTAGTTGGCGTGTACAAAAAATAGCAAAAACAGACCCAAAATTTCTTAATCCACGCCAAAAACTACTACCTAGTGCCCAAAATTTTCTTACTAGTGCTATTATTTACAGTATAATGCAATCCCATAATGTTCCATAATGCTAGTACTATTAGTAAATAGTAGCCTCACCCCTTCGCTAAGGAACACTCTACAGTTGGAAGGGACGAGGCCCTGCGGTTACTATGCTCTTATCTCCTCCTAGCCAGTTCCCCTCCCCCCGAAGAGAAGGCAGTTCGTTGCTGCTCCCATGGATTCGCCAGGCGGTTCTCCTCCTCGTCGGGGCTGGGAGACCTTGGACGACAATCCTCTGGGAGAAATCGCACGCCGCTCCAACGTCCTCACCACCGCAAGACTCGGTGCTTCCTGCACCAACTTTTTCAAGACGGTGCTTAAACAGGCTTGGGAAAAGGCCATGCTTGTTGGTCTTCCATGCGTCCTCGAGGGGAAGGTTCTTCTATGGGACAATCCTTCGAACAGCCCACCGCTCCCTGGCCATGGTTGCACGTTGACTCTACTAGAGCTGCCGACATTGAGAGGTAGTCAGATTTTGTCCGACGAGCAGGTCAGTAATGGAGTTCGATCATGTAGTACTTAGTTATTCCATTTCCATCCCGTAATTTCTCCGCTGCCCACCGTCTTATATATAGGTCTAGGTCAGTGCCAACAAAGATTGGCTTGCATACCTCTGGCCGATACCACCATCATTTTTCACAACATCCACAGCAGTGCGGCCGTTCCGGTAGACCCCTTCTCCACCACTGGGATCGGCCTTTCGGACTGGCTGGGCTTGAATACGTATGATGATGCGGCTACAACGATTGCGGACCCGCCGACAAAGCGACGCGGCTACAACGATTACTATCTCATCGCGGTGTTCGACATAAGGATTGCCATCAATGCTAGAGGCACTAACGGCAGAGGCTGGCGCATGTTGGCGGCGGCAGATTTGTACCCCTACATGTTCGAAGACGCCGTGCACCATCTAGGCCGCATCTTCGCGGTGACAAGCCAGGGGACTTGTTTCATCTGGTTGCCATCCTACGGTACGGGAGATTAGAAACGGAATGCACAAACCATCATTTGCATCCCTAACGGTACTCCATTATTTTGCAGGGAACAGTCATCCCCCGATAAAAATAAGATCGCCGATCCTGGATGTGCATTTGCATCCGCGATTCGGTCTAACCTGGAGCCTTGTAGCTGACTTTGGCATATTGGGATCAACTATCTTAGCAGTCGTTACCCATGGTACCACTGATGTGCAACATGGTCACACAATCTACCACGATCGGACCGTCACCATCTACCCAGGTATTCCATTTTTAACCCTCTTGCCTTCTCTTTCATTGTTGTACTAGTAGTATACTTAGTAGTACTAGTAGCAGTACTTCTTACCTTGGAGGACGCGTATAGCTAGCTAGGCCCTTGAAGACTTGAACCCACTAGCTGCCACCATTTTTGTTTTTCCATGTCTTACTATCTCATCCATGTAGCCAAGAGTCGCTATATATAATAAGCCGGTTATTTTACTTCCTCTATACCGGAGTAGTACTATTTGCTGCACAGTATTACTGACCGCCCTATTTGAGAACAACATTATTATGCATGGACCTTGACTATGTACGTCACCATGTGTCCAGATCTGAGATGCCGCGTGTACCAGATGAACGGCGCCGAGTTTGACCCCCGTGATGCTACGTGGGTGCCGAGGAACACTCCTAGAGAGTACTCTCTTTTCATCGGGGACAGTAACCCCATTGTGAAGCGGATACCACCTTCCATGCACGACACGGAAGGCCTGCCGTTCATGAAGCATGGTTGTGTCTTCAGTGCGCACCGCCGGATGAACGACATGCTGGGACACGCTATCCCTGATTTATGCCGCTTCAGCTTGGATGAGTCTCCATCGTGTGGAATGCTACGTCTGAGCTTGCGTTGGTTTTCCTTGAAGAGGAAAGGGTGATGCAACAATAGTAGTGTAAGTATTTCCCTCAGTTTTTGAGAACCAAGGTATCAATCCAGTAGGAGGCTCCTCAAAAGTGCCACGCACCTACACAAACAAACAAAGAACTCGCAACCAACGCAATAAAGGGGTTGTCAATCCCTTCACGGCCACTTGTGAAAGTGAGATCTAATAGAGATAATATGATAAGATAAATATATTTTTGGTATTTTATAATATAGATGCAAAAAGTAAAGATGCAAACAAACGTAGATTGGAAGCAAATATGATAAGAGATAGACCCGGGGGCCATAGGTTTCACTAGAGGCTTCTCTCAAGATAGCATAAGGATTACGGTGGGTGAACAAATTACTGTCGAGCAATTGATAGAAAAGCGAATAGTTATGAGATTATCTAGGCATGATCATGTATATAGGCATCACGTCCGCAACAAGTAGACCGACTCCTGCCTGCATCTACTACTATTACTCCACACATCGACCGACTCCTGCCTGCATCTAGAGTATTAAGTCCATAAAGAACAGAGTAACGCATTAAGCAAGATGACATGATGTAGAGGAAGAAACTCATGCAATATGATATAAACCCCATCTTTTTATCCTTGATGGCAACAATACAATACGTGCCTTGCAACCCCTGCTGTCACTGGGTAAGGACACCGCAAGATTGAACCCAAAGCTAAGCACTTATCCCATGGCAAGAAAGATCAATCTAGTAGGCCAAACCAAAATGATAATTCGAAGAGACTTGCAAAGATAAGTCAATCATACATAAAAGAATTCAGAGGAGATTCAAATATTATTCATAGATAAACTTGATCATAAACCCACAATTAATCGGATCTCGACAAACACACCGCAAAAAGAGTTTACATCGAATAGATCTCCACAAGAGAGGGGGAGAACATTGTATTGAGATCCAAAAAGAGAGAAGAAGCCATCTAGCTAGTAACTATGGACCCGAAGGTCTGTGGTAAACTACTCACAACTAATCGGAGGGGCTATGGTGTTGATGTAGAAGCCCTCCATGGTCGATTCCCCCTCCGACAGTGTGCCGGCGAAGGCTCCAAGATGGAATCTCGCGGATACAGAAGGTTACAGCGGTGGAAATTGTGTTTCATTGGCTCCCTGGATGTTTTCGGGGTACGTAGGCTTATATAGGAGGAAGAAGTACGTCGGTGGCCGCCCGAGGGGCCCACGAGACTGGGGGGCGCGCCCTGTAGGGGGGGCGCCCTACCCTCTCGTGGCCGCCTCGGCTGCTTCTTGACTTGCACTCCAAGTCCCCTGGATCACGTTCGTTCCAAAAATCACGCTCCCAAAGGTTTCATTCCGTTTGGACTCCGTTTGATATTCCTTTTCTTTGAAATACTGAAATAGGCAAAAAACAACAATATGGGCTGGGCCTCCGGTTAGTAGGTTAGTCCCAAAAATGATATAAATGTGTAAAATAAAGCCCGTAAACATCCAAAAGGGGTAATATAATAGCATGGAACAATAAAAAAATTATAGATACGTTGGAGACGTATCAAGCATCCCCAAGCTTAATTCCTGCTCGTCCTCGAGTAGGTAAATGATAAAAAAAGAATTTTTGATGTGGAATGCTACCTAGCATAATTCTCAATATAATTTTCTTTATTGTGGCATGAATGTTCAGATCCAAATGTTTCAAAATAAAATTTCATATTGATAAAAGAAATAGTAACACTTCAAGCATACTAATCAAAGTAATCATGTCTTCTCAAAATAACATGGCAAAAGAAAGTTCATCCCTACAAAATCATATAGTCAGGCTATGCTTCATTTTCGTCACACAAAGATGTTCCCAACTTATATACCCCCGATGACAAGCCAAGCAATTGTTTCATACTTAAATAATCTCAAAAAATTTCAACCTTCACGCAATACATGAGCATGAGCCATGGATATAGCACTATGGGTGGAATAGAATATGATGATGGGGATTTGTGTGGAGAAGACAAAAAAGGAGAAAGTCTCACATTGACGACGATAATCAACGGGCTATGGAGATGCCCATCAATTGATGTCAACATGAGGAGTAGGGATTGCCATGCAACAGATGCACTAGAGCTATAAATGAATGCTAAAGAAAACTAGCGGGTGTTCATCCAACTTGCTTGCTCACGAAGACCTAGGGCATTTGAGGAAGCCCATCGTAGGAATATACAAGCCAAGTTCTATAATGAAAAATTACCACTAGTATGAAAAAGACAACTTATGAGACTCACTATATGAAAAACATGGTGCTACTTTGAAGCACAATATATGAGACTCACTACATAAAGAACAAGGTGCTACTTTGAAGCACAAGTGTGGAAAAAGAGATAGTAACATTGCCCTTTTTATTTATTTTCTTTTTTTTCCTTTTCTCTTTTTTTTCTTTTTTTGGGCCTTTCTTTTTTTTCTTTTGGGCTTTCTTCTTTTTTTTTCTTTTTGGGCAATGCTCTAATAATGATGATCATCACACTTTCATTGATTACAACATATGAATTACAACTCGAAACTAGAACAAGATAGGACTCTATATGAATGCCTCCGGCAGTGTACGGGGATGGTGCAATGAATCAAGAGTGACATGTATGAAAAATAATGCATGGTGGCTTTGCCACAAATACGATGTCAACTACATGATCATGCAATGGCAATATGACAAAAGTAATGTATGTCTTGATGATGATGAACGGAATGGTGGAAAGTTGCATGGCAATATATCTCGGAATGGCTATGGAAATGCCATAATAGGTAGGTATGGTGGCTGTTTTGAGGAAGATATAAGGAGGTTTGTGTGTGATAGAGCGTATCGTATCACGGGGTTTGGATGCACCGGTGAAGTTTGCACCAACTCTCAAGGTGAGAAAGGGCAATGCACGGTACCGAAGAGGCTAGCAATGGCGGAAATGTAAAAGTGCGTATAATCCATGGACTCAACATTAGTCAAAAGAAATCATATACTTATTGCAAAAATTTAGAAGTCATCAAAAATCAAGTACTACGCGCATGCTCCTAGGGGGATAGATTGGTAGGAAAAGACCATCACTCGTCCCCGACCGCCACTCATAAGGATGCACAAGCCAGGTACGCTTCATGTTTCATATTTGTTACACAACTTTAACCATACGTGCATGCTACGGGACTTGCTAACTTCAACGCAAGTATTCTTTAAATTCATAATCACCCAACTAGCATGACTTTAATATCACTACCTCCATATCTCAAAACAATTATCAAGTATGAAATTGATCATAGCATCCAATTCACTTCCTATGATAGTTTTTATTATACCCAACTTGGATGCCTACCATTCTAGGACCAATTTTATAACCATAGCAAATACCATGCTGTTCTAAAAGACTCTCAAAGTAATATAAGTGAAGCATGAGAGACTAGCAATTTCTACAAAAATAAGTCACCACCGTGCTCTAAAAGATATAAGTGAAGCACTAGAGCAAAAACTATCAAGCTCAAAAGATATAAGTGAAGCACATAGAGTATTCTAGCAAATTCTAATGAAGTAGGCTTCTCCCAAAAGGTGTGTACAGCAAGGATGATTGTGGTAGACTAAAAATCAAAGACTAATATAATACACGACGCTCCAAGCAAAACACATATCATGTGGCGAATAAAAATATAGCTCCAAGTAAAGTTACCAATGAACGAAGACGAAAGAGGGGATGCCTTCCCGGGGCATCCCCAAGCTTAGGCTTTTGGCTATCCTTGAATATCTTTGGGTGCCATGGGCATCCGCAAGCTTAGGCTCTTGCCATTCCTTATTCCATAGTCCATAAAAGCTTTACCCAAAACTTGAAAACTTCACAACACAAAACTCAACAGGAAATCTTATAAGCTCCGTTAGTGAAAGAAAACAAAACACCACATAAGGCACTGTAATGAACTCATTCTTTATTCATTTTGGTGTTAAACCTACTGTATTACAACTTCTCTATGGTTTATAAACTATTTTACTAGCCATAGATGCATCAAAATAAGCAAACAACACACGAAAAACAGAATCTGTCAAAAACAGAACAGTCTGTAGCAATCTGTAGCTAACGCAAACTTCTGGAACTCTAAAAATCCTACCAAAATAGGAAGTCCTGTAAAATGTGTTTATAGATCATCAGCAAAAAGAATCACCGCAAAATCATGTTTCTGTGATTTAACAAAACTAAATTCGTGCGCGCAAAGTTTCTGTTTTTCAGCAGAATCAAATCAACTATCATCATAGGTTATCCTATAGGTTCTACTTGGCACAAACACTAATTAAAAGATAAAAACACATCTAAACAGAAGATAGATGCAAGATTTATTACTAAACAGGAACAAAAACAAAAAACACAAAGAAAATTGGGTTGCCTCCCAACTAGCGCTATCGTTTAACGCCCCTAGCTAGGCATAAAAGCGAAGATAGATCTAAGTAGTGCCATCTTTGGCACTAAATTCATAAGTAGCTCGCATGATAGATTCATAAGGTAATTTGACTTTCTTTCTTGTAAAGTGCTCCATGCCTTTCTTTAATGTAAATTGGAATCTAATATTCCCTTCCTTCATATCAATAATCGAGTCAATCGTTCTAAGGAAAGGTCTACCAAGAATAGTAGGGCAAGAAAAATCGCAATCTATATCAAGAACAATAAAATCTACGGGCACTAAATTTCTATTTGCAACGATGAGAACATCATTGATCCTTCCCATTAGCTTTTTAATGGTGGAATCCGCAAGGTGCAAATTTAAAGAGCAATCATCAAGATCATGGAAACCTAGAATATCACATAAAGTTTTCGGAATCGTGGAAACACTAGCACCCAAATCACACAAAGAAAAACACTCATGATCTTTAGTTCTAATCTTTATAGTAGGTTCCCACTCATCATTAAGTTTTCTAGGTATAGAAACTTCCAAATTAAGCTTTTCATCATAAGATTGCATCAAGTCATCAACAATATGTTTGGTAAAAGCTTTATTTTGACTATAAGCATGAGGAGAATTAACAACGGATTGCAACAAGGAAATACAACCTTATAAAGAACAATTATCATAATCAAATTCCTTGAAATCCAAGATAGTGGGTTCAATACTATTTAAAGTCGTGACCTCTCCAATCCCACTTTTACCAAATTTAGCATCAAGATCTAAAAACTCTGAATTCTTGGGACGCCTTCTAGGTAAAGTTGACTCATCATCAGTCCCATAGTTATCAAGATTCATATTGCAAAACAAAGATCTAATAGGAGACGCTTCAATAACTTTAAGATCTTCATCATTATTTTCATGGAAACTAGGAGAACACGCCTTTACAAAGCAATCTTTCTTAGCACGCAATCTAGCGGTTCTTTCCTTGCACTCATCAATGGAAATTCTCATTGCTTTGAGAGACTCATTGATATCATGCTTAGGAGGAGAAGTCCTAAGTTTAAGAGAATCAACATCAAGCGAAAGTCTATCAACGTTCCTAGCCAAATCATCAACTTTGAGCAATTTTTCTTCAAGCAAAGCATTAAAATTCTTTTGAGAAATCATAAATTCTTTCACACTATTCTCAAAATCAGAGGGCAACTTATTAAAATTACCATAAGAATTATTGTAGGAATTTCCATAATTATTAGAGGAATTACTAGGGAACGGTCTAGCATTAAAGTTTCCTCTATAAGCATTGTTTCCAAAACTATTCCTACCAACAAAATTCACATCCATAGATTCATTATTATTCTCAAGCAAAGTAGGCAAAGGCATATCATTGGGATCAAGAGGAGTATTTTTAGTAGCAAACAATTTCATAAATTCATCCATCTTTCCACTCAAAACATTGATTTCTTCTATGGCATGCACTTTTTTACTAGAAGATCTTTCGGTGTGCCATTGAGAATAATTAGCCATGATATTATCAAGAAGTTTTGTAGCATCTCCTAACGTGATTTCCATAAACGTGCCTCTCGCGGCTGAATCTAAGAGATTTCTAGAAGCAAAGTTCAAACCCGCATAAATTTTTTGTATGATCATCCATAAATTCAAACCATGAGTAGGGCAATTGCGAATCATCAATTTCATTCTTTCCCAAGATTGGGCAACATGCTCATGATCAAGTTGTTTAAAATTCATAATATCGTTCCTAAGAGTGATAATCTTAGCGGGAGGAAAATACTTAGAGATAAAAGCATCTTTGCACTTGTTCCAAGAATCAATACTATTTTTAGGCAAAGACGAAAACTAAACTTTAGCACGATCTCTAAGTGAAAACGGAAATAACTTCAATTTAACAATATCGTTATCGGTATATTTATTCTTTTGCATATCACACAAATCAACAAAGTTGTTTAGATGAGTAGCGGCATCTTCACTAGGAAGGTCGGTGAATTGATCTTTCGTAATAAGATTCAGCAAAGCAGTATTGATTTCACAAGACTCAACATCATTAAGAGGAGCAATCGGAGTACTAAGGAAATCATTATTATTGGTATTCGAGCAATCACACAATTTGGTATTATCTTGCACCATGGCAACAAATAAACCAACACACAAGCAAACAGAAAAATGGCAAGCGAAAAGAGAGAGAGGAGATTGGGAAAGAGAGGGCGAATAAAACGGCAAGGGTGAAGTGGGGGAGAGGAAAATGAGAGGCAAATGGCAAATAATGTAAATGCGAGGGAGATGAGTTTGTGATGGGTACTTGGTATGTCTTGACTTGAGCGAAGACCTCCCTGGCAACGGCGCCAGAAACCCTTCTTGCTACGTCTTGACCTTGCGTTGGTTTTCCTCGAAGAGGAGAGGGTGATGCAGCGATAGTAGCATAAGTATTTCCCTCAGTTTTTGAGAACCAAGGTATCAATCCAGTAGGAGGCTCCTCAAAAGTCCCACGCACCTACACAAACTGAGAACTCGTAACCAACGCAATAAAGGGGTTGTCAATCCCTTCATAGCCACTTGCGAAAGTGAGATCTGATAGAGATAAACCCGGGGGCCATAGGTTTCACTAGAGGCTTCTCTCAAGATAGCATAAGGATTACAGTGGGTGAACAAATTACTGTCGAGCAATTGATAGAAAAGTGAATAATTATGAGATTATCTAGGCATGATCATGTATATAGGCATCACGTCCGCAACAAGTAGACTAACTCATGCCTGCATCTACTACTATTACTCCACACATCGACCGGCTCCTGCCTGCATCTAGAGTATTAAATCCATAAAGAACAGAGTAATGCATTAAGCAAGATGACATGATGTAGAGGGATAAACTCATGCAATATGATATAAACCCCATCTTTTTATCCTCGATGGAAACAATACAATACGTGCCTTGCAACCCCTGCTGTCACTGGGTAAGGACACCGCAAGATTGAACCCAAAGCTAAGCACTTCTCCCATGGCAAGAAAGATCAATCTAGTAGGCCAAACCAAACTGATAATTCGAAGAGACTTGCAAAGATAACTCAATCATACATAACAGAATTCGGTGGAGATTCAAATATTATTCATAGATAAACTTGATCATAAACCCACAATTCATCGGATCTTGACAAACACACCGCAAAAAGAGTTTACATCGAATAGATTTCCATAAGAGAGGGGGAGAACATTGTATTGAGAACCAAAAAGAGAGAAGAATCCATCTAGCTAATAACTATGGACCCGAAGGTCTGTGGTAAACTATGCACAACTCATCGGAGGGGCTATGGTGTTGATGTAGAAGCCCTCCGTGGTCGATTCCCCCTCCGGAAGAGCGCCGACGAAGGCTCCAAGATGGGATCTCGCAGATACAGAAGGTTATGGCGGTGGAAATTGTGTTTCGTTGGCTCCCTGGATGTTTTCGGGGTACGTAGGCTTATATAGGAGGAAGAAGTACGTCGGTGGCCGCCCGAGGGGCCCACGAGACAGGGGTCGCGCCTTGTAGGGGGGGCGCCCTACCCTCTCGTGGCCGCCTCGGCTGCTTCTTGACTTGCACTCCAAGTCCCCTAGATCACGTCATTCCAAAAATCACGCTCCCGAAGGTTTCATTCCGTTTGGACTCCGTTTGATATTCCTTTTCTTCGAAGTACTGAAATAGGCAAAAAAAACAGCAATATGGGCTGGGCCTCCGGTTAGTAGGTTAGTCCCAAAAATAATATAAATGTGTAAAATAAAGCCCATAAACATCCAAAAGGGGTAATATAATAACATGGAACAATAAAAAATTATAGATACGTTGCAGACGTATCATGGAACCGGACTAGAAAGCTACGATAATGATTCCCGTTGCCCACCGCTATGGATCGTGCCATCCATGAAGAACACCTGGGACTGGAACCTGGTGGAGGACATGTAGCCCATCTATAACGTGTAAGTGGAGTACGGTAATTGTGAACGGTAGCGCTGTGAATATATGTAGACTAGTAGTGCACAAATTTATCACATGAATTGGAGATAAACTTGTGTGGCGATGGATTTGCTACGGCGACAACGGCGGAGCAGAATCCCGTTGACAGCGGCGGAGACCAGTGGCAGGAGGTCGCTGACGACGAGGAGGACGATCCGGAGACCCGAAGAGGCAGAACAGGCTGTGCGCGGGGGAAGGGTTTCGGAAAATTTTCCAAATTTTGGCCCGGGGGTTTATATAGCCTGACGCTGTCGGTGTGACCAAGTGGAACAACTCGGTGGAACCGAGATGCATTAGTGCAAGCAGTTACTGCAACTCGGTGTGACCGAAAAGTTCAAATCGGTTGCACCGAGATTGAAAACCTAGATCAACTTAGTGATCTCGGTATGACCGAAAAGGTTGAATCGGTCAGACTGAAACGCACAAAGAGGTTTTGGAAGTTTAAGTCTATGACGAATCGGGGACTCCGAGTGCTCCTCACACAGAGTGGTCCGAATCTGACTTGATCAAACTTTGTGATATAGCATGAATAGAGTATGAGACAAGAAAAGCATAGATAGATAGAGAAGGTTCTTAGGCATTCTTGTCCATCCACTTGGCAAAAGAAAAGAAACCAAACAATCAAAGCTACAAGTGTATTTCCTTGAATGAGTAAAATATGGAACCAACATGCTCACACAATAAAATGGCAAATGAAATATGTGACAAAGCATGCACACACAATTCTAGCATCTATCAAGCAATTGGTGATGACCAGGTCATCTATATATGAGTATATTGACTTAGAGTCATACTGATCGTTTAAGCACAAGTGGGCTTACCACTTTTACATAAAGAATTGTTGTGTTCACACCATTAGAGTTGCTTTAACTCAATTCTTAGAGTAAAGCTCTCCCTAGATGTGAGATCCCCCCTAAGAGGGATGAACTAACCTTGGGTTTTGTCGATGATGACTTTATGTAGGTGTTGAAGATGTGGATGCTCAATGTTGATGTAGATCATTTGGAGCAATCCTTTGGAGTGAGTTGCACTTTCAATACCTACACGGGTTAGTCCCACAAGGAACAAACAAGGATATCCATAGACATAGAGTGATGCACACATAAGATGATGTCCATGAAAGCATTAGTTTACCTTGTCCCTTGTCTTACCAACAAGAGGGTTTGTGACTCCTTGAGCTAGTGCAAGATTTGGAAGTTGATTGCACTTGTTCTTGCCAAAATGGTATAAGTGAAGTATGTTGGCGGAGTCACCCTCAAGAACTCTCTAGTTCTTCTTCTTCGGGATCCACATCATCTTGATGGGAATCCTTGGAGTTGTAGTTGTACTCGATGAAGTGGAACATGATGTAGTCTTGGGAACCCACTTGACCAAGGCCTTAGGAGCTTCTTCAAATGCATCAATCTCCTCTTGAAGCTTGTCCTTGCCTTTTTGCTTGCGGTCATGTGGTGGAAGATCATCTTGAGCTTGTGTCCCTTTGAAAGAAGTAGGATCATACTTCTCTTGTTGAGGAACAAACTTCATCTTGGGGTATTGATCTTCTTCCCACTCAACTCCATTGGCATTGAACTTTCTTTCAAGACCAACACCTTGGTTCTTCCGGTGCCTTCCTTGCTTGCGTACAATTTCCTCGAATTGCTTACTCCCGGCAAGGCTCTTGTAAACACCTTTCTCTATAATTCCCTTCAAAAGGCTATTTTCTTGCTCAAGTGTAACTTGGCTAAGAGAATCATTAGTGGAATCAAGAGAACTACTAGAAGCAACAACATTGGATTTAGCATGATTATTGTTACTACTAGAGGAAGAATCTTTCTTGTTCTTATTACTAGACTTGACTTGAGGCATGTAAGTAGATAAGAGTAAACTCTTGGCAATGTAAGAAGAACTTTTCTTCCGAAGATCATCATTGATTGCCTTTAAAAACTCATGTTCTTGCTCAAGGTTGAGCTTTTCAAAGCGTAACTTCTCATGAGTCCTTAAAAGTTCTCGATGATCTCCTAAGATAGTTTCATGAGCTAACTTAAGAGTGTTTAGTCCTTTAGTTAGGAGCTCAATCTTCTCCTTATCATTGTCATTCGTTTTATCTTGATTAGCATGATTAATTGACGTTTCATCATAGTATTCATCACTAGAGGTGTCAACAAGTAAATCATCATCACCTAACAAGTCATCTTCATCACTATTGAAATCAACATACTCGGGGTGGGATACCTTTGGGCCTTTAGCCATGAAGCATCTTCCAAGTACTTCATTTGGTGAATCAAATATGTCATAGGAGTTGGTTGACACAAGTGCTAGACCGGCAACACCTTCATCTTGAGTATATTCGGAGTCGGAGTGATAGCTTCTCTCAGAGTGATTGTCGGAGTCGGAGCCGGATACCCATTCACCAACATGTGCTTGATGTCTTCATTTCGTGTAGCTCCTTGATGACTTGTCCTTCCTTTCCGAATCCTTTCTTCTCCAGGATGTTCTTTGTTCATAACGATCATCTCTACTCCTTCTTTCTCTTGATGGTGATTCTTCTATTCTACTTCTTCTTTTTGGAGAATCTTCTCTTCTTTTGTAGGGTGCCGTACACTCATTGGAATAGCATCCGGGTCTTCCACAATTGTAGCAATTATGCTCACGACTAGAAGATCTTTTGTCATTGTAGGACCTTGACTTGGAACTTCTTTCCTTGCTCCTACTCTTGTAGAACTTGTTGAAGTTCTTCACCATTAGGATCACTTCTTCATTGAAGGTTTGTTTCTCACTTGATGATGCGGGAGCTTCACATGATGATTTGTAAGCACCACTTGACTTGCTGTGGAGCTCCTCCTTATCCTTGAGTGACATCTCATGAGCAACAATTCTTCCAATGACTTCCGTTGGCTTGAGATCTTTGTAATTGGGCATCATTTGGATCAATGTGCACACGGTATCATATTTTCCATCCAAGGCTCTTAGGATCTTCTTGATGATGAATTTGTCGTTCATCTCTTCACTTCCTAAGCCGACAATCTCATTTGTGATAAGAGCAAGCCTAGAGTACATTTCAGTGACACCTTCACCATCTTTCATTTTGAACTTGTCAAGCTGACTTTGAAGCACATCCAACTTGGATTCCTTGACGGAGTCGGTACCTTCGTGCATGTCAATCAAAGTATCCCAAATTTCCTTTGCATTCTCAAGACGGCTGATTTTATTGAATTCTTCGGGGCACAATCCGTTGAAGAGGATGTCACAAGCTTGAGCATTGTGTTGCAGCATCTTCAACTCTTCCACGGTAGCTTCATGGTTCGGTTCCCTCCCATCAAAGAATTCACCTTGCAAGCCAATACACACAATACCCCAAACGGTGGGGTTATGTCCAAGAATATGCATTTTCACCTTATGCTTCCAACTATCAAAATTAGTACCATCAAAGTAAGGACCTCTACGGTGGTAATTACCCTCGCTAGACGCCATACTCTAATAGGTTGTGAAACCAAGGCCATGACCACCAAAAGCTATGGAAATCAAAGCAAATGGAGACCAAAGCTCTGATATCACTTGTAGGATTGAAAGTATGTCTAGGGGGGTGATTAGACTACTGACCAAATAAAAATCCAGCGTTTTCCCAATTTTAGTTCTTGGCAGATTTTAGCAACTTAGCACAAGTCAAGCAATCATCCTACACATGCAATTCTAAGAGTATAGTAGCGGAATGTAAAACAATTGCATATGAAGGTAAAGGGGAGGAGTTTGAGAAGGCAAACGCAATTGGAGACATGGATATTTTTGTCGTGGTTCTGATAGGTGGTGCTATCGTACATCCATGTTGATGGAGACTTCAACCCACGAAGGGTAACGACTTCGCAATTCCATGGAGGGCTCCACCCACGAAGGGTCCACGAAGAAGAAACCTCGTCTATCCCACCATGTCCGTCGCCCACGAAGGACTTACAAACTAGGGTAGATCTTCAAGAAGTAGGCGATCTCCTTGACCTTACAAACTCCTTGGTTCAACTCCACAATCTTGTCGGAGGCTCCCAAGTGACACCTAGACAATCTAGGTGACACCACTCTCCAAGAAGTAACAAATGGTGTGTTGATGATGAACTCCTTGCTCTTGTGCTTCAAATGATAGACTCCCCAACACTCAACTCTCTCTCACAGGATTTGGATTTGGTGGAAAGAAGATTTGAGTGGAAAGCAACTTGGGGAAGGCTAGAGATCAAGATTCATATGGTAGGAATGGAATATCTTGGTCTCAACACATGAGTAGGTGGTTCTCTCTCAGAAAATGAATGCTGGAAGTGTAGGCACGTTCTGATGGCTCTCTCCACGAATGAAGAGTCGATGGAGGGGTATATATAGCCTCCACACAAAATCTAACCGTTACACACAACTTACCTATCTAGGTGGGACTGAATCGTCAAACTCGGTCGGACCGATTTAGCAAATAATGTGACCGTTAGGATTTTTGGTGGGACCGACATACAACTCGGTGAGACTGATATGGTTAGGGTTAGGGCATAACTTAATCTCAGTGAGACCTATTACTCAAACTCGGTGGGATCGATTTTGGTAATAAGCTAACCAGAGAGTTGGTCAGGCAAATTCGGTGGGACCGATTCGCTCATCTCGGTGAGACCGACTTAAGCATGTAACTGATACGTCTCCAACGTATCTATAATTTTTGATTGCTCCATGCTATTATATTACCCCTTTTGGATGTTTGTGGGCTTTATTTTACACATTTATATCATTTTTGGGACTAACCAACTAACCGGAGGCCCAGCCCGTATTGCTGTTTTTTTTGCCTATTTCAGTATTTCGAAGAAAAGGAATATCAAACGGAGTCCAAACGGAATGAAACCTTCGGGAGCGTGATTTTTGGAACGAACATGATCCAGAGGACTTGGAGTGCAAGTCAAGAAGCAGCCGAGGTGGCCACGAGAGGGTAGGATGCGCCCCCTGTCTCATGGGCCCCTCGGGCGGCCACCGACGTACTTCTTCCTCCTATATAAGCCTACGTACCCCAATAACATCCAGGGAGCCAACGAAACACAATTTCCACTGTTGTAACCTTCTGTATCCGCGAGATCCCATCTTGGAGCCTTCGCCGGCGCTTCGCCGAAGGGGGAATCGACCATGGAGGGCTTCTACATCAGCACCATAGCCCCTCCGATGAGTTGTGAGTAGTTTACCACAGACCTTCGGGTCCATAGTTATTAGCTAGATGGCTTCTTCTCTCTTTTTGGATCTCAATACAATGTTCTCCCCCTCTCTTGTGGAGATCTATTCGATGTAAACTCTTTTTGCGGTGTGTTTGTCGAGATCCAATGAATTGTGGGTTTATGATCAAGTTTATCTATGAGAAATATTTGCATCTCCTCTGAATTCTTTTATGTATTATTGAGTTATCTTTGCAAGTCTCTTCGAATTATCAGTTTGGTTTGGCCTACTAGATTGATCTTTCTTGCAATGGGAGAAGTGCTTAGCTTTGGGTTCAATCTTGCGGTGTCCTTACCCAGTGACAGAAAGGGTTGCAAGGCACGTATTGTATTGTTGCCATCGAGGATAAAAAGATGGGGTTTATATCATATTGCATGAGTTTATCCCTCTACATCATGTCATCTTGCTTAAGGCGTTACTCTGTTCTTATGAACTTAATACTCTAGATGCAGGCAGGAGTCGGTCGATGTGTGGAGTAATAGTAGTAGATGCAGGCAGGAGTCGGTCTACTTGTCACGGACGTGATGCCTATATACATGATCATGCCTAGATAATCTCATAATTATTCGCTTTTCTATCAATTGCTTGACAGTAATTTGTTCACCCACCGTAATACTTATGCTATCTTGAGAGAAGCCACTAGTGAAACCTATGGCCCCCGGGTCTATCTTTTATCATATAAGTTTCCAATCTACTTTTACTTGCATCTTTACTTTTTGCATCTATATTATAAAATACCAAAAATATATTTATCTTATCATACTATCTCTATTAGATCTCACTTTCGCAAGTGGCCGTGAAGGGATTGACAACCCCTTTATTGTGTTGGTTGCGAGTTCTTTGTTTGTTTGTGTAGGTGCGTGGGACTTTTGAGGAGCCTCCTACTGGACTGATACCTTGGTTCTCAAAAACTGAGGGAAATACTTATGCTACTATTGTTGCATCACCCTTTCCTCTTCAAGGAAAACCAATGCAAGCTCAAGACGTAGCAGTAACCAAGGACACACATTCCAATTTTGAACAAATTTATATGCACTGGGGCATGTGCATGTAGTTCAAATTTGAATTATGCACATGAATGCATAGAAAACTCAGTTAATGTATACAAATGTCCAAGCGAACCCCGAAAAATCCCGAAAATTGACACAACACTCGTGTTATTCTATGGTGACACGAGAAAATTTTTGAAAGTAAGAAGAGGCAATAGATATCGTTTCGTCCCCCAAGTTGGCACGTTCCCTACCGAAACCATCAGGCTTGTTGTGAGAGAAGCTCTGGTTTGCGAGAAGCTTATACCCAAACCTGCCCCAAATGGGACAATATATTTACCACGACATGTCGATTCCGTTCGATGATATCATGTCAAGTTGCATGAATTTCATAGGTGTTTCGGTTTACTAGAAATTTTAATCCACGTATCTCAATGTTAGCGGCCGAGCGATAGTGTCAAGGTGTTTGACATTCATCCTCATTTCTTGCATGTGACCTAAACTTGCAACCAAGGACAAACATTTGATTTTGCAACCCGTTTTTATGGACTGGAGCATGTGCATGTAGTTCAATTTTTAATTATGCACATAAATGCCTAGAAAACTCAGTTAATCTATGAAAATGTCCAAATGATCCCCGAAAAAGATCCAAAGTTTAACACGACACTCCTGTTGTTCTATGTTGACACCAGGAAAAAAATTGAAAGGAAGAAGAGGCGATGAATATCGTTTTGTCCACAAAGGTGACACATTTCCCTAACAGAACCATGAGGCTTCTTGTGAGAAGCTCTGGTTTGTGAGAAGCTTATACCACAACCTGCCCTAAATGGGGCAACATTTTTTACCGCAGCATGTTGATGCCATTCCATGTTAGCATGCCAAGGTTCATGAATTTCAGACGGGTTTTAGATTTACTAGAATTACAAAAGCAGGTACCTCAACGTTTGCCGGAGAGCCACGGTGTCGTGGTGTTCGAAATTCATCCCCGTTTCTTGCATGGGACATAAGCATAAACCCATGGACACATACATGATTTTACAACCCATGTTGGTGCACCGGAGCATATGCATGTAGTTTAATTTTGAATTGTGCACCTGAAATGGCTAGAAAACCAATTTAATGTATAAAATGTCCAAACGAACCCTGAATAATTCAACTTTTTTACGACACACATATAGTTGCATGTTCACTGCAGATAAAAGTTCTAGCAATTCAAACACTGTCCATTGCCGTTGTGACCCCATTATGTAATTCAAACCAAGATTGAAAATCAAGTAGATCCCACACAGTTTGTTATCACCAACCGTGTGAGATGCAGTACAAAATATCCTGGAGCACCGTCGGTGTATAGTACACCTATGGCTTATGCAAGAAGGTGCATCGGCTACAGTCCACAGCCGGCGTGTCAAGCACACTAGCTCGCTCCCCAAATATCATTTCACTGTTTAATTGTCACCGATGAAAGATGGGGACGTGGACCCGCGTCGTGAGGGCAACTTCGGCCGCCCACTCTGGCGAGAGCGCGGCCGCAGCCACCATGCATGTGCTAACAAGGTGCATGAGCGCTGCCGCAATCTGCGACCGGGCAGCCAAGGCAGCCCAAACGGCCGATGTTTCTTCTTAGGTGGAGGCAGAAACATCTGCCTCGGGGATAGCAACTGGCAAGAGCGGCACAACAGCTGTCCGTTCCGCAGCGGCGTCCTTAGCCCTGATGGAGGCAGCCCACGACCATGTCGAGGCGCCCACGCCCAGCTCGTGGCGGTCACCGCGCAAATCAAACGAAGCTTCTCCGACAACAGTCGGCAACCCACGGCCGAAGAGTTGGCAATCACCGAGAGCGTTCGAGCAGTCGTCCGTTCCTCCGCCGCATACCTTGCCACGAGAGAGCTCGTCCAATCCCAGATCGCGGTCGCCCACGCCTAGCTCATGGCGGCCTTTTCCAAAGAGATGGCGGACGTGGATGGCGAGATGCTCGTCGACTATGGTGCGATGGATGCCATGGAGCCCCTTCCCCAGGAGACCGTCGGGCGCGAGCTAGACATGGAGGATGCGGCGGAGATCGACGAGCACCAGCCGTAGTAGTATTCTTCGTTTTGTTTAATTAAGAGCGTTGGTCTTTAATATGTTTAGAGTAATGTTTAGGTTAGGTAGCTCTGTTTAATTGCTGAACTTGCTCGATTAAGAAGTGTGGGTGTGCTATAGTCTCCTTTGTGTACCCAAATTATGTAATGACATGGATGGCCACTGTAACCAGGGAAATTCGAACCAAAATTTTTGGTGTTCAAACTCATCACACATGGGTTAAGCAATCTAAATCATTTGTGATATTCACATATCATACACAGTTCTGAATAAGGGACTTTGTCTGATGACACTTTGTGCGCCAGTTTTTTCGCTGAACCGATTCAAATTTTTTGGCTTCTATAGAAATATCTACCTCCCCACCCCCAGCCCCTTACCAAAAGCCACATTTCCCTGTTTCCGCCTTACTTTCCAAGTTGAAACCTTCACTCCTTGCTTGCAACGCTGCCTCCTCGCCTGCGACCCTCCTTCATGCTGCTCAGCTTCGTCTATCCAGGAAGGTAATCCACACCCGACCCCATCCTCCTCCTCCTTCCACATCCCACATGCCCCGACCGCCAGCGTGACACCTTCTGATGTGGAGCATCCTACGGGCATCACCATGTCAAGAGTCCATTTGGCAAGTGACACGTGCGACCTCTACTTCTCATACATACAGGTGATTCTTCTCCTTTACACGTGTTCACTTGGCCCCTTCGAGGATGGTATACTACTTGACACTCCACTCGTGTGCATGCATAGGTATTGTCGGAGTTTCATGGACAACGAGGAGGAGTGCAAGCGCCAAGGAACACCTACACCATCTGCGAGGGAAGCGTGGAAGCGAAGACGGAAGAAGAAGGACCTGCCCAGTCCAGAACGGGCGGTACTACCGCCTACACCAAGCGGTACTACTGCTGAGCCCACCCAAGCGGCACTACCGCCCAGCATCCGCCCTACAACCGCTCAACCCGACAAACTCCAGTGATCGAGTGGTACAAGTCCGGTACAACCGCCCTCCAAGCCGTACTACCGCTCACCGGTACTACCGCCTGTGGGTCCGGTACTACCGCGCTTCCTGTGCGCAGCCGCAGGCTTTGGCCTTGTATCCCTCTCCCACTTACCCCTTCATGGCTTAGACTATAAATAGACCACCTCCATCTTCTTTCTAGGGTAAGCAAATATGATAGCTCATTTGTATGTGAGCTTTGCTCCTACCTTCTCCTCTTGGGAGAGAGAGACTACTCCATTGGAGGCCAAGACCTCCATCTAGGAGAAGATCCTGCGGGATATCATCAAGACACCCTCACGGGAGGACCCCCTATCAAGACCTCCTCTTGGAGATGAACTTTACCTTGTATCTTTCTCTTTGTTGTTCATGTACCTTGTGGATCTTGTGTGTTTGATTGTCTAGTGGATGTGTGATTGGACTTGTTCTTGAGCGTTTCCCCATGTGATTTCTCTCCATTCTTCCCCGTGTTCTTCGTGTTCTTCGTAGGATCCTCTCCAAATCATGAAAGATCGGGCATCTAGGGTTCCACCCTACATCATCTAGGACATCCAAATCACCGACCGCTCCACCAAATAAGCGCCACCCTAAGCCATGGTGCATGCAGTATAGCCAGGAGCTCAGGGAGCATTTGGGAGCGGAGAAGCAAATCACGGCTGCACGCGCGGATGAGGTCGTGATGGCTGCCACGTGCCGACCCCCTAGATCTTGGAGGAGCACCTTGCCATTTGCTAGCTACGTCGGTTAAGCATTCTCGGTTTACCCTTTGCGTGTCCTACTCCTGCGTTTCCTTAACAAATTCTAGTGAATTGTGCTATCTAATTTTACCATGCAATCTGTTGCTCTAGTGTAATGTTCTATATGTCATGCAGTGTGATGCTCACTTATTAACTATTTGGTTAATTAGTTGTCGTCTTTAGTT
The DNA here is from genome assembly GCA_963921465.1 of Triticum timopheevii. Classification (NCBI taxonomy): domain Eukaryota; kingdom Viridiplantae; phylum Streptophyta; class Magnoliopsida; order Poales; family Poaceae; genus Triticum; species Triticum timopheevii. The sequence continues at coordinate 350,602,929 of OY997274.1, forward strand.
AACTGTTTGGTTCAATTCTGCAAATGTGATGTTCAATTCTTCAGGCTGCAATTTTGTATTGTCTTCCATGTGAGAAATAAATTTAATTTATCTTTACAAAATACATGAGAAACAAATAAAATTGCTATATTTCCAAGTTGCCAAGCATGCTTGATTTGGTTATACATTGTGAATGTGATGCTCAGTTAACGTTTGGTTCATTTGTTGTGGTGTTTAGTTAATTGTTTGGTTCAATTCTGCAATGTGATGTTCAATAGTTGTGGGTGCATTCTATTATTGTATACCATGTGAGAAGTAAATCGAATTTGGCTGTACTAAATACATGAGAAACAAATACAATTGCTATATTTCCAAGTTGTTAAGCATGCTTGGTTTGGTTAACTATCTGATCTTCTATTAGGAGTATGTTATATTGTGCAATGTGGTGCTAAATTAATGCTTGGTTCATTTGTTGTGGTGTTTAGTTAACTGTTTGGTTCAATTCTGCAATGCGATGTTCAGTTGTTGTGGGTGCGTTCTGTTATTGTATACCATGTTAGGAATGAATTGAATTTGGCTGTACTAAATACATGAGAAACAAATACAATTGCCATATTTCCAAGTTGTTAAGCATGCTTGATTTGGTTAACTGTCTGATCGTCTATTAGGAGTATGTTATATTGTGCAATGTGGTGCCCAGTTAATGTTCGGTTCATTTGTTGTTGTGTTTAGTTAACTGCTTGGTTCAATTCTGCAATGCGATGTCCAATTGTCGTGGGTAGATTTTTGTATTGTTGTCCATGTGAGGAATAAATCGAAATTTGATGCACTTAATACATCAGTACCACATACATGTGCTATATTTCCTAGTTCTTAATCATGCTTGGTTTGGATAAATGGGTTTTCCATGTGGCTTGAATTAATCTGATGAATCTACAATGTGCTTATTTTTCATCAACATATTTTGCTGATAGCATACAGACCCTTACTTAACCTGATGACTAACTACCTTATATGTGTTGCAGGGAAACAATGGGAAGCACTGAGGTTTACAATCGAGGTTAGCACGTGCATGGTCCGTTGTCTAATAGCACATTATTGTGCAATTGCAGGAACCATTCTAATATTTAGGTTTTTAACAATTTGGTCTTGCACATGTAGGTCCTGCTGTCAGAAGTTTTGACCCACTGTTCAACCCTTTTTTCATACGGGGAAATGAGTTGTCCATGAATATCGATCAAGTCAAGAAACTCAGAAAGATTGTTAGGATAAAGAAATTAGCAACAAAAAACAACAATATCTTTGTCTGCACAATGAAGAAGACATCAGTTCACTACAAGATGGTACTAACTATTATACCTTGCCTTTTTTATTCCTTTTCCCCATTTCCAATATAGAGAAGATATTCATGCACATCTGTGTTTTCAGGCCTTTCCAAAGCAATTCACTGATGATTACCTCTCAAACCACATCTATGGTCAAGGCAAGGAAGGTTTTCATAAAACACCCATGGTTCAATATTGAAGTGTTCCTGAAGAGAATGAAGGATGGACGGTCAATCATCCACAGGCACTGGCCTAAAGTTGCAAAGACCTTCAACATGAGTGAAGGCTCAATATTCGACTTCCACTTCAGAAGTTTTCCAGATGAGATGCATATGTCTATGTACAGTCTATGATGCTAATTTTGAAAGGTTCTAGATGTTGCATGTGAAACTTGGTGCTGGTGCAGTTGTGTAATGGGGTAGCTGAGTGCTGAAGCTATATCATGTTGTACTCTGATGTATTTCAATTATGAAATCCCCCTTCCTTAATATGGAAATGAAATATATTATATACTTAATATGAATGTCAGTTAGATTAATAAATGGATTATTAATAATACGGCAATTAGCCTGCTAATGGCCAATTAGCCTGCTAATTGGGTTTTTCTATTGCAAACGGTTACTGAGCAAACACTATGGGCGATGACCTCCGGCAATGCACACAGTTTCTAGGAATAAACCGTGTCGGATCAACGAACAATCACACACGACATTCTCTTGAAAACTGTTTGCGTTAGGCCACCTTATGCAAATATTTACCACATAAAAACTATGTGTGATGGCTAGCCTTTGCCACATAGTTTCTTCTACGCACCGTGTGTGATGCATTCAATAACGCAAATGATAAAATTCTTAATATCTTGTGCAATGGCAACGCTATCACAAACGATCGAATGGGGAAAATTGTGTGTGATGTTGATACGTCCATTTTGCATCATGTTTTCCTACTGTTATTTATGTTATTTTATTGTATAATAATGCTTTTTGGAGTAATTCTAATGCCTTTTCCCTCATAATATGCAAGGTATGCACCAAGGGGGAGAATTCTGACAGTTGGAAATCTGAACCTGAAAAAGCTATGTCGGGCTACCTATTCCGCACAACTCCAAATGAGCTGAAACTTCCCGAGGAATTTTTATGGAATATTTCAGAAATACTGGAGCAAATAAGTACCGGAGGAGGGCCACCAGGTCGGAACAACCCACCTGGGCATGCCAGGAGGCCCAGGCGCGCTCTGGTGGGTGCCGCCCTCCTCGGCCCTCCTCCGGTGCCCATCTCTTGGTATATAAGTCATTTTGACCTAGAAAAAATCAGAGGATGTGATTCGGGATGAAGCGCTGCCGCCTCGAGGCGGAACTTGGGCATGAGCACTTTTGCCCTCCGGTGGAGCGATTCCGCCGGGGAACTTCCCTCCCGGAGGGGGAAATCATCGTCATCATCACCACCAACAACTCTCCCATCTTGGGGAGCACTATCTTCATCAACATCTTCACAGCACCAACTCCTCTCAAACCCTAGTTCATCTCTTGTGTTCAATCTTTGTATCAAAACTATAGATTGGTGCTTGTGGGTTACTAGTAGTGTTGATTACATCTTGTAGTTGATTACTATATGGTTTATTTGGTGGAAGATTATATGTTCAGATCCATTATGCTATTTAATACCCCTCTAATCTTGAGCATGTTTATCATTTTTGAGTAGTTACTTTCGTTCTTGAGGTCATGGGAGAAATCATGTTGCAAGTAATCATGTGAACTTGATATGCGTTCGATATTTTGATGATATGTATGTTGCCATTCTCTTAGTGGTGTCATGTGAACGTCGACTACATGACACTTCACCATATTTTGTGCCTAAGGGAATGCATTGTGGAGTAGTTATTAGATGGTGGGCTGCGAGAGTGACAGAAGCTTAAACCCCAGTTTATGCGCTATTCCGTAAGGGACCGATTGGATCCAAAAGTTTAATGCTATGATTAGAATTTATTCATAATACTTTTCTCGTAGTTGCGGATGCTTGCGAGAGGGTTAACCATAAGTAGGAGGTTTGTTCAAAACAGCACCTAAGCACCGGTCCACCCACATATCAAATTATCAAAGTATCGAACACAAAGTAAGGCAACATGATGAAAGTGACTAGATGAAATTCCCGTGTACCCTCAAGAACACTTTGCTTATCATAAGAAACCGTTTTGGCTTGTCCTTTGCCTCAAGAGGATTGGGCTACCTTGCTGCATTTTTGTTTTTACTTTCATTACCTGCTCGTTGCAAATTATCTTGCTATCAAACTACTCCACTACTTACAATTTTAGCACTTGCAGACAATACCTTGCTGAAAACCACTTGTCATTTCCTTCTGCTCCTCGTTGGGTTCGACACTCTTACTTATCTAAAAGGCTACAATTGATTCCATATACTTGTGGGTCATCAAGGCTATTTTCTCGTGCCGTTGCCGGGGAGTGAAGCGCTCTTGGTAAGTGGAAGTTGGTAAGGAAACATTATTACTACGTGCTGAAATTTATTGTCACTTGCTACTAGGGAAAACAATCCTTTGAGGCGTTTGTTCGGCGTATCTTTACCTTGACCGGAACCACAATTAGTTGCCCCTCAACATACTGCACCTACTATAAATATTGAATATGAAATCCCTTTGGGTATGTTAGAGCAACTGCTAGCTAATCCTTATGCACGAGATGGAACTGAACATCCTGATATGCACTTGATATATGTGGATTAAAATTTGCGGATTGTTTAAGGTTGCAGGTTTGCCCAGAGATGAAGCTAAGAAGAAGGTTTTCCCTTTATCTTTTAAGGGAAACGCATTGACATGCTATAGGCTATGCGATGATATTGGATCTTGGAACGGGAACCGTTTGAAATTGGAATTTCATCAAAAAAATTATCCTATGCATCTAGTTCATCGTGATCGGAATTATATATATAATTTTTGGCCTCGTGAAGGACAAAGTATCGCTCTAGCTTGGGGAAGGCTTAATTCAATGTTATATTCATGCCCCAATCATAAGCTCTCGAGAGAAATAATTATTCAGAATTTTTATGCTCGGCTTTCTCGTAATGATCTATCCATGCTCGATACTTCTTGTACTAGTTCTTTTATGAAGAAAACTAGAATCTCGATGAGATCTTTTAGTAAGAATTAAATGCAACTCTGAAGATTGGGAACTTGACAAAGGTAAAGAGTCAGGTATTGAACCTAAGTTTGATTGTGTTAAATCTTTTACGAATACCGAAGCTTTTCAAAAGTTTAGCACTAAATATGGACTTGACTCCGAGATAGCAGCTTCCTTCTGTGAATCTTTTGCTACTCATGTTGATATCTCTAAGGGGAAGTGGTTTAAATATCACCCACGAATTAAAGAAGAAATTAAAGAACCAGTAGAAGCTAAATAAGAAACAATCATTTACAATATTGATCCAGTAGTTCCCGCTGCTTATATTGAAAAACCACCTTTCCCTGTTAGGATGAAGGAACAAGCTAAAGCTTCAACTATGGTTAACAAAAGTTATGTTAGAACACCTAAACCATCTGAACAAATTAGAGTTGAACCTAGTGTTGCTATGGCTAAAGATCTCTTAGTTGATACTATTGATGGGCATGTTATTTACTTCTATGGTGAAGCTTCTAGAATTGCCAAACTTGAAGGAAAAGATAAACATAGACTAGTCGTTGGCATGCCCGTTGTCTCAGTTAAGATAGGAGATCACTATTATCATGGGTTATGTGACCTAGGTGCTAGTGTGAGTGCTATCCCTTTCTCCTTATATCAAGAAATTAAAGATGAAATAGCACCTGCTGAAATAGATGTCACTAGTAAACTTGCTAATAGATATACTATATCACCAATTGGGATTCTTAGAGATGTTGAAGTCCTCTGTGGGAAAATAAAATACCATATTGATTTTCTTGTTCTTAGCTCCCCACAAGATGACTTTTGTCCCATTATTTTTGGTAGGCCTTTTTTGAACACCGTCGACGCCAAAATAAATTGTGAGAAACAAACTATCAGTGTTAGCTTTGGTGATGAATCTCATGAATTTAATTTTCCCAAGTTTAGTAAACAACCTCATAAGAAAGATTTGCCTAATAAGGATGAGATTATTGGTCTTGATTCTATTGATGTACCTCCTACAGATCCTCTGGAACAATATTTGCTAGACCATGAAAATGATTTGCATATGCGTGAAAGAAATGAAATAGACAGAATCTTTTTCCAACAACAACCTCTGCTTAAACACAATTTGCCTATTGAAACTCTAGGAGGTCCTCCTCCACCTAAAGGTGATCCTGTGTTTGAATTAAAACAATTGCCAGACACTTTGAAATATGTTTATCTTGATGAAAAGAAGATATATCTTATTATTATTAGTGCTAACCTTTCAGAACATGAAGAAGAAAGATTATTGGAAGTTGTAAGGAAGCACAGGGCTGCTATTGGATATACTCTCGATGATCTTAAGGGCATTAGTCCCACCCTATGTCAGCACAAGATTAATATGGAACCTTATGCTAAACCCGTTGTTGAACACCAATGTCGGTTAAATCCGAAACCTAAAGAAGTGCTAAGAACGGAAATATTGAAACTTCTGGAAGCGGATATAATCTATCCTATAGCTGATAGTAGATGGGTAAGTCCTGTTCATTGTGTCCCTAAGAAAGGAGGTATTACTATTGTTCCTAATGATAAGAATGAGCTTATTCCACAAAGAATTGTCACGGGTTATAGAATGGTAATTGATTATAGAAAATTAAATAAAACTACTAGAAAAGATCACTACCCTCTGCCTTTTATTGATCAAATGTTAGAAAGATTATCCAAGCACACACATTTTTTCTTCCTTGATGGATAATCTGGCTTTTCACAAATACTTGTTTTACAATCTGATCAAGAAAAGACCACTTTTACTTGCCCTTTTGGAACACTTGCTTATAGACGTATGCCTTTTGTTTTATGTAATGCACCTGCTACCTTTCAAAGATGTATGACTGCTATATTCTCTGATTTTTGTGAAAAGATTGTTGAGGTTTTCATGGATGACTTTTCTGTTTATGGGAAGTCTTTTGATGATTGTTTGAGCAATCTTGATCGAGTCTTGCAGAGATGTGAACAAACAAATCTCGTCTTAAATTGGGATAAGTGCCACTTTATGGTTAACGAAGGTATTGTTTTGGGCCATAAAATTTCTGAAGAAGGCATTGAGGTGGACAAAGCCAAGTTTGATGCAATTGAGAAAATGCCATGTCCTAAAGATATCAAAGGTATTCGTAGTTTCCTTGGTCATGCTGGTTTCTATAGGAGGTTTATCAAAGACTTTTCTAAAATTTCTAGGCCTCTCACTAATCTTTTGCAAAAGGATATTCCCTTTGTGTTTGATGATGATTGTATGGAAGCCTTTGAAACACTAAATAAAGCCTTAGTTAGTGCACCTGTTGTTCAACCACCTGATTGGAACTTGCCTTTTGAGATTATATGTGATGCTAGTGATTATGTTGTTGGTGTTGTTCTAGGACAAAGAGTTGATAAGAAACTAAATGTTATTCATTATGCTAGTAAAACTCTATACAGTGCTCAACGAAACTATGTTACTACTAAAAAAGAATTCTTAGCAGTGGTGTTTGCTTGTGATAAATTCAGATCTTACATTGTTGATTCTAAAGTAATTGTTCACACCGATCATGCTGCTATAAAATATCTTATGGAAAAGAAAGATGCTAAACCTAGACTCATTAGGTGGGTTATTCTGCTACAAGAATTTGATTTGCATATCATTGATAGGAAAAGAGCAGAGAACCCCATAGCTGATAACTTGTCTAGACTTGAAAATATTCTTGATGACCCACAACCTATTAATGATAGCTTCCCTGATGAACAACTAGCTGCAATAAATGTTTCTCATAGTACACCTTGGTATGCTGACTATGCTAATTATTGTTGTTAAATACATACCACCTAGCTTCACATACCAACAAAAGAAAATAATTCTTCTTTGATTTAAGGCATTACTTTTTGGATGACCCACATCTTTATAAAGAAGGAGTAGATGGTATTATTAGACATTGTGTACGTGAGCATGAACAGGAACAAATCCTATGGAAATGTCACTCTGAAGCTTATGGAGGACATCACACGTACAGAACCGCTCATAAGGTATTGCAATTTGGTTTTTATTGGCCTACTCTCTTCAAGGATGCTCGTAAGTTTGTCTCATCATGTGATGAATGCCAAAGAATAGGTAATATCGGTAAGCGTCAAGAAATGCCTATGAATTATTCACTTGTTGTTGAACCATTTGATGGTTGGGGATTTGACTTCATGGGACCTTTTCCTTCGTCTAATGGGTATACACATATTTTGGTTGCTGTTGATTATGTTATTAAATGGGTAGAGCTATTCCAACCAGTAGTGTTGATCACAACACTTCTATTATAATGCTTAAGGAAGTTATTTTCCCAAGGTTTGGAGTCCCTAGATATTTAATGACTGACTTGCTAAATATGATGTTAACCATAGAATTGCGTCACGTTATCATCATCAGTCTAGTGGTCAAGTTAAACTTAGCAATAGAGAAATAAAACTAATCATACAAAAGACTTTCAATAGGTCCTGGAAGAATTAGTCTAAGAAATTAGATGATGCACTTTGGGCATATAGAACGGATTATAAAAATCCTATGGGTATGTCTCCATATAAAATGGTTTATGGAAAAGCTTGTCATTTACCTCTTGAGTTAGAACACAAAGCATTTTGGGCAATAAAAGAACTCAATTATGGTTTCAAACTTGCTGGGGAAAAGAGGTTATTTGATATTAGCTCATTAGATGAATGGAGAGCCTAGGCTTATGAAAATGCTAACTTATTCAAATAAAAAGTTAAAAGATGGCATGACAAAAGAATCCAAAAGCGTGAGTTTAAAGTTGGAGAATATGTTCTTTTGTACAACTCTCGTTTTAGATTCTTTGCGAGAAAACTCCTCTCCAAATGGGAAGGACCCTATGTCATCGAGGAGGTCTATCGACCCGGAGCTATCAAAATAAATAATGCCGAAGGGACTAACTCGAAGGTTGTCAATGGGCAACGAACAAAACACTATATCTCAGGTACGCCCATTAATGTTGAAAGCAATGTTATCAAAACTTTGACACCGAAAGTACACATAAAGGAAACCTTTCAGAACACTCCAGAATAATGAAAAAAATAGGTACGTGATACGATAAGTAAACGGACTCCGAAAAATCCGCAAAAATATTTTTTGTCAGTTTTGGAATATTTAGAAAATTAGGAAAATAAGAAACTTCCAGGAAAGTGACCCTGGTGGGCACGATACACCAGGGCGCGCCAGGCATCCCGAGCGCGCCCAGGTTGGTTGTTCCCACCTCGTGTACTTTCCGGACTCCGTTTTTCTTCCGTTCTGCTTGTTCCCCAAGATAAAAAATCTATATATACCTCCCGCACCTGTTAACCTCTGTCGCGGAGAAATCTACTGTTTTCTCTTCTTGCTGTTTTCTATCAGATCTCTTGAGCCAGGCATCATGTCTTCTCCCTCCTTCAACACGGAAGAAGGCGAAGCTTGGTTGCTTCAGGTAGAATCCAGAGCAGAGGAGTTTGAGGAGATCATTATGAAGGAAGATGAGGGGGACTCGTTCGGAATTCACCATTCGGCTTCTAAGAGAGGGACCCTGGCTGGTATCTCCACTCATCCTAACCCCCATCAAGCCATGAGGTTCCTAGACAATCAAGAGGACCCAAGAGATCCGGAATAATTCCCTACAAGGAGGCCTCTACATAGGTTACATCAAAACAATTTTCACAATTTGATTCATAATTATGCGTTCGAAAACACTCGTGCGCATATACCGTGCAATTGGGACATATCTCGTCCAAGAGAAAGTGATGCAGGGACAAACTCTTGGGGTCCGGAAAATAAGCATATCATGGCTGAAGTAGAGAAGAACGCTGAGTTGCTCCATCAAGCTCTTCGAGAGATTCACCGCTTAAGAGATATGCTTAGAGATGTATTGGACAAGATTGCTTCTACTTCATCACCACCATCTTCTTCATCATGACCAAAAGAAAACTGAGTATTGGGTGTGGGCACTCCCTTGGCTTTCACCAAGCTTGGGGGAGGTGCCCTGGTATCGTATCAATCTCCACTATCTTTTGCCTTTACTTTCTTAGTTTGATCAATGGTTATCTTTTGCTATTAGATGAATAAAAGTTTAGTCCGATCCTTTCTTTTTGTGAGTTTGCTTAGTGATCAATCCTTGTAATCGTGTGCGAGATATAATAAAGTTTAGTTTGAGTTTTGCCTTATTTACTTTCTTGTTGCAATAAAAAGAAAGGAAATAAAAATAAAAAGATCATATGCTAATCTTATGGTAAGTGATGACATTATACAAGGAAAAGTATAAGTAGAAAACTTTATTGTAGATTGACAAACATATCATTGGTCAATGATGCAACTCATGAAAGAATTAATAAGGGAAGAGAAGACTCACATATAAATATACTATCATGGAAATCTTTTATGATTGTGAGCACCCATCAAAATATTATATGCCAAAATTGTTGACGTTGGACAAGGAAGACAACTTAATGATTTATGTTTGTTCATATTCACATAGAAGTTATATTGTCATATATCCTTCAACATGTGGTGCTTGCTCCTATATTTGCTAGCCAAAAACTCCGCACTAAGTAGAGATACTACTTGTGCATGCAAAACCCTTAAACCCTATCTTGTTTGAGAGTCCACCATACCTACCTATGGACTGAGTAAGATCCTTCAAGTAAGTTTTCATCGGTGCAAAAAGGGCAACAAAAATTGCTTATAAAAATGTGAGATCATTTAGTGTAAGGGAAAATTGAGCGTTGTACAAACTTGTGATGGTGAAGAATAAAACCGACCGACTGCATAATAAAGATTGCCATCACAAGGGGCAATATAACATGACGTTCTCTTGCACTAAGGGGTTGAGCATACAAAAAAAGCGCATGGCAACCTCTGCTTCACTCTGCGAAGGACCTATCTTTTACTTTCATGTATTTACTTTCATGCAAGAGTCAAAGTTTTTCTCTCTATTCCTTTTATTTTTCTCCTTTGGCAAGCATCATGTGGTGAGGAAAGATCTAGGCACATATGTCCAGTTGAATATGGGTGACATAAGTTATTATTGTTGACATCACCCTTGAGGTGAGTGTGTTGGGAGGCGAAACTATAAGCCCCTATCTTTCTTTGTGTCCAGTTGAAACGTTTTGTTCATGTCTACACGGTGATTGTTAGCAATCATAGAAGACTAAATGATGGTTGAGTATGTGGACATGCCTAAAGGCTCCGATACGTGACCCTTCCTGAAAAGATGATGAATTGTAGTTGCAAAGTTAACTAAGAACATAGTTTGTCGGTTTACAATAGAGTTTATGTTTTATACTTCGATGTTGTGATGAATTTGTCACTTGTTCATGAGAAGTCTATGATAAAAGTTCTATGATAAAAGTTTTATATTAAAGTTTGTTGGTGTTATAATAAGTCACATGATGCTGCCATGTCCGTATTTTTGTTTTTATCGACACCTCTCTCTCTAAGCATGTGGACATGTTTTTCGATTTCGGTTTTTGCTTGAGGACAAGCGAGGTCCAAGCTTGGGGGAGTTGATACTCCATTTTGCATCATGTTTTCCTACTGTTATTTATGTTGTTTTATTGTATAATAATGCTCTTTCGAGTAATTCTAATGCCTTTTCCCTCATAATATGCAAGGTATGCACCAAGGAGGAGAATTTCGGTAGCTGGAAATCTGGACCTGAAAAAGCTACGTCGGGCTACCTATTCTGCACAACTCCAAATGAGCTTAAACTTCCCGAGGAATTTTTATGGAATAATTAATAAATACTAGAGCAAATAAGTACCAGAGGAGGGCCACCAGGTGGGCACAACCCACCTGGGCATGCCAAGAGGCCCAGGGGCGCCCTGGTGGGTGCTGCCCTCCTCGGCCCACCTCCGGTGCCCATCTTATGGTATAGAAGTCATTTTGACCTAGAAAAAAAATTAGAGGACATTCGGGACGAAGCGCCGCCGCCTCGAGGTGGAACTTGGGCAGGAGCACTTTTGCCCTCCGACGGAGCGATCCCGCCGGGGAAACTTCCCTCCCAGAGGGGGAAATCATCGTCATCATCATCACCAACAACTCTCCCAACTTGGGGAGGGCTATCTTCATCAACATCTTCACAGCACCAACTCCTCTCAAACCCTAGTTCATCTCTTGTGTTCAATCTTTGTATCAAAACTATAGATTGGTGGTTGTGGGTGACTAGTAGTGTTGATTACATCTTGTAGTTGATTACTATATGGTTTATTTGGTGGAAGATTATATGTTCAGATCCTTATGCTATTTAATACCCCTCTGATCTTGAGCATGTTTATCATTTGTGAGTAGTGACTTCCATTCTTGAGGTCACAGGAGAAATCATGTTGCAAGTAATCATGTGAACTTGATATGTGTTCGATACTTTGATGATATGTATGTTGCCATTCTCTTAGTGGTGTCATGTGAACGTCGACTACATGACACTTCACCATATTTTGGGACTAATGGAATGCATTGTGGAGTAGTTATTAGATGGTGGGTTGGGAGAGTGATAGAAGCTTAAACCCCAGTTTATGCGTTATTCCGTAAGGGACCGATTGGATCCAAAAGTTTAATGCTATGGTTAGAATTTATTCTTAATACTTTTCTCGTAGTTGCTAATGCTTGCAAGAGGGTTAATCATAATTAGTAGGTTTGTTCAAGTAAGAACAACACCTAAGCACCGGTCCACCCACATATCAAATTATTAAAGTACCGAACACGAATTAAGCCAACATGATGAATGTGACTCGATGAAATTCCCGTGTACACGCAAGAACACTTTCCTTATCATAAGAAACCGTTTTGGCCCATCATTTGCCTCAAGAGGGTTGGGCTACCTTGCTGCACTTCTGTTATTACTTTCGTTACTTGCTCGTTGCAAATTATCTTGCTATCAAACTACTCTGCTACTTACAATTTTAGCACTTGCAGACAATACCTGATAACCCACAAGTATAGGGGATCGCAATAGTTTTCAAGGGTACAGTATTCAACCAAAATTTATAGTTTCGACACAAGGGGAGCCAAATAATATTTGAAGGTATTAGCAGTTGAGTTATCAATTCAACCACACCTGGAGATTAATTATCTACAGCAAAGTGATTAGTAGCACAGTAGTATGATAGTATTGATGATAGCAGCAGTGGTAACAGTAACAGTAATAGTGATATCAGTGATATTGTAGCAGTAATGATAGCAATAGCAGTAGTAACTTAGCAAGAAAAATATAAGATAAATTCGTAGGCATTGGATCGGTGACTCGTTGGATGATATTCATCATGAGACAGTTATAACCTAGGGCGATACGGCACTAGCTCCAATTCATAAATATAATGTAGGCATGTATTCCGTAAATAGTCATACATGGTTATGGAAAGAACTTGCATGACATCTTTTGTCCTACCCTGCCGTGGTAGCGGGGTCCTATTGGAAACTAAGGGATATTAAGGCCTCCTTTTAATAGAGAACCGGAACAAAGCGTTAACACACGGTGAATACATGAACTCCTCAAACTACGGTCATCGCCGGGAGTGGTCCCGACTTCTGTCACTCCGGGGTTGCCAGATCATAACACGTAGTAGGTGACTATAACTTGCAAGATCAGATCTAGAACATGGATATAATGGTGATAACATAAACAATTCAGATCTGAAATCATGGCACTCGGGCCCAAAGTGACAAGCATTAAGCATGGCAAAGTCATAGCAACATCAATCTCAAAACATAGTGGATACTAGGGATCAAGTCCTAAGAAAACTAACTCGATTACATGATGAATCTCATCCAACTCCTCACCGACCAGTGAGCCTACGAAGGAATTACTCACTACCGGCGGGGAGCATCATTGAATTGGCGATGGAGATGTGTTGGTGATGACGAAGATCAAAGATCCCCCTCTCCGGAGCCCCAAATAGACTCCAAATCTGCCCTCCCGAGGAAGAACAGGGCTTGGCGGCGGCTCTGTCTCGTGAAACACGATTGTTCTTTCTCCTTGATTTTGTTCTCAAAATATGGGATTTTATAGCGTCGGTTTGAGGATCAGCGGGGCCACCAGGTGGGCAGCACCCACCTGGGCGCGCCTTTGCTTGTCCAAAACAAGAGGAAAGCGTTAGGAAAAGTAGATACGTTGGAGACGTATCAACTCCCCCAAGCTTAAACCTTTGCTTGTCCTCAAGCAATTAGTTTATAAACTAAAAGTGAAAAAGAAAAACTTTTACGAACTCTTTTGCTCTTGTTTCATAAATAAGCTTAAACAACACCCAGGTTTTCAGCAAAGATTATAACTAACCATGTCGACAATAACTCTTAAAAATTATATTAACTCATATCAGTGACATAATCAACTAGAGAGCAATGGTAACATATCTCAAATAGCAACACGTTGTCAAAACAACCATGATATAATATGACAATAGTGGTATCTCGCTAGCCCTTTTTGAGACCGCAAAACATAAATGTAGAGCACCCCCAAAGTTCAAGCAGCGACTAAACATTGTAATTCATGGTAGAAAAGATCCAGTCATGATGCACCCAACATTAGCTATACACAATGCATCAGCATGCCAGTAGTGCTCTTAGGTTCTGGCGCTTATTTGAGAATGTGATGACACAACATAAGAGTAAATAGATAGTCCCTTCGCAGAGGGAAGCAGTGATTTGTAGAGGCGGTAGAACTCAGGTTTTTTAAACAGAGGTAAATGATATTTTGAGATATGCACCCTTCTTATTCACTTCACAACCACCAGTTATCAATATCTTCCATGCTAAGCACGCTAGTGGCGGTTCCCAAGCGGAAAGGCAAAGGTTATGACTCCATTGGGAGTTTTTGTTTGATTATTTGTGAGCTGTTTTCTTTTTGCAGTTTGGGACTGGGCATCCCTATTACCGCCCTTTTCTCGTGTGATGGCGAATGAATAAACACTCGACCTGAGAATAACCCGCTTAGCATGGAAGATACCAACTACCTCCTATCGTTCCATGAACGCTCCAGGCACACAAAAAGGATATTTATTTGAAGTTTTTAGAGGTGGCACATGCAAATTTACTTAGGACAACAGTGTAATACCGCATATAGGTAGGTATGGTGGACTCATCTGGGATAACTTGGGTTTCAGGTTTTTGATGTACAAGCAGAGTTCCCACTTAGTACAGGCGAATGCTAGCAAATAGGTTCAGAAGCGGCCAGCTAGAGAGCAACAATGGTCATGAACATGCATTATGCATAAGTAACATTGGATACTAGCATGAGTAGGATATGAACACCATGAACATAAATATCATAGAGGCTATGTTGGTTTTGATTCAACTACATGCATGAACATGTGCCAAGTCAATCCACTCGAATGTTCAGAGGAGGATACCATATCATCATACTACATCACAATCATTTTCGCAATGTTGATATCCAGGATAAGTCATTATTCACTCCTAGATACTTATGCATGGCATGAGAAACTATAATCTCTAATTGTCATTGCAAACATGTTTGATCATAATAGGTTGAAGCATGGATACTAGGTTAAACATATTTACAAAAACAGAACAAGTCGAGTTCATACCCGTTTATCTCTTCCACGGCCAGTTCATGTAATATCATCATTATTGCCTTTCACTTGCATGACCGAACGATTTGAAATAATAATAGTGCAAGAGTGTGGTGGACTAAGCTAGAATCTGCAAACATTTTATTCAAGAGGAGAAGACAAGGTAATATGGGCTCTTTGTTAGATCAACAATGCAAATGGGAGCCACTCAACAATTTAACCATGGTCTTCTCCTCGGTAAGACTCGATAAAAGAAAAAAAATCAGAGAAACACACTGAAATATTTTTGGAGTTTTTTTTTGAAAGCAAGCAAACAAACAAAAAGGGAAAAGCAAAAACGAGAGAAACTATTTACACGAGAAAGATCCCAACAAGTAAAAGAAGAACAAGGGAAATCTTTTTGGGTTTTCTTTTTAGTGCTACAACAATTTAAACTAGAAAGGAAAATCAAAAGGAAGCAAGAAACTTGTTTTTGGATTTTCTCAAAGTTTTTCAAACACACAAGAAGAAAGCAAGGTAAATTAAACATGGATGATACAATGAAAAAGTGTGGACACCGATAACTGGAGTGAAAAGTATGAACATGAATCTAATGTCGGTGGGAATACGTACTCCCCCAAGCTTAGGCTTTTGGCCTAGCTTGGTAATCAGCCAGTAGCATGGATGGTAGTTGGTGTGGTAGCTCACGGAGGCCCTCGGTGCCGATGCCTCAGCCCACCGTGCTGCCTCCACTGCCGCGTTGTGAGCTCGAGCCTCGCTCTCCAGAACATAATATCTTCCCTTGTTGTGATAGTCAAAAAGAGCAAGGGCAGGCAAATATGTGTGCACAATAGAGGTTTGGTTAAACAACAAATTATAAGTTAAGTCATGAATTTTTCCTTTGTGGATCTTGTGGCTTTTTAAAGCCTCAAAATCTAAATACTGCGTGGGTAGGATAGGGCCAAAGGGCAAAGGTGAAACACCCAACTCTCTTGCTAAATGCGTGGCATAAATTCCACCATAAAATAGCCACTGCTAGAGTTGTGCTATAGTTTGCGTGCAACAATCGCTACAAGATTATAAACCTTTTCACCAGTGAGAGCGGCACGTACGAGGCTCAAGTCTGGAGCACAAAGTGTACTATAGTATTGCTTGCCTACTATGCATTTTCCATTGAATAATGGGAAGTACTGAATTGCAGGAAATTGTATGCTCATTATTCTACCTTGTGCCACTCCCCTGGTTTCACCAAAGCAAAGATTAGTTAAGAAAACTCAAAATTAGACCTAGGTGGCTCATCGAGTAAACCCCAGAATGGGATTTTGCAGATGTGATAAATCCTTTCTAGAGAAATGGTAAATGGATTATCGTAAAGTTTAAAAGACACCATGGACTCACGAGGAAAGAACTTAAATTCTTCGACAAATGATTCAGTGAGGAGGAGGCGTTGGTCGCACTTATCTGAAATGTAGGGACCGAGTTCGGCATTGTGAACTAGTTGCTCAAATTCCTCCTTAATACCAACTCTCGCCATGTAATTGTCACATGGCCATAAGCATGTTTTGGTAGTGGCACTTCGAATGGATTTCTCGCTTGGTTCAGCATAGGACCGGCGAACGGAGCTGCTACTAGAGGATGCCTCCGAGGATCTCCTCCATGAAGAACTCCTTCCAAAGAAGTTCATAATGTCCGCGTACAATTTTCTGGAAAAAAAATTCATGAAAACTTTATTAACAAAACTTCACAAGATTGATAGCAACTACTCATAGGGATGTATAGAGGCCATAGCAAGCATTCAAACTACTTAGAACTCTAAGAATTCAACATGCAAGCTCATCTACAGCAGCACCAAGAGTAGCTAATTATTCTAAATATAAACCACTAAAACAAAAACTAATTGGACACATGGAAGAGTCACATACCAAGCAACAAATCCTCGAAATAGTTTCGGAAACGGAGCTTTGAGCAAAGAGATTGAAATCTGCGGTCTCGGGAGCAAGAACACGAGAGAGAGTGTGTTGGTGATTTTTTCTGGGTGAATGGAGTGGTGTGGGAGGAAGAAGTAAGTGAGAGGCCCACCAGGTGGGCAGCACCCACCAGGGCGCGCCCAGGTGGATTGTGCCCACCTGGTGCACCTCCCTCAGGTATTATTTGCACCAGAAATTCATAAATATTTAGAAAAAAATCGTGTCAGGTTTTCAGAGCATTCTGAGAACTTCTATTTTTGGGTCATTTTTTATTGCACAGAAAAAACAGAAAACAAACAAAGCATGGCACTTTATTTTATTTAACTAATAAAATCAGAAAACAAAAGGTAGGGACAGAAGGTAGTGCTTACTAAATTCATCAACTTCATACCTCTCAAAAATGATCCATTAATAAGGTTAATTAGGTCTTATTAACAACCACTTTCAATTAGCATGAAACTCAAGAACTTTCGTAAATCACTAAGTTACCTCAGTGGGGATATGAATGTCCCCAACAATAAGCATTTCATATTTCCTTTTGATAGTAGGTAAAGGTAGTTGAAAACATCCAATAGTGATTTTCGGAGATTTTTCAATAACATTAATACCATTCACTTGGAATTGTTTCTTCGGAAAATGCACCGTATGCTCATTAACATTGATATGTAACGTGACCTTGCTTTTATTGCAATCAATAACATCCCCTGCGGTATTCAAGAAGGGTCTAAGGTTAATTGACATGTTTTGATCCCTGGGCATCTCAAGTATAACAAAGTCAGTCAAAATAGTAACATTAGCAACAACAACGGGCACATCCTCACAAATACCAATAGGTATGGCAGTTGATTTATCAGCCATTTGCAATGATATTTTAGTAGGTGTGAGTTCATTCAAATCAAGTCGTTTATATAAAGAGAAAGGCACAACACTAACAACAACTCCCAAATCACATAAAGCAGTTTTCACATAGTTTCTTTTGATGAAGCAAGGTAGAGTTGGTATTCCTAGATCTCCAAGTTTTTTAGGTACACCATCTTTGAAAGTGTAATTAGCAAGCGTAGTGGAGATTTCATCTTCCGATATTTTCCTCTTATTAGTGATGATGTCTTTCATGTACTTTGCATAAGGAGGCATTTTCAAGATACCAGTCAAGCGAGTGCGCAAAAAGACTGGCCTAATCATTTCAGGAAATCATTCAAATTCTTCATCATCTTTCTTTTTAGTTGACTTAGGTGGAAAGGGCATAGACTTTTGAACCCATGGTTCTCTTTCCCTTCCATGGTTTCTAGCAACAAAGTCTCTTTTATCATCTTATTTTATTCTTAGGTTGTGGGTTATCAAGATCAACAGCTGGTTCTATCTCAACATCATTATCTGGTTCTTTATCATTAGGTTGAGTGCTTTCATGAACCTCATCGTTATCTTTTTCGTTATCATAAGGTGAGTGTTCATTACCAGATTGATTTTCGGCATCAGAGATAGAAATTTTGTAACATCCCAAATTTTCAATTTGGAATGTTATACAAATAGATCATTATTGCATATCATATTTAATGCATTTTGCCTCGATCCTAGAAAATTCTACGCAACTCAAGGACCCAAGGAGAGAGTTGGGAATTTCGTTACTTTCATATTTGAGTTTTCTCAAATTTCGAAAATAGGATCATTTGATTTTATTTATTTTATCTTCGATTATTTCGATCATAAAATATGAGAGAGGGAATAAGATGACTTTCCCAAAATAAAGAAATAATGGGGATTTAATTAAAAAATCAAGTAAGATTTATTTTGGTGTTTTTGCTATTTTATTTGAATTTAGGAAAAATTGCACGATTTTCAAAAATGCATTTTAGGACCCAAAAAATGTTCATCTTGTTCTAAATATTTTATTTGGATGATGAAAAATTATTTTGGTACTTTTAGATTTTTATTTAATTTTCTAGATTTTTTTTCTCTTCGGCGAAATTATTTAAAAAAAACACGCCCGCGCCCGACTGGGCCGAAGCCCAGCCAGGCCGGCCTGCCCCGCGCCGCCGCCTTACCCGCGCCGCCGCCACAGAGTCCGGGTCAGACTCCGCCTCCCGCCGCCGCCGCTTGCCCCTCCCCCAAGCCGCCGCACCCCCCTCCCCCTTTAAATACCCAGCCCGGGGCCCCCTTGGGAGCCCCAAGCCGCAGCGTCGCCGCCGCACACCCCAAGCCGCGAGCCGCCGCATGCCCCGCCGCCTCGTGCCGCCACCGCCGCCGCCTGCATCCGCCGCTGCCGCCGCACCACCCCACCCCGCCGCCGGAGCAACACCGCCCTCGCCAGCCCCGTCGGAGCTGCCCCGCCCCGCCGGAGGACCTCGCCGGAGGTACCGCCCGAGCCGCCGCCGACGCCGGTTTTTTTTTGTGAGAAAAAACACTTCGCTTTTTTTAAAGAAAACCCTAGTTTTTTTATTTTATTAGATCGGTTTTTTCGGTTTAATTAATTAGCGAGCGTTCGCTCGTTCATTCATTTTAACGAACGCGTTCTTCTTTTAGATCTAGATAACGAACGTTCGTTCGTTAATCTGTTCGTCGTTTTTCTTTTTCTCGGATTTATTCTGCGATTTTTCTGATCGCGATTTCTCATCTGATTTTTGTTTTAGTTTAACTTATCGCTCGTTTATCGGAATTAGGTGATTCAAGCGCCTAGAGTTCCATCTTGAAAAACCCTCTTTCCGAATAATCTACTCAAACAAGTTTTTGCTTCTATAAAATTTTACTTAGGTCCAGATTAGTAGACGAAGCCTGTTTCTTTCGCCGTTTGAGTTTTGTTTCTTCGTTCAATTTGATTCTTTTTGCAAACCGGAGTTCTTAAGTTGAATTTTCTGGTTAGATCTCTTATTTGAGTTTTACCCATGCATTAGATGAGTACTTATTGTATGCTTGTTTGTTAGTTTGCTTGCGATAGAGTACCCGGATTGCGCCGCTTGCTACTTCGAATCCCAAGGTTTCATGGATCATCAGCAAGGCAAGTAACACTTTGATCATACCTCTTTATTACCCTGTTTTTATTGCATTAGATCAATCCTCAAACAATTGCATGATTAGGATCTGATTAATATGTGGGTTTTGGGAAGTAGATGAGGTAGTACCTATTACCTGTTTATCTCTAAACCTTTGGGAGTTACTTCTACGTTTGCTTGTTATGCCATGCTATGCTAGTAGACGTGGATTGGGTGAGTGTATCCATGACAGATGTGAGATTGTTAATTAATGGTTTATTTAAGGTGGCAACTTTAATACACATCTGGGTGGATTGAGGTACCTGGGTATTCCAGGATTGCCTGTTTGTTTTTAGACTGCCACCCAGGCTCAAAGGGATCATAAGATTATTCATGCTAGAAACTTCCGTGTGCAGCCACATGCTATTATGGGCTCTAGCATAGTTGACTAAGTCGTGCGAACTCTTACAGTGGTAGACTAGCAGATGTAGGGGATGTAGGTTGGTACGGTCTACCCATCGTAAGGTGCTAGCGCTTCTGAAAGACTATGTCTCGATCATCCGTTTCTCAAACACCATGTAGTGCGAGAATCCCAACGGAGGAGATCGAGTTGTGTGGGGAAAAGTGCGCAAACCTCTGCAGAGTGTATAAACTAATCATGATTAGCTGTGTCCCCGGTTATGGACGTTTTGAGTATCTAGTACTTGGATTATCATGTGAATCTCATCATGTTACTCTAATTAATATTTGTTGGGTTTGTTTAATGATGATGTTACTTAATTGGGATTGAGAATGCTGTCAACCATTCTCAATGTTTAACAACCACCATGATAGTTAAATAAATTTATTCCTTTGTTGTAGGGAAAAATTGGCTTTATGCAAAAATGTAACCATAGAGCTTTCCACCAGCCATATATGCATGTAGTATAGCTTTATTCTTTCATTACTCTCTATGTGTTACTTTGCCAGCATATTCCATGTGCTGACCCGTTTTCGGGCTGCAACGTTCATGTTGCAGACTTTTCAGACGATGAGTAAGATGCCTTAGGATCGTGGTTCTATACTCAGTGATGCCATTGGAGTTGATGGACTCACTTATCTTCCAAGCCTTCCGCTGTTATCGTTATTAGATGGCCTTATGCCATATTTATTGTAATAAGTTCTCTTTGGAGACATTCGATGTAATAAGTGTGTGATTGCTACTCTGTTATAAATCCTTCAAGTACTGTGCGTGTCAGCATTACTGATCCAAGGATGACACTGATGCACAGAGATCAGACTGTTTGAGGTCTGGTTGCTACAAGATGGTATCAGAGCACACGCTGACTGTAGGACACGACCACTAAGAAAAAGGCATAGATCACCACTCTCTCTTCTCATTTCTAACTCCTCATCTTTTCTACTCTTTTAGGAACAAGTTCATGCAACCGGATGAAGATACACCTTTTTGACGACACCTAAAGGAAGTTACCAAGTACCTGAAGATCGGAGTACCAAGCTTCACCGGAACCTACAACGCCACTTTACCTGAGGAAGAGCGCTGGATGATTCAAGTTCAAGTTCCAGGAAGGACGTTCATGCCCGTCACTGAGCCCATAGAGTTTTCCTTTGATGCACCAACCTGGAGCCTAGGAAGGAGCATGGGAGCCCACATCACCATGGGACGTATTGGAGAAGTTTACCACAAGGAGCTTAAGGATACTACCTATCAGATTTGTGGGTGCCGAGATGAGCAGTGGGAGATGATCAACACCAGGAAGGACAGATCAATTGCAGCTTTCATCCAGGAGTTAAACCAGCACATTCGACGCCAGGAGAACCAGATGTGCGCAGGCATGATGGATCTAAAGAAGGCCATGACCAAGATCACAGAACTGGAGGAAGAACTCAAGTCTACACACGATGGATATGAGGAGGAAATAGCAACGCTAGTCGAGAAGAATGGAGATCTGAAGAAAAAGCTAAGAGTGTTCATGGGATTTCCAGCAACTGGAGAAGATGAAGATTGCACTTGTCCCGAGAACTACATCATCATCGAAGACACCGACTCGGACCCGGATGATAGTGATGATGACTACGTAGATGAAGCTGGAGCAGATATCATGGAGTCTTCATCGGAGCAGTTTTTCTAGTAGACCACCATAACAGTAGTAGTATTTCCCTCCATGTATCTAGAATAGTTTGAGCACTTTTGTAACGATAGATAGACCGTTGTATGCCCTTGCTTGATTGAATGAAGTGTTTTGATTGGAATTTGTCTCATGTGCATATGGGTAGTGTTTTCCCTCTAGACCTCATTCTATTCTGTATTCTCATCTTTTCTAAACCATCAGATGCCTCCGAGGCGTGACAATGGATTTGCTTTCCCACCAGAGCTCACTCAGTTGATCCAGCAGCAGAATGCATTGATGCAGATACTAGTCTAGAATCAGAATCAGGGGAACAACAACAACAACAATCCACCACCGCCACCACCTGTTGATCACTTAAACCGTTTCCTTAGGCTGAATCCGCCGGTGTTTTCTAGTAGCACCGAGCCGATTGTTGCAGATGATTGGCTTCGCAAGACAGCCAGGGAGTTGACCACTACAGGATGCACAGATGCGGAGAAGGTGCAATTTGCCGCACATCAGCTTGAGGGACCCGCAACATCATGGTGGGAGAATTTCACAGCCACTTATCCAGTAGCACGGTTACATGGGATCAGCTTCAGCAGGCTTTTCGTACTGCTCTTGTTTCAGCAGGAGCTATGGCCATGAAGAAGCGTGAGTTTCGCAACTTACGCCAGGGAGGACGTACAGTTGGCCAATATGTGCATGATTTCAGTAAGCTAGCACGTTACGCCCCCGATGACGTTGCTACAGATGCAGCTAAGCAAGAGAAGTTTCTTGAAGGACTGAATGATGAGCTGAGCATGCAGTTGATGGTAGCAAGTTTCAACAACTACCAGGAGTTGGTAGACCGTGCTCTCATGATTGAAGGGAAGCAACAGCAGATTGAAAACCACAAGAGGAAGTATGGACAAGGGAAGTACAATTCTGGAGCTCAGCAGAAGCCACGTTTTACCCCGAAGTCGGGAGGACAGTTCCAGCATACCCATGAAGGTGGTAGCTCGCACAACCATAATAGTTCCAAGAATGGTAACGGGAATGGAGGAAGTAATGGCCAGAACCGTACCAACCCCTCAACACCAGCCAAGAGAGATCTCAGTCAAGTCACTTGCTTTAAATGCCAAAAGACCGGACATTACGCCAATGAATGTCCTGAAGGCCAAAATGGGAATGGCAATGGAAGCTCTAGGAAGAAGCCAAACCCTTTCAACAAAGGACAGGTGAACCACATTAGCGTAGGATGTTGAAGCCCAACCAGATGCAGTAATAGGTAAGTTTTTGGTTAAGTCATTTACTGCACTCGTTCTTTTTGATACTAGTGCATCGCATGCATACATATCAAGGGGATTTGTGGATAAGTATAAATTGCCAACCCAAGCCCTCAAGACACCCATGTTAGTAACCTCGCCTGGAGCAGAGTATATGGCCAGGCTATGGTGTGATCGGTTACCATTAAGGATTGGTAACTACGTGTTTCCCTCAGACCTAATAGTATTGGAATCACAAGTATTGGATGTGATATTAGGCATGGATTGGTTATCGAAGTATGGCGGGAACATTGAATGTGCTAGTAAGACAATTTTACTTACAACGCCAGAAGGGAAGATGATCAAATATGTACCCAGACATGAGCCGAAGAGGATGCACGTAAATTCCTTATCAGGAGTTGTGCAGGAGGAAGTACCGGTAGTAAAGGATTTTCCTGATGTATTTCCAGAAGAATTGCCAGGCATGCCACCGGATAGAGACATCGAGTTTTTGATTGAACTTTTGCCAAGCACAGGGCCGATATCCAAGAGACCATATAGGATGCCAACAAAAGATTTGGAGGAGATTAAAAGTAAGATTAAGGAGATACTGGATAAAGGTTACATTCACCCAAGTTCTTCACCTTGGGGATCACCAGTACCTCTAGTGGAGAAGAAGGACGGATCATTAAGGATGGTTGTTGATTATCGAGGATTGAATGTAGTAACCATCAAGAACAAGTACCCACTACCGATGATCAATGATCTGTTTGACCGACTACAAGGAGCAAAGGTATTTTCTAAGATCGATTTGCGATCAGGATACCATCAGTTGAAGATTCGAGAACAAGATATACCTAAGATAGCTTTTACCACCAGGTACGGGCTATATGAGTATACCGTTATGTCATTTGGTCTGACTAATGCACCTGCCTATTTCATGAACATGATGAACAAAGTATTTATGGAGTTTTTGGATAAGTTCGACGTGGTTTTCATCGATGATATTTTGGTCTACTCAAAGAACGAAGAGGAGCATAAGGAGAATTTGCGTTTGGTACTTGAGAAGCTCAGAGAACACCAGTTATACGCCAAGTTCAGCAAATGTGAGTTTTGGTTGAAGGAAGTTGGACTCCTCGGACATGTGATATCCGGAGAAGGAATAGCAGTAGACCCCACGAAGGTTGTCACCGTGACAAATTGGGTAGCACCAACGACAGTTGGAGAGATCAGGAGTTTTCTTGGACTGGCATGATACTACCAGAGATTCATTGAGAATTTTTCAAAGATAGCAAAGCCCATGACAGAGTTGTTGAAGAAGGATACCAAGTTCAATTGGACTGAGGAATGTGAGGCCAGTTTCCAAGAATTGAAGGAACGTCTAGTCACCTCACCAGTATTAATTCTGTTAGATCAGACCAAGGATTACGAGGTGTATTACGATGCTTCACGTCGAGGCCTTGGAGCAGTGCTTATGCAGGAGGGAAGAGTTGTTTCATATGCGTCGCGACAGCTTAAACCTCATGAGTTGAATTATGCCACACACGATTTGGAGTTAGCAGCCGTAGTGCATGCATTGAAGACATGGAGACATTTTCTTATCGGAAATCATTGTGAGGTGCACACGGATCACAAGAGTTTGAAGTACATTTTCACGCGGAAGGAGTTGAACCTCAGGCAAAGAAGATGGTTAGAGCTCATCAAGGATTATGATATGAGATTGCAGTATCACCCCGGAAAGGCTAACATAGTAGCCGATGCGTTGAGCCGTAAGAGCCATGTCAATACACTCATGACCGCAGGATTGCCAAAGGAGTTAGCCGAGGACCTTTGCGAACTATGTTTGGAGATAGTTCCGAGAGGCTATGCAGCAACATTGGAAATTCAGTCGACTTTGATGGATAAGATCAGAGAAGCTCAGAAAACCGACAAGGAAATTGCTGAGATAAAGGAGAAGTTGAGCAAAGGAAAAGCCAAGGGATTTCGTGAGGATGAGCATGATACCTTATGGTTTGAAGACCGTGTTTATGTGCCTAATGACCCAGAGATCAGGAAGTTGATTTTGCAACAGGCCCATGATTCGCCGTATTCAATTCACCCAGGTAATACCAAGATGTACTTGGATTTGAAGGAGACCTTTTGGTGGACCGGAATGAAGAAGGATATTGCGGAGTATGTAGCAGTTTGTGATGTATGTAAGAGAGTAAAGGCAGAGCATCAGAAGCCAGCAGGATTGTTGCAACCATTGCCGATACCCAAATGGAAGTGGGATAAGCTAGGCATGGATTTTATCACAGGATTGCCCAAGACTCGTTCAGGCTATGACTCGATTTGGGTTGTAGTCGATCGTTTGACGAAGGTAGCTCATTTCATTCCAGTGAAGACAACTTACACCAGTGCTAAGTTGGCCAAGATATACATGACAAGGATCGTATGTCTACATGGAGTTCCAAGGAGCATTGTATCAGATAGAGGAACCCACTTTACCTCAAAGTTCTGGAATTAGTTGCACGAAACTTTGGGTACCAGGCTAGAGTTCAGTACAGCTTTTCATCCGTAGACGGATGGACAGACCGAGAGAGTCAATCAGATTTTGGAGGATATGTTGAGAGCTTGTGCGCTAGATTATGGATCTAGTTGGGATGACAATTTGCCATATGCAGAGTTCTCTTACAATAACAGTTATCAATCTAGTTTGAAGATGGCCCCTTTCAAAGCCTTATACGAAAGGAGGTGCAGAACCCCGTTGTCTTGGGATGAAGTTGGAGACCGTCAGTTGTTTGGACCGGATTTGATTAAGGAGACTGAATGGAAAGTGAAGTTGATTCGCGACAGGCTCAAGGTAGCCCAGTCCAGGCAGAAAAGCTACACAGATGCAAAACGCAAGGAGACAGTTTACGAAGTCAGAGATAGAGTCTATCTTCGTGTATCTCCACTTCGAGGAGTCAAGCGTTTTGGTGTTAAAGGAAAGTTAGCGCCACGTTTTGTGGGACCATACAAAGTTTTGGAACGTATGGGAGAGGTTGCCTACAAGTTGGAATTGCCTGAGGGATTGTCAGGAGTTCACGATGTGTTCCACGTTTTCTAGTTGAACAAGTGTCATGCAGAGATGGCTGATATACCGCTGAGAGATACAGTGCCACTAAAGGCGATTCAGTTGGACCGTGATTTGACCTGTGAGGAGAAACCAGTTAAGATTCTAGAATATGCCAGCCGAGTCACCCGCAGCAAGGTTATCAAGTTTTGTAAAGTTCAGTGGAGCCACCACATCGAGGACAAAGCCACCTGGGAGCGAGAGGAAGATTTGTTGAAGGACCACCCTCACCTATTTTCTAGCCAACCCGCATCTCGAGGGTGAGATTCATCTTAAGGGGGGTAGGTTTGTAACATCCCAAATTTTCAATTTGGAATATTATACAAATAGATCATTATTGCATATCATATTTAATGCATTTTGCCTCGATCCTAGAAAATTCTACGCAACTCAAGGACCCATGGAGAGAGTTGGGAATTTCGTTACTTTCATATTTGAGTTTTCTCAAATTTTGAAAATAGGATCATTTGATTTTATTTATTTTATCTTCAATTATTTCGATCATAAAATATGAGAGAGGGAATAAGATGACTTTCCCAAAATAAAGAAATAATGGGGATTAATAAAAAAATCAAATAAGATTTATTTTGGTATTTTTGCTATTTTATTTTAATTTAGGAAAAAATTGCATGATTTTCAAAAATGCATTTTAGGACCAAAAAATGTTCATCTTGTTCTAAATATTTTATTTGGACGACAAAAAATTATTTTGGTATTTTTAGATTTTTATTTAATTTTCTAGATTTTTTTTCTGTTCGGTGAAATTATTTTTTAAAAAACGCGCCCGCGCCCGACTAGGCCGAAGCCCAGCCAGGCCGGCCTGCCCCATACCGCCGCCTTCCTCGCGCCGCCGCCGCAGAGTCCGGTTCGGACTCCGCCTCCCGCCGCCGCCACTTGCCCCTCCCCCAAGCCGCCGCACCCCCCTCCCCCTTTAAATACCCAGCCCGGGGCCCCCTTGGGAGCCCCAAGCCGCAGCCGCCGCCACCGCACAACCCAAGCCGCAGCCGCCGCACGCCCCGCCGCCGCACCACTCCACCCTGCCGCCGGAGCCCCGCCGCCCTCGCCAGCCCCGCCGGAGCCGCCCCGCCCCGCCGGAGGACCTCGCCGGAGGTACCGCCCGAGCCGCCGCCGACGCCGTTTTTTTTTGAGAAAAACCACTTTGGTTTTTTTTAAGAAAACCCTATTTTTTTATTAGATCGATTTTTCGGTTTAATTAATTAGCGAGCGTTCGATCGTTCGTTCGTTTTAACGAACGCGTTCTTCGTTTAGATCCAGATAACGAACGTTCGTTCGTTAATCTGTTCGTCATTTTTTTTCTCAGATTTATTCTGCGATTTTTTTGATCGCGATTTCTGATCCAATTTTCGTTTTAGTTTAACTTTTTGCTCGTTTATCAGAATTAGGCGATTCAAGTGCCTAGAGTTTCGTCTTGAAACCCTCTTTCCGAATAATCTACTCAAACAAGTTTTTGCTTCTGTAAAATTTGACTTAGATCCAGATTAGTAGACGAAGCCTGTTTCTTTCGCTGTTTGAGTTTTGTTTCTTCGTTCGATTTGATTCTTTTTGCAAACTGGAGTTCTTAAGTTGAATTTTCTGGCTAGATCTCTTATTTGAGTTTTACCCGTGCATTAGATGAGTACTTATTGTATGCTTGTTTGTTTGTTTGCTTGCGATAGAGTACCCAGATTGCGCCGCTTGCTACTTCAAATCTCTAGGTTTCACGGATCATCAGCAAAGCAAGTAACACTTTGATCATACCTCTTCATTACCCAGTTTTTATTGCATTAGATCAATGCTCAAACAATTGCATGATTAGGATCTGATTAATATGTGGGTTTTGGGAAGTAGATGAGGTAGTACCTATTACCAGTTTATCTCTAAACCTTTGGGAGTTACTTCTACGTTTGCTTGTTATGCCATGCTATGCTATTAGACGTGTATTGGGTGAGTGTATCCATGACAAATGTGAGATTGTTAATTAATGGTTTATTTAAGGTGGCAACTTTAATACACATCTGGGTGGATTGAGGTACCTGGGTATTCCAGGATTGCCTGTTTGTTTTTGGACCGCCACCCAGGCTCAAAGGGATCATAAGATTATTCATGCAAGAAACTTCCATGTGCAGCCACATGCTATTATGGGCTCTAGCATAGTTGACTAAGTCGTGCGAACTCTTACAGTGGTATACTAGCAGATGTAGGGGATGTAGGTTGGTACGGTCTACCCATCGTAAGGTGCTAGCGCTTCTGAAAAACTATGTCTCAGTCATCCGTTTCTCAAACACCATGTAGTGCGAGAATCCCAACGGAGGAGAGCGAGTCGTGTGGGGAAAAGTGCGCAAACCTCTGCAGAGTGTATGAACTAATCATAATTAGCCGTGTCCCCGGTTATGGAAGTTTTGAGTATATAGTACTTGGATTATCATGTGAATCTCATCATGTTACTCTAATTAATATTTGTTGTGTTTGTTTAATGATGATGTTACTTAATTGGGATTGAGAATGCTGTCAACCATTCTCAATGTTTAACAACCACCATGATAGTTAAATAAATTTATTCCTTTGTTGTAGGGAAAAATTGGCTTTATGCAAAACTGTAACCATAGAGCTTTCCACCAGCCATATATGCATGTAGTATAGCTTTATTCTTTCATTACTCTCTATGTGTTACTTTGCCAGCATATTCCATGTGCTGACCCGTTTTCGGGCTGCAACGTTCATGTTGCAGACTTTTCAGACGATGAGTAAGATGCCTTGGGATCGTGGTTCTATACTCAGTGATGCCGTTGGAGTTGATGGACTCACTTATCTTCCAAGCCTTCCACTGTTATCATTATTAGATGGCCTTATGCCATATTTATTGTAATAAGTTCTCTTTGGAGACATTCGATGTAATAAGTGTGTGATTGCTACTCTGTTATAAATCCTTCAAGTACTGTGCGTGTCAGCATTATTGATCCAGGGATGACACTGATGCACAGAGATCAGACTGTTTGAGGTCTGGTCGCTACAAATTTCATAGTTTTTCTATTTCAAGTTCACTAGAGGTAGGCAAAGTCTTATCATTTTTCTTATTCTTTTTCTTTTTAGAAGAACTAGGTGTAGTGGTGTTGTTCCTTTGAGAATCTTGTTCAATTCTCTTTGGGTGTCCCTCAAGATAAAGTGGTTCCTAAGTCATTTTACCTCCTCTTGTTACTACTCTGACAACAAAAGTCACTTATATTATTGTTCATTTCATCAAGTAACTCTCTTTGAGATTTAGCAACTTGTTCTAATTGAGTTTGAACCATAGAGGCATATTTTCCTACACCTCTAACATCATTTGAGATTCTAAATAACAAGTAACTTAAGCGAGCAATCATATCAGAGTTGTATTTCAATTGGTTCATAACATTTGCGTTGAAGTGATCTTGCTTTCTAATGTAATTATCAAACTCATAAAGGCATTGACTAGGATGTTTATTACGAGGATCATCACTATCATTGAATTTCATTAAATATTTTACCTCTACCACCTTGGGTGGTGGTGGTGCTTCAAGCCCATGTATTTCTTCGATAGGTGGTAAATTTTTAACATACTCGGCCTTAATTCTCATAGATTTCTTTGCCTCTTGCATATCTTCAGGTCTGAGATATAAGATACCCCTCTTCTTTGGAGTGGGTTTAATAGATGCTTCAGGAGGAGTCCAATCATCATAATTTTTCAATATGTTGTTCAATAATTCCTTAGCTTGTTCAATGGTTCGTTCCCTGAAAACACAACTAGCACAACTATCTAGGAAGTCCCTAGAAGCATCGGTTAGTCATTATAGAAGATATCAAGTATTCCATTTTTCTTAAGAGGATGGTCAGGCAAAGCATTAACCAATTGCAAAAGCCTCCCCAAGCTTGTGGGAGACTCTCTTCTTCAATTTGCACAAAGTTAAATATTTCCTGCAAGGCAGCTTTTTTCTTATGAGCAGGGAAATATTTTTCAGAGAAGTAACAGATCATATCCTGGGGACTACGCACACAACCAGGAGCAAGAGTATTTTACCAAGCTTTAGCATCACCCTTTAATGAGAACAGAAATAATTTGAGAATATAGTAATAGCAGATCTTCATCATGGGCAAAAAGGGTAGCTATATCATTCAACTTAGTAAGATGTGCCACAATAGTTTCAGTTTCATAACCATGGAAAGGATCAGATTCAACCAAAGTGATTAACTCTGGGTCGACAGAGAATTCATAATCCTTATCAGCAATAACTATAGGTGAAGTAGCAAACTCAGGATCACATTTCATTTTAGCATTTAGAGATCTTTCTTTATACTTGCATAGTAATTTCTCTAGATCATCTCTATCCTTACAAGCAAGAATATCTCTAGTTGCCTCCTCACTCATAGTGTAACCTTTCGGTACCTTTGGCAATTCATATCTAGGAGGACTAGTTCTAGTAGATGTTTCAGTAGTTTCAGTTTCAGGTTCATCATCAGATTCAACAATATCATGTTATCTTACTCTAGCAATTTGTTCATCAAGAAATTCATCTAGTGGCACATTATCATCAAGCAAGGTACTAGCATCATCATGAGTAACATTCATAGTAGAAGTAGCATCATCAATAACTTGTGACATATCAGAATTAATAGCATGTTGTGGAGTTGCAAGTTTACTTATAACAGAAGGTGAATCTAAAGCAGAACTGGATGCCATTTCCTTACCTCCCCTCGTCTTTGAGGGAAAAATCTTAGTCTTAGCATCCTTCAGATTCTTCATAGTGATAATATGATAATAATCCCAAGTGACTCAACAAATATAGATATGCTCCCCGGCAATGGCGCCATAAAAAGGTCTTGATAACCCACAAGTATAGGGGATCGCAACAGTTTTCGAGGGTAGAGTATTCAACCAAAATTTATAGTTTCGACACAAGGGGAGCCAAAGAATATTTGAAGGTATTAGCAGTTGAGTTGTCAATTCAACCACACCTAGAGATTAATTATTTGCAGCAAAGTGATTAGTAGCACAGTAGTATGATAGTTTTGATGATAGCAACAGTGGTAACAGTAACAGTAACAGTGATAGTAGTGATATTGTAGCAGTAGCAGTAGTAACTTAGCAAGAACAATATAAGATAAATTCGTAGGCATTGGATCGGTGACTTGTTGGATGATATTCATCATGAGACAGTTGTAACCTAGGGCGATACGGCACTAGCTCCAGTTCATAAATATAATGTAGGCATGTATTCCCTAAATAGTCATACGTGGTTATGGAAAGAACTTGCATGACATCTTTTGTCCTACCCTCCCGTGGCAGCGGGGTACTATTGGGAACTAAGGGATATTAAGGCCTCCTTTTAATAGAGAACCGGAACAAAGCATTAACACACGGTGAATACATGAACTCCTCAAACTACGGTCATCACAGGGAGTGGTCCCGACTTTTGTCACTCCGGGGTTGCCGGATCATAACACGTAGTAGGTGACCATAACTTGCAAGATCGGATCTAGAACATGGATATAATGGTGATAACATAAATGGTTCAGATCTGAAATCATGGCACCCGGGCCCAAAGTGACAAGCATTAAGCATGGCAAAGTCATAGCAACATCAATCTCAGAACATAGTGGATACTAGGGATCAAGCCCTAACAAAACTAACTCGATTACATGATGAATCTCATCCAACTCCTCACCGACCAGCGAGTCTACGAAGGAATTGCTCACTCCCGGTGGGGAGCATCATGGAATTGGCGATGGAGATGTGTTGGTGATGATGAAGATCAAAGATCCCCCTCTCCGGAGCCCCAAACGGACTCCAGATCTGCCCTCCCGAGGAAGAACAGGGTTTGGCGGCGGCTCCGTCTCGTGAAACGTGATAGTTTTTTATCTTTGATTTTTTTTCTGGAAATATGGGATTTTATAGCATCGGTTTGAGGATCAGCGGGGCCACCGGGTGGGCAGCACCCACCTGGGCGCGCCTAGGGGCTGGCGCGCCCTGGTGGGTTGTGCCCACCAAGGTGGCTCCCTCAGGTTCATCCTGGCTCCTGAAATTCTCTTTTATTGTATAAAAAATCCTCACAAAGTTTCATTCCATTCCGAGAACTTTTATTTCTGCACAAAAACAACACCATGGTAGTTCTGCTGAAAACAACGTCAGTCCGGGGTTAGTTTCATTCAAATCATGCAAATTAGAGTCCAAAACAAGAGGAAAAACGTTAGGAAAAGTAGACACGGTGGAGACGTATCAATACCTTGCTGAAAACCACTTGTCATTTCCTTCTGCTCCTCGTTGGGTTCGACACTCTTACTCATCGAAAAGGCTATAATTGACCCCATATATTTGTGGGTCATCAGATGTACCTACGAACGGAAACGTTTTCCTTGGAGCGACAGTGTGGGATGTATATACGAACGGAAATGTTTAATGGGGACTAACTGTGTGGGATGTACTTACGACTGGAAATGATTTTGCCTGTATAATTGTATTTGTTTTCATCACTACTATACGTATGGCCGTATTTTATTGCTCGCCGGTCGCACACGATCTCATTTTGCCGAGCTTGTGTGCTAGGAGGGCATATCCCCGACGAATTCTGGGTCATGTGGGAAGGAACCCCTATTGCATTCACTCACTAGGTGACGGTTCAAAACGTCATCGCGGAAAGGGGTTAAAAATTGTTTGTATAGCACCTCGTTGTACCATTGATGGATGCAACCTAGGGATGAGTTCAAGCTAAGCCCATAGATGCCAAGATCAACCAAGAAGCACGCACAATCTTGCTGAAAGAAGAAACCGGAGGAAGCTACAATTCATTAGTAGACGCTTTATGGTAGTTGATGCAACCCTGAGAGTTCAAAGGAACGATAGAATGTTTTGTTTGGGATGCAGAACAAATGGATTTATCCGAACCCAGTTAGTGAACAAGAGAAGTTTCTGCAATGCCTGTGAGGATGCATGCTACGTCTTGAGCTTGCGTTGGTTTTCCTTGAAGAGGAAAGGGTGATGCAGCAAAGTAGCGTAAGTATTTCCCTCAGTTTTTGAGAACCAAGGTATCAATCCAGTAGGAGGCTCCTCAAAAGTCCCATGCACCTACATAAACAAACAAAGAACTCGCAACCGATGCAATAAAGGGGTTGTCAATCCCTTCACGGCCACTTGCGGAAGTGAGATCTGATAGAGATAGTATGATAAGATAAATATATTTTTGGTATTTTATAATATAGATGCAAAAAGTAAAGATGCAAATAAAAGTAGATTGGAAGCAAATATGATAAGAGATAGACCCGAGGGCCATAGGTTTCACTAGTGGCTTCTCTCAAGATAGCATAAGTATTATGGTGGGTGAACAAATTACTGTCGAGCAATTGATAGAAAAGCGAATAGTTATGAGATTATCTAGGCATGATCATGTATATAGGCATCACGTCCGTGACAAAGTAGACCGACTCCTGCCTGCATCTACTACTATTACCCCACACATCGACCGACTCCTGCCTGCATCTAGAGTATTAAGTTCGTAAAGAACAGAGTAACACATTAAGCAAGATGACATGATGTAGAGGGATAAACTCAAGCAATATTATATAAACCCCATCTTTTTATCCTCGATGGCAACAATACAGTACGTGCCTTGCTGCCCCTGCTGTCACTGGGAAAGGACACCGCAAGATTGAACCCAAAGCTAAGCACTTCTCCCATGGCAAGAAAGATTAATCTAGTAGGGCAAACCAAACTGATAATTCGAAGAGACTTGCAAATATAACTCAATCATACATAAAAGAATTCAGAGAAGATTCAAATATTATTCATAGATAAACTTGATCATAAACCCACAATTCATCGGATCTCGACAAACACACCGCAAAAAGAGTTTACATCGAATAGATCTCCACAAGAGAGGGGGAGAATATTGTATTGAGATCCAAAAAGAGAGAAGAAGCCATCTAGCTAATAACTATGGACCCGTAGGTCTATGGTAAACTACTCACAACTCATCGGAGGGGCTATGGTGTTGATCTAGAAGCCCTCCGTGGTCGATTCCCCCTCTGACAGAGTGCCGGCGAAGGCTCCAAGATGAGATCTCGCGGATACAAAAGGTTACAGCGGTGGAAATTGTGTTTCGTTGGCTCCCTGGATGTTTCGGGGTACGTAGGCTGATATAGGAGGAAGAAGTACGTCAGTGGCCGCCCGAGGGGCCCACAAGACAGGGGGCGCGCCCTATAGGGGGGGCGCCCTCGTATCTCGTGGAGGCCTCGGCTGCTTCTTGACTTGCACTCCAAGTCCTCTGGATCACGTTCGTTCCAAAAATCACGCTCCCGAAGGTTTCATTCCATTTGGACTCCGTTTGATATTCCTTTTCTTCGAAATACTAAAATAGGCAAAAAAAAACAGCAATATAGGTTGGGCCTCCGGTTAGTAGGTTAGTCCCAAAAATGATATAGATGTGTAAAATAAAGCCCATAAACATCCAAAAGGGGTAATATAATATCATGGAACAATCAAAAATTATAGATACGTTGGAGACGTATCAATGCACGAGTGTTAGAATGTGAGACTTGCTAAACCATATACAAGGAAATGATTTGGGTGCAGAATGGATTGATAACCATGTCGACTTACTCTTATTTTTCGCTCTTGCTATGTGGGATGATAAATCTAGAGTGACTTGCCTATAATTGAGAGACGATGATGTTAAGCCTAAACCTTAGAATGGTATGACGGTTGACCCTTGTAGAAGGTAGTCGTTGCCAATAGTAGGTTATACGGTGAGGATGAACCAAGTCCGTTTTCTGCAGGGACCCCTGAAGGAAGTATTCTTGATGACCACCATGAGAGAATCAATATGTTCAGAATTGGTGCAAGACCTGTCAACTATGAATGTCTAGTAAATGGGAGACCGCTCTTTTGACAAAGGATTCAGAATTTCAAAGGAGTGTAGGACATATGAGTGAAGGATTTCATCGAAGGAGTAAGATTTTTGAAGATCGGTGACTTCTATTCTAAGGGTGGTAGTACTCCACACTCTCGGATGAACAATGTATATTCAAGGCGACCCCGACCCTAGCCTTTTCTTTCTAGCCTCTTCGAATCTCGAGGACGAGATTCATTTTAAGGGTGGTAGATTTGTAACATTCCAAAATTCTAAATTTTGGAATGTTAATTATTTAAATAGGAGTAATTCAAAACTTGGTTGTGTTGCTTGTTGTTAGTAAATTTTGACTAGGATTTGAAACTGTTGGAGTTTAAATGAATATTCAAAAGAGAGGGAATAAAATGACTTTCCCAATTATTCATTTGCATCTTATTTTGTGTTTGAGAATATTCAGACTATTTCCAATTTAAATATGAGAGAGGATGTCATGACTTCCTCAGAAGTAATATTGGTGAATAATTGAATATTCTCCCATTTGGATTTTGAATATTTAAAACAATTCTAACTCAAAAATAAATTCTTATGAGAGAAGGAAATATGACTCCGTCAATGTTAAAGAGACTTGGATATGCTTTAATGTTATTTGAATTTCTCTCTAGCGTCCAAAAATATTTTATTGAACATTTTATAAAAATATTATATGTATTTTATATAAGTGTGTTGACAGAAATAAATGCTCACTATTTTCTATTTTAGTGTATACACTTTTGTGAGTGTTCTCTTTTTTAGGATGTAATCTGGCATCTATCTCGCCATATTCTTTTTCTAGTATTTGTTTATAAAGAAAATAAAACATGGACCTATTTCTACCCGAGCCCAGCAGCACAGCAGCAGCATTAGCGCTAGGACCAGCCCAACCGGCCGACGCCACCCGCGTCAGCAGCTTCAGGCCCTTTGCCAAAAAAAGCTTCAGGCCCACCTGCCAGCCTCTCTCTTCCTCCCTGTTCGACTTACACGCGGACCCCAATGCCTCCTTCTTCCACCTCGCGCTCGGTCTCCTGTTTCTGCACGACAGAGCAAACCAGGCCGATGCGAACTCCCCGATTCGCCTGACCCCAAACCGTTTCTCCAATCCGAAGCCACTGGGAGATCCCCTGGATCCATCTTGTTTGATTCCCAGCGTCACCTCGCAGAACGGGCCCCGATTATGAGCGCCCGATCTCGCCGGAGACCACCATTAGGATGCTTCGTCCCCGGTTGATTTCGTCGCCACAGAGGGTTCCTAGCCTCTCTATTTCTCCTCGGTGCACATCTCTCTCTCTCTCTCTCTCTCTCTCTCTCTCTCTCTCTCTCTCTCTCTCTCTCTCTCTCTCTCTCTCTCTCTCTCTCTCTCTCCCCCCCCCCCCCCCCCCCCCCACAGGAGAGCGCCTAAGGGGCCACAAATCCCCACCGGAGAAGATCGACGCCGCCAACCACCGCTGCCCGAGAGAGCTACCTTCACCATCGACGACCCCATCATCCTCACTGTTGAACTCCGCGTCCGCCCGTCACCTCTAATTCGCTGGGGTACGACTGGAGGAGTGCCGCCGCCCACGACCGAGACCGCCCCTATCTTCCCCTGTACACAGTGAGCACGCGTGCACCAACCACTTCGGCCAATCCAGCTGGACATGTGGCAGGGTGGTACAGTAGCCGCAGCAGCAGTAAACAAACGAGCTTTCTTTTTGTGTTTTTATAGATTTTTCCACATAATTTCAATTAGCTATATCTCTTAAACCATATGCCCAATTTAGGTAATTCTTTTTCCTGTGAACTCATATTGATTAGTAGAATCCTGTAGAACCAACTTTTCACACGTTTGAACTGTTCAAATTCAAATTTGTTTAAATTTCAATTTCACATTCCGGAGGCCATATCTTGCAAAATGTATATCCTATTCAATTGATTCCTTTTTTGTCTGAACCTTTGTACCAAATACTTCCTGGTCATATTTTGTCCACTCATATTCAAACACCTTTTGACCTGTTTTGAATTTGAATTCGGTTCATACTTCATCTCGCTATAACGTGTGTTGTAGTATTTCTTTTCAGTTAATTCTTTTGCCAAACGAGTCCATATGTCATATGCAATATGTTAAACAACTTGCATGTTGCTCTCCAAATACTTTTGACCTATTTGAATTTAAATTCAATTCAAACCTCATCTCACTATAATTTGAGTTCTAGTGCTCCTATTTATTTAATTATTTTTGTAGATGAGTACCTATGTCGTATGCTTTCTGATCAACAACATGTTTGTTGTTTTCCATAGAGTTTTGAGCCTCTTCCATATTATCTCAAACATAAGCTTTTATAGCAATATCTCTCTTTGTATTAACTCTTTCGAGTTCATTCCTTCACCCTGTCACATTATAGCACATAAAGACCCTATATTATATTACTGAGCCTATTGGTGTTGTTCAACCTTGCCATATTTGTTTTTCTTGCTCTTTGGTTCTTATATATGGCATGGTCATTGATTTGGATTATTTCTTTTGCGATAGATTGCTTGGAGTGTGATGAGTAGAGTTATCAGGAATTATGAGTGTGATGATCTTCATCAAATAAACCAGGCAAGTTACACCTTGATCATCCTTTATCCTATTATTTTTCTATGCATGTAGTTCTATATCACAATACCACATTATGCATGTGTAGGAATATTATTGTAGTATGATATTGCTATTGTGTTTCAGCTTAGTATGGCCTTATTGTAGATCATGGTAGTGTATTCTTACTATGCTATGTAGACGGGGATTGGTCGTGTATTCATCGAGTTTATGTGAGGACTATATAGAATATAACTTGAGTAAAAACATAATACTTAATTCACCTTTGGGCGGAAGTGGTATTGCATGGTGTTGAGGGAAGGCATCATGGGGTCTTACACCTTTTATAAGGCCATGCACCCATGAGAGTGCACCCTAAGTGGAATGCCACCCAGGTTCAAAAAGATCAGACAGACTTAGTGACTAGTACCTTCCATGTACGACCACTGGCTATATGGGCTCCAGCTTAGTTGATCAATTGTTGGAACCCTTGCCCAGGCAGTGTCGACAGATGTAGCATATGTAGGTGGGATGTGGCCGTGAGGTGGTTAAGGGAACCTCTTCTAAAAGACTTTGTATCAATCTTCGGATTGGGTCTAGTGGGTAAAGCGTACTAAACTCTGCAGAGTATTAAAAACTAATCATGATTAGTCGTGTCCCCGGTTATGGACAAATTTGAGCAACTATGCCATTACAGTTGTTGGATGATCTTGACAGATGATATGGTTACTAAAACTTGATGGGAAACTTAATAATGGGGTTATGTTGGAATTGGAGTGCCCAATTCAACCATATGTATTAATTGTAGTAAGACATTATAAAATTTAACTATTATATTATGTAGCTTTTAGGGAAAAACTAGCTTTCTACAAACAACCACTACAATATCCTCTTGATATACCTTGCATATAGATGGAGGACTGTTATATCATTTCTTGTGTGACTTGCCAATACATTCAAAGTATTGACCCTTCGTGGCTGCAACGTTTCATGTTGCAGATTTTATACGACGAGTGAGTGATACGATGTAGGGTTACGATGTCTATACTCGACATGTGCATGTGGTGTTGACGGACTTCATGGAGATTTTATTTGCTTTTCTACTGCATTTTGTTTTATGCTAGCTTAAGCTATGTAGGTATGTATTATATTAAATTCTGGATCTACGATGTAATATTATGACATGTGGTTTTATCTTGATATTACATCTTGTAATGTGTCTGCTAGCTATTGATCCAGGGACTAGCACAGTGAGCACAGAGACATCGAATCTTATCAGGTTTGGGTTGTTACACCTACAATTAGAAATGGCACAAAAGTCCGTGAAGTATTTTTGTCCTGGATAACATAAATAAAGTATTGCATAGTTTGCGTTAGAAATCACCTCACAAACATGCATGTATGCAATATTTTTGGTCGTATCCAAGATAGTCATGTACTCATCATCCTCCCCTTCTGGAAAACAAATCTGTCCTCGGCATTGCTTAATCTGAAATGTGGCTAACAAAAGAGACAAGGTGTACATGTTGTATATGTATATATCATCCATTTTTACTTCTCTTGGTTTTTGCACTATGACTGATACGTCTCCAACGTATCTATAATTTATTAAGTATTCATGCCATGTTTACAACAATTTTATATGGTTTTGGTATGATTTGCATGGAACTAACCCGGACTCACATTGTTTTCGGCAGAACTACCGTGGTGTTGTTTTTTGTGTAGAAATGGAAGTTCTCCAAATGAGCTGAATATTTTTGATGATTTTTTTGGAACAAAAGAGACACCCGAAGCTTCGTGGGTGGGCCAAAAGAGCCACGAGGAGGGCACAACTCAGCAGGGCGCGCCTAGAGCCCAACCTGTGGCGTTGTGGGTTGTGCTCACCTCGAGGCCCATCTTAGCGTGAAACCAACGCCCAAAATTCCTTTAAATACAGAAACCCCCAGAAATAACCCTAGATTAGAAGTTCCGCCACTTCAAGCCTCTGTAACCATGAAAAAACAATCTAGACCCCGTTCCGGCACTCCGCCGGAGGGGGAAATGATCACCGAAGGCCATCTTCATCATCCCGACGACCACCATGATGAGGAGGGAGTAGTCTACCCTCGGGGCTGAGGGTTTGTACCAGTAGCTATGTGTTTAATCTCTCTCTCTCTCTCTCTCTCTCTCTCTCTCTCTCTCTCTCGTGTTCTTGAGGTGGCATGATCTTGATGTATCGCGGGCTTTGTTAATATAGTTGGATCATATGGTGTTTCTCCCTCTCTATCTTGTTGTGATGAATTGAGTTTTCCCTTTGAGACTTCGTTTTATCAAATTGAATACTTTAATGGATTTGAGAGCACTTGATATATGTCTTGCATATGAATACCCGTGGTGATAATGGGGTATTATATTGATTCACTTGAGATATGTTTTGGCACTGAACTCTTGGATTCCCGAGGTGACATTGGGGTAATCTATGCAGAGGGGTTGATGCACGTTCTCATCTTTTGTTTCTCCCGTAGAAACCTTGGGGCACTCTTTGAGGTTCTTTGTGTCGGATTGAGTATTATGAATCTGAATTTGCTTTTGTGTTAGTTTAGTACAAACTCTTAGTAGATCGATCAGATAGAATAACTTGGTGTTATTTTAGTACGAACTCTTGATAGATCGATCGGAAAGAATAACTTGGTATTATTTTAGTACCAACTCTTGGATAGATCGATCGGAAAGAATAGCTACAAACAATTTCTTTTGATGTTATCCGCTAGATAAGAACTTTCGAGCGATTCGTCATTGCACTTTGAGGGATGGTTATATGATCCAATTAGATTAGCATTGTTGAGAGATTGCACTAGTGAAAGTACGGACCCTAGGTCTTAATTTCAAGCATTGCAATCCCGTTTGTGCTCTGTTTTGTCAATTTCTACCTTGCTTTTTTATTGTTCCTACTACAAAAACCAATATCTACTATCCATATTACACTTGTATAACTATCTCTTTGCCGAATTAGTGCACCTATACAAATTACCATTGTATTTGATGTGTTGGGGACTCAAGAGACACTTTGTTATTTGGTTGCAGGGTTGTTTGAGAGAGACCATCTTCATCCTACACCTCCACGGA
The DNA here is from genome assembly GCA_963921465.1 of Triticum timopheevii. NCBI lineage: Eukaryota > Viridiplantae > Streptophyta > Magnoliopsida > Poales > Poaceae > Triticum > Triticum timopheevii. The sequence goes on from OY997274.1 coordinate 350,643,836, forward strand.
TTGATAACCTTAGGCCATCCACTTGAGGGAAAATTGCTACTGTCCTAGAAAACTCGGCGCTTGGAGGCCCAACTTGAGTCACAAGAATAAAGTTGTGTACTAGACATCAAGATCTTTTCTGGCGCCGTTGCCGGGGAGGTGAATGCTTGAAGGTATATCTTTAGATCTTGCAATTTAATCTTTTAGTTTCTTGTTTTATCACTAGTTTGGTTTGTAAATGAAAACTACAAAAAATGAAATTGAGTTTGCATCATATGGTTCATCTTTATAATGTCTTTCGTGAAAATGATGGAAAGGAAAATTGTGCTCAATTGATAGAGGAAGAATTCTATAAAATGTTTGACAAAAAATCTTTGAATGATGAGCATGGTTGCAATGTTGCTAGTATGAATTCTTTGAATATCCATGATGCTAATGATATGCAAAGCCATAAGCTTGGGGGTGCTATGTTTGATGAAGATGCTATTTTTTGTCCCCCAAGTTTTGATGAGATAAATTATTATCATGATAGAATGCCTCCTATTTATGATGATTATATTGATGGAAGTGGGTTTGGAAGAGTGTCAACTCTAGGTACTAAGGATCCCACTATTTTGGAGGGTGTTGAGTCTAACTGTAATATCTATGAAAGTGGATTTGGAGAGGTCATGACTTTATTTAATGATGAATCCACTATTTTGGAAGAGGTTCCAATTGACTATGACTACGAAGTTCCTATCTATGATGATTATGGTGATGACATGTATGCTATATTGAATAATGATAACCATGAAACTTGTCATTGTGATTTTAATTTTCAATCACGTGATAGTTATTTTGTTGAGTTTGCTCTCACTACTATTCATGAGAATAAATTTTCGGATGTGGAGAGTAACAAAATTCTATGCTTATGTACATGAAAAGATTGCTTTATGTGATAGCTATATTTTTGAATTCATTCATGATGCTACTGAAATTATTATGAGAGAGGAACATATGATTTTACATATTGCAATAGTATCAAGTTTTCTCTCTATGTGTTGAAAATCTTGAAGTTTTGCTTGTTTTGCCTTCCTATGCTAGTTGATTCTTGCTCCCATAAATTGTTTGCTCAAAAAATCACTATGCACAAGAAGTGGGTTAGGATTAAATGTGCTAGTCATATGCTTCATGTTTCTATTCTTATCTTTTATATGAGCATCATTGAAATCATCATGCCTAGCTAAAAAGGCATTTAAGAAAAAGTGCTTGTTGGGAGACAACCCAACACTTTTACCTACTGTTTTTGTGTGTTCACATGATTAGAATACTGTAGTAGTCATGTTTGATAGCTTTTGTTTGGTATAGCCTTTGGGATAGTGTGGATGATAGTTGACTTGATTCTGTGCAAAAACATAAACTTTTGCTTCTAGTAACAGAATTTCGTAAATTCACTGGAACATGATAAAATTCTAAATTTTTTACAGATGATTGATATACAAATTACCTACGTTGTCCTAATTTTTCAGAATGTTTGGAGTTACGGACATATGGTTGGAGTACAGATTACTACACACTATTTTGTTTTTGACAAATTCTGTTTTCAATGCATAGTTTGCTTGTTTTCTAGTTTCTGTGGTTTATATTGCTCAATATAAATTGTGGAAATGATAAGTTACATTAGGCATTGTGTGAGAACAATTATGAATCTTGTCTTTGACAGTACCAAAGTGAATGATTTGTCTTTATCATACTAATCTATCTCACAAGGTTTCGTGAAGTTCTGTGTGATTGAAGTTTTCAAATTTTGGGTGAGATATCGATATGAGGGGAATAAGGAGTGAAAAGACCCTAAGATTGGGGATGCCCAAGGCACCCCAAGGTGATATTCAAGGAAGATCCAAGCAACTAAGCTTGGAGATGCCCCGGAAGGCATCCCCTCTTTTGTCTCCAACAATATCGGTGACCTTACTTGAGGCTATATTTTTATTCGTCCCATGATATGAGTTTTTCTTGGAGCGTCATTTTATTTTGTTTTGATTTGCTTGATGTTATTTAGAATAATTTTTTGTATTTTTTTATTTCAATAAAAGTGTCAAGGATAGCTTTTCACATGATTATTTTGCAAGTATATGAGTTGCTGTTTCAAGACAGAAAGTTTATCGCTGTTGCAAAAATTCCCGAGAAAAGTAAGAATGTGATAAAATGTTGAATTTTTTTGCACAATAAGATGTTATAAATTTTATACAGTTTAGTAAATTTTCGGAAATTTCGGATTTACAGAATTATGAATGTTCTTGCATTCTTTACAGACTATATTGTTTTGACATATTGTTGTTATATTTGAATTGTTTGCATACGTTTGCTTGTTTAATGATTCTATTTGAGGATAGGAGTATTAAATATGCAGAGGCATTTAGTATGCAATGTTAAATAATAATTTTAGTGATTTGATGCAGTAGAGAATGATACGGTTTTTGCATTTATTTATACTAACTTATCTCACGAGTTCCTGTTGAGTTTTATGTGGATGAAGTTTTCAAGACTTAGGGAAACCGTGATATAAAAGGAATTAAGGAGACACAAAAGCTCAAGCTTTGGTATTCCCAAGGCATCCCAAGATAATATTCCAAGAAGTCCCAAGCATCTAAGCTTGGGGATGCCCCGGTAGGCATCCCACCTTTCTTCTTCAACAATTATCGGTTAGTATCGGTTGAGCCTAAGTTTTTGCTTCTTCACATGATGTGTGCTTTTCTTAGAATGTCATTTTATTTATTTTTGCTTGCTATTTTAATAAAATACTTAGATCTAAAAGTTTTTAAATAAGAGAGTCCTCAATTAGCTACCCCTTTACTTAACTACTCACTTGATCTTCACTTATATCTTTTTGGAGTAGTTTGTCATTTACTCATGTGCTTCACTTATATCCTATGAGTAAATTGTTGAATGAATTGAATATCATGAAGATGAAATTATATGTTCATATCATGCCTAGTAGTAGCTTCACATTGGGTTTAGGAAGTGAAATCTTTTGGAGCTTGACAATCACAGTATTGGTCATACAAGTGATTCATGAATGATTAGTATAAGGAAGAGAACTTTCACATACAAATATATTATCTTGGACATCTTCTATGATTGTGAATACCCATTAATTATTTTCAAACTTGAGCAAGTTAGTTGAAATTGGACAAGGAAGACAATGTAATGAGTTATGCTTGTGTATATTTGCATAGAAGTTATATTGTCATGGATCCTCCAACATGTGGTGTTTGCCTAGGATCTTTTGCTAGCCAAAAATTCGTACTACGTAGAGATACTACTTGTGCATCCAAAGACCCATAAACCCCGTTTCTTACCATGAGTGTCCACCATACCTACCTATGGACTGAATAAGATCCTTCAAGTAAGTTGTCATCGGTGCATAAAGCAATAAAAATTGCTACTAAATATGTTTGATCTTTTATTGTAAGGGAGAACAGAGCGTTGTACGAACTTATGATGGCAAAGTAATAAAAGTGACAGAATGCATAATAAAGGTTGCTATCATAAGGGGCAATATAACATGACATTCCTTTGCATTAAGAGCGTGGGCATCCAAATAAAAAGTGCATGACAACCTCTGCTTCCCTCTACGAAGGGCCTATGTTTTACTTTTCAGTATTTACTTTTATGCAAGAGTCAATAGTGCATACTCATTTCAACCTTAATTATTCTCTAGTTGGCAAGCATCATGTGGTGGGGAAAGATCTAGGCACATATGACAAGTCAAGTATATTTGATCATGATTTATTATTGTTGACAATTATCTCTATGATAAATGAGTAGGGAGGCGAAATATTAAGCCCCTATCTTTCGCTGTGTTCGATGGATGCCATTTGTTCTAAGAATATGCTTTGAGTACTAGCAATCATATAAGACTATATGATGATTGATTATGTGGAGCTCTTACTTAGACTCTGTTGAATAAGTTGAATTGCAATTGTTTGGTGACTAAGAATATAGGTTGTTGAGTTTCAAGAGAATTCATTGTTTGAACCTTAACATGTGAATTTGTTGCTACTTCAACATGAGAAGTTTCATGAGAAAGAATTGTTGTTATGATGCTAGGAAAAGTGATTGAAATTATCATTGATCAAACTTATGCACTTTGCTAGCATTCACACTTCATAAATTATTTCTTTTATCATTTACCTACTCGAGGACGAGTAGGAGTTAAGCTTAGGGATGTTGATATGTCTCCAACATATCTATAATTTATGAAGCATTCATGCCATGTTTACAACAATTTTATATGGTTTGGTATGATTTGCATGGAACTAACCCAGACTGACGATGTTTTCAGCAGAACTACCGTGGTGTTGTTTTTTGTGCAGAAATGTAAGTTCTCCAAATGAGCTGAAACTTTAAGTTGATTTTTTGTAACAAAAGAGACCCCTGAAGATTCATGGGAGGGCTAGAAGAGCCATGAGAAGGTCACAACCCACTAGGGCGCGGCTGGAGCCCAACCCATGGCATGGTGGGTTGTGCTCACCTCGAGGCTGATACGTCCATTTTGCATCACGCTTTTATATTGATATTTATTGCATTATGGGCTGTTATTACCTATTTGTGTACAATACTTATGCCTTTTCTCTCTTATTTTACAAGGTTTACATGAAGAGGGAGAATGACGGCTGCTAGAATTCTGGACTTGAAAAGGCGCAAATCTAAGAGACCTATTCAGCACAACTCCAAAAGTCCTGAAAATTTATTGACAATTATTTTGGAATATATAAAAAATATTGGGCGAAGAAAATACTGGAGGGGACCCACTAGGAGGCCATAAGCCTGGGGGGCACACCCTACCCCCTAGGCACGCCCATGTGGCTTGTGCGCCACCTGGCTGGCCCCCGGTGCCCATCTTCTACTATATGATGTGTTTTGACCTGGAAAAAAAATCATAAGAGAGCTTTCGGGACGAAATACCGCCGTCTCGAGGCGGAACCCGGACAGAAGCAATCAAGGGGTCCGGTGGAGCCGTTCTGCCGGGGAAACTTCCCTCTCGGGGGGGGGGGGGGATCAAAGCCATCGTCATCACCGACGATCCTCTCATCGAGAGGGGTAAATCTCCATCAACATCTTCACCAGCACCATCTCCTCTCAAATCTTAGTTCATCTCTTGTATCTGATCTTTGTCTCAAAACGTCATATTGGTACCTATGGGTTGCTAGTAGTGTTGATTACTCCTTATAGTTGATGCTAGTTGGTTTATTTGGTGGAAGATCATATGTTCATATCCTTAATGATAATTATTACTCGTCTGATTATGAACATGAATATGCTTTGTGAGTAGTTATGTTTGTTCCTGAGGACATGAGAGAAGTCTTGTTATAAGTAATCATGTGAATGTGGTATTCGTTCGATATTTTCATGAGATGTATGTTGTCTTTCCTCTATTGGTGTTATGTGAACGTCGACTACATGACACTTCACCATGATTTGGGCCTAGGGGAAGGCATTGGGAAGTAATAAGTAGATGATGGGTTGCTAGAGTGACAGAACCTTAAACCCTAGTTTATGTGTTGCTTCGTAAGGGGCTGATTTGGATCCACATGTTTCATGCTATGGTTAGATTTATCTTAATTCTTCTTCTGTAGCTGCGGATGCTTGCAAGAGGGGTTAGTCACAAGGGGGAGGCTTGTCCAAGTAAGAACATCACCCAAGCACTGGTCCATCCACATATCAAATTATCAAAGTAACGAACGCGAATCATGTGAGCATGATGAAAACTAGCTTGACAATAACTCCCATGTATCCTCGGGAGCGCTTTGCTTTATATAAGAGTTCGTATAGGCTTGTCCTTTGCTACAAAAAGGATTGGGCCACCTTTCTGCACCTTTGTTACACTTGTTACTTATTACCAGTTACGAATTATCTTATTACAAAACTATCTGTTACCGATAATTTCAGTGCTTGCAGAGAATACCTTGCTGAAAACCTGATAGAGGTGGGGGTGTCCCGATCTTTCGATGAGATGATAATTATCGATTTGGTGAAGATGACTTTGACGATTCGACTACAAACGTGCACGACGTTGCGCCTTAGCAATCGCTAAACCAACTCCGAGAGGTTATTGACCACGCCGGAGCACAATCAACCTGACCACGAAGGTCTATTCCTGCAAGCAATCGAAGAACAAGCAAGAATATGATAAAAGTAATCTAAATATTGCAAGTATATATGAAGTATTGATAAAGGTGGGGATCCGTAAGCGGTCTTGGTCTGGTCGTTGGACACAAACGAAGTACACAAAGTTGCAATGGCTAACTTTTAACTAAACAAATCCCAAGGAAAAGCTACTAGATGGATCTACTTATATAGGAGCAAGGGGTGGCGGCCAAGGAGGTGGGAGGACGTCCCAAGGCAGCCTAAAACTAAATCTAGGTCGTACAAGGCCAATGGGCCCAAGTGGAGGTGATGTAACACCTTTGGACTTGTAGTTTGACTCGGATTCTGCTGCAGCATCAGATTGTTTCGTCCACAACTCAACGCTCCGGATGAATTTGAAGGTGATTCCAATTGGGTTGGAAAGTGCACGAAATCTAGTTTCCAACAAAAAAAGAATCACCTAATTCGGAGTCCGTATGAAAAACTTGTGTGTGTTTTGAGTCAGGTACGTCTGTGCAGTCCGAATCTGAATCCAGAACGTGAGAGACTTGGACTCTATCTTCTCTTGGGCCAAAAGTGACGTGAGAGAACTTTTTGGACAGCAAATAAACATCTCTTTCTTCCTTATCTTCATATGTGGATTGTACAAATGTCCCATACACCTGCAATTAGACAAAACACAAAAGTGTGTGAAGTATTTTTGTTCTGGATAACATAAATAGATTATTGAATAGTTTGCACTAGAAATCACCTGACAAATATGCATATATGCAATATTTTTGGTCATATCCAAGGTAGTCATGTCCTCATCATCCTCCCCTTCTTGAAAATAAAGCCGTCCTCGGCGTTGCTTAATTTGAAATGTGGCTAACAAAAGAGACAAGGTGTACATGTTGTATATGTATATGTCATCCATTTTTACTTCCCTTGATTTTTGCATATATGACACATGAATAGATGAGTAACTTGCATAGTTCATAAAATCTAAAGCCAAAAAATTAGCACAAGAAGTAGAAGGCATGAAAATATTGCAACTCAGTTTGCACATATAAGTGAAGCTCTTATTCATTTCAAAAGATTGACAATGTTCATCATTAAACCATCCCAACATTGGTGAATAAACCTTACTTGCATCAAATTTACATGCTACAACATGCTTAAATAAGCAAACATGCAATAAGTCATTCAACACAGAATCATCACCAAGATTAGAGGTCATATCAAAATGATTAAACATTGGTTCTTTTGCATCAATAGTTAATTCAATGGGTGCACTCAAAATTGTTGGTATTTCAGTTGTTTGATCACATGGCAAAGTCAAATTATCAACGTAGTCCTCTAAAATAGGTGGTGTGATCAAAGTAGTGGGTAGCTCATCAGATGGTGCATTCAAATTGACAAGGCATTCATCATTCTCATGTAGAGATGGAAGATCAGTACCTTTTTCATTACCTCTTATGATCAACTCAGATGATGTAGCCACTCTCGGGGGCGATGTGTCACATGGTGGAGGTGATGTAGTCCTGACAACAACGGATGTGGTTGTCATAGTATGCCTAGTAGTTGAAGGAACAATCATATCAACTCTTGGAATGTGCACCGTGCGCTTGTTCTCCTCGTGGCCAACACGTTGTTTTATTTCCTGTTCAGCTTTGCAAGCAAGATGAAACAAATGGTCCATAGGATAACACTCTTCATGAATTAGTATCTCTTGAATATCACGGTTTAATCCTCCCCAAAATCTATCCATAAAATCATCTTCACTTTCTTCTAAAGAGGAATGCAACAAGGTAGTTTGTAAATCATCATAATATTTTGTTACAGTTTCACTACCTTGTTTTAAGTGTTGCAACTTCTTAATCATGTCACGAGTATAATAAGCAGGGACGAAAGTATGTCGCATGGCAAGTTTCAAATCATCCCAAGTAGTAGGTATATAATCAGGGTGTAACCGACAATATTCACTCCACCAAACCAAAGCATAACCAGTGAAAGAACCAACCGCAACCTTAACCTTTTTATGTTCATCGAAATTATGGGAAGCAAATATATTTTTTATGTCGAACTCCCATTCAATATATAAAGCAGGTTTAAAACGGCCATTAAATGGTGGTATAGATACATTAACCTGATCATGTGCATTTGGATGTTTGTGCACCTCTCGTGATGGTTGTGGTATTTGCAAAGGTGGTGGCACATCTCCCGCGATCGACAAAGCCCATGAATTGACTTTGGATCCTGTCATGATTAGTAGAACAAGAAACAAAACCAAAAAATAATGTTCCTATAACTACTAGGATGTGGTGGTAAAACGCTCACAGTAAAGCAAATATCAATGTCTTACAAGTTCTTACCATGCAGCAGGCGGTGATCGGCAACCAGCGGTGTCAAGTAACTCCGAATATTGAGTAAAGCGATTGCCAGGGGAGCGTACGTATACACGGTGTAGAAATATGTGGAGCTGGGTTGGCTATATATGGTAGCAAAAGATTAGCAATAATCAATTCAAAGATGCAATGTTGAATAAACGCTCAACGACGGTACTGTGCTGGTCCTAGGCTAGACCGGACTAGAGACGCGAGCCTAGAACACTAATGAGGTCACGGCGTAGCACAACTAGCATCAATGAAGGATACTAAGTAGCTCTTGACAGCAAGATATAAGTGAAGATCACAACGGCAGTGAAGATAATGTTGAGAAACAACTGCCAAGCAGGATATACAACAACTTTGTCTCCAACTTTCCTCCAAAAAAGTTTGTGCCGATTTTTTTGATTTTTTTTCTCCTTTTTTTCTCTGACTTTTTTTTCTTTTTTTTTTCTCTCGTTTTTTTCTCTCTTTTTTTTCTCCCTCTTTCCAAAACAAACTAGATAAGATGCAGATTGGATCAAGTGAAGATGTGAACGATCTCAACTATTATTATGACAATGAATGGTGGTAGCACGTGGTGGAAATTGATGGATGGGTGGTGGACAGCGGAAGAGATAATGATGCAGCGGTGGCGTGACTAATGTGAACAGAACTCGAAACTCTAAACGAACTAGACACTAAGACCAGCAACTCGACACGACGATGCAACCGATAATTCAACTATGCAAGCAATGAAAAGAAAATTGCAAAGGCTCAGACTGGCTTGGACCAAGGATGAATAGATCTAACTCTTTTTTGTGGCTTTTTCTTGGACAATAGGTAAGAAAATAAATCTAATCTAGGAAAACTGGAAATTCTCACCGAGCAACCTGAAAACTGATACCACTTGATAGAGGCGGGGGTGTCCCGATCTTTCGATGAGATGATAATTATCGATTTGGTGAAGATGACTTTGACGATTCGACTACAAACGTGCACGACGTTGCGCCTTAGCAATCGCTAAACCAACTCCGAGAGGTTATTGACCACGCCGGAGCACAATCAACCTGACCACGAAGGTCTATTCCTGCAAGCAATCGAAGAACAAGCAAGAATATGATAAAAGCAATCTAAATATTGCAAGTATATATGAAGTATTGATAAAGGTGGGGATCCGTAAGCGGTCTTGGTCTGGTCGTTGGACACAAACGAAGTACACAAAGTTGCAATGGCTAACTTTTAACTAAACAAATCCCAAGGAAAAGCTACTAGATGGATCTACTTATATAGGAGCAAGGGGTGGCGGCCAAGGAGGTGGGAGGACGTCCCAAGGCAGCCTAAAACTAAATCTAGGTCGTACAAGGCCAATGGGCCCAAGTGGAGGTGATGTAACACCTTTGGACTTGTAGTTTGACTCGGATTCTGCTGCAGCATCAGATTGTTTCGTCCACAACTCAACGCTCCGGATGAATTTGAAGGTGATTCCAATTGGGTTGGAAAGTGCACGAAATCTAGTTTCCAACAAAAAAAGAATCACCTAATTCGGAGTCCGTATGAAAAACTTGTGTGCGTTTTGAGTCAGGTACGTCTGTGCAGTCCGAATCTGAATCCAGAACGTGAGAGACTTGGACTCTATCTTCTCTTGGGCCAAAAGTGACGTGAGAGAACTTTTTGGACAGCAAATAAACATCTCTTTCTTCCTTATCTTCATATGTGGATTGTACAAATGTCCCATACACCTGCAATTAGACAAAACACAAAAGTGTGTGAAGTATTTTTGTTCTGGATAACATAAATAGATTATTGAATAGTTTGCACTAGAAATCACCTGACAAATATGCATATATGCAATATTTTTGGTCATATCCAAGGTAGTCATGTCCTCATCAAAACCGCTTGTCATTTCCTTCTGCTCCTCATTGGGTTCGACACCCTTACTGTCGGCGTACTAAAGTAGGGGGTACCTTAGTACCCCGAACTTGGGCACGGGCAGTCGCAGCGACCCGCGGCGGGGCTTGCCGGGCGTCCGCTAAGATCCTCAACGGCTACTTTGATGCCATCCAAGAATAGAGTACTCAAGCTAAAGCCCCGACAAGAGGAGCTTGCCGGGAAGGCCAACCAAGGCCCCGGCAAGAGGAGCTTGCCGGGAAGGCCAACCAAGACCCCGGTAAGAGAAGCTGGCCGGGAAGAAGACAAGACCCCGGCAAGAGAATCTTGCCGGGAAGGCCACTCAAGGCATTCCAAGTAAACTTGCCGCGACGCCCCGCGCGTTCCGGCAAGGCCCGGCGAGCGGTAAGCTTGCTGGTGCGACAAGATAAGGGCCGCGGCAAGGCGCTTGCCGCGGCAAGGCTGCCACTATGCACCCGAGCTCCAGCGCATCCAACGACGTGTCACCCCAGGACTATCCCAGGAGCACGTGGCAAGGCGCTGTGCAGCCATACGGTGCGAGGTGGCAAGAGGAGCTGACAAGGAGGCCATCGTGGCGATCGGTGGCGCCTCTAGCGGTCGTTTCCTTGCACTGTTGGGGCGACCGGACGGGCATTAAATGCCCCTGTCCCCTGCCGTCAGAGTTAGGTAGGGGACACTGTTGGTAGTAGTTGTACCAACCCGCGTTTTTACCTTTCTACCCCTCTTTCTACGCTGCCACCTGTCGGTGACCCCTTTAGCCTATAAAAAGGAGGCCCATGCGCACGTAGAAGGGGTTTGGAATTTTGGTTCCACAACTTGGGGGTTCGGCTGATTCGACGCCACGCCCGCTCTCTCGAGCAAGAACAGAATACAAACTCACAAAGCAGCAGTAGGAGTTTTATCTCTCCGGAGAGCTCCGAAGCTGGGTAAAATCCCCCGCGCGCTCTCTCGTCTCGATCTGCTCTGCGTGCGCCCTCCGCTCCCTTGCCGGACAAATAGGGGCCCTCCTGCCCCATAGGTGCTCGTGCTCCCAGCCACCACGACATATCTGGCGCGCCAGGTAGGGGGAGCATCGAGGTCGTGCGTATCTGATCCGGCGTCTGCGCGCGCTACATCAACATCTTCATCGACATGCCACCAAAGAAGAAGACTTCGGAGGTGGCCGCTCCGTCTGCGACTTCCCTACCGCCACCGGAGCAAACGGGCAGTGGGGCGGACGCCGGCGGAGGAGCGGGCGCCGGCGGGGGGACGCGCATCGTCACCTGGTCCAAGGACAAGGCCCCGCAAGGTTCAGCTTCTGCTTATCCACTGCACCCCTCCCAGGAGGTGCAGGATCGACAACGCCACGATGCTCCTAGCACCATACTCGCGTTGGAACAAGGCCGAGCTGGTGGGTCGCGGGACGCTCAAGGCCAACATGCACGTCAACACGCTGGCGCGAGCGCAGTGCGGTCGCCTGGGCGAGATGTTACTCCTTCTAACACTGTTAGAAGTTTGAGCATGTCTCGCACCTCGCGTCGCTCGCCACCGCCACCCAAGACTCCAGAAGAAGCGCTGGCCCGAGCCCAGCTGCTTCTAGATTACCCTCCAGCGCCGGACAAGATCGACGACTGGAGGGCCGCCATTTATAGCCTCATTGGCTTCGCCAACGGCGACAAGCCCCGGCGACCGAGCACATCGAAGCCCCGGCAAGGCGCCCAGGCGCAAGCCGATGCCGACAAGACCGCTGGGGGTGCCACCACTGCGCACTCCCCGCCCCGAAGGCCAAGATCGCCGACTCGCCGGGCCAACCTCGACACCGACTCCACCGCGTCGTCGGACCCGCGGGCTCGCCGCGATCAACGCCAAGTTCTCCAAGAACGACGACACGAAGACGCTCGCACTCGCATCGAGCGTCGAAGAGAAGCGCGACGTCAATCTGACCGGCGCGCTGGGCCCACTATCGACATGCATGCGCTAGGGGAACCAGGCGGCTTGCCGTACGCGGCAGGTTGCCCTGCGTTCACCCGTGAGCTGCGGCAGGTCCAGTGGCCCAGTACCAAGAACTTCAAGCTAGATGTACCCGAGAAGTACGATGGCAGGATACATCCGTCAGAGTTCCTCAGCATCTACACCATCGCGGTGCAGGCTGCCGGGGGGCGCGACGAGAAGATCCTCGCCAACTACTTCCCGCTGGTGCTCAAGCCCAACGTCAGATCTTGGCTCATGCACTTGCCGGACAACTCCATCTCTTCGTGGGCGGACCTGTGCCATCAGTTTGTTGGCGCCTTCACAGGCGGCCACAAACCCCATGGCCAGGAGAGCGATCTTCACCTGCTCGCCCAGAAGGAAGGAGAACCCCTGCGCAAGTATATACAGAGATTCAGTCAGGTGCAGCGCAACATCCCAGACGTCCACCCTGCCGCGGTTATCAGCGCTTTCCATCAGAACATGCGTAACCACAGGATGAGGGAGGAGATGGCGATGTGCAAAATCAGAGATGTCAGCGAGCTATATGCCCTGGCCGACAAGTGTGCACGGGCTGAAGAGGGGAGGAGACTCCCCGGAGAGAATGCAGGAGCAGAAGGATCTGACAGTGAAGACGGCCCTCCGGCAAAGAGGAACCGGAGGCGGAATAACAGAAAGAGAAAGGCTAAGGATGTGCTGGTTGTTGAGCAATCCGGCAGCGGAGGCGGTTCCGAGAAGGCTAGAGCTGGCAGCACCGGCGAGGCTGTGGTGGCCGCCAACAAGCAGGATGGCTCCGGCAAGCAGTATTGCAAGATCCACCACACCAAGGGTCATGACCTCCAAGCCTGCAAGAAAGTTGAGCAGATGGCGGAGCTACAGAAAGCTGAATACAAGCGCCGCGACAAGGGGAAGGCCCGGGAAGGTGGCGGAGGATCCGGCAAGAAGTATCCCGCCCGGGGAGGGCGCCGCGGCAAGGAGACAGGCCTCCCCGCGGCCGCGACAAAGACGAAGACGAAGATGAGGATGATGAGATGGAGGAAGATGAGACTGACGAGCAGGAGTTCCAGAAGGCAACAGAGGTGTTGTGCATCGACGGTGGTGCTTCTCTGCACACCTCGCACCGCCAACTCAAACAGTGGGTCCGGGAAGTGAACGCAGCAGAACCGTCCGTTGAGTCGCGCAAGCCCCTGAAGTGGTCCAACACGCCCATCATCTTCGACATTGAGGATCACCCTGATCGCATCACTGCGGTCGGGTGCTTGCCGATGTTGGTTTCCCCAACAATCCGCAACCTCAAGGTTACGAAGATGCTGGTTGACGGCGGGGCCGGCCTGAATCTGATCTCCTCCACAGTGCTCAAGAAGCTCCAGATCCCTGACAGCGAGCTCGAAGAGACTGGTACCTTTTAAGGAATAAACCCGGGAAGGAGCAAGCCGAAGGGGAAGATCACACTGCCAGTGACATTCGGCAGCGAGCTGAATTTCAGGACAGAGAGAGTCACATTTGACGTTGCTGATTTCCCATTGCCCTATGATGGGATACTTGGCCGTCCAGCGCTCGCTAAGTTCATGGAAGCCTCTCACTATGCCTATAATGTGCTCAAGATGCCTGGTCCGATAAGTGTCATTTCTGTCCAAGGCGACAAGAAGGATGCACTCATCTGCACCGACAAGATCTACCGGGAAGCAGCAGTCGCAGCAGAACGCAAACCACTTGCCGCTGAAGCTCCCGGGGGGAAGAAGAAGACCAAGTCCGGCAAGAGTAGCTCTGATGCCCACTCCGGCAAGCGCACCTCTTCAGAGTGCTGCGCTACCGTCGAGGACGCACCATCGAGCTCCACCGGCAAGTGCAAGAAGGCAAAGACAGCTTCACCAGAGACCAAGAAACTGGCCGCCAAGGAGGACGGCACTGGTGGCACCTTCACCATCAGTGCCACGCTTGATCCTAAATAGGAAAGCGCGCTCGTTGCTTTCCTGCGGGCGAATGTCGATGTGTTTGCATGGCAACCATCTGACATCCCCGGTGTTCCCAGGAAAGTAATTGAGCACCACCTCGCCGTCTGTCCTCACGCGCGGCCCATCAAGCAGAGAGTTAGGAAGCAAGTAGTGGAGAGACAAGAGTTCATTGCAGAAGAGATCAAGAAGTTGGAAGCAGCGGGCCTGGTCCGAGGAGTACTCCATCTGACGTGGTTAGCCAATCCAGTAGTCATGCGCAAAGCAAACGGGAAATGGAGGCTTTGTATTGACTTCACTGATGTTAATAAAGCTTGTCCCAAGGATCCATTTCCCTTGCCGCGCATTGATCATATTGTCGACTCCACGGCGGGACGTGATCTGCTTTCATTCCTTGATGCATATTCAGGATATCATCAGATCTTCATGGCAGAAGAGGATGAAGAGAAAACCGCATTCATTACTCCATGTGGCACGTACTGCTTTGTACGAATGCCCTTCGGACTAAAGAATGCTGGTTCAACATTTGCAAGAGTAGTCAGTCATGCTTTTGAGCCACAGCTGCACAGAAATGTAGAAGCTTACATGGATGACATAGTGGTCAAGAGCAAGGACAAAGAGACTTTGATCCAAGACTTGGACGAGACTTTTGCAAATCTGCGCAAGATCAACCTCAAGTTGAATCCCGAGAAGTGTGTGTTTGGAGTTCCTTCCGGCAAGCTTCTCGGATTCTTTGTGTCCCAGAGGGGGATTGAAGCTAATCCCGACAAGATCAAGGCCATTGAGCAAATTGAAGCACCAAAGCGCGTCAAGGATGTGCGAAGGCTTGCCGGCTGTGTTGCTGCTCTCAGTAGGTTCATCTCTAAGTCTGCTGAGCGCGCCCTACCATTTTTCAAAATTTTGAAAAAGGCGGGTCCAATGAAATGGACTCCGGAAGCGGAGGCTGCGCTGCAGGACCTGAAGAGATACCTATCCTCTACTCCAACACTTGTCGCACCTAAGCCACAAGAGAAGTTGCTGCTATATCTGGCGGCAACCAATCAAGTGGTTAGTGCTGCGTTAGTAGCGGAGAGGGAGGCAGATGATGAGCCAGCGACCGCAGCAAGCGAGTCCAGCGACAAGCAGGGGGCTTCTCCGACAAGCTCTGGCCCGACAAGCCCTGATCCGGCAAGTTCCAGTTCCGGCAAGGATGGGTCTGCGCAGCCACAAGAAGAGAAACAGAAGAAGATGGTGCAGCGCCCAGTTTACTTTGTCGGTTCCCTTCTGCAGGGGGCTAGATCAAGGTACTCTGGTGTGTAGAAGTTGCTTTTCGGCCTCCTAATGGCCTCGAGGAAGCTGCGCCATTACTTTCAAGCACATGAGATCACAGTGGTCACTCGCTTTCTGTTGAAGAGGATATTGCAGAATCCAGAGGCAACGGGCAGGATTGTCGAGTGGGCACTGGAATTGTCAAGCTTTGGCCTCAAGTTCGAGAGTACCTCAACTATCCAGAGCCGAGCATTGGCAGAATTCATAGCAGAATGGACGCCGACACCTGATGAAGGAACTCCGGAGAGGAGCATCCCCGTCAAGGAAGCTAGCAAGGAATGGATCATGTACTTCGATGGTGCCTTCTCGCTGCAAGGCGCCGGTGCGGGCGTACTACTTGTCGCACCCACCGGAGAGCACCTCAAGTACGTGGTCCAGATGCACTTTCCCAAGGAGCAAGCAACAAATAATACTGCAGAGTATGAAGGCTTGCTTGCCGGACTCAGGATCGCGGCAGAACTTGGGATCAAGAAGCTTATTGTCAGGGGTGACTCACAGCTTGTCGTCCGCCAAGTTAACAAAGATTATCAGAGTCTGTTGATGGAAGCCTACATCGATGAAGTGAGGAAGCTAGAAGAGCATTTTGACGGCCTGCAAATGGAGCATGTTCCAAGAGCTCAGAATGACATTGCAGATGGACTGTCAAAATGCGCCGCACTCAAGTTGCCTGTGGAACCAGGGATTTTTGTGCTCAAGCTGACTCAGCCATCTGTGACACCATCAACTGGACAGAACAAGAAGAGAAAGTTGGTTGCTGGCGACTACTTTCCGGCAGAGCTCCCCGGAGCCGCCGCCAAGAAAGTCCCCAGGATCAACGCAAAAAGTGCTGAGGAGCAGACTGCTTCGACAAGCCTCAGGGCTTGTTTCGTTGAAGCAAACGCTCCCGACAAGCTGTGTCCCGACACGCTTGCTGGGGAGCATCACGCTCCGGCAGGATCCCAGAATTTTGCCGTAGAAGCGGATGTTCCCGCAGCAGCATTCGCGCCTTTAGTCCTTGTCGTCGAGCCACAAGCTCCGGCATGGGCACAGCAGATCATCCATTTCCTTCAGACAGGAGAACTTCCCGAGGAACAAGAAGAAGCGGAAAAAGTAGCCCGGCAATCAAGTATGTACCAGTTTGTCGATGACATACTGTACAGAAAAAGATTCAACGGAGTGAAATTGAAGTGCATTTCCCGTGAAGATGGACAGGAGCTGTTGGCGGAGATACATGGAGGCATATGTGGTCACCACATTGGCGCAAGAGCACTTGCTGGCAAAGCCTTCCGGCAAGGTTTATTCTGGCCGACAGCCCTCCAGGATGCAACTGCACAAGTAACCAAGTGTGAAGCGTGCCAGTTCCACTCCAAACAGATTCATAAGCCAGCTCAAGCTCCCCGAACAATCCCTTTGTCCTGGCCATTTTTGGGCTGGGGGCTCGACATTCTCGACCCCTTTCCCCTCGTATACGGATCGCCTCGAGTACTCCCTTACGATGAGCTAGAGCGAGAGCAGCCGCGGAAAAGATGACGCGCTGCTCCTCGAGGAAGATCGTCTTCAGGCTGCGGTACGAGCTGCTCGCTACCGGCAAGCTTTGCGCTGCTACCATAGCCGCAAAGCTAACGCCAGAAGCTTCGAGGAGGAGAGGATAGAGGTGTGGGCCGGGTGTCGTTCAAAGGAGCATGGCCTCGCCAGAGCACAGACGACAGAAAAGATAAGTTGCCAAAGTTTGAGCATGATCAAGTTTTAAATTTTTAAGTTATATTCCTTGAATGTCTGTGCCTTGTATGGAAAACCTGTGCGCGGAGGAATCGACTCGTGGCTAAGTTGCGCCCTTGATTTGTTTCGAGTCCGCTCAACAATACAAGCGCGCTGCAATTAGCCCCGACAATGTTTCTTGCCGGATGCAACACCGCCAGCGGGCTGCTGATGTTCCGCACTCAGCAAGTGTGCTTGCGCCGGCAAGTTTCCCTCAAAGCATAGGGTGAAAACATACAAGGGATGTAACAGAGTAAAGGATATAACATAGCAAGCGTCGCCCAGGACAAAGTTATATTCCTTGAACGACCGTGCCTTGTGTGTAAAACCTGTGCGCGGAGGAATCGACTCGTGGCTAAGTTGCGCCCTTGATTTGTTTCGAGTCCGCTCAACAATACAAGCGCGTTGCAACTAGCCCCGACAAGGTTTCTTGCCGGATGCAACACCGCCAGCGGGCTGCTGATGTTCCGCACTCAGCAAGTGTGCTTGCGCCGGCAAGTTTCCCTCAAAGCGTAGGGTGAAAACATACAAGGGGCGGAATCAAGTAAAGGAAGTAACATAGCAGATAGTGCCCAGAATAGAGTTATATTGCAAAAGTAACTTGTCGCGGCACTGGCTAAGTTATTCTTATAACTAAAATGACAGCGACCAGGAAGAAGAAGAAGGGCGCGTCGGCACCTGGACCCCGGCAAGCCAGTATTGCCGGGGGGGGGGGGGGGCGCGAATATCAAGATTCATCCGCGACAAGCCAGAGTTGCCAGGGGGCTGCGATGCCAGATAAGTTTTTCATCCCTCATCATGCATCCTCTTGTGGACTGGGGAACGCGAAGCCGCGTCCTTGAACGATCGTACCTTGTATGAAAAGCCTGTGCGCGGAGGAACCTCCTCGTAGCTAGTTGCGCCCTTACTTCGTTTCAAGTCGGCTCAACAACTTAAGTGAGCCGCTAAGCGCCCTTACTTTGCTTCGAGTCCGCTCAGCAACTTAAGTGAGCCGCTAAGCGCCCTTACGTTGTTTTTGAGCCCGCTCAATAACTTAAGTGCGCTGCAACTGGTTGCGGCAAGGTTTCTTGCCGGAACCGGCACCGCCAGCAGGCTGCTGATGTTCCGCACTCAGCGCCCGCGGCAAGCATGCTCCGGCACCGCCGGCAAGCTGCTGATGTTCCACACTCAGCACTCGCGGCAAGCGTGCCCGTGCGGGCAAGTTCCCTCAAAGCGTAGGGTAAAAACATACAAGGCATAGAATCAAGTAAAGGATATGACATGGCAAGCTTCCCCTTTCCATTAAAAAACATCCCACTCGGGTACAGTCCATAGAGGATGAAAAACATGAAAGAGAGGATTACAAGTTTTAAATGCAGCTAAGGCCCGAAGGCTTACAAACTAAAAAGATAAGATGCCCGTAATCCTTTTCCTGTCCCTCTTTTCAGGAGGTAGGTCAAGGAGGCGAGAAGGGCAAAAGGGGCGCCTAGGCGAACTACGGGTGCCAGAAGACACCAAGAGAACAACCAAGGGGCTGTCCAAAGGCTGGATGGTGATGGCGGCACCGGAAGCAGAGCTCAAAGACGGGGCGGCAGGGCATCAGCACGCTGTCGAGGGCACCACGCCCTCGTACTTCGACTTGACGGCCTTGCCACCAGCCCTCTTCCTCTTCCGCAGCCTCCCTACGCCAGCCGCCCAAGGTGACGACCCCGGGGAGTTCAAGGTGCCGGCGACGCGGATGATGGGGTCGCCGGTGACGCGCGGAGCAGCGCCCGACACCTAGTCGGACTCGCCGCCCCGCCGCCCGCTACCCTCGTCGTCGCTGTCGCTCTCCTCCTCGTCACTCTCGCTCGAGGGGGAGTCTTCGCTATCGGAGGAGCTGTCCACGCAGCACCTCGCCCGGATGCCGGAGTCCCTGAAGACCTTGACGGAGAGGAGGTCGCCCTCCATTAACTTAAAATGGAGGGTAAACCCCGCCATCAAGCTGTGAATGCGGGCGAACGTCTTCTACCCACGATCAAGATACATCACATTAGGGGCTGGAGATACAACATGGACCCGCGTGCCGCTGATCCCACAACCCCTCATGTGCAATCTCAATGTATCGGGCGGTTCCGGCTCCATCGCGCTCGCAAACGGAGCTGGGAGCCGGAGACGACGACGAGGCGCCCGGTGCAGCCTGACGAAGAACTCGCAAAGGTCGTCCCCCGTATGGACCGCCGCGAGGGGAGGAACCGCCGGCGGAGGCGGAGACGCTGCGTCGCCCCGACCGCCTCTTCCCCGAGCGCCTCGACCTCGTCCTCGGCCTCGTCCACGACCTCGCCCCCTCCCTCTTCCCCTTGTGGCTGGCTCTGCCACCACGGGTGCGGGATAGGGAGGGATGCGCAGTCTGGCGGCGAGCCTCGCCGCCACCGATGAAGGACCAGGGTTCCCTTTCTCCATGGCGGATGGGAGAAAGGGGAACGGAAGCTGAAGAAAGGAGGAGATGAGAAAGTGAGGGTTTCTGCGCTCCCCTCTCGCCCTTCTTAAAGGAGCGAGGTGGGGGCTCGGCCGCCCCGCTCGGCGAATCAGAGCACGGGAAGAGCAGGGAATCGGGGCCGACCCGCTGCCTCCGCCCGTGACGGCTCAGTTTTCCACCTCCACCGCCCACGACCCCGAGTGCATGGGATCCGCGTGGCGGGGATGCAGAACCAGAGGCGACATATGAGGTGACCTCGCCCCTCCCCGTGGTCACGGGTGGGGGGTGGACGCCTCGAAAATCGCACATGCCACCCACGTCTCCCACGACGCCGCGATTGACGCGTGCCATTACAAGGGAGTGCGGTGGGCGCAGAATCGGATTTGGTGTGACCTAGGTCGCGCGTGCCCGTGCCCTGTTTTGGGCCTAGCCCAACAGCGCTCGGCACCGTGTATGGCCCAGGCCCGGGGGCTCTTGTCGGCGTACTAAAGTAGGGGGTACCTTAGTACCCCGAACTTGGGCACGGGCAGTCGCAGCGACCCGCGGCGGGGCTTGCCGGGCGTCCGCCAAGATCCTCAACGGCTACTTTGATGCCATCCAAGAACAGAGTACTCAAGCTAAAGCCCCGGCAAGAGGAGCTTGCCGGGAAGGCCAACCAAGGCCCCGGCAAGAGGAGCTTGCCGGGAAGGCCAACCAAGGCCCCGGAAGAGAAGCTGGCCGGGAAGAAGACAAGACCCCGGCAAGAGAATCTTGCCGGGAAGGCCACTCAAGGCATTCCAAGTAAACTTGCTGCGACGCCCCGCGCGTTCCGGCAAGGCCCGGCGAGCGGCAAGCTTGCTGGTGCGACAAGATAAGGGCCGCGGCAAGGCGCTTGCCGCGGCAAGGCTGCCACTATGCACCCGAGCTCCAGCGCATCCAACGACGTGTCACCCCAGGACTATCCCAGGAGCACGTGGCAAGGCGTTGTGCAGCCATACGGTGCGAGGTGGCAAGAGGAGCTGACAAGGAGGCCATCGTGGCGATCGGTGGCGCCTCTAGCGGTCGTTTCCTTGCACTGTTGGGGCGACCGGACGGGCATTAAATGCCCCTGTCCCCTGCCGTCAGAGTTAGGTAGGGGACACTGTTGGTAGTAGTTGTACCAACCCGCGTTTTTACCTTTCTACCCCTCTTTCTACGCTGCCACCTGTCGGTGACCCCTTTAGCCTATAAAAAGGAGGCCCATGCGCACGTAGAAGGGGTTCGGAATTTTGGTTCCACAACTTGGGGGTTCGGCTGATTCGACGCCACGCCCGCTCTCTCGAGAAAGAACAGAATACAAACTCACAAAGCAGCAGTAGGAGTTTTATCTCTCCGGAGAGCTCCGAAGCTGGGTAAAATCCCCCGCGCGCTCTCTCGCCTCGATCTGCTCTGCGTGCGCCCTCCGCTCCCTTGCCGGACAAAAAGGGGCCCTCCTGCCCCATAGGTGCTCGTGCTCCCAGCCACCACGACACTTACTTATCAAAAGGACTACAATATATCCCCTATATTTGTGGGTCATCAAGAATATTTTTTGGCGCCATTTTTGGGGAGTGAAGCGCCTTTGGTAAGTGGAATTTGGTAAGAAAACATTTATATAGTGTGCTGAAATTTACTGTCACTTGTTGCTATGGAAAACAATCCTTTGAAGGGTTTGTTCGGGGTATCTTCACTCAACCGGAAGAGCAAACAGTTTCCCCTCAACCTCCTAAACCTACTGAAAATATTTATTATGAAATTCCTTTAGGTATGATAGAGAAATTGATAGCTAATCCTTATGTAGGAGATGGAACATTACATCCTGATATGCACCTAATCTATGTGGATGAAGTTTTTGGATTATTTAAGCTTGCAGGTTTGCCCGAGGATGAAGTCAAGAAGAAGGTCTTCCCTTTATCTTTGAAGGAGAAGGCATTGACATGGTATAGGCTATGTGATGATATTGGGACTTGGAATTACAACCAATTGAAAATGGAATTTCATCAGAAGTTTTATCCTATGGATCTAGTTCATCGTGATCAGAATTATATTTATAATTTTTGGACTCATGAAGGAGAAAGTAGCGCTCAAGCTTGGGGGAGGCTTAAGTCAATATTATATTCATGCCCCAGTCATGAGCTCTCAAGGGAAATTATTATTCAAAAATTTTATGCTCGGTTTTCTCGTAAAGATCAATCCATGCTCGATACTTCTTGTACTGGTTCTTTTATGAAGAAGACTATTGAATTCAAATGGGATTATTGGAAAGACTTAAACGCAACTCTGAATATTGGTAACTCGACGAAGCTAAGCAGTCAGGTATAAACCTTAAGTTTGATTGTGTTAAATCTTTTACGGATACCGATGCTTTTCGTGAATTTAGCACTAAATATGGACTTGACTTTGAGATAGTAGCTTCCTTTTGTGAATCATTTGCTACTTAGGTTGATATCCCCAAGGAGAAGTGGTTTAAATATCATCCTCCCATTGAAGTGAAAGTAGTAGAACCTATTAAAGTTGAAGAAGAAACCATTAGTTATAATGTTGATCCTGTTGTTCCTACTGCTTATATTGAGAAACCACCTTTCCCTCTTAGAATAAAGGAACATGCTAAAGCTTCAGCAGTGGTCCGTAAGAGTTATACTGGAACACCAACACCCCCTGAACAAATTAAAGTTGAACCTAGTATTGCTATGGTTAAAGATCTCTTCTCTGATTAAGCTGCTAGAATTGCTAGACCCGATGAAAAGGATAAACATAGACCTGTTGTTGACATGCCTGTTGTTTCTGTTAAAATAGGAGATCATTGTTATCATGGCTTATGTGATGTGGGTGCTAGTGTGAGTGCAATTACCTTTACTTTATATCAAGAAATTATGAATGATATTGCACCTGCTGAGATAAAAGATAATGATGTTATTATTAAGCTCGCTAATAGAGATACTATATCACCAATTGGGATTGTTAGAGATGTTGAAGTCTTGTGTGGGAAAATTAAATATCCTACTGATTTTCTTGTTCTTGGTCCCCACAAGATGATTTTTGTCCCATTATATTTGGTTGACCTTTCTTGAACACTGTTAATGCTAAGACAGATTGTGAGAAATAAATTGTTACTATAAGTTTTGGGGATGTGTCTCGTGAGTTTAATTTCTCTAAATTTCGTAGACACCCCCATGACAAAGAATTGCCTAGTAAAGATGAAATTATTGGTCTTGCTTCTATTGTTATGCCTCTTACTGATCCTTTAGAACAATATCTGCTAGACCATGAAAATGATATGTTTATGAATGAAAGGAAGGAATTAGATGAAATATTCTTTAATCAAATGCCTGTTTTGAAACACAACTTGCCAGTTGAGATTCTTGGGGATACTCCTCCACCCAAGGGTGATCCCGTGTTTGAGCTTAAACAATTACCCGATACTCTGAAATATGTTTATCTTGATGAGACGAAGATATATCCTGTTATTAGTAGTGCTAACCTTTTAGAGCATGAAGAAAATAAATTATTGAAAACTCTGAGGAAGCACCGTGCTGCTATTAGATACTCTTGATGATCTTAAGGTCACTAGTCCCACTCTATGTCAGCATAAAATTAATATGGAGCCTGATGCTAAACCAGTTGTTGATCACCAACGACGGTTAAATCCCAAGATGAAAGAAGTGGTAAGAAATGAAATACTAAAGCTTCTAGAGGCAGGTATAATTTATCCTATTGCTGATAGTAGATGGGTAAGTCATGTTCGTTGTGTCCCTAAGAAGGAAGGTATTACTGTTGTTCCTAATGATAAGAATGAATTGATCCCACAAAGAATTGTTACAGGTTATAGAATGGTAAATCATTTTCGCAAATTAAACAAAGCTACTAGGAAAGATCATTACCCTCTATCTTTTATTGATCAAATGCTAGAAAGACTATCCGAACATACACACTTCTTCTTTCTAGATGGTCATTCTGGCTTCTCTCAAATACCTATGTGAAAAGTGGATCAAGAAAAAACTACTTTTACTTGCCCTTTCGGTATCTTTGCTTATAGACGTAGGCACTACAAAAAAATACACTTCCGTGGTGATACGTGTTTGTCACAGTAGGTCACGTTTTCTGCCATGCATGTACATCCATGACGATTTTATGAAAGAATCAAGATAGTCATACCTGTGCTGTCGTAGAAGTGTTCCATGACATTACCAAAATTATCATCACGGAAGTGTCCACTTCCATGATGATAAATCGCGCGTCATAGAAGTGCTTCCGTCAAGGGTAACCGACATGTGGCATCCACCATAACGGGTCACCGTTAAGCTATCGTGTTCCGGTTTGGATCTGATAACCCGTTAATAGCCAGGACCAATGGGGATTTTCCACGTGTAAAATTCTCAATGGCCAGAGGAACCACGCGTCGACTCACCGTTGGGACAGATGTCATCCACTCATTGGACCGCAGGCGCCTATTATATGTCGACACGTGGCATAGCCCAACAAAGGCCCATTGAAAAGGCCAGCCCATTTGACTTGGTCAAAAGGTAGCGGGCCGGCCCACGGAAGCCTATTAACGGCATGTTCGCATATAGCCCATTTACAATCCGCTAACTCACGATCCATTATGGTCTATCCGAATTGGGCCCAGTAGCGTTATCTGGGCCGTCCAATATGATTCCAGCCCATTTTAACTTCCGGCCCATGTATGGCCCATGGCGTCTTTTGGCCCATACGAGGCCCTTTGTAACACTTGGCCCTTTCTGTTGTGAAATTGGCACATAATGAACAGTGTAACACTTTACACCCATTAATGGCCCGTTATTCCGTTGGACCATTTCCATCCCATGTTACCTTTCGGCCTTCTAAGGGACTATTTATTCTTGGGCTCATTTCCAGCATTCGGTTACTTACAGCCCGTTACTGGCATGTTCTGCTTGTGAGCCGAATTCAGCCTATGGTTATAGTCAGCCCCTTTGTGGCCCATTAACCCGTTGGGCTATTTCCATAGCGTCATCAAATACGGCCCATTAACGACTTGTGATGCCTGTCGATAGAATTAAGCCTGTTATACATTTCGGCCTATTAACGGCCCGTTATGGTTGGGCCATAAACACACGATTTACACTCTAGCCCGTTTATGGCCCATTTTGCGGACTGTTATTGGTCCACGAATAATACAACCCGTATAAGGCCCATTGAATATACAGCCCATCGAGGGCCCATGGATCCTACGACCCGTAGGAGGCCCATGATCACTACAGCAGGTAGCAGGACCATGGTTACAACGGTCCGTATGTTGCCCATGGTTATTGTGGCCTAGTTATAAAAATTGGTTATTGTGGCGACAAGAAAAACGCGGAAAAAGACCTGCAGTGCCTACAAGCAAACAACTAAACAAGATAGTAAGGAAATAAATAAGCAAGCAACTAACGGTAGGCTATTACGGTTATTACACATATTACATCCAGTCGGCATCAAAGTTCGCCACCAGTGCAAATATAGGGAACAAAGCAGCATATCACATACATTGGTTATCAAAGTTGGCAACCAGTGCAAATAAACGCCAGAGCAAAACAAGTACAGAACTAAAACCACTACAGAAGAGCTCAAGAAACAATATGCTGGGTACCTAGCATGCTGGCAAGATGCTTAGCAAGCTTATTAACTTTATCTTGTTTGGCGCTTAAATCCTCCAACGCTTGTTGTTGCACCAGAAACTATGCATCTGAATTCTACAGGGACTTCCTCAGTCCTTCGGCTTCGTGTCGCAACACATATGTTCGATGTCTTTCAACTTGAAGTTGAGACTCAAGAAGACGAACTGATTCATGCAGCGAGTTCGAAGAGATTGTGCCAGCAGTAGTGGCCAGTTAGTCGAACACTACATCAAGACAGGACTTTTGGGTTGTCTCATTGTCATCAAGATAGTTTTTATCAGCTTTCTTGGAGATAAACAGGGATGTCTCACTATCTTGAACCTTATCTGCATTACTTCCTTTACCATTGCATAATGGGGTACTCTTCTCCAATAATTTGTCCACATTCTAAAAGAGAAACAAGCAGACACATCACAAGTTTACCATGCTGTATATGAAACTCATTTTGGTAAATCAGTTCAGTAGTAAAGTGTACAGGATAACAACATGAAACAAACATATATCTATGTACCATGGTCACTGTATGGTCTATATCATTCTAGTTTTGGTTGCCAAATCAAGATAGAGACACAATTCAAATAATATTTGTTCAAGACAAAGCAGCATAGACAAAATATAAGTGTGGGAAACTACAGAGCAATAACAACACTTGTAATGTGCATGACATGAGAACATAACTGTTTATTCAATTGAAACTAAAATCAACATAGAGCAAGTTACAATAGAAAACCAGTTAAAGAAACAGGTTTAAAACATACCTATTGCGCCATTGGAGTTTCAGTTCCATCCTTCAAATTTGAAAATAGTTGCTATGAGTAAATACGGTGATGCAAGAGCAAAGGAGTATGAACAATAGCTACACAACCTGACCTGAGAACAATTTTCTTCTGCTTTAAGCATTGAGTTGGGGTTCAGAGTGGTGGTCCACGTGCTTTGGGCAATGCAGTTGCCTTACTAACTGCTCGTGTTTGGGTGCTCTTTGGTGGAGACAGTGCTGTGTCAACTAGAACTGGGTTACTATCTACTGGGGTTGGGGTTAGAAGGGGTGTAGCTGGTTCTCTGTCCAACTGGGTAGGCGTACAATCTGCGAGAGTCTGGGTTATGTATGGTGGGGCTGGTTCTTGGGCAAGTACAATCGTGGTTCTATCTGCATCGACTGGTAGCACTATCTTTTCTGAAGACCATGTTGTTACTCCCTTAGATACTGCCATCACCCTCTCCAATTCAAATGGTTAATACACAAGAAAAGTAATTGAATGTACAAACATTGTATGATAGACAGGTGCAATGGATAGTGGGGAATAAAAGAGGGCATGAAATAATTCACATTTATGTTGTCTAACCAAACATGATAGCATGACACAATTTCACATATATGATGGCTAACTAAACACGATAGCATGACACAATTTCACATATATGATGGCTAACTAAATAGGATGGAAAGACATAGTTCAAAATATGATGACTATGTAAACAAGATGACATGATATAACTATATAATGTGTTTATTAAATAGGTTGGCATGCCATAATTCACATATATGCCGCCTATGGAAACATGATAGCATGATATGATTCACCGATAGAATGACATAATTCAAAATATGATGGCTGTAAACACTAAACAAGATGAGATGATATAACTATATGATGTCTTTATTAAATGGGTTGGCATACCATAATTCAGATAGATGTTGTCTATGTAAACATGATGCCATGGTATAATTCAAATATATGATTTATATACTAAGCAAGTAAGCAGATGGCAATCGCATATATGATGTAAAAACTAAGCAATGCAACACAACATATGCATGATATGATTGATATAACCCTACCAAGTTTGAGCATAGACCTCAAGGGGGAAATAGGACTGGTCATCTGTCTCTGAATCCTCCTCTAAGGAGCTATCTGTAACCAACAAGATGTCTGCTTCAGTAGGTAGCATTGTCTGCTCTGAAGACCTTGTTTTCACTCCAGACACTTCCATCACCGCTTCAAATGGTTGATGCATAGGAAGAGTAGTGGAATATACAAACGTTGTCGACAAATGGAATACGTAATACAAAAAAGGATAGCATGATATAATTCACATATATGATGATTGGCTAAACAACATGGCATTGCATAATTCACATATATAATGCCTTGCAACAAGATAACATTGCATAATTCACATATATAATGTCTTGCAACAAGATGGCATTGCATAATTCACATATATGGTAATTAGACACTAAGCAGGTGGCATTCACACAAAGCATGTCTAAACTAAGCAAATGACATAGCAATGCAAGACACCATATGCACGATATGAGCAACATAACCCTGCAAAGTTAGAGCATACACCTCGGGGGGGGGGGGGGTAGGACTGGTAATCTGTCTTTGAATCCTTCTGTGAGGAGCTATCCGTAACCAGCGAGATATGCGCTTCGTCGGATAGCATAGTCTGCTTTGAAGACCTTGTTTTCACTCCAGAAGTTTCCATCACCGTGTCAAATGGCTGATGCACACGAAGAGTAGTTGAATGTACTAGCATTGTTGACAAATGTAATATGTAATGAAAAAAACGGATGGCATGATATAATTCACATATAAGATGACTGGCTAAGAAGGATGGCATTGCAAAATTCACATATATGATGCCTGGCTAAACAAGATGGCATTGCATAATTCACATATACGATAAAGAAACCAAACAGATGGCATTCACACAAAGCATGTCTAAACTAAGAATATGACATATTTGATGTATAAAGTAAACAATGCAAGGCACCACATGCATGATATGACCAACATTTAGCATGCCAAGTTAGAGCGAAGACCATAGGGGGTAAATAGGAGTGGTCTTCTCCTTCTGAATCCCCCTCAGAATAGTCCTCTTGATTACAATCTGAAATGGGTGGAGGGGGGTTGCCTTTGCGCGCACCATGGAGCGACGTCTGCATGAAATTTTATAGCCACGCAAGGCTCATCTCTTTTGCTCTACATGTTCAGTTCCATTGTGTACTATAACTGACATGCATAAGAATAAAACATAGTGAGATTATGTAAGGAGTGCATGCAGAAATACAGAGTGATGGTAGCAACCTGTGGATAGACCCAAAACCAATGATAGTAGCCAGGTAATGGCTTCAGTTAAAAAATACAGATAATGGCTTCTTTACTTTTTGTTTCCCACCCAACATGAAACTCATAGTAGACACCAGAGATAACTAGATAGTAGACATATCCTATTGATTGCGGCCCCGATATGTACCCCACAACCATTTAAAAAGGGATTTTTGCATTCGTGCCCCTAGTTGGGTCACGCTCGGCTGATTTGCACCTAGTTTTTCAATAGTTGTGGTTTTGCCCAGCTCACTTCACTCGCCTTGTGTTTTTGCCCTTCCGGGGCGGTTCCGAGCAATCACGGTTCGCCACGTGACGACTGCTCATTGGTCAGAACCGCCCCGGAAGGGCAAAAACACAAGGCGAGTGAAGTGAGCTGGGCAAAACCGCAATTATTGAAAAACCAGGGGCAAATCAATCGAGCGTGACCCAACTAGGGGCACCAATAAAATTGTTCATTTAAAAACATAAGTTTGAGCATTAGTTTGGAGCTGACTCAGAGTCTAATCAGTGAACAGGACGATAAAGTAGCATGTAATATTAAGCGATGCATAACGTAAGCAGACACGACAGAGGTCATCTGCTCAGTTGATGATAGTAATGCAGTTCTCGTGGCTGCCGGCGATGGGGAAGAAGATCTGAGGTGGTGAAAGACAGTCTGGAGGGCGGATCCCTGCTGTGGTGGACCCTTCTGTCATTGGAGCAGCTAAGCTGGGGTGGACGACGGCGTAACAGGAGCGCGAAAAACCACGCAAGGTTTTCTTTGACAACTATCTGCAAGAGAAGTAATTCTGCAAGGGCTCGTTTGAATTGGAGGATTCTAACAACACAAGGATAGGAAATACACAGTAATAGGATAGGAATGCATGTGCAAAGAATTTAAAATCAAAGGATTTCTGTCAGTCTGGGTGTTTGGTTCACAAGAATTGGAAGGTCACAGGAACGCAAAGAAGCATGGTCAAATTAAGTCAAACCACAAGAAAATGTATAGTTATAATGCTATTATGCTACTATCACTTAGTCTTGTTCTTCATGAATAGGAATTTGAAAAGGAGGGCCAAGTGGATATTAAAACTTCCACGGGTTTTCTTTAAAAGAGACACTAAAGGAACTAATCCTATAGTTTTCCTTTGCTCCATTCCTTTGAACCAAATGCATTAATAGTAGTACATAGGAAACTTTCCAATTCCTATGTTTTTCCTTCACTTTTCCTTTCAACCACTGGCAATTCTAGTAGGCAGGCTTGAACGGGCAAAAGCCTACGCTCCAAAAATGTTTTTGTGCTACTTGTACTACTTTGGACCCAGGCCATTGCCCTACTAACTCAACTCCCAGGCCCATCTACACATGCACAGTTCCAACGCACATAAATAAATAATGATGGCTTTTGAGAGAGTCCATCACGGATAGCTAAGTTGCTTGGTACCTCACTGGTTGTCATGTAATAGGAGAAACTAATCTTCACGTTACTACGTGTGCTCAGTGGACAATATATATTACATGTATAGTAAACAAGCAATGCAACAAGTGTACAACCTCTTTGGCGATGCCATCTCGATCTCAGCATGATTGGGTTGGTCGGTGAGGATGCTCCGGTTGATGTGGCCGTCAGAGGAGGGGAAAAAGATCTTAGGCGTCTGGAGATGGAGCTGAGGGTACTGCTCCGCTGTGATGGAGGGTTTCCTCGTTGGAGTAGCTCCGGTGAGTTTTATGACGGTGAGGCTGAAGCAGGACAAGAGAGACAATGTTAACCTGAGTGGAATTCTAATAGCATCTCCAATAGATGATGTAAAATACATAACCACAAAGTGCTACATGTAAAATACATCAGCCGCCCATCTCTGAACTTAACTGTCGAAACTGAATTGAACCGTCGAAACTGAATTTTACTGTCAAAACTTAATTTTGCTGTCGAAACTAAATTTTACTGTCAAAACTGAACACACTAGTAGCAGAAAAGCAGTAGCAGCAGTAGCATCACCAGGAGCAGCAGCGCATGCGAGAGCCGGGGCAGTTGGTCGTGTAGCAGCATGTTGGGTAGCAGCTGCAGGGGCTCGAGCAAGAGCAGGATCTTCTGCTTGTGTTGCAGCATTGCAAGCAAGAGTAGAGCAACATCGCAAGAAAGAGCAAGAGCGAGAGTAGCAGCGCGAGCAAGAGCAGACCAGGCAGGGGACCGAGAGCAAGAGCAGAGCAGCAGCGCGAGCGTGAGCCAAAGCAGCAGCAGCTCCTACTGATGTGGACGTCGCCACCGAGGGAGCGACACCGTAGAGGAAGTGGCTGGCGACGTCGCCTTAGATGGAGCCGCACCATGTCGGCTCGGGACCGAGCGCTGGCAGCACCGTGATACCGAATCAAGAAGAAAATGCAGCGATTAGTGTAGAACCTCTTTGGTGGTGCCGATTAGGCCTCAGCTTCATCCGAGGAATCGGTGATGATGCTGCTCTTTCGGTGGTGCAGGTGAAGACAACGGTGCAGGAATGGAGGTGGTGTGAAAGACGAGGGGAACATCGGGGCAGCTCCTTGGAGGTGGAGGACAGGGTGGCTGAACCGGTGGGACGACGAGATCGACGACGGATCCTCATCTCGTGTGGTGGATGATGGACATCGAGGTGTTGCTGTGGACGACATCGTCGGGGAAGAGGCTTCGGCTGGGTGGTGATGTGATACATGTCCGTCGTATCTATGATTTTTGATTGTTTCATGCCAATATTATACCAGTTTTACATACTTTTGGCAACTTTTTATATGATTTATTTGGACTAATTTACTTATCCAGTGCCCAGTGCCAGTTCCTATTTGTTGCCTATTTTTGTATCGCAGAAAATCCATATCAAACGAAGTCCAAACGTGATGCAACTCCACAAAGAATTATTTTGGAATATTTGTGATTTTTGGGAGTTGGAATCACCGCAAATGGTGGCCCACACAGACCACGATACACGAGGGCGCGCCCAAGGCCCCTGGCGCACGGTGGTGGGTTTTGCTCACCTCATACGTCGGTTGGAGCTCTACTTCGGGCGCAAGGAAGCTTATATCTGGAAAAAAATCATGTAAAAAGATGAGCGCAATCGGAGTTACGGATCTCCGGAAATATAAGAAACGGTTTTCGGCCAGATCTGGGGAACGCGAAACAGAAGAGAACAGAGAGGGAGATCCAATCTCGAAGGGGCTCCTGCCCCTCCGCCGCCATGGAGGCCATGGACTAGAGGGTAACCCTCCTCCCATCTAGGGGGGAGGCCAAGGAAGAAGAAGAAGGAGGGGGACTCTCTCCCCCCCTCTCTCGGTGGCGCCGGAGTGCCGCAGGGGCTAGGATCGTGACGGCGATCTACATCAACAACCTTGCTACCGTCAACACCAACTTTCTCCCCCTATATGTAGCGGTGTAACACCTCTTCCCCCCTCTGTAATCTCTACTTAAACATGGTGCTCAACTTCATATATTATTTCCCAATGATCTATGGTTATCCTATGATGTTTGAGTAGATCCGTTTTGTCCTATGGGTTAATCGTGATCATGGTTGGTATTATTGTTTATTTTATTTATGGTGCTGTCCTACGGTGCCCTCCATCTCGCACAAACATGAGCCCCCCCCCCCCCCCCCCGCTGTAGGGTGTTTCAATATGTTCATGGTTCGCTTATGGTGGGTTGCGAGAGTGACAGAAACTTAAACCCGAGTAGGTGGGGTATGATGTATGGGAGTAAAGAGGACTTGATACTTAATGCTATGGTTGGGTTTCACGACCTTAATGATATTAGTAGTTGCGGATGCTTGCTAGAGTTCCAACCATAAGTGCATATGATCCAAGTAGAGAAAGTATGTTAGCTCATGCCTCTTCCTCATATAAAATTACAAGAATGATTACCGGTACTTGTTATCGATTGCCTAGGGACAAATGACTTTCTTGTTGACAAAAGCTATCTACTTTTATTACCTTGCAATTTATTCTTAGTTTTATTCTCGCAAAATACTCAAAGTTTTATTCTCACAAATTAGTTTCATACTTGTTTTAGGTAAAGCAAACATCAAGCATGCGTAGAGTTGCATCGGTGGTCGATAGAACTTGAGGGAATATTTGCTCTACCTTTAGCTCCTCGTTGGGTTCGACACTCTTACTTATCGAAAGAGGCTACAATTGATCCCCTATACTTGTGGGTCATCAAGACCTTTTTCTGGTGCCGTTGCCGGGGAGCAATAGCGTGGGGTGAATATTCCCGTGTGTGCTTGTTTTCTTTATCACTAAGTAGTTTTTATTTCCTGTTCTAAGTTGTTCTCTATTTTTAGTTATGGATATGGAACACTAAACACCAAAAAAATTAGTTGTACTTGCTATTCATGGAAATGGGGAACCTCCTAAAACCCTCTATGCTCGTTATGTAAAAGATATTATGCACTACTTTGATAATCCTGAGAAAACCCCATTCAACTATATAATGGGAGTAACGTTGGATCAACGTGTATACTTTAGGGATTATCGCTTAACACAAAAAGGGAAACTTTTATGGGATCAAATTTATATGTTGCATTCGTGTGCTCGAGATTTATGCTTGAGATATGATTTTACTTGTTGCTCTAGGTTGAATGCTCCACACCTTCCATTTTCATGTGAATTTAATGATAATGAAACCTTGGCTTCTTATGCTAGAGGTATATATGATTATTATGATGTGGAATGAATAGAAGAATTTGTTGCTTTTAAGGGTGCTTATGAAATTGAATCTTTGTTTGGAAAGTTTGAAGCTTTTGATGATGAAGTTTATAGGCCTGAAAATTTTGCCATCCTTAAATATTCCTATGATAATTATAAATTCAATTCCGATATTGATGCATTTATTGAGAAAGTCTCCGCTGTCCAAGAAGAGGCTAATATTTTGCAGGAGTCTATGGAAGAAGGAATTGATGAAACTGTGAGCTCATTGGATGAAAAAGATGATGAGGAGAGCAAAGAACAAGTGGAGG